>CM053581.1:18560513-18642789 GCA_028627135.1 Pseudochirops cupreus
ATACACACCTCAGCCAATCCCCTTCTTCCACATCAACAGGGGAGTTCATGCCTTCTCAACAGTGGGACAGAGTTTGTACCTTCCACACTTAGCACTTAACACTACTAAGTGCTAAGTATCCTGCTAAACTAATTACTATTACAGAAGCCTTCCTACTGAAGGTGGGATTTTAGTTGGGATCTTAAGGAAGCCAGGGGGACGGCCAGAGAAAATGCCCGGAGCCAAGAGATGGAGGGTCTTGTTAGTGGAACAGCCCGGTGTCACCAGATTGAAGATGATGTGTCTGGGAGTCAGGTGTGAGAAGACTGGAAGAGTAGCAGGGGGCAGATTATGAAGGGGTGTGAATTAGAAACGGAGGCTTTTCATTTGATCCTGAAGGGATAGGACCCCACTGGAGCTGGTTGAGTGACATGTTTGGAGAATCACTTTAGCGGCTGAATGGAAGATGGGCTGCAGTGGGGAGAGACTCTAGGCCCCTTGAAGCTCTTGCAGTAATCCAGGGAATAATGGCAGAAGTTGTTATGGAAAGGAAGACTGTGAGCCAGTCACTGCATACTCGGTGAAGAGGAGAGAGGATAACCTGGTGACTGGTAAATAATGTCTGCTAGGGTCTGGATTGGCTGACCTGTTTGTGTAGAGTCAGCCTCAGAGGTGGAGAGGTAGCTGGTAGGTGGCAGGAGAGCAAGCACCTGAGTCTGGTCATGGGAAGCAAGGAGACTTGCTCGTCTTCCCCTGGGGCCTGAGGAGGGATGAGAGAAGTGCCACCAGGCCTGAGAAAGGAGGATGGCAGAGGAAGGAGTATCTGGGGAGAGTTAGTGAGGACCTGGAGATGTGAGGAGATGTCTAAAGTGAGGGCATGTTTGCTGACTTTAGAGATGAGTTTCTTCCTGGGCCTTGTGTTGAGAAGTCAAGTCCTGAAAAGTCTGTGAGCACCTATTAAGCCAGGACCCATGCCAAGCACTAGAGATACAGATACTAGCAGGGAGACAGTCCCTGTCAAGGAGCTTCCATTGTCATGAGGGAAAAGAACCCATAAAAGGAAGCTGAGTGGGGTGGGGGAGGTGTGTACCTATTCCAGGGCCTGCTAGAGAAGGTCTAGAGCAGTGGTTCTGAACAACCCTTTCATAGGGGTAGCCTAAGACCATAGGAAAACACATATTTCCGATGGTCTTAGGAACTGAGACACCGCTCCTCTGTCTCCAGGCAGGTCTGCCCACATGCAGATATGCCCACATATGAGTATTAAAGGGTCATGGCATTAGGAAGGTTGAGAACCACTGGTCTAGAGCATCAGGGATGCTCCTTGGCTTGGGCATTCTCTGTAAAAGGCGCATTTGAGGAGGAACCAGACAGAGGAAGAAGCCTTTGAGTGAAGGATGCTTGCAGTGTGAGAAGTCCAAGGGAAGAGGTTTCTGTGGCATGCTTAATGGAGGAAGTGTGGAGAAACAAGATGTGTAGCCTGGAGAGAAATGAAGACCAGCAAGAAAATGTAGAGGAGGACATTGACAGGGTAGGGTCAAGGTGGATGGAGATGAGAGATCGGGCAGCTGGGCCTGGGAAGGGAGGAGGGGGTAGTGTAGAATTCAGTATTCCTGGGATGGAGTGGGATTTAACCAACCCCTCTGCAGTGAGTCCAGGCACAAAGTCACTGAGTGGATAGGATACATTTTACTGAAGACCACGGGTGAGTAGGATTTTCAGGGTTTTGGCTACGGTGGCTTTCTGGGGCCTGAGTGAGTCAATCACTGGCCTGATATTGATGTGAAAAGCAGAAGGTCCTTTCTTTTTTTAATGATTCTGTAGCTTTACTCTGTTATGTGTCTATCAAACTTCAATTGGTCTGAATACTTCTTCAACCAATTTCTCTTCCATTTTGTCCCTTTACCACTATTTTTATGGTGGTGGGAGTATTGTGTTATGACCCAGGGCACAGATACCTTGGAGAATTCAGACCCTCTGAAGTTCCTCCCTGAAGGCAAATGGATTTAAATTGGCCTGTGCACTAGCTATTTTGAAGTGGCTGGCAGTTGCTGTCCTTGGTGATGAAATCACCACTTAAAGAGATTGATATTTCATTTGAATTCTTAAGGAAATAACCACTAGATAAAAAGACCAGAGTTTGGGTTTCCACTGTCTGAATTAAGCTATTGACACCAGTCTGTTTGACAGACATTCTTGGTCTTTTCTGGAACCTGCTTGAACCCTTAAGGAAGAGCAGCTAGCCTCTAGTATCTTAATATCTTGAGTTCTTGACCACTGGGCAGAGGAAATGCTTAACTATTTTAATCACATTTTTGTATCTCAGAAAGAAAAAATATTCTCAGAGAGGAAATGACAATGTCCTACCACAAAGGTTCTCTTATCAGTTGTGAGGTTGTGGCTGATAATGAATTGTCAAGATGGATGTGTGTAAAATGCAAAGTCTGTGTTTTTTAAGTTGGGGAAGGAAAAATTAGATAAAGCTGATAAAGGTGGAGTTATGGCTTTTGTTAGGAGACAGAAACCATTAGAGACTGTCATTGTTAGTTTAAGAATGTATACTTGGGCTCCTCCCTGTGCCCTTAGCCAAACCTAAATCTGCTTGAATCATTGTTTGAAACTTTGGGGAATAAACAGCCAAGACTGAATTTGAGACAGTATCTTGAACCAGACAGTAAACTGTAGATGTTAAGACTTGCCCCCTTGATTTGTGTCCTTTGGAAACTTTTTAAAGCTTGAAACTTCTGTTATGTTGAATATTGTTCCTTGGGTTGTTCTGGGCTTCCCCCTCCCCTTCTTTTCACATTTAGCTTTTTGAAAGCCCATTTCCTGCCCTTCTAAACATGTGGCATTCCTTCACGTATTGTGTGTGTCCCTCTCTGCCTTTCCGTTGGTGTAAGCAATTCTTTCTCATTAGTAGAGGCAGAGAGAGCGTACCTCTGGCCCAAAGCATGCTTTACTACATACCTTATCCACATAGCACCCCTCTGAGGATAGCCATATCCATTATCCCTTCCTCCACCTTCCTCCGCAAGGAGGCCCAGATGGTAAATGACTTCCAGAAAGGCACCCAGACAGTTGGTGACAGGGAGTCAGTGAAGGATTGAGTCTCCACATGCCTTTGCTCCTTAGTGCTTCTCCCCTTGTGCAGATCTGTACACCCCTGTTTGCACAGCAGGCAGGTATGTCCTCTCAGGGTCCCTGCTGGGTGCTAGGAATACAAAAAGAAGTGAGCCACAGCCCCTGTCCTCAAGGAGCTCACAATCTAATTGGATCAATTTAGTCCAATTCAGGAAACATTTATTAAATACCCATTGTGCGTGAGGCTTTATGCCAGTACTGGGAAAACAAAAACAAAGAAAAATACAGACAGTCCAAGAAGGAACAGGACTAACACTGAGGCATTGTGATGACTGAAACATGGTGTCAGTTGGATAGGGCTGGCGGTGGTCAGACACCACGGGGAGAAGTCAGGTTTGGTTTTAAACTGCCTTGAAAACAGGCTGGGGGAAAGTGGCTTTCCTCTTCTGATTCTGTCAGTTGTTACCTTTAGTCTCTTCCAGAGCAGAATACCGAAAGCTCAGCTAGTTGCTGTGGGTCTGTTTTTTGTTGGCTTTCTGGGTAGGGGGAGAGGGTTTGAGTTTGAATTCTCACAAAGTCCAAGGGAAACTTGCTTTCTTATGATGATGAGTCCAACTTAGAATCACTGTAGTAGCCTTTTTCCTTCTGAAGGAAGCTTATGAACAAATGTATGTAACAAGTAAGAGGAACTAAGCTTATGTCTTGCCACTAGACTCTGATGACTCTTGAGGAGAGAGTGAGGCAGATGACTTTGCACAGCTCTCACTTAAATCCAATTCATTTGCAAGTTACAACGTCATGGTCCTTTGATGTACAAGGAGTCACTGGGATCTGGGTGGGATGAGACTAGGGCTAGAACTTGGCTCTGGTATGGCGCCCATGGTGGGGTTGAGGGGGTGGCAGAATTTTATTTTAAGAAAATATGCTCATATGAGGAGGTGCAGGAACTGAGGAAAGCATCACGGTGATGAAAAATGGAGCGACGCTGTCACTGGGGTACTCTTTAGTCCCGGACAGAAAGACTGAATAACTGTGTTCATGACAGCATTCATAAATGCTTTGTGGAGTCGAGATGAGGAGCCTCAATTATCCAGATGCCTTCTGGTCTGCTCTTTGCCTCGCTTGTGAGATAATATTATCTTTCAAAAAGTGGAGGAACCAATGAGGGAAGTTCTCTTCAGATCTGAATCTCAGCCATGAGGAAGAAATGACTGTTGGGACTCTGGGAGGAAGTGCCTTTTTGCAGTAAAGAAAACCTTGCCGTCCTTGCTGTTGATCCCTTGTTTTCCACAAAGACCAATGACATCAGGACCATGATGTTGTAACTTGCAAATGAATTGGATTTAAGTGAGAGCTGTGCAAAGTCATCTGCCTCACTCTCTCCTCAAGAGTCATCAGAGTCTAGTGGCAAGACATGTCAAGACAACTGGTGATATTCCAAGGAAAAGGAGAGGAATGCCAAGTGTAGTCTTGACATGCATCCTAGATTTTGGAAATATACATTTCCAAAGAAAATGGGATGGGACAGGTAGAATTCCAGGGACTGAAATTCTATAGAGAAAGTCAACCCAGGATGACTCTGCACTCAAAAATGACATTTTTAAGAGACCAAGAGAATAATCCCAACAAGATGGCAAAGGGAGTCTTGATTGGAACTGAATTGGCTCAAGATCTCAGCGTGGATATGCAGAGAACTCACTAGCTAAATTTAGATTTTTAGGCACCTAGGTAGTGTAGTGAGTCAAGTGCCAGGCCTGGAGTCAGGAAGACCTGAGTTCAAATGGGACCTCAGACACTTGCTAGTTATGTGACCCCAGACAATTCACTTTACCTGTTTTGCCTCAGTTTCCTCATCCGTAAAAAGAGCTGGAGAAAGAAATGGCAAACTCCTCCAGTATCTTTACCAGGAAAACCCTGACTAGGATCATGAAGATTGGGACCTGACTAATGGACTGAGTAATAAAAACAGAAAATTACAAGGTTGGGCTTGGAGAGTGGATATGAAAGCACGGCACAGCCCTGAGAATTAGTTTTGAGCCTTGCTCGATCTCAGAACGAGTGGAAGGCAAAGGTAAAAAAGGATGAGATTTTTTGTAATAGGGAAAAAAATTAAGGATCCAAAAGGTGTAGAACTTTACTCAGAGTAGATGACGTGATGATAATAGAAGAAGAGAGAAAATAAAGCTGTTAAACTCTTATGCTGATGCTGTTTTTTCTCCCAGGTGAGAGTGCTTTGTATTGGGAAAGTCAGAACAGAAATGGCAAATAGGTGACTAAGACAGGTAAGGAGCTAAGAGGGCACGACACCTGTGGCTGTCTTTGAGTTCAGGGCAGCAGATTAGATGAGCTACATTCTTGGGTTCTCCAAGAACTAGTAGATGTGACTCCTGAGGCCCTGGCAGTGAGCTCTGAACACCATTGAGGACTAGAGGGTGCTACAGCATTGAGGAAAGCAAATGCCCCAATGTTCAGAAAAAGGAAAAAGGAAAAAGAACCGAGTCCTCAGCCTGCAGGTGAACTTGACTTTGCTTCCTGGCAAAATTCAAAATTGTTTTAAAGAATGGTTCATAAATACCCAGAAGTGGAAGCCATGATGAACAAAGAATCCATGTAATGTGAGCAAGAAAACAAATTATGTCCCATTCACCTGTTTCCTTTTCTGGCAGTTATGAGTAGATCAGGGGAGATGTTAGAGACGTTGTTTACCTAAGATTTGAGCAAAGCATTGACCGAATCTGTCATGTTATTTCCCTGAAAAAGGTGAAGAAAAATGACCTAGATTAAGTGGATTAGGAACGGAGCGAATGGCTAGGCCCAAGAAGCAATGATTAGGGTTGGATGTCAGTTTGGAAAGAGGTAGGCGGAGCGTCTAATAGATCTGTCTGTGTTTGGACCTGCATTTTAGACATTCGTTTCTGTGATTTGAATAAAGACGTGTGTCTCATGCTTACTAAATTTCTAAGTGACACAAAACTGAATGGGAGATAAGACATGGTACGTTACAGGGGCAAGATTCAGAAAGCGCTGGACATCCTAGGATGTTGGGCCTGATTGAGTTTGGTGAAATTTCATAGGGATAAGTGGCAAGTCTCAAACTGCAAAAATCACAAGATGAAGGACCCATGGTGAGATCTCACTTCTCTTAAAAAACATTTCTGGAGATTTCAGTGGTTTCAAAAGCCAGGATGAATCTATAATGTGCTGTGATGGCTGGAAAAGTTAATGAAATCTTGGTTCTGCAGAAGAGACATAAAGTGCCCAGGACCAGAGAGAAGAGAGTCATCTGCTCCATGCCGGGGACTTCACAAGGAGTCCTGTGTTCAGTTCTGGATGCTACCTTTCAGGAAGGGTGTTAGGAAGATAGAGAAGGTTCAGGGAAGAAGCCACCACGACAATGAAGGGACTGTGCCACTTACTGATTGGCGGAAGGAGCTGGCTATGTTTGGCCTGGAGAAGAGAAGATTTAGGGAGAGGACCATGGTGGCTTTTTTCAACTGTCATAGAAGGATGAGATTGGTTCTCTGGGGCCCGGAAGAGTAGAATGAGATATGACTTATGTTGTAAAGAAGCACATTTAAACCTGAAGTAAGAAAAACTTCCTAATAATTAAAGTCATCTAAGAATCCAGTCTGCTACCAGTAGCAGATTTCCCCCTTGTTGGAGGTCTTTAGGAAGAGAATGGAAGGTCAGCCACTTGTTAAGCATGTTATGAAGCCCTGAGGTCAGACTCGAGCATTGGGGCCATCGGCTGTGCATAAAGATCATGGAGCGGGGCTGGATGCTGGCTTAGAAATGACATGTATCCATGCTGTGTTGCATTCTTACTTATTAAACATTTCTTTCCTACGTTTGAATCTGGTTCCGTGGCGCTGCTTTGTGCTATGGGCTTGGGGACTGCACGTTTGGCCCTTTTCGCAAAGAGGGGATTCTTATCAGTATGTTTTGGCCTCAGTGAAGTCCTTTCCAACTCAGAGATTCCTTGTATCTGAGGGGAATCCTTGGAGTAGGCAGAGTGGGCTTCCCTCATAAAAATACCATCAGCAAAATGTTGCTCAGTCTGGTCTTAAACAATCATTAGTGTCAGCTCAGAGAGAGGCGACATGTAGACTTTTTACAGTGTGATTCTCTGCCCAGCTTGGGCAGTCCTGACCTGTAAGCTCCAGCTGTGTGTCAAGTGCTTTGTTGTGTGCTCCAAGTCTCTTCTTTGCCTTTGAAGAGGGAGGTGTTAATGTATTTTAATCTTTGTGGCCGTGTCAAAGAAACAGTACTTAAAATTGTGCTCTGGAGGCTTACTTGTGCTTTGGGAACAGGAGTGAGTGCTTTCCATTTTCACTTGTAAAACTGACTGATGAGCATCTTATTCCAGTGTCTTTCCCGTACTCCTTTTTAAAATTTCCTCTTCTTTCACTGGTAATCATACATCTCCCTGTAGCTGTTTTTCACCATAATTTTTCAGAGGCCTTTATTTTCTTTTTAAAGTTGTTTTGTTTGTAAAAGTATATTGGGGCTGTGGGATTAGGTCTGTGCTGTAAAACTCCTATTTGGACAGAAAGTTCATTTTGGGTGCTTACAGAGACTTGGACATACAGCATAGAGATTAAATGTAATTTCTGACCTCAGGGAGCTTAAAGTCTGTTGGAGAAAGTGGGACAGATGAACAAGCAATTTATGTAAAGATATAACAGTATATGTCTATATGCACACAGGCATATGCATACTTCTGTGCATGTATGTCGATATATTTATATGTATGTGTATGTATATATGTGTATATGTATATGTGTGCATCTGGATCTATATCTGTATTTAGAGCAGTGCCCTGAGGGGAGAGATAGGGAAGGGATTATGATATTTGGTTGGAAACTGAGTGGAATTGATTAGGAAAACAATAAGACTTCTCAGAAAAGGTGAGTGTTGTGAAGGGAGGAATGTGGTTTGGCTTATGAGGGTTACTAGGGAGACTGTTCCCCAGAATCATGAGTCAGTCTGGGCCAGCCTGCACAAGCCTAGCACTTCTATTCTGATGACCTATATAAATCATATAAGTACTGATGGTGATACCTTCATAATAATTCACAAAATTAATCCATTTAGCAGTTAGTGATTGAGCACCTTCTATAGACAGAACATTGTTTTACTTCAGATAAGACACAGTTCCTACCTTCATAAAGTCTGTATCGGGGTGGGGAATGTGTGGCCCTTTGCAGTTTGGATTCAGAGGGCTGCACTTGAGAACCTGGAGGGCCACATGTGGCCTCGAGGCCACAGGTTTCCCACCCCTGTTCTGTTTTGTCTCCTATGGGATAAGTTACAAATTTTTAGAACTACAGTAGTGCCCAGCACTCTGTGGGAAGTGCCAGACAGTGCTGGGTGAAGTCTCGGTGGAAAAACTTACCAACCAAAAGGAATCAAGGAAGCCTTCTTGGAGAAGGTGGCATTTGGGGATTAGACAGAACTCAGAAGGTAATGAGGATTAGGGTTCTAGACTTAGGGATTGAGGCAGGAAAGGGCACAGCATGTCTAGAGAGTGGAGAACAGGGCAGGGAAGGACTGGGAGACAGTCCTGGAAAGATAGAATGATCCTACATTGAGAGAGTAGGCACCTGAATGATTGGCCAAGGAGCACGAACGATTCAGGGGACATTGGAAACTGCAGAACGTTCTGCAACC
This sequence comes from Pseudochirops cupreus, assembly GCA_028627135.1. Taxonomy (NCBI): domain Eukaryota; kingdom Metazoa; phylum Chordata; class Mammalia; order Diprotodontia; family Pseudocheiridae; genus Pseudochirops; species Pseudochirops cupreus. The sequence continues at coordinate 18,569,244 of CM053581.1, forward strand.
AACTGCCCATGTGGGCAGACCCCGGCGCCAGCCAGTCAACAGACATTTTTTGCATACCAGCCACTGGGCCAAAGATGCAAAAGAAAGTAAAAAACAGCCCATTCCCTCCACCAGCTCACGTTCTGGTGGGGAGACAGCTGCAGATCACTTACTACTTAGCCCCTAAGTACAGTGTAGACAGAAGGAAGGAGGGCAGGGGGTGGACGCAAAAGGGACCACCCAAAAAGACCTCTGCAGAAGCTGGGGTCTGGGCCGAGTCTTGGGAGGAGGTGTGAGTTAGAGGCAGGCAGGGAGAGCAGTTAAGCCGGATGAGGAAGAGCATCCTGTGTGAGAGCGGTGAGAAGGCCAGTGTCTGGATCTCAGAGGACTGCAGCGGGAGACTAAATGTAAGAAGACTGGAAAGGTTAAAGGGGCCAGAGGGTGGGCCCACATTTGTATTTGGTCCTGGAGATAAGAGTCACTCCTGGAATCTTTGGAGCACTGAGTGACATGGTCAGACTTTAGGAAAGTTGCTTTGGCAGCTAGGTGGAAGGTGGTTTGGAGTGGGAGGGGGCACGAGGCGAGCAGACCAAGAAGAAGGCTTGAGGTGATGGGGGCTTGTGCCAGGGTGAAGACTGTGGGGACGTACGTGAGATGTTAGGAATGTAGAAACTAGATATGGCAGTGGATTGGTGATGGAAATGTAGTTATATGCCAGGGAAGCAAATGAGCATTTATGTCAGGCACTGTTCTGAGAGCTGGACATCCAAAGAAAGGCAACTCAGCCTCCCCCCAAAACGAAGGTGTTCACGGTTTAATGGTGTGAGGGATGATCGTTGAACCCAAGATGACTGATGAGATCATGAAGCCAGCTAATAAAAGGAGGGAAAAAGAGAAGAGGGCCCAGGACAGACCCTTAGGGCACCCCCACAGCTAGTAGGTGTGACCTCATGGAGTTCCTGCCAAGGACAGTGAGCAGGAGTGGTCACATAGGTCAGAGGAGAGCCAGGAGAAGAAGAGTGTCAGGAATACCTAAGGAGAAGAGGGGTGTGGACAGCATCAGAGCCTGCAAAGAGGTCAAGAGTGAGGATTGAGAACAAGGCAGTAGATTTTCTAAGTTTTCTGCCTTTCTAGTTCTCTTTGACCTTGCTCCCCACCATATGCACTCTTTCATACAGGTACATTGACCTCTTGGCTGCTCCATGAACAACACAGTCCATCTCTTAGGTCCAGGCATTCTCTATGCCCAGAATATTCTCCCTCCTCATCTCAGACCACTGCCCTCCCTAAAATCCCACCTCCTGCAGGAAGCTTTCCCGAGCCCCTCTCAATTCTAGTGCCTCCCTTCCCCCTGTTCATTATTTCCTGTCTATCTTGGATACAGTGTGCTTTATTAGATTGCAAGCTCCCTGAAGGCCTGGTCTGACTTGCTCCTTTTTTTTTTAATATTCCCCTGCTTAGTGTAGTACTTGGCACATCATAGGTGCCTTAATAAATGCTTATTGATTGATTAAGTTTTGATGACTTTGGAGAGCGTTGTTTCCGTTGAATGATGAGGCTGAAAACCAGATTCATGAGGTTTTAGAAGCAAGTAAGCAGAAGTAGAGGCACCAGGTATAGACAGCTTCAAGCAGAGAAGGGAGGAGGGATGAAGGAGGACAGGTAGTGGGGACAGTTGGATCAAGTGAGAATTGTTTCGAGATAGAGGAGACACACCCATGTTTGTGGGTCACAAGAAAGGAGCCAGGAGTCCACATTGACATACCCCTTTCCTTGCCATTGACCGTCACCCTCCTGACCTGAGAGTCCCCAGGGTAGTGCTTGAAAGGAGACCTCACGTGAATCTCGTGTCAGGTGCCCCCCATCCTGGGCTGGGTCTTGGCTGATCCTTCTGGGAGCTAGAGATCAACTGTGATAATTCAGTGAATCTGTGACCTCCAGTTGTCTGTGTCCTACTCTGGGTGCCCAGCCTGTGTCCTAGAAGACCTTCATTCACTTTGCAGTCTGTCATTTATCCCTCCCTCTTACCAGATGAGTGACCCTCATTTTCTGGTCACATATCTCTTTGATAGCACACTTTACAACTCTTATTGCTACCTACTTCTGCCCACTGGGCCCCTCTCCATTGTGCTTCAACTTTAATTCTTTGGAGACTTTGGTATTCTATCTCTTGAAATCCTAAAGCATTGCTGAAAAAAAATGTATTACCATGGGTTTTAGTTACTGGGAGAAGCTGGGGATCACGAATAGCATTGTATGTGATCTTCAAGGCAATCCAGCCTGCTCTGTGTCATCCCTGCCCTTCTGTCTTTAGTGGGTCATGTATGAAGAGCAGGAGTCCATTATGTGTGTGCTGATGGGCCATGTCCATCCAACTGCACACACACCCTACTTCTGTTTGAGCCTTAGATATTTTTCACGTATTTCATTCTTTCTGTTGAGGGATCATTTAGGAGGCCCCCTGATGTCCTAGGGCTGTGCACAGTCAACACCACGCTCTCCGCCTGCAGGGACACATGGGAGCTCCGAGAGTGTCCTTAGGAAGCGTATCGCTTTGCTAGGAAGAAAAGCCACCCGTGGGAATAACTACACTGCAAGGCAGTGAGGGCGTGATGAGCGCTAGATACCAAGTGCTGTTGGGAATAAGAGGGAAAAGAAATCTCGCGTTCCTCAGTTGGTTACGTAGGGCCGCCTTCCAGGTGTTCTGGCCACCGGCCATGATGGTCACCTCCGAGTCAGCAGACGTTTTAGAAACGCCCGCTTTGGGTAGAGCGCTGCGCCGTGTGCTGGGGGAGACGCGGTTCGGATCGACGCGATTTCCAGTGAAGCGTTGGGTGCTAGCGCGGCGGCTCTCGCCGGCCACGGCCTTGTCAGCGTGCTCGCTAATCTTCCTCTTGCTTTGATTTACAGGTGCCCGGGGCCCAAGAATTGGTGGACTTCTCTCCTGTTTATCGGTGCCTGCACATATACTCTGTCCTGGTGAGTCCCCATTAGACGCCTTCTTTCTCTGCCTCCCCACCCCTGGGCTGCGCGCACGGAAAGCCTCCTCAGGTTTGGGTAGTTTTTCTTTAAACTGGGGAGATGTAGCAGAAATAGGAGTGAGGGGCTACGTAGATTGTCGTGGCGATAGCAGCGTGAGTCCTCCCCACACATGCGGCGCTGAGCGTGAATGGCTCGCTCGGACACATAGCTGGGAGATGTCGGAAGCATGAGCGGAGCCCAGCTGTGCCTGACTCCAGACAAGTCTTGCAGTCTCTCCGCCAGGCCCCGCTGCCTCTCGGCTCTGATTCTAGGACTCTGACTCCCCCTTTCCTTGTCTACTTTGTTCTGATCCCTTCTCTTTTCTTGCCTTCTCTCTCTGTCATGGCACATATTATGACTCATGTCCGTCCACAACTGATTCCAGTATGAGGTTTTCTCTTCCCACAAAGGTAGTTCCGTAAAACATGGCTTTCATCTTCTCTCCTGTGTTGGGGGTGCTGGGCCAGGCACTGGCACTTTAGCTGCAAGATGGGGTTCCAGGCTTCAAGGATCTCTCCATCTAGTGACAAGGAGAAAGAACCTTGTCCGTAAGACGCTGGAATAAATGTCATAGAAGAGCAGCGCATTTCAGATGGACGGAGTGTTGGACTGTTGTTGGAATTTTTGAGAGCTTAACTTATTTTCCCCGAATAAGACTGATTATAGATAAACAAAACAGAGTGAAAAAGCAGCCCCACACTTCAGACCCTGTGAATAATAAGGGCTAGCCACGCTTTAAACAGTGACTGCAAATGCTTGTTCAGACGTCGTGCCCTTCTTTATTTACTGATCGGTAAAAGGAGCAAAGACCCACAGGTGCCGACTTGAGCAAGGGAGCAACAGCGCTGCCCGCTGTATTTCCCGTGCACTGTGCTGCTGCTGGTGCCGTTCGCCTCTGTCAACGTTCTTCAGAGCACGGCGCTGGGTTCTCCTGTAGAAATCTCCCCGGAGTCCGGTGCTCTCGATGTTTATCCTTTCTTAGGGCGCAGTGATTTTCTCTTACGTTCTTGTATCACAGTTCATTGTAGATACTGTCCAGTTACTGGGTACCTAGCGGTTCCTCCACCCCCTTCCTCCAGGGGGTATTTCAGATAGCGCCGTCGAGTACAAATCCCCGGTTTTTCACTCTTCTGCTTATTCAGGAGGTAGTTGTGTTGGTGGTGATGTTGCTAATGGTGATGCTGGTGGTCCTGGTGGCAGTGACAGTGATAGGCAGCTGGGGTTAAGTGACTTGCCCAAGGTCACACAGCTAGTGAGTGTGTCAAGTATCTGAGGTTGGATTTGAACTCGGTCCCTCCCGACTTCAGGACTGGTGCTCTATTCTCCGTGCTGCCGAGCTGCCTCGGCAGTGACAGTGTTGTGGTGGTGGTGCTGATGTTGGTTATGATGGTGCTGCTGCTGCTGCTGATTTTTAGGCTTCACATACAGCTTTCTTCGCTTTTTTTTTTCTGTAACGTGTCTTCAGCTTTAGAAGCCTACCCTGGGTATTATAGTCTCTTGTCGTTTGTCCCTGGACTTCTGCTTTTGGGGCAGAGGTCATTCCATCAGCGCAGCACCCTGCGATTCTCTTGAGTTTGTGTTCTGGGTATGTATTCTAATTAGCTAAGAGATGTTAGATCCAGACTAAATATTGAAAATCTGAGTTTTTACTTTCCCAGATAAATGCTAGCCAGTGAATTACTAATCTTTCCTCTACTTTTCACCCTAGGCTGGGCACTTTTGCTTTGTGTGGCTGTGGGATCCCATACGTGTAGTTATAGGAACTCAGAATATAAATAAATTGCCTGTGGACACAAGCAGAATCGTTTACAAGTTTTAAAAGACTAGAGCAGACCACATGAAAATTATAAAGTCAAAGGACTTTAATACTTTTAAAAACAGATTTTTGTTACTGGTTTTGTTTCTATATTGTCTAGATTTCTTCTCTGTTTCTCCACTTTCTCCAAACCAGAAGGCCATACTTTATAAATAACAATTTTTTGAGAAGATGAAAAGATAGAAAAAGATAAAAAATACGTCAGCAGAGCCGATCGATGCATTAAAGCAAGCTGATATTAATGTGCGGTGTTCTATACCCATGTATGTCAACTTCTGCCAAGGAGAGAGATAGCAGAGGCACGGTGTCTTCTCTCAGCTCTCCTTCCTCCCTCTGTATTCAAGAAGATTTTTATTTTACTTTCTACAGAGGGGAACATCATTTCCTCCTTCCTGTACGTGAACTTTAAAAAATAGAGGGTTATTCGTGTCGGTAGTTTTTACCACTCCTAGATTTCTCTTTGTACCCCATTCCTTTTCCTTCTCAGCCATCCTTCACAACAAGAAATTCTTTTAAAGATAAAAATGGTAGAAGAGAAAAGAAAATTAAGCAGAACCTAACATGGTATGCAGTGTTCTGGACCCATGGATCCCGAGCCTGCGCCTAGGACCAGGCTCAGGTGATGCTCGGTTTCGTGGCTGTTCTTTTTCTTTGCGTGGTTGTGGTTTACACACTCACACACATTCTCACCCTTACATTTTCCTGGGCCCAGCCAGTACATGGCAGCCTTGCCAGGCTTCTCGTATTGTTGGTTCTATTTGTTTGTTTTTGTCTTTGGAGTGGTCATTTCCAGTCCATTCGTGGACCGTGACTTCTTTGGTCCCTCCGCAGTTGGTGAGCATCCACTTTGTTTCCAGTACTTTGCTCCACGTAAAATGCTGCTGCTAATATTTTGGTTCATACGGAAACTTTGTTTTTGTCAGTGACCTCCTGGAGGCATCTCCCCAGCACTGGAGTCCATGTCAGAGGATCTGAATCCAGTGGCCTTTTAAGCAGAACAGGTGACTGGGAGAAGAAGTCCTCACAAGATGTGGTTGGCCTTCATATGTGACAGGAGGCCATGATTAATTCGTCTGTTATTGTGAGTTCTTGTCATACCCAGGGCGTTGGGTTTTGATTTTCAAGATACTTTTCCTTTTTCTTCATTATCTGGGGCAGCAGCCCCATCTAACGTGCTAGTCTCTGGCTAAGCTTGTGCTTTGTGGGCCAGGCCTCCAAGAACCAAGAGCAGCAGAACACATGCCTCCTTAAGAAGCTTAGTGAGGTTGGAAAACCACCAGCAGGAATGAGGGTGTGAAGAGTGGTGGAGATCAGTGCCCTCTGGGTTCAGAGGGGAAAGAGCTTTCCCATGATCTAGGGTGGGCCTCTGGGGATTGAGAGGGCATGTGGCACCAATCTGAGCCAGCTGGGCCTTGAGGAATGGGCCAGAGGTCCTTGGCCCTTCTATCTTTGCATCTTCAGTGAATGTGGAGAGGTGCTGCCTTCCCTTGTCACCTCCCCTTGCTCGCAGCTGTCTTCCCTTCAGTCATTAAAGATAATAGTATGACTTCACACATTATTTGGCCCGACTTCTTCTTCTTTGTTAGTCTTTTCACAAGTTTTTGAAATGAGAGAACATCCTGAGCAGAAACAATGATCTCCCCTCTCTGGAAAGATCTTAGAAAGCTGCGCTCCAGGTAACAGTGAGGGAGCTTTAATGTGATGTTCGTAGACCATCTTATTGTGATAATCAGATGATACAGATCTGAAATAAGTCAGCAGATGTTTGTTAAGCACCTACTGTGTGCCTGGCCCTGTGCCGGTAGCTGGGGCTACAAAGAAAGGCCAAAGACAGTCCTTGTTTCCAGGGTACGAGTCTCAGAGGAAGACCTGCAGGGGCTGAAGTTTCTGCTGAGATGGGGAGGGAACTGATTTCCTCACACTCTTCTGGTCGGACTGGTGTAGCTCTCTAGTCTGCAGGCCCTGAGTGCTTGACCTTGGCCATAGCTCTTCCTGCGGGCTATACTCCTTTGTTTTGGCTTCTTGAGGTTAGTGTCGCATGTACCTTGCCTTCTTGTCTGCTTCTGTGTGTTGCCTCCTGTACCTTCATCATGCAGTGGAGCAGCAAGGAGTTGGCTGGGAGTGGGAAGACCTTTCTGCTGCTTCTCTGTCCCTCGGCAGCTGTGGGATCCTTTGCCATCTAGTCTTGGCCTCTCAGGAGACCATGCCCTGCCCTGTGGTGAGCCAGCTCAGCAGTCTTTGTCTCTGAGCCTCACCAGCTAGTAACTGGGCCATTGCCTTCAAAGGCCTTTCTTCAATTCAGAAAACTCATCGAGAGAGAAGAGTCGGCATAGCTTGGCTTCAAGACTGATGAGATAGTGAAGATAAAAGCGTGCCAGATCAGAAGTGTGCAGAATGAAAAGGCTAGGACTAGCATTAATATTTTAAATATCAGAGGTTTTGGATAGAAAGGTACACAGACACTAACCTATCCATTCGTTCTCCTGCGTAATCATTAATTGGTTCTGGAAAAACGTGATGTTAGGGGACGTGATTTAATGATGGTCCTTGGTTCTGTGGGAACCAATTTATAAATGGGTCACTGGTCAAATGATATTACTGAGACATCTCATGACTTGGCAGTGCCATCTGGTTATAATGGGTTGATTAATGACATCATTGTGAGATGACATTTTTTAGGGTTTCCTTCTGCAAAATGTCAGTTTGATCTTCACCTAAGGGCACCAGCGGCTAATTTTAATCTTTGTATGTGTTTCCTTATCAGTTAAAGAAAGAAGTGCTCCTATATTCATTGGTTACTCAAAGTTTATGACTGTTGGGAACCCTTCTGAAATGTGACCTTTTATTCTAACCATCCCAGAAACTTGCAATAGAGTCATAGAATTCTACACCTGCAGTGGCCTCACAGATCACCTAGTTTTGCCTCTTTTTGAGAGGAGAAAACCAAGGCAGAGAAAGGAGGTGGTTTACTTAACACCATAAAGCTGGTCAGGGGGAGGTCTTCTGACTTCTAGTAATACTGTCATTGGGATCCACCCATCCAGCAATGTTCAGTCATCAAGCCTTTATTAAGTGCTTCCTGTATTCCAGTCCACAAAACTGAGAGTCTGCCCTCAAGCCGCTTGCATACTAATGGGGGGAGACCACATTCTGTCTGTGCAGAGTGGATGGAGGGGAACCCTAGAGGGAAAATCCCCAGCAGCTTGGAGGAGGTGGGCTAGCTTCTCCTACAGAAGGTATATGTACTGGGACAGCCATATAACCTGGCCTTGTGGGAATTCATGATTCTGGACTGTTTTAAGAAGGGGCCTGTATTATACCAACTTCCACTCCATAGTGCATGGTGATATAAAGAAGTTCCAGTGGACTCTTGTCACCTGAAGGTCCCGTCAGGACCTACCTTCGTTTGTATTTCACTGAATAAGTGGTCCACAATCTCTCTAAGGTCTGAGGTCAATGACTGGCCTTCACCGTGAGATGGTGCCGATTATAATTCTGATCACTGAAGCAGGCTGTTCATAGCCTTAACTTTCTTCTGAAGTCATGCATGGGGATCAACTTCCCTGGTGCTCAGCGTTCTGCTGCCTCTCCTCTACCATTACTGCCGCCACCCTTGATAGTATGATTTTAAACATCTCTTGGAATTTCCAGTTATGCATAAAGATGTTATTCCTCAGGATTTTTCTTTTTGCACTTTTGCTGATGAATTCGTGAGTAGAAAGACTGACTTTGTTGCTCTTTCTCTTGCTCTCAGGCCATTTTGTACATGTATTGACTTTTTTTAGTCACCTTGATCACTTCACAACATAAATCATTTTTTTAAAAATAAACTTTTAGGCAGCCGTTAACTTAGAGAAAGGTCAGAAGCGGCAACTGTTCTTGAGAAAGTTACGAGTGAGTGAGAATCGCATTATGACAGCACTTAATTTAGAATATGACTGACTGGGGGCAGGCATTCCTGTGACCACCTCAGTAAGATAACTCCATTTGTTCTGCATCTCTTGATGATCATATGGCTTTGACGCTAATGCCATGGCATATTATTGGCATTAGGCCGAATGGGTCACATTTTCAGTGTGCTTTATTTTGCTTTAAGGTGGCATTACTGCTCTGGAAGCAGAAATCACAATTCTCGGTCGACTGAGGCAAAGGCCTTAGCGGGTGAGCGGTGGGGGCCTTGACACCAGGGAGCTCCTACTTTCAGCCACATTTCTGCCTTTGCCTCTTAGAACAAGCCTGTTCATCTCTCCCCTATCTTGATAATTGTGCATTGGGGAAAAGAGCTGCCATGTGTGTGGAGATTGGGGTGGGAGCGGGAAGGACCAGAACTCTAGATGAAGCAGGAAGGGGTCTTTGACAGATGATGAAGAGAATGGAGAGACTTGCCTTGGGCATCACAGCATTTGCCTGGGAGGGTAGGTCCAGGCCACCTTCCTGCCTCAGCAGCCCCCCCGGAACAGTCAATGTCTGAAGAGGTCATCTTTCTAGTTTTTATTGACATGCCTGCGCTGGGCTGTGGCCTCAGCTTTTGTCCACCTTATCTGAATTCTTTCCTGCCTTAGCCATGGGGAGAGCCAAAGCACCAGAGCCCTCTGTTCTTGTCTTTCTTCTCCTAGTAAGAGAATTCATTTCTTCCTCTAATCATATGGTGTCTTTGTGTCTCAGCTTCTCTCTGTGCGCATTGTAACTGAAGTCACTGTATGGTATGAAATATCTGGCAGGTGTTTTCTAAGTGTGCCGTTTAATAGAATTGTTCTTGGGTGGCAGCATCTTCTGTTACAACTGATATTCACAGTGCACTTTGGGAAGTTAGGAATAGACAGGCTGGTGAGGAGAGCTAAGGCCGGCTGAAGCAGCTGGCCCTGGAAGGGACCAGAAGGATGATAGCCTTACTGTGACCTGCAAAAGAAGCTGGTCTTTGGGTCCCAGGGAATTCTGTACAGTGTCAGGGTCGAGGCATAGAGGAGGGGAAATGGCCCGATTGGTGTCAGACGGAAGGATCATAACACAAGTAACACAATGTCCTAATATTTTGTCATTTACAGTAGTGTTTATCTGAACTTTTGGCCCGGAGGATAACAAGGCGACTTTGAATAAACATGGCAATATTTATTATTTTTAGTGAAACCGACCTTCCAGTCACCTCCCTTTTATGGCTGCTGCTTATAAATTCCCAAAGGATTATTTGAAAAATCCTGCTCGTATCAGCCAACCTTATCAGTGGGGCAGGAGTTCACGTATTGTAACAGGAGGTCAGGCTGCGGTCATGGTCTCGTAGATGGGGCCAAGCACCTGTAAATTCTTCCTTTGGCAACTCGAGTGAAGAACAATATCGAGCAAGCAGCGAGACTTTTCCAGGAAGTGCTGAACTTTGGCAGGAAGGGCTGAGGAGGGGAAAGAAAGTGGACAAGGGTCACGCTGCGGTTAATTGGGACTCGGTCCTTGGAGTGGCCGTGCGGCCTTGAGACAGCCAGCAGGCTTGGATGGATGTGCTTCAGGAGGTTCTTTCAAAAACAATCTCACTGCCCTGATCTTCACATGCCCCTTGCAGGGAGAGAGGAAGATCAGAGAGTGGGAAAGAGCACGTTTCTGGCTGCACGCACATGCACAAGAACCACTTAGAAGAAAAGGGGGAACGTGTTTAATGGTTCTGTCTGGAATGAGCTAACAAGATAGGAGGAATGGCGGGCAGGTGCTTGGTGTGGCACAGCCTGCGGCATTTGAGAATGTCTCATCCGCACCTCTTCCTCCCTCGGCATTTGGTGGTAGATGGGCCGAGCAAGCAGCCTGGCCTCTGAGGGCCCCCTCCTCTCTTCCCATGGTGGCTTTGGGCAGTCAGTTTTACAGATAGACTTGCTCAGGTGGTGCAGTGCCAGTGCAGCCCTGGGACCGAAAATATCAGAGCTTTTTCCTGCTTTTGCATGTGAATATCACTAAACTTTGTAGCCTTGAGCAATTATCTGGGTAGGGCCGTTGAAATAAATGATTGGGACTTGATCTGTGAGGGGCCTTTGGTGATCTCTAAGGTAGAGGGAGCCCTAGTACAGTAATCTCCTGTATTTGAGGTCCTAGAGGTAACCAGAAATCAAAGACTGGAGTGATAGACAGACAGAGAAAGTGGGGGCAGGGAGGGAGGGGGATAGAGAGAGAGAGAGAGATTTCCCTTTCCTTATTTTTGGTCTTCTAGTGTGACCCGACTTGGCCAGCTGGGAAAATATGAAAGCCGTGGTTATGATAGATATTGAAAAAAAGCAAGGCAGGGCTTTTGGCTGGGCAGGACGGGGAGTGTGTTCAGAGGCATGGTTCTGGACGACATATTCCTTGCAACATGAAGGGAATTAGTTAATGACCTTCACAACTACATATTAAGAACATTTGGAAAGAAGTGATCAAGGCTCACTGGGTGAGTGGGTGGTAGTGTTGCTGTTTGTTGTTATTTAAAGAAAATGCATCGGTTTGGCAGGTATCTTCTGTTAACCTTCATGTGTTTGTTATTTAGAGGGAGGACTGAAGGTAAAATTAGTAAGATACCATCTTGAATCTGATGGGTGAATGTGATGAATTTGACTCTGGCAGCCCCAAGTGCTTCCCCAGCATTCTCCCCCTATGGCCAGGTTGTGAGGAGAGGGAATTCTTTAATGTATTCAGGGAAACTCCTGGCCCAGAAGGGGCCCGGCTTCCTGTGAGTGGTGCCACGCACTGGGGCTGCTGCAGCCCGGAGCCCTGCTCTCATGGCCCCCAGGCCTGGTGTCTGACCAGGAGGTCTGGTTACAGCTCCATAACAGAGCTCTGGAACAAGGAGTGCATTCTTGTTTCTGGGGGAGCTTGATGAGGAACACGGCCGTGGGATGGGAAAGTCTTCATGCGAGAAAGTAAATGAGGAAGGTTCAGCAGCAAATCTTCATCTCTGATGCTCTTTGACCAGCAGGGCCATTAGAGGAGAGAAATTCTCCAGCTCATTTATAGATTCAAGGAAAGGAAATTCTTATGTTGTTCAGCCGTGTCCTACTCTTTGTGACGCCATTTGGAGTTTTCTTGGCAAAGATACTGGAGTGGTTTGCCATTTCCTTTTCCAGTGCATTTTACAGATGAGGAAACTGAGGCAAACAGGGTTAGGTGATTTTCCCGGGGTCACACATCTAGTAAGTGTCTGAGGCCAGATTTGAACTCCAGACCTAGCACTCTATCTGCTGCACGACCTCCCTGCCCAAATTGGGCTCGTTTGTAAGTGCTCTTAAAAAAGCAGTGAGAAAGAGGCAGAAGCCCTAATGTGGGAATCTTAAGAGAGATTGGCAGAGGCAGGAAGACCCCTGTGCCAGCCTGCCACTGCCCTTCTGCCCTGTGGCATTCTTATCAGCCAATCCCAGTCCCCATTGGCCTGGCAGGCAGCATCCGTCACCTGGTCAAGTCTAGTCTCAGGGCCGGGGGCTGCCTTTTCAGCTTCTGAGGGAGGGAGAGGCCTTGGGCAGTCAGCTTCTGCTCCAGTCTCCATCAGCTCCTCTTGCCAATGAGGGGACAGGGTGTTGGACTGGAGGGTCTTCCAGATCCTTTCCAGTCTAGAAGGACCTGTGGGAATACTTTCCTACATCCCATTTTCTTTGAGGGCTCACCTGATATTTGGGGCCGAGAGGTTGGGAAACAAACTTGCTGGCTTGGGTTTCTTTTACATGATTAAAATACAACTCTTCTTTCAAGAGTGTCAGAATTGGTTTAGAGGAGAACACGGGCAATAGGTGTGTGCATAGCATATGTGTGTTCCTGTGTGTGTATCCATGAGCCAGAGGGGAGAAGTGCTCATGTCAGAAGCTCCGAGTGTTTAAACATCCTGGCGGGGTGGCTTCTTCTGGAACATTGGCAGGTGAGATGCGGATGAAAGGAAGAATCGACATCTTAATTTTCCAGCCCAGGTCATCTGACAGCCCTCTGTGTGAAGAGAAGGGAGGCCAGAGGCAGCGCTGCACGACACAGAGCTTCCTGCATTGGGTTCTGGGGGCAGCTGGGAGAGGCGGAGGTTTGAGCCATTGGATTTCATAGCAGCTGGAGAAGTTATTGAGAGCTGAAAGGGGCTGGACTTTTTGTAACCACTTCACTTTACAGACTAGAAGACTGGGGCTGGAGGAGGTCAGATGACTTGTAGAAGGTCACAAACGTATCAGGTAGAGGAGAGAGGATTTGAATTTGGGCCCTCCGATTCAGTTTAAGTGCACTTTCAGGCCCCACATGTTACTTAATGCTGGAAATCAGAGTGGCTTTGACTTATGACTGCCATGCCTTTCACAATCTAGGTTTTTCAAAAAACCCTCCCATTTTTGCATTTATGACCTCTCCGGAACGCACCTTTTTCTTTCCAAGTTTAAGTCTAATTATTTCCTACACTGTTAACCTCTTCTCTGAATTTTGCCTCTCTCCTTACCCTCTCACCTGATCCCCTTTCCAAGCAGTCCTCATTATTGCATAATAGCAGATGGTGATGATGATGGTGATGATGATGGTGGTGTGATAGAGAGATGATGGTGGTTGTTTGATAGTGATGGTGGTGTGGTAGTGATGGTGGTGTGGTAGTGATGGTGGTGAGGTAGTGATGGTGGTGTGATAGTGATGATGGTGATGGTGGTTTGATAGTGGTGATGGTGATGATGGTGTGATAGTGATGGTGGTGTGATCGAGATGGTGGTGTGATAGCGATGGTGGTGTGATAGTGATAGTGGTGTGATAGTGATGGTGATGTGAAAGTAATGGTGGCATGATCGCAATGGTGGTGTGATAGTGATGGTGGTGTGATAGTGATGGTGGTGTGAAAGTGATGGTGGTGTGATAGTGATGGCGGTGTGATAGTGATGGCGGTGTGATAGTGATGATAGTGATGGTGATGATAATAATGGTCATGGTGACGATAATGGTAATGGTGTGATAGTGATGGTGGTGTAATAGAGATGATGGTGAGGGTGGTGTGATAGTGGTGATGGTGATGATGGTGTGATAGTGGGGTGATGTGATCGAGATGGTGGTGTGATAGTGATGGTGGTGTGATTGCAATGGTGGTGTGATAGTGATAGTGGTGTGATAGTGATGGTGATATGAAAGTGATGGTGGTGGCGTGATCGCAGTGGTGGTGTGATAGTGATGGTGGTGTGATAGTGGTGTGATGGTGATGGTGGTGATGGTGGTGTGATAGTGGTGTTTTAGAGATGGTGGTGTGATAGTGATGGTGGTGATGGTGGTGTGATAGTGGTGTTTTAGAGATGGTGGTGTGATAGTGATGGTGGTGATGGTGGTGTGATAGTGGTGTGATAGAGATGGTGGTGTGATAGTGATGGGGGTGTGATAGTGATGGGGGTGTGGTAGTGATGGGGGTGATGATGATAATGGTGATGGTGATGATAATGGTGATGGTGTGATGATGATGGGGGTGTGACGATGCTGTTTATTAAGCTGTGTGCTTCCTGGGCGAATGAATATGGTGGGAGGAGTCCTGGATTGGGATCAGAAGACCTGAGTAAATCTTGACTCTTTCACTTTCTGTGTATGATGTTTGACAAGTCAGTTTGTTTCTCTGGGCATGTTTCCTCAGTGCCCAGGTTTGGTTAAGTGACCTCTAAGATTCAGTCGAAGTCTTAAGAAAACTTCTGCGATGCTCATTTTCAGTCAGGTGGGATACCTGTTTGTGAGTATATGGGATAGTGCTGTACTAATTCATAGATCCCCTCAGCTTTCCCTGGGCCTGGCACTTTCCTTGTGCCTTGGACATTTATCATTGGACCCTGGGCAGTAGGTACTAGTCTCAGCATGGGGTTATGGAGCTGGGTGGACAGGCCAGCCAGAGTGGGGGAATCGGCTGATGACTGTCTTTTTTAGCTTTTCTTGGGGTGTTTGTCCGTCAGTGTTTCTATTGTAGTCGGGGAAGGGAGTCGCGGTTTCTGCCTGGTGGCTCACTGAAATCATCATAGTTCAGCATCTCTGAAAAGATGTTGTTTATGGAGTCTGTAAGTACTGCTAGTGCTCTGGCAGTGGGTTATCACTCAATATAAAATGGCACAGAATAACCCGTAGTCTTGTTCTAGTCCCTTGGAATTGAAATACCCCCTTTGGCTGACTTCACAATTTGGGTGATTACATGCTACATTAGAGGCCAATGTTTGGTAAAGAACAGAAACCCTGAAGAGGCCTGACTCTTCATCAGTTGTGTTTATCTGAAACAACACGGGAAATGTCTTTGGAATATAGGAGAAGAAGAGCTAGCTAATGAGGGGAAAGGCTTCACTGGAGCAGTGAAGTGGAAGAAGCAGGCCCATTTTCTGGCGCTCGACCCTTGGGGCAGCAGTACTTCTGGACAAAGAGGCCTTTGGATGCTCCAGCCGAGTTTATTTGTGTAAGAGCTGAAATGGACTGTTTTGTTAATACTTCAGGAGCGTGGGTTTAAGCAGTATTCCCATCAGACGCTTTTGTTTTGTTTTTATTTTTTATTTTAAATGGAATTTATTTTTCCCCTTGAAATACCTGTTTATCTGCTTCCTTCAGTACATAAGCATAAGCTGCAGTGTTGAGAGCCAACTTGTGTTTGTTAGAACAGAGTTGGAAGCATTGTGGTTTGTTTCCACAGTGACCTTGGGAACTTTTGAGCTACAGAAAAAAAATGTTTTAAATCTCTTCCCTAGAGATTTTTTTAATGTGGAAAATTTTGCACTCAAATCTTTAGTTACTCCTCATTCATCTTGGCCACTTTGCAGATTGTCCCCTCTCCAGCCTGCCCTATCTCACTGTCTCCTGGCCCACTAGACCCACCAGTGCCCGCTGGGATGAGAGGCCCAACCACTGTGCAGATTGTAGGGAAAGGCCAAGGTTACCATGCTTTGTGCAACATGTTGATAAGGCCACAGGAAAAGCCATTAGCGTGCTTCAGTGCCCTGGGATCCCTCCACTACAGCTGGTGCTGATGGGTCCTGGCTTATAGTCCTATCTGTAGGAGCTAAAGGTCTAACATTGCAGAATTACCATGTTGCTACTTTAACCTGATGACCTTAGTGCCCATGGGCACACCATAGATAGCCTTGATCCAAGAAGAGTTAGAAGAAGGCCCCTGGGGAGAGTCTCCTCTTGCCTGGCTCCCAGATCCTAGCTTGGGAAGTAGGCGTCACGTTTCTCAATGAACTGTGATTCCTTCCACTTAGAGCGTTCCAGTTAAGCCTCTCTGCCACCCTAGTATAGTTAATTGATCTAATTCAGTTAAAGCCCCTGCCAAAATGAATGCAGGGGGCGAGGTTTGTTCATTTCTTCTGGTAAAGAGGGTCTTCAGGAATCAAACCTTTTTAAGGGGCTTTGTTACCAAGCACAGAGGGAGACCTTGGCTCTCTTCACAGTTCTGTTTCCAGCTTCTTCTGGGACCTCATGTTTATTGAGCAAACACTTAGCCTCCCAGTGCTTTTTAATTTTCTCTTTACATTTCATTCTTGGTCGTAAGTGTAAAATATTCTCTATGGTGTGGTTGGAAAACGTTAGCAATGATGAGAAAACTGTACCATGTGGAGGTAGCAAGCCTAGTGGGTAGAAGCAGGAAGACCTGGGTTCAGATCCTGCCCGAGTCGTTGAAACTCGGAGCCTCAGTTTTCTTGTCTGTAAAATAGGTACGTCACCACCTGGAGTTTCTTCCTCAGAGACTTCTGGTGAGGTGCAAAGATGGCAGTGTATGTGAAGCTCTTGGCAAGCCTTGAAACTTTACTGACAGTCAATTCAGCCAGCATTTATGAAACACCTGCTGTGTGCCGGACTCTGTGCAAAGGACTCGGGATGCAAAGAAAGGCAGAAAATGAGGAAACTAACCAAAAACCCTGTCCCTGCTCCCCAGGCTCTGGCAGTTTAATATGGAAGGCAACATGCAGACCAAATGAATGCAGGATAACTTGGGGACAGTCTCTGTGAAGGCGTGAGATCAAGGAGGATGGAGAAGGCCCTCTTGCAGGGGTGGCACTTTAGCTGAGACTTGAAGGGAGTCAGGGCAGCCAGGAGGGGGAGAGGAGGAGGAAGAGCGCGGCAAGCTTGGCCAGCAGTCAGGGGAAATGCGCAGATTTGGAAGGTGGAGAATCTTGTTTGAGGAGCAGTGAGCAGGCCAGTGTTTCTGGGTCACAGAGTAGATGGAGGGGAGCAAGGTCAGGTTAAAAAAGACTTCAACACTCCAACAGGGTTTTCTGCTTGATCCTGCAGGTTGTGGGGAGCTAATCGAGGTGCCTCTTGGGGAGATCAATGGGACAGCAGAGTGGAGGATGGGCTAGAGCAGGGAGAGAGACCCACCAGGAGGGAATTGCAGCTGTCTAGGTGGGGCATGAAGGCTGGCATTATGGTGCTTAGGCTGGGAGAGGAGAGGAGAGATGCGGAGGTATCCAAGCGATGCTGGAAGCTGGACCATTGTTATGGCGGGGTTAACATTGAGGTGCTGAGCCCAAGTGACTGAGATGATGGGGGTGCCTTCTACAGCGACGGCTAGAAGAGAGAGGGTGTGTGTGGAAGGAAAGGAGAGGCCCAGCAGTGTCGAGTTGAAGGTGGCTGTGGGACCTCTAGTTTGAGACGGAGACTCTGGGGCCCATATCAGCCAGGATGACAATTCTAGCCAAGCCTCAGACGCCTCCTGATGGGTGACCTGGCGTAAGGCACTCTGTTTTTCAGTGCTGCAGGACATGCAGAAATGATTGGTCTCTGTTGGTAGAGGAATTCCTCCACCAGGAGCTCCTAACACCAGGCAACTCAAAGGTCTGAATGCCCCTGCCCAGGCCCCCATTTGTGCTTTTGGATCTGTTTTTTCTTGCCTCATCATGCTCCTTCAGAGGTCTCTTCTCCCGCTTCCCTCTCTAGGACCTTCTCTTTCCCTAGATTCAAACAGGTGCAGATAGGGCCAGGGAAGAAGAATTCTATTAAACCCTACTCTTCCAATCTGCATACATTCATGTCTTAAGTTTTCTCCTTTCCTTTTACTTCCCTATTCGCAAGATGTTGGTGCCTGTTACATCTACCTCCTCACCATCCCCCAGGTTCAGTTCTGAGACCTCCCGTGGTGGATATTTGGTTTTAAGGCTTTGTCCTGCCAGGCTTGAGAACCACGTGGTGGAGCTGTAACCAGCAGTAATCAAAGCCTACTGATCTCAAATACCTGAAGACATGTGGGGAGGCAGTTTTCTCACTTTCTATAAGGTGAGCTTGTTGATTCACACAGCTCTGTAATCTGTATGTGCCAAACTGATCTGCTAACCTTCAATAATTGCTACAAATGGGACTGGTTTTGAGATGTGGTTGGTTCTAGCAGCTGTAATGGAAGTTCATTTTTTTAACTCTGGGGAAAAGGCTGATTTATTTTAAATCGTGGGAAATTGAAAAATCCAGGACTGGGAACTGTGGTGGCGTCTGTCTCCTTTTTCTGGTTCTTATAACTCCAACCGCAGCCTAAAGGCTGTTGAGGTGAAGTAGCTCAGGAGACTTAGCACCAGCGTGGAAACTTGAGGCTTCAAGCCTTCCTCCTCCTCGGCCTGCAGCCCCATCTCATTGGGCAGCCTCCTCACTAGAGTCTGTCTCTGGAGACTTGGTGAGTAAAATAAATGGAGACAATACTTCCTGAGAATGAAGATTCCTCTAATTTGCTTCCATAGTCCCTAGATTGGGGCCATTGGAACCGATTTTCCTATCATATGAAAAGTCATGTATTAGATTTACTGGAATTTATGTACTGGGAGACTAGATCCCATTCTATCCTTTTCCCTCATTATTGGCTGATTTAGGATGAATCACTGAGCTTCTCTGGATCACATTTTTCTCCTCTGTAGCCTGTGAGGAGACTCCATGTTCTCTTATCTCGTTTACTCCTAGTTCTGAGGTACATGGACAGACCTGAAGGCGGTGAGCCATGGGGGCTCCTGGCAAGGTTGGCTGCTCTCATGCCCCTGCTCTTGCTGTTCCTCCACTAATGGGGAGTTAGCTCCTACGAAGCTGACACGTTTTTAATAATCAGACTTGAGATTGGTTTGCCATTAAGTAATGAGCAGCTTTTCTTGACCCTTCTGCTTCTTTAAGATGTCAGGGGTAGTGGTTTCATCAGTATGGGGCCTCCTTCCACTGATGCCAGTTAAAACTTCTCTAGACTTGGTTGCCTAATGCTGTCTTGCCTATCCACCCATCCACTTACAGTCGACCTGGTGAGGACCTTCCCTGATCTTAGCTCACCCCTCCGTTGTTGAATGTCTGCCTTCTCCGTTAAGGACAACATTGATCATGAAGTTCAGATCCTTCTCAGGTTGCATCATAGATTTGACTGAATTCTCCTGGAGAGTAGATATCTCCAACCCTGAGCTACCCCTTCATAAGCCCCAGCAAACACAGAAAAAAGGAGAGCCTTCAAAAGCCAAAAACAAACTTTTGCTTTATTGGATAAAACATCACAGCAGCTGAGATTCATTAGAAGAGTTAGTTTCTCTGGAGACTCGGCCCAGGCAATTAGTTCTTGTTTCCAGGACTGTCTGTCAGCATCTTTTTTCAGAGGGTCCCAGAGTGACTGGCCTTGAGCAAGCACGTCCTCAGCTTTGTAGGACTGTGGTAAGGCCTGAAGAGATGGGATGGCTTTGGGGAGACAGGACAGCCCGGGAACTTCAAGAATAGGGCTCTAGGCCCCTTCCTCAGAACAGTGAGGGAGGGCAGGAATTTTCTGTCTGTGGGAATGATTCTGTCTTCCTGCTTTTTGTCTGAATGGTTCCTTTCTCCCAGGGTAGGAAGGTCCTGTTGAAACCAGTGTGTTTTTGAAATAGAATAGGCTACATAAGGTCACACCCATCCACACCTGGTCACAGCTGGTCTGGGGCTTGAACAGTTGTCAATAACTAGTCATCATTTTGAAAAATTGGTCCTTCAGGTTTGGCAGGAGGTCCCCTGGGTCCCCTTTTGGGGTTGAAGGGCTTTGGCTGTGTTTGGACTACTGTCATTCTGAATTTCTCCACAGAATTCAGAGCCATGCTTTCTTCCATTAAACAACACTCAATCTAGAGGGCTTACGAACTTCGGGGAGCTTTTTTTTTTTAAATAAAGGAAAAGGTTAAAGACTATGTGTTTGTGTGAGAGAGAGACAGACAGACAGAATGAATAAATGAGAGAATCAACTGGGAAAGAATAAAAATAAATATGAAAATAAAATTGAGGCTCCATGGTTTTTCTATGATGGACACCTAAAAACAACAGAAATTTGCCTGAAATATGAATTGGGGGGAAAAAAAATCTGTTATTGATGTAACAGGGGAAAGCAGCCTGCATCATCCTTGGCCTAATCTGAACACACTTAGTTACCGAGTGGCTATGGTCCAGAAGGCCAGAGGTTTTAGTGTGGTCTGAAAACGGTGGTGGGAGCCACATTTTCCAGACTGTGAAACACAGGCTACCTTGTTCAGTCAGCACAGTTTAGGTCAAACGTGGTTATGAAAAACAGATGAATTCTGGTGATCAAGTTGTACTTTGACAAATATTCCATTGTTTGAGCATGTGGTAATTTCTGAAAAATGTGAAGCAGCCTGGACTGTAGAGATTGGGTTTTCTCCTCTCAGCTCCCTTCCCTCCTCACAAAGGTCTCGTCATTCACAAGGGGCAGGAGGATCGGCAGAAGTGCATTCTATGCCTGGTTTCTGTGATTAGCTAGTAAAGTGGCCACTTCTAGGCAGCCCAAGTGTCCCCTAGGCCTCTCCCCCACTCCTCGTGGTGCACTGGGACCTTCTCTGCTTTAAGCAGATGGGAGGGTGACACGTTCCCGATGTGTGTGAGCACAAGAGCGGGGCCAGGGCTTTCAAAGGGCATTTGTCGTGCTTCACCTTCATTGGGGCCGTGGCCCCCAAAACAGAACCCGGTATTCTAGCTTGGATCCTTACTTTCTGCCCGCACTTCTTTGAAAACATTATCTCCTCACTCTTCTGATGCTTTGCAGTCTCAGGCCCCAGCTTGGGTGTTATGGCAGAGAAGAGCCCCAAAGGGGGCCATGAAGTTTGGGTTCCAGGTTCAGCCCTTCCACTTTGGTCAAGGAGTTACTTTTCTGGGCCTTGGTTGGTAAAACAAGGGAGTTTTGACTAGATGCTCCCCCAGTAGAAGCCTTTGATTCTGACTTTTAAGCGTAGCCACTCACTGTTTGTGTGAGGGCTCATGATTTAGTTTGTGGGATAAGCAGGCTTACTGCTCTGTGGGTTTTTCGCTTTTCACCAATCACTTAGCAGTTCTGTTGTTGGTTGGGAAGGAGAAAAGAGGAGATGAACCTTAAGTCTTCAGCTTGACTCTGACTCCTCATTTTGGCTTTGGTTCCAGTGGGGGAAGATGCAGAAATTGGTGGATAAAAAGAAAGCATTTTGTATTATTTCCAAATTTAGTTTTCTTAATTCTGTTTCCTGATTCTTAACGTGTGTAAGGGAATATTGAATTCAGCCAAGGTTAGCAGTAACCCCAAGCTCCGGCCCTTTGGGGCCCTGCTGGTCCCTTCTCCCAACGATGTGTCCTCTGTCTCCCCCCTCTCCTACTGGCTCTGGAAGCCCACAAGCTGCCTCTTCAGGACAGTGGTACTTTGCTCCTCCTTCTGCGGGTCTTTCTAGTCCAGACTGGTAGCCTGTGAGGAAAAAAAACTGCTTGTTTTGCCCCAGGCTGCCTTTTCAGCCGCCGGGTGTAGTGAAAGTACCTGGACTGGATGCTCTCCAAAGCTGTTTCCAGCCAGAGATCCCCCCTCCAGCCGTTTGCCATCCAGGTAGGGAAGCCTGGGCATCTCACCCGATAAGCAGCAAGGCCAGGGCGCTTATGTGCGAGCGTGCCCGATGAGAAATCTACCCAGCGTGCTCCAGGGTAAGGGAAGGAGAACTTGGAGAGAATTTGGCTGGTCAGATAAGAGGAGGGTGAGCCGCCTTCGGGGCGGCGGCAGCGGCGGTGGCTCACGTTCCCGCCGCACGTTTGGCTGCCCAGGCCTCCTGCACTGGCTCATCGATCCCCGCCGCGAGCCTGTGGGGCCGCGCCTGCTCTGCTCTCCGCTGCCCTCGGAGGCGGCTGATGGTGTCCGCCGTGCGGCCGCGGGGTCTGCTCCGAGGGTTCTTGTTCAATTCCCGCTCGATGTTTGGATTGCCCTCTTGAGCCGCTGAGCGGCTCGTTAGGGGTCAGCGGGACGCCTTTTCTGGTGTTCATTCGTTAGCTTTGTACGTTATTGGAACTGACATCTGTGGAGTCCCCCTGAAACTTCTGTACCCTCATGTGCATAATTCTTATTTGGAGGAGTCTAGGGATCTGGGGAAGATCAGAGAAAATGGTGAGTCTTCCATTTTGTCAGACGGCCCCAAAGTTCCCTCTCCTCCCAGTCCCCATTAGTGCGGAGGCTTGCTGTGAAGAGAGGTTGCTTCCCTCTTCTGTGCCCGTGTTCCCAGTTGCCTATCAAGTGCCCGGCAGATAGCTTGTCAATAATCCATACTAAGTGATCGTTGATTAAACTGGCAGCGTTTTCTTCAAACACAGTGGACGGTGATGAGCTGAATCTTTTTTTTTTAACGGGGAACTTTACTGTGAAACAAACGGCTCATACGCTTACAAACCAGGTGTTGACTCCCAGGTGCAGACACTAAGAAGGCGTGCGCCTGCCATCGCGGTGTTTTCATTGCTCTCCGCGTCTCAGTCAGCATCTGTTCACAGGTCTTCCCATTCTCTGCATTCTTGTTGCTCGTTGCTTAGGCAGCAGTGCTATTCGTTGGTTTAGCCGTTCCTCCGGGAAGGGGCATCTGCTTTGGCTTCGGACCTGCGCTGCTCCAGAAAGTTCAGCGAGAAATATTTTGGCTTGTATGAGGCGCTGCATTTTATCTTGGGCTTCGTGCCTGGCCTCGAGACTCCTGGATCAGAGAGTGCAGGTATTTCCGTCCCTTCTTTAGGATGACTTCAGATTGCTTTCCAGAACGTTAGCTCGGTTCCCAACTCCCCCGGTGACACATTAGTGTGTCTGTCTTTCCACAGTTGCATCGACGTCACCCGTCGCTTTTGTTAATTTGCTAGGTGTCACGTGAAACCTGAGAATTGTTTTCATGTGTAATTGTATTAATATTGAACCGATTTCTCATTTAGTTGCTAGAGGTCAACATCTTTTTTCTTGAAAATGGCTGATTCATAGGCTTTAATTTGCGTTGAGAAGTGTCCTTTGGTCTTATTATTAGTCCTGACTCTCTTAGGCTTTTGACCCTTATCAAAGCTATTTTTCAAAATTTTATTTTTAAAATTCAATTTTATTTTTAGTTCTGAATTCTCTCCCTTCCACACCCTTCCCCATCTGTTGAAAAGGCAAGAAAAATAAAACCCATCAATGTGTGTGTGTGTGTGTGTGTGTGTGTGTGTGTGTGTGTGTGTAAAATTAAGCAAAACAAACGCCTTCGGTTGCCATGTTGGAAAAAAAGAGAAACTTTCCTCTGTGATCCGACTCTCTCAGTCCCCTGTCTGAAGGGCGCAGCAGGTGTCATTATGTATGTTTGGGAAATGTGATTGGCTTCATTATGGTGACAGCGGTACTTTGTTCCTCCTTCAGTTCATGTAAGTCTTGCTGTGCGGTAGTAGCATACCTCACCCACACATTCTGCAACTTGTCCATTCATTCCCAGCCCCAGAGCCGCTTTAAATAAGTGCCTGTGTATAAGTCCTTTTCCGCTTTCTCTGTTCTCTTTGGGGTCTAAACTCAGGGTGATATTCCTGGCTGAAAGGGTATGTGCAGTTTGATAGCTTTTGGGACATATTCCAGATTGCTTTACAAAATGTCTAGGCCAGTTCACAGCTCCACCAAAAGTGAATTTATGGACCCATTTTTCCACAGTACCGCCAGCATTTATCACAATTTTTTTCATCAATTTTATCAATCTGATGGCACCTCAGAATTTTTTAAATTTGCATCTCTAATTATTAGTGATTTAGGGCATTTTAAAAATATGACTATTGATAGCTTTGATTTCTTTCCCTGCAGACTGCTTATTCATGTCCTCTGACCACTTGTAAATTGGGTCATGGCTTCCGTTCTTATAAATTTGAATCAATACCCGGTATATCTTAGAAATGAGACCTTTGTCAGAGGAACTTGCTGCAAAGGTTTTTCCCAGATTCCCGCTCCTCTTCTAATTTTGGTTGCATTAGTTTTGTTTGTGCAAAAACTTCTCAATGATATAATTAAAATTGTCCGTTTTATCTCCTCTGAATCTATTTTTCTCTTTTTTGGTTATGAACTCTTCTCCATCCACACATCTGGCAGGTCATCTGTTGTGTCCCTTTAGTTTGTTTAGTGTCACTCTTTGTGTCTAAGTCACGGAGCTGTTTAGAGCTTGTCTTGGTATACGGTATACAGATGTGGTCCGTATCTGCTCTCCGCCAGGCTGCTTTCCAGTTTTCCCAGGCACTCTTTGTTGACGGTGGGGTCTTGCCTCGACGGCTGGGATCGTCGGGCTTATCAAACATCAGACCGCTGTGCTCCTTTTCTCCTCAATGTTGCGTACCCAATTTGTTCCCCTGATCAACCTTTTCTTTACCCAGCACCATATTGTTTTTGGCAGCTTTGTGTAGGATGCTTCGAGATCTGGTATTGCTGGATTCTTTTCCTTCTCACTTGTTTCGTTGATTCTTTTGATTTTCTTGATCATTTGTTCCTCCAAATGGGCTGTTATTTTATCTAGCTCCATAAAGTGATCTCTAAGTAGCTTGATTGGTATTACATTGAGTAAGTAATTAATTTAGATAATACTGTCATTTTTCTCATATAGGCTTGGTCTACCTATGAGCAATTAATAATTCTTCTAGTTATTTAGATCTGTCTTTCTTTATTTAATATATTTTATAATGGTGTTCAGAATGTTCCTGTGTGTGTCTTGGCAGGCAGACTCCCAAGTGTTCTATACTGTCTGTGGTTATTTTAAATGGCATTCTTCTTTTTGTCTCTTCCTGAGGGTGTGTGTCAGCAAGACACAGAAATATTAATGGTTCGTGTGGATTTATTTTATCTCCTACAGCTTTGTTGAAGTTTTTCATTGTCTCAGTTAGTTTTTTAGTTGACTCTCTAGGGCTCTCTTGGTAAACCATTATATTATCTCCAACAAATGATAATCCTTTTCCCTCTTTGCCTGTGTGTAATGCTTCAGTATATTTTTCCTGACTTACTGCTGTACTTAGTATTTCCGGCAGTATATCAGATAGTAATAGTGATCATTGGCATCCTTGTTTTACTTCTGATCTTACTGGGAAGATCTCTAACTTACCCCCTTTATAGAAAATGCTGACTCTTAGTTTTAGATAGGTAAGAGACACAGCGGATAGAGCTCTGGGCCTGGGATCAAGAGGACCGGGTTCAAATACTGCCTCAAACGTTGTGTGATCCTGGCTAAGTCATGTAATCCTGCTTGCCTCAGTTACTCATCTGTAAAATGAGCTGGAGAAAAAAAATGGCAAACTACTCCAGTATCTTTGCCAAGGAAAACTCCAAATGAGATTGCAAAGAGCTGGGCATGGCTGAAATGGCTCAAAACAACAGCAGTAATTTATCATTTTAAGCAACGCACCCTTTATTTTTATGATTTCTAGTGTTTTTTTTTAAACATGGGTGGATGTTGTATTTTGTCAGAATTTGCTCTGCATCTAATCATGTGATTTTTTTTTGTTCATTCATTATTAATATGGCCATTTATATTATAGCTTTCCTGTTATTGAATTAGTCATGGATTCTTGGTGTAAATCCAACTTGGTAATAGTCTGTACTTTTTCTTAAATACTATTGAAATCTCCTTTTTAATATTTTATTTACGTTTTTACATCAGTATTTATTAGGGATATTAGTTTATAGTTGTTTTTCTTTTTAATTTTCTTTTGATTGTCTGGTATAGACATCAGGACCATTTTTGTGTTAGAAAAGAATTTTGGAAGCGCCTCTTTTCCTATTTTTTCGAACAGTGCATGTAGTATTAGAATTAATTGTTCTTTAAATGTTTGGCAGAATCTATTTGTAAATCCATCTCGTCTTTCAGATTTGTTTCTTTATAGTCTGTTCAATTTCTTTTTCTTAGATAGGGTTATTTAAGTATTCTATTTCCTGTTTTGTTAAACAGGATAATTTATATTTTTGTAAATATTCAACTATTTCATTTAGATTTTCAGTTTTTATTGGCACATAATTGAGTGAAATACCTCTTAATAATTTCTTTTATTTCTTCATTGGTTTTGAACTCACCTTTTTCATTTTTGATATTGATAATTTTATTTTCTTTCTTTTTTAAAAGTCAATCAAGTGAACTATTTTACTGAGCCCTCCCCCCTTTTCGCAACCGAGCAATACAAAACAAAATCGTCTCCTAATTTTTTGAATTCTTTTTTGCTTTAATTTTGTTAATCTCCCCTTTAATTTTCATTATTTCTATTTGAGTGTTTAATTCAGGTGTGTAATTTATTGGTTTTCTGGGTGGTTTTTTTTTCCATTGTGTGCATCAGTGCTTTCTTTTATTGATAAAAACATTTAGAGATATAAAATTTCCCCTAAATGCTTCTTTGGCTGTTACAAAATTTTATGTCATCTTATGGTTTTTATTATCTTTAATGAAATTATTTATTGCTTATATGATTTGTAAGTTATTTAGTTTCCAATTAATTGTTCATCTTTCCTTCCAAAACCCTTTATAGGATATGCTTTTTTTTTTAGGATTATAGTCAGTAAACAATGTATTGCATATTTCTCTTTTTCTATATTCACTTGTGACATTTTTATGCCCTAATACATGCTCTGGTTTTGTAATGATACCATGCACAGTTGAGAAATAGGTGTATTCTTTTCTATTCCCATTCAATATTTTCCAGAGTTTTATCAGATATAACTTTTCTAAAATTCTATCCAGGTCCTTTATTATTATTTTTTCTTCATTTCTTTTTTGGTTAGATTTGTCAGGAGTTGAAAGGGATAAATTGAAGTCCCCTACTATTAGTTTTACTATTTCTCCCTGTAACTTTGGTACATATATGTCCAGTATTGATGCTAACTAACTGTCTATGGTACCTGTTAGCAAACTATAGCGTTCCTATTTTATCATTTAAAATTAGGTCTATTTTTACTGTTGCTTTTTCTGAAATCATTATTGCTACCCTTGCCTTTTTTTTACGTCAGTTTTTAACATAGTAGATTCTGCTGCGACTCCTTATTTTAACCCTTTTGTGTATTATTCTGTTTCAGGTGAGTTTCTTATAAACAACATGTTGTTGGATTCTGTTTTCTAATCCACTCTGATATCCTCTTTGGTTTTATGGTTGAATTCATACCATTCATATTCAAAGTTATGGTTACTAATTATGTATTTTCTTCTACGCTATTCTCTTATAATTTTCCTTTCCCCCCCCTTTCCCTTCTTTAAGGTATTATTTTACTTCTGACTAATCCTCTTAATCTGTTTTCCCTCTTATACTCCCCCTTTCCTTCAACTCCTTTTTTTTCCTGTTTCCTTGATGGGTGAAACGTATTTATATACTCAACTGTATCTGTGTGTATATGTAGTCTTACTTCTTTTGACCAGTTCAGATGAGAGTGAGCTTCAAGTGTCACCTACTTCCCCCATTACTCTAGACTTCTACTTCTATACCCTCTTTGTGTTAGATCGTTTACCCCATTTTTCTTTTACCTTCCCTGCTCCCGATGTGTACCTTTTCTCTATCCTTTCCATCCTTCTTTTAAAATGATCAGTACATAACTAAATCACTCATAGGCCCTCTATCTAGCTAGACACTCTCTGTGACTCCCAAGGATGAGAGAGTTTTGTGGGGCTTCATGTATCATCTCCCCGTATAAGAATGTAAGCAGTTTATTCTTGCTTGTCCACCCTTACTTTTTTATGTTTCTCTTAATTCCCGCATTTGAATGTCACCGAAGTCCTCTGTTTCGTAAAAGATTTATTTTTTCCCTGTAGGGTATTCATTTTTGCTGGATAAGTAATTCTTGGTTATGAGTCTCACTCTTTTGCCGTAAAGAGTACCATCTTCCAAGTTGTCCACTTCGGCCGCTGAATCTTGTGTGATCCCGACCGTACCTGTTTGGTGCCTGTATTCTTTTATTTCTGGCTGTTTACCATTATTGTTTCTTTGGCTAGAAGCTTCGGATTTGAGGTGTGCGTTACTGGGAGTTTTCATTTTGGGTTTTCTTTGAAGGGATGCAACCAGGATTCTTTTGGTTTCCCTGTTTTCCTCTAGTTCTAAGTGATCTAGGTAGTTTTCTTTAGTGATTTATTGAAATATGTCTGGGCTTTTTAAAATCTCATCATGGTTTTCAGATAGTTTTGATGTTTGTTACATTATCTTTCCTTGATCTGTTTTGCAAATCAGTTGTTTTTGTTGTGAAAAACATCACCTTTTCTTTTGTTTTTTAAGTCTTTTGGTTTTAATATTTCTTGATGTCTCTTGGAGTCATTAGCTTCTATGTAGTCCCTTCCAAATTTCAGGCAGTTATAACATTGGGCAAGCTTTTGTGCCTCTTGTTCCAACCTGTTAGTTTCTCTTTTCGTATCTTTCTTCCATAGTTATGATCTGATTTTTAAAAATAATTTTTAAACTCTTTTAAAAAAATAGAACAACTTTATTTCTTTTAGGAATTCTAGCTGGACTTGTATCCAAGCTGAATTTTTCTTTGAGGCTTTGTTTGTAGATGTTTTAGAATAATTTTCTTTTGTGTTAGTATCTTGAGATTCCTTGTTGCCATAATAGCTCTTAATGGTGAGAATTGTTTGTTTGCTAATTCTTCTAGCACTTTTCTTGACTTTAGACTTCATGTAAGTACTGGGCTCTGTAACCTGCTGGGGAGAATGTCTGGTCTGATCTTTTGTCTTCTCATATCCTTCTGCTTCTTTCCCAACTCAGGTTGGGGTCTACAAGCTTTCAGTGCTCCCAGAGTGCTGTGATCCTGGGTCAAGTCTGCTCATGACTCTCCTAGTCTGAGCTCTCCAGTGTTGTGACCCAGATTTGGGTTTGTTCGCTTGTCCCTGATTGGGAGTTTCAGTATGTTGCTCCTGGACTCAGCCATCCTTAGGGACTTTACAGTTTCAGAGCTGCTGAGCTGCAGGTTTCCTTTTGGTCTGGAACTCTCACCCTGGTCATTCTGTAACATAGGTTAGAAGTGAATTCCCTCTTTTTTTTTCCTGAGGTCAGACCCACGTAGTTAATTTCTGGAACTCATTCTTAACTCAGTATAAAGGCAGTGTCCCAGTAGTGACTACTCTGGGATTACTCCTCTTTATTCTGACCATGAGTACCAGAATAGCCAGATAGCACCCATTTCTGCCCCCATGCTAGTTCATGGATCCCTTGATATCTCTTCCAACCTGGTGCATGATGCCCTGGTGCCCAGTGTCAGCCCTTCCTCAGTTCTTGGGTCTTGGAATGTTCCATGCCATAGTATACTCCTGGCCAGACCCTGTCTCCAGTATCTGCTGGTGTCTCCCTAAGCCACTCAGGACTGGAAAAATGGCTCACTGTGACTTTTTCTTGGCTTTCTCAATCAGAATTCTGGTATTTTCTAGGTCTTTGTGGAGGAGATTTAGTGCAAAAAAGTAGACTGTACTTTATTCTCTTACTCAGCCACTCAAACTACCACTTATCAGAGATAATTTTGTGCAATTAAAATAATAAAAATTCAAAAACCTCCTATCTTATCCTATGTTTTTTTTTTCAGAAGGAAAGATTTTTTCATTTTACCAAATGGAAATACCATCTGTTTTATTTTTTTGTGATCACCAGCCATTTTTGTTTGGTCGTAGCTGTGAAAGATTTTCTTCTCATTGTTTTTAATGGTGTCGTCCTTCCCATTCAGTTCACATAGTCGTTTTGAGCTCATTGCGGCCCATGATCAAAGGTGGGTCCAAACCTGATTTCTACCAGCCTGTTTTCCAGATTTCTTAGAAATTCCTGTTGAATAAGAAGAGAGACAGTGTGGTGTATTGTGATGAATGTTGTGAAAGCAGAGGTCCTGAATTACGTCCTGATTCTGCTCCTTCTGTGGGACTTGGGCTGTCACTTTCCTCAACGGTAAAATGATGGCACTGGGCGAGGTAGACTTTCAGGCCCCTTTCACTTCTCAATCTCCAACTCTATGAATGAAGGAGGGAGTTTTTCCTCAAGTAAAGGAGGTTTTTGTGTTTATCAAACACTGGATTGTTGAGTTGGGTTATTTCCAATCTTCACTTCTCTAGTTTTTTTTCTACCCAATTACCATTGATTTTTTAAAAATAGTATTAAGTTGTTTTGATGATGATTACTTTATAGATTAATTTGAGTTCTAGAATGTAATTGATTTAAAAAACAACTCTGATATCCAGATTTTAAAAATTGTCGCATTGCCTTGTTCCACCTTAGCTGAAAATATACCCTTTTTTGGGCGGGGAATGCAGGGGGGGATTGGAGTTTTCTTGAAATAATGTTCGAATAAAGAACTGACCCATTTTTCATTTGGGTAGCAATTCCTGCACTCTCTCAGAGATCTGTTAGTTGCCCTGGAGTAGGAAAAACCATCTGGTCAGTGAGAAAAATTAGCTTTCTTCCTATTTGCTTTGAGAAGATTGACTTGGTTTCCATTCATAACATAAATTTGTTTTCTGCTACTCTACGTTTGTAGTTTACCTATTTTGTCCTTGGGAAATGGGCTTTTCATCATAACTGCAAATGCTCCAGGCTTGAGTGGTAGAAGTAGTGCTTTGTTTCTCAGATTACTTTCATTTCCCTTATCTCTGGTGGCTCTTACAAAACGGTCAGGTAGATTTTGTAGGCCCTGTTATTGTGAACTTGATATATGTGATCAAACGTGATCTTTGCCTTATCCAAAGAACAGCTTTATTCCATACCCATTGATCATTTCTAAGGGCATTTTAAACTTAGCTTCCTAGTTCCAACGTTGCCCTGCTTGTCCGGGTTCCCTCGTGTTTCCTTTGCTGTGTTGTCTTCTGTGTGTCTTTCAGATGCTTTTTTGGTATCTTCTTTCTTGTGACTGTCTGCCGCTTAACCCTTCTGCCCTCCCTCTTCAAAGAAATTAAAACCCTCCTGTCCGTCAGATGAATCCACACAAACAAATCACATCCACAATTCTACCCCTGTCACCCACGCCGGAAAGAAGGGAGAGTCTTCTGGAATTCTAATTGCTGAGAAACCGCCCCCTTTTTTTTTCTTTTGGTAGATAAAGTTTCTTACTGTAAGCTCCTACACCCAGAAAACGACAGGCCCTGTACCTGCCCTGCAGTCACGCACCATCATTTGTTGAGCCATCGCCGCATCCAGCTTGTATCGTTTCTTGACTGGATCAAGGGACAGCTGATGCTAGAAATGTTTTACATGTGTATATGCCTTGTAACGATGCTAGTAAGTCCAAAGATAGACACGGGTTAATGACTTTTGGGCTGTAGTTACGAATGATTTCTCCTTCCTTCCTTCTTCTCTCCCCCTCTTCTCTCTTTTTTGTTTCTTCCACAAAATTACTGATATGGAAATGTTTTACATGATTTTGTGTGTGTGTGTGTGTGTGTGTGTGTGTGTGTATGTATATATATATATGTATATATATTTACCTTTTATCCATTGCTTACCATTTCAGGGATGGGGAAAGTGAGGGAGGGACAGAATTTGGAACTCATTAAAAAAAAACCCACGAGTGGTAAAATTGTTTTTACATGTAATTGGAGGGAAGATAAAATATAATTGTAAAATATTATTAAAAACAAAAATACACAGCCCTCTTGTCCATCTCCCACCTCAGTGCATCTGCACTGGCTGTGCCCCATGCCTGCTGTACACTCCTTCCAAAACTTTTCCTCTTGGAAATCCTCAGTGTCTTTTAAGACTCAACTCCTATACACTTTCTTGAGGAGGCTGTTTGTAGGATGCTCCTTCTTCGTGCCCTTCTCCCTAATGTTACTTTTTAGGTAGTTTCTAAAATACATTTTTAGAAGCACACATATCTGCTTGCCATGTCTCCTGTTAGATTGTGAGCTCCATCAGGGCAGTGGCGATTTTAATTTTATCTTGGCTTTCCCTACAGTTAGTGCTGTAACTGGCACATATAGGTGCTTGATAAATGCTTGCTGATTAATTGGTGATCTTCTCCATTTTATGGATTGGAAAACTAAGTCTTAGAGCAGTTATAGCTCTTGCCCCAGTCACTGAATCCCACCGTGCTCTTCCTTGGATTCAGATGTTCTTTAGTCTTGTTTTCTGTCCCTCCACCATCTCTGGCTGCCTTCTGGAGAGGCAATTGTAGTGATTTTGTGAAAGACTTATTCTTAGGAAAATCATTCTTGGTGGCACTTTGAAAGCAGCCATCAATGTTGTTCTGTGCTAATTTTGGTCTTTGAGGTTTGGGGAGCAAAAGCATTTCATGAAAACTCTGTGATAGTCTCTGGAAAAAGAAAAAGAATGAGCCCCTGAAAGTCAGGAAAAAAGGGCTAGGAGGAAGACACTGCCATCAGCTACTTTGAGTATGGGCTCTAAAACACTTATTATGGGAGAAAACAGGCCAAATTAGTGTTTTGCTCCAGAGCTTGGGGGTGTTGGCTTAGGACAAGGTGTAATAATGTGTGGGTGTCATCATCCCATTATCCCATTCCCTATGGGCCTGTCAGGTGGGCACTGCCCTGCTGAGCTGCACCTGGTTTAGGCGCCTTCTCCCAAATCCATGCTGAGGGGCTGTTTTTAGTTGGCAGGTCCCCTGCTCCAGCACTGCCCTGCTTCTCACATCTGACCCAGGTACAGATGGAGATTGTGGGAGTCATGACACCAGAGGACTCTGGAGATCTGGGGAGGCACAGCCTGGCTGTCAGGTCTCCATAGTTCTGTCTCCTTTCTGCAAGAGGACACAGACCCCATTTTCCTCGCAGGCAGTTCTGCCCTGACCGATCAGTCATTCACAGTGACTAAGCTGGCCATGCTCGAGCAGCAGCATCTTCAACCCTGGCTGAAGCAGCCCCCACCAAAGGCATGTCTCTTTCCAAAGCAGTGGCACCAGGCCTTGCCAGCCTCTCACTGCCTGACCAGGCTCCACCTGCTTGTGTCCAGTTTTGTCTTTGTCCCTTGGTGGTCTGCCTACAAGCCTGCCTTTGGGGTCATTAGTGCCTCCCTTCAGCACTGCTCTCTAAGAATTCTGTGGCACTTAGTCTGGGCATCCTGGACCACAGTGCCACTTTCCTAAGCACTTGGATCTCCCACTGCAGTGAGGTGAGCTACTGGATCTCTGATTTCATCAGGATATATACCTGAGGAAGGTCACTGTGCCAGTGCTGAGTCTGTTTCACCTGAAATGTCTCTCTATACCAGGTTTCCTTCTTTCTGTGGATGGCACCACCATCCTCCTCACCGTGCAGGTCTCCCACCTTGGAGCCATGCTTTACCCTTTGCTCCCTTTCAACTCTTCAGCTCCAGTGGTTGCCGATTCTTGGTGATGCAACCTTGATGAAGTCTCTAACTCTCGTCTCCTTATCATTACTGCTACATACCCTTCCCTAGTTAAGGCCCTCATCCCTTCTTGTGTGGGGCATTTCAGTGGTCTCCTCATGGATATGCTCATCTCTGTTCATTTCCTTTTCTAAAATGCCAGATTCCTAACATGGATCTCACTCACTCGCCCCACTGACACACATGAGAAGTGTTCTCTGGCGCCGTACTACAAATTCCTCCCCTTGACATGTGAAGCCCTCCACAGTCCAGCTCTTCCCAGACTCCCTAGTGTTATTTCACGCGTTCCCTCCTGGAGCCCACCCGGAGCCCACGTGGCCTGCAGGCTGTTCCCTGGACATGTTCCTCTTCCTGTCTGTACCTTCACCAAAGTGATTTCCTAGAGACAGAATGCCCTCCTTCAGCACTCATTGCTTTCGGTGTGTTGGTCCCTTATTCTGAACCTTAGAATTATGAAGGATGCTAAGAACATTAAGTAGTGTGATAGGTAACACCCTTGCATGGCGTTCTTTTTAGGTGTGTGTATCTTCGTGCTCCCAGGTCACCCCTTCTAGCCAGAGTGCTGAGTGCCTCGTAACTATAAGAAGCATACACTTTCCACAGAAGGTGGTGTTTAACAAGAGGCTGCAGAGTTTTAAACTTAATTCATTGTTTATCATTTGCAACCTGCTTGTTGTTGCTCTGTTGTTCTCTTTTCCCTTCTGCGCTTGCCTGGGCTTCCTTTCTCACATTAGCCACCTTTAGTCCCCATCACTATGGGCGGCATTCATATGCCAGGCAGGGAGATGGACTGACTGGGCAGGAAGGAGCACGAGTGGTCAAGGCAGGATCATGAGTATGCTAGGAATGCACTGATGGAGAAGTGGATGGATGAGCCAGGCAGTTCCTGCTTTGTGACGTTCCTGTAGAATTCTGGTGTCTGTAGGGTTGGAGGAGTCTGGGATAACCCCAAGGTGAGGCTAAGATCCACAGAGAAGTGACTTCTGGTCGAGTCAGTTGGGATTGACTCATGTTCAGGGTGCTCAGGAAGCTCTGGAACCAGCGTCTGGAGCCCTGGTCCTCTGGCTCTTGTTACAACTATGCCTTCTTAGAACCACCTACCTTGTTTGTCCTTTTGCAGGACTTTCTGGTACAGAGTGCTCTTTGCAGGTTTTATGGGAGGGTAGGAAGTTGTCTTGGTTGGATGAACATGTTACCATTTTTATCAGAGCACAGCTATTAAGTCACCCAAGGTTACCATGACTGAATGCCCAATTGGGATCCAGTCTCTGGTCCCTAGAGTGGGTCACTTACAACTCTGCACACATAGTACTTTGCTCATAGGGAATGAATGAATATTTGTTGAATTGAATTTTTTAAGGGCCTACTTAAGTGTTGGTCATTGTACAAAGAGGAATTACAGGCCGTTCTTGCCCTCTGTGAGACAGGAAAAACCACTCCAAGCCTGGATGTGGAGGGCATAGAGCAGATTAAAAAGGTTAAGGCAAGACATGAGTTAGGGGTCACTTGATCAAGTGACAGAAGCAGTTGTTCCTGTCCGGGCAGGTGGCGTTGGTGATAGACGACACGGTGGCCATGTGAGAAGGACAGGCTCGTGCCCCTCTGATGCTGGCTGGTGATGTGTCGGTGAGTGTGGCGCCCCCATCTCCTCAGCCTGTAAGCATGGAGACGGATGATGAGACACAGAGCAGCTGGACGGAAGGCGGAAAGCAGCAGATGGGGGCCCTTTGCGTCCCTGATAATGGTCTGTAGACGTCAGCCGGCGTTGTTGTCGGGAATCCTGGCCACGTACGCGGTCCCGATCAGAGTCCTTTCTGTGCTGTTCCATTCGGTGTTCTTTGCTGAGGCTCGTTGTCCGCCATGGTGTTCACACTGTAGCGGGACACCCTCTAGATGACCAGGCCTTCCAAGCTTTCTTGTTTGCAGATGACCTAGTGCTGCCCACATCGACCTTGGAACACGGCAGACTTTGGCCTCCCCATCCCCCGGAGTGGTTGGAGAACTCCTGTTCAACAGGCTGTGATGAGCAGTCAGAGTGAAGACGTGTAGAGCTGTATGAGCCCATCTTGTTTGTTTGATCATGCTGTCCTTTCCCAGTCCTCCCCCTCATAACAAGAAGATGTTACCCAAAAGCGGCCTGCGCTGTGAGCCTGCATCTCAGCCTAGGCACCCTTTGTCCTTACGGGCGCCCTCCAAGGGGGCCAGTGCATCTCATTTCCTCCTCTCTGGAGCCACTGTCAGTCATCACACTCTGTCCAAGCTCAACAACCTTGCAGCGTTGGGTTATTTTTTTACGTGATTGTTTTTGCCGGTGTTGTTTTCCTGATTCTGTTTTCTTCATTCTCTTGAGGTCCATGTTTCAGTGAATTTTCATATTCATCATTTCTTGTGGTGCGATGACACTCCGTCCCATTCGGGTACCAGGGGTGTTGCAGTGATTACCAACCTGATGGTTCTCCACTTTTTTCTCTTTTTGCTGCCACAAAAAGTGAGGCTAGAACTATTTTGATAGATGATATTTTTCTTTTTTTCTTTCAAGGCCTCGGAGTAAAAAAAACTCATCTCTTCAATGCCAGTATTTTCATGGGGATGATAAATGGTTTTGAGTTGAAAACTGCTGTCAATCAACTCAATTTCATTCAATCCTAAGGCAGTTCCAAATGTGTGTGGTGGGTGCATAAAGGCAGCAGTGACCAGCTATGAC
The DNA here is from genome assembly GCA_028627135.1 of Pseudochirops cupreus. NCBI lineage: Eukaryota > Metazoa > Chordata > Mammalia > Diprotodontia > Pseudocheiridae > Pseudochirops > Pseudochirops cupreus. The sequence goes on from CM053581.1 coordinate 18,605,213, forward strand.
CTTGTGATGAGAACAGTCATCACTGGCGTGATAATGGGAGTGGCAGCTTGGTGTAGTGGAACCTGTGTGAACTTGGAATTAGGAGAGATTCGGATTTGAATTCTGACTCAGAAACTTCTTCACTCTAGGACCAGGGGCAAGTCACTTAACCTTCAGAATCTTCATATCCTCATATGTCAAATGGACACAATAATATGTTTTCTTCCTAGGATTATTGCAAAGTTCTCTTTTTAAGATTTCTAGTGTGATGAAAATATCATGTGTTGTTATAAAAAGACCTAGTCACAATAAGAGGAGTAGCTCACTTTCATAGCACTATGGTATTTGGGCTACTGTGCTGAGCACTCTCTAAATGTGATCTAGTTTGAGCCTCACAACAGTCCTGGGAGGTATGTGCTGTTATTAACACCATTTCACAGATGAAGCAACTGAGGCACACAGGTTCAGTGACTTGCCCAGGGTCATGCGGCTAGAAATTGTCCAAAGCTGACTCTGAGCCCAGCACTCTCCTAGCTGCCTCCACTGAGGAAAATCAGAGGATCCTTGTCACAGACTAGGCTGAGGTACTGCTGGCACCCTGGCAGCCCTGCTTTACTCCGCTATCCATGAAAACAACTAGAGGAAGATGCCCATTGCAACAAAAGGATCTTCTCTGGAAGATTTTTAGAAGACTATGGACAGGAAGTCACCCATCAGGAAGGCCCAGACTGGTGAGATCCTACCTCCATCTGCGGAATATGCATTAGGACACGCACACACACACATGCATGCACAAACGCGCACACACACAAACGCACACGCGCGCACACACACATGTCCATGTATGCATAAGACATGATAATCGGAAAGCTTAAATAAGCCTTCATTTTGGATTATAGCTATCAGTCGTTTAACATATTACCTGGCTAAAGAAATGCGTAGAACAGATTAAGGTAATTTCCCTCACTGACCAGCACCAAGGACTAAAAGAAGACAGAAGACTTTGAGATTTGACCTTGAAGGTGGAATCAGGCCTGAATTAATGCATTTTTACATTGAGTGGGTATATTTTTTCCCAACTGTGAACATTCACCACTTAACCTCTCGAGTTACAGAGTTATGGAAGGGACTTCACTCCTCCTTCTCCACAGCTCTGAAGGCAGTTTTTTACCTTTTCCTTTCCAGTGCCCAGGACGTTGCTGTGCACATGATAAGGGCCAGAAAGATATTTATTGAGTCAAACTGGTTGATAGGTCTCTAACGTTGTTATATCTCAGTACATATTAAGAATAAACCCTTTTGTCAAGTCTGTTCCTTAGTTACATGCGTTAGAGAGACAGAGCGAGAGAGGGAGAAGAAAGAGAGAGGTCGCCCTTTCTCCCTAAAGGTGGCGTCCCATATTCGTCTCTTCCCTTTCCTTAGAGGTCTCTATATATTCCTACTGGTAGTATTTCCCAGACCTGGCCTTCAGCCCTAGGCCCATGTGTGCCAGTATAATACTACCTATGAAGCTGACTTTGTAAAAGCAGGAGTTTTCTCCTGTGTTCACTTTCTTGTCGAAGCTGACCGCTTTGCACTAGTGAGTCCATTTGCTCCCACCCTCACTTGTGGTCAGAGCCTCAGTGGCCGAGGTGTACAGCGTGCCGGCCTGCTGGAGATAGCTATTCTGAGCAAACAACTCCCATCACAGAGGCTGAAGCCAGCCCTTTTCTGTGTTGGCCTCCAGTTAAGGTGCTTCATGTCCAAGGCTTAAGTGTCTTGCAGCATGCATTTGGATTATAAGACATTCTGCTGCTGCTGTTGTTAAAAGCAAAGCTCGCACTCTTCACGTGTTTCTGTTGTTTAGATTCTCTGATTTGTAAATCTCTGCATGAGTTTGTAGACCACTGAAGGTTTTATTGACCACAATACTACTTTTCTAATTAGTGAGATAGTTTGTAGTATTGGGATAAGATCTTGCTCTCATTAAAATCTGCCAACAAAACACATTCTGGTGCATGTTTTAGCTTCTTCCTTTCTTCGTGATCATTTGTATCATCATCTCTCTTCTAACGCTTAGTATGGTGCCTGGCTCACTGCAGGTACTTAAATGCTGTTTGCCTGACTCTTATCCAGTGTAGAACTAGTCACTGTCTTCCACAGCTCAGCCTCTTTCTGTTTTTCCACCCATATTTTTGGGTTTGTGAGATATGAACTGATTGGTCTTTGGTCTAATAGATAGCAGAGTACAGCTCAGCACAGTGAATAGAGTGCTAAATTTTGGGACTCTAGAAGACTTCATTTTGAATGAGATGGTGAATTTAAATCACTCTTAAAACTTTCAAACACCATGTGAATGTAAGCTGTTCTGTAGATACTTAGACCCCTCCTTCTTCTTGCTTCAGGGCAGTATTTGTTAACGGACAAGACGGCCAGGATTTCATTTTTCAGTGCTTCTTTTTAAAGTTAGAATGACTAAATCTTGAGTTAACTATGTAGAAAGCTAACTTGTTGTTCTGGCAGAGCTTGGTTCTGAAATTTCCAGAATAGTTTAGCCAGGCCCCAATAGAGAACTCTGCACTGAACTCTGGTTTCTTGGTATTCCCTGCCTGGCACTGATCTGGGCTGTGCCTCTTAACAAAGTCCCTGTTCCCTCCTTACCTCCATTTCCTCAGGTGCGAAGTGACTTAAATATATTCTAGCTTAAATACTGTGGCCTGTTCTGTGAGGCCTACCATACGATCCAAATTCCTTAGAGTTAGGTGTTTGAAGCAGTAGTAAGGTGGTATTATTATTATTTATTTTAAATATCATTTAGAAATAATTTCACTTCCCCTGTTAACTTTTCAATCAGTAGTCATATCCCTCCCCCATTTTGATAACATAAATACAGTTTGGCTGGAAAGTTGACATCTTTCAACTTGAGAAGGAGCACTTACGGTTTATGGGATCAGCTCCGGTTTAAGCTGGTAAGGATTGGCCCTAGAAATGGGTAGCTAGGAGATGAAGCAGTTGCATAGTAAGTTTGGGGAGTCTTGGCTTTTGCTCCCTAGAAAGTCCAGCCCAAGTTATCGGAGGATGGTTGAATCTAGAGTCCAAGATTTTCAGTTGATGGGCAGCCCAGGTTTGTTTCTTGAACCACACGTCCTTTCCAGCCTCTGGCCGCGTAGGACTAAGGGCCCACGGAGGGGCCGGCTCTGCCTCAGAGATGTTTTGTCACTGCATTTCTGCAGTGGCAGCACCCACCTCCCCAGCCTAGCCCAGGCTCTTTGGATCACAGGCCTGAGGCGGGACCTCATTCACCCAGGAAGGGTCCCAGCCGTTGGGAGGCACTGTGGCCTTAGGGAGTCCCACCAAAGGGACGCTGCTCTTGAAAGTGAAATTCAGGTCTTTCCTTGATCAATTGCTGTAATCCCAGGGGAAGCCCGGGCTTTTGTTCTGCGCAGATCAGTGAGTTGTAATTTTAAGGAGTTTAGGCTGCTAAGCTTGATTAAGATACCAAGCCCTTTGAGGTTTACCCTTTTGCTACCACCAAACCACTGTTTATCCTCTCAGGTCAGGGGTTATGAAAAGCAGTCGTCAATTAAAGCTTTATTAGTTGTAATTGGTAATGCCATGAAAGGAGCCAGCCAACCCGAGTCTGATAATAAAAGACCCTTTGTTAAGATATTTCATAAATTAACACTCTGTCTTGGAAGGGGGGAAGCTGATTACAAAGGCCAGGGTTGTTAATCACAGGGTTGACTTTCTTCAAAAGCAGGCGCTAGTGGGCTGCGATCTGCAGGCATCACTTGTGTTTTTCCCCCTCTTCTCTTCTCTTCTCTTCTCCCCACTTCTCTCTTCTGCCCTCTTCTCTCTTCTCTCCTCTCTTCTCTTCTTTTCCCTTCCCTCCCCCTCCTTTCCCTTCCTTTCTTCTCTCCTCTCCTCCCCCACCCCCCAAGAAGGACATTCCTCTAGGCCTGAGCTATGCAGAGAAGATGGTCCAAGACGAAGCCAGGCTACGAGGGCCAGGTCAGCCTGCACCGGCTGGGAGGGAGGGCTGCAGATCTTGTGGGGTCGTGTTAAATTAAGTCAAAGTGCATTTTAAAGATTGGGGGCCCCTGGTAAGGGATGCAGTTTTTCTGTGACGGGGGTTTGGGGCTGTCCAGCTGGCTTTTCTTCCATGGTTGTAGCTGTATTTGTAGACACTTGGGCTCCATTTCTGCCAGGCTTCTCAGAGAAAGGAAAGAGCAGAGCTGGCCGCTGTCCGCAAGCCTTGCCCTGCTTTCCCCTGAGCCCCTCGAGTCCTCTTCGGGGTCTGCCTTGCAGCCAGCCTGTCCCCGAAGTTCCCAGCTTGCAGCAGTAGGGGGCGTCTCAGACTCATGCTTTCCACATGTGCATGAAGTCTGGTCTTCAGGACACTTCTAATGAAAGAAAATCCTGCCCTTGGCCTGCTGTGCAAATTAGCCATATGGCAAAGTGTAATATCCCGCTGAACGTCATTATGGGGCCCTATGAAAAGTGCTCCCCTTTTCACATGCAGGCAAATTAAAATGGCTCTTTCTGTATTTTTCCTCTGAATAAACCTGTCTTCACTTGGATGCCCAGGCAGTTAAAAGGGAACTCCAGCTGCAGCCAGGGTGGTGAAATTACAGGCCTTGCCCGCAGGCGGAATGGAAAATATTGCTTCCTGTAGGCGAAGCTGGAAGAACAATGGTTCATCCCCCCTATCTCCCCCCTACCTTGCCTTTGTACCCCCTTCCCTCTTGCTACGTCTGATACCAGTTGACCTGGGAAAGGGTTCTAGTACTTGGATGGGGGGCGGGGGAGGGGGAGCAGAAGAAAACAGCATTCCTTAAAACCACCAAAAAGTTCCCCACAGACCCCGCCTTCACTCAGTCCCTCTGGGATGGACGCTTTGGACCAGAGGGGTATTTAACCCAATACTTGGAAGTAGGCAGTCTGTGGTCAGCACGGAAGGGATTCCTTCTGCCTGTTTGACATACTCATGTCCAAGTCTCATCTTTTTCCTTAAGAGGCAGGTGGGAGAAGGTGCTTGGGGTGGACTGTACCGTGTCTGTGTGAGGGGATGATTTCCTGGGCCAGTCTGCATCATCTGGGGAAGTAAACCTGGAGATGGCATCTGTGCCAGATGGACAGTGAACCATCTTGGTTTAGAAAAAGTGGACATGTGAAAAGCCTGTGCAAGGATAACCTTTCTCAGCATTCTTCATGTGACCAGAATTTGAGGGAAAGGCCTCATTAGGTCCATTTGGACTTTTCATTAGCCTCATTTCAGAATTGTTTGACTGACAAGGCCCATGAGCCCTCACTAGATCATACTTATTTCGGGGTCTCCTTGGCAGGGGCATCTCAGTGAATGGACGTTTACTATTTCCCTTCCTGTTTGTTGGACATATGGGCCAGGATGCCAGCGACCCCAGTGTGGACTTTGAATAGGTAGACTTGGCCTGATTTGTTCATTCCCCTTCCTCTCTCTGAACTTTAATGCCCTCATCTGTCGAAGCAGGGGCCCACCTGACCTCTCTGTAAGATGCTGTAACAGAGGGTTCTCCCTCCTCCTGCCCTTCTGCCTTTACACTCTAGGACATTTTCAGATCACATGGTGCCTTCAGTCACTCTTATTTAAATCTAATTCCATAAGGGGATTTGAAAAATGGAGAATGAGCAGATTAGAGTGGAGTTCTGGCAGGTAAAGTAGGGGTGGAATATGCTGATTTAAAAGCCAGCCTTGGGAGGCATGGCCCACTAGGTAGAATGGCTTGGGGGGGGCGGGGGGAGGGTTGCACTGTTGTCTTCAAATTCCCAGTGACCAGGAAAACAGTTCTAAGCAAGCTGAAGAGCTATAGCGCCTTGGTGACTGCAGGCACATCTGTTTTGCCAGACAAAAGGGCATCACCTTCCCATAGTTATTCCAAATGGGAACGAGATCCAGTCCAGCACAGGGAGTCCTTCATGTGCTGGGAATGAACTCTGTGGTCATGTGAATGTTCGGCTGAGACTGATGCATGTCCGATGGAGGGTGTCGACCATAAGTCCTGGCCTCCACGGGAGTGGGCCAGAGATGGAAAGTGTTTAAAGGAGGCGCCTTGCTTTGGGAGCAGTACGACCAAGCTTGCTGAAAAAACTCTCCAGCTGGTAATGTTGTCATTTTGTTTTTTCAGATCTTTTTTGTTTGAAATTTATCATCTGACCTGAGACTGGATATCCTTACCCTCAGGAAATAGACCTTACCTGCGCAGAGTCAAGGTTCAGCTAAATTGGGGGGAAAGTTGTCTTTGGTGTCCTACTGTTATAAACATAAAATCATCTCTTTGTTGGTTTCTCTTTGGGTCTCACCTTGCACCCAGTATTTTCTAAGTACCAAGGATTCCTACCCCTACAGTCCCTCTTCAGAGCACCTCCTACTTCAGTCCTTTCTTGCCTCATATACATTAAATCAAACTTTAGAATCCTTGGGTGTCTGCGTTGGAAGAGATTATCAGATATATAGGCAATGGAAGGCCCCTTAGAAAACCTGTATCCCAAGCCTCCATTTTACAGATTAGGAGATGGAGGATTAAAGAGGAAAGGAACGTGTCTGGTGCTAGGTTACCTGGGTAATACACAGCCTCCAAGCTGAGATTTCAGCCCAGGCTTAATTAAGCTCTAGATCCAGTTTCCTGCTCTTAGGCTGGGTTGGGCCTCTGTCCCTTGCATTTTAGAAATAAGGTACCTGAGGCTGTCCCCAAGTCTCACAGCTTACTTGTTTGTTTTCTGCTCCCAGCAGGCTGGTGAACTAAATCATGCTAATAGTTATTAATAGAGATAATCTTAACTCTGCCAGGTAACATAGAGTGGCATACTTTACTAATCCAGAATTCAGCTTACCAATAACTTATTAAGAACATACAGAAAATAAGGAAAAACCACAAAGTCTCTGAGCAGCAGCCCACATGGACAAGGTACAGTTCATAAACTAAAGCTCATATAATTTGGTCCCCTCAGGACTTCTCTCAAAGCTCATTTATTTACTCTTTAGCACACAGTCCCAATAGCCTTGGGGATCTGGTTTCTAAGCCCAAAGCATATCAAAAACATCACATTCAAAGTGGAGACAGAGGCTGCTTCAGGCAGGCATGCTGTCAGCAAAGGAAGAGACCCTCAAACTGTAAAACATGGACACAAGTGTTTAATAAGCACCACAGCCTTAGACCAGTTGGACCCTAAGGATAGGAGAGGGTACAATAATTGATTTTTAGAGTGGTCTCTCAAATAGCATTCATCAACTGTTTATTCTGTTCCAGGGACTTACCTGGGAATAGAAATACCAAAAAATGAAACCATCTTTATGTTCAAATTGTTTCCATTCTTCCGGGGAGACAACAGAAAAAACACAGTCTGTATACCTCTCAAGTCTCTCCCTCCCCCTAAATCCTAAGTAGTTAAGGAAGGAGAATGCTAGCATTTGGGATACAGGGGGGGATGGGAACAAAGGCAGATTTGGAGAAGAAGATGGGCATGAGCCACATCTTTTTAAAAAACTGTATTTTTATTTATTTCATTAAATATTTCCCAATTACATGTAAAACAGGTTTTTTAATTTTTCAAATCTTTTTAAAGATTTTTAAAAATTTTGAGTTCCAAATTCCTTTCCTCTTGCCTTTCCCCCTTCCTTGAGAAGGCACGCCCTTTGATATCACTTATACACGTGAAGTGATATAAAACATTTCAATATTAGCCGCATTGAAAAAGAAAACAAAGTAAAACAAAATAAGAAAAATAAGGTTAAAAAAAGATATGCTTTATTCTGCATTCAGAGTTCATCAGTCTCTCTCTGGAGGTAGGCAACAGTTTTCATCATGGGTCCTTTGGGATTGTCTTGGATCATTGTCTCGATCGGAGTAGCTAAATCTTTTGTTGATCATCTTTGCAATATTGTTATTACTGTGTGCAGTGTTCTTCTGGTTCTGCTCATTTCAGTCTGTATCAGTTCATGCAAGTCTTCCCAGGTTTTTCAAAGATCAGCCTGCTCACCATTTCTTACAGTACTGTAGTGTTCTATCACAGTCATATTCTACAACTTGCTCAGCCACTCCCCAATAAATGAATAACCCCTCAATTTCTAATTCTTTGCCACCACAAAATGAGCTGCTATAAATATTTTTGTATATATAAGTCCTTTCTGTTCTTTGATCTCTTTGAGGTGCACGCCTAGTAGTGGTATTCCTGGTTCAGAAGGTATGTGCAGTTGTATAACCCTTTAGGCAGAGTTCCAAATTGTTCTCCAGAATGGTTGGATCAGTTCACAACTTTACCAACAGTATATTAGTTTCCTTATTTTCCCTATTCCTGCCAGCCTTTGTCATTTTCCTTTTCTGCGTGAACCACATCTTGAAGAAAGAGAGGCCTATTGTCAGGCAGAGAGGAAGAGGGGATGCATTTCTGCCATGGCCAGTGCAAAGGTATAGGGATGGTGAATGCAGAGAACAGGGAAAAGGCCAGTTTGGACGGACTCTAGAGATCAAGAAGAGCCAGGATGGACAGTGAGATTGGAAAATAGACTGAGATGAGATTAGGAAGGATTTAGAGGACTCAGAGGAGTTCACGTGTTCTCTTAGAATCCATAGGGAGCTCTTAAAGCTTTTAGAGAAGGGAATGATGGGAGCAGATCTGAACTTCAGGAAAATCCCTTTGGCAGCTGTGGATGGGAATGTGGTGGGGATAGATTTGAGTCAGGCTTCAGTAAATGGGTCTGGGGTGAGGTGTGGATGTTTGGGAGTCCAGTGATTAGAATGGAATGGTCAGAGGGCTAGGAGGAGAACCCACAGAGGATGAGTCTTGATAGAAATATGCCATTGTGCTCTGTAGCCTCAGGAAGCACATGACACATTTCAAAATGATTTCCACAAAATTCATCTATTTAGATTGACTCATTCTTAGAGGATTTCTGGGCAATCCAGGTTTTAAGGTGTTTACATTTTAGCAAGGAATTTATGGTGATGATGCTTTCACCAAAGAGCATAGTTCTAACAGTAAGAATGTCATGCACCGAGAGAAGTTTGGGGGAGAAATTTCAGAGATGGAGAGGGAAGGGGGAGATTGACCTTTTGTAGTAGGACTGGTTTCTGCAGTAGAGTAGCCCAGGCAGCTGCAGGCATGGAGGGATTTGAGGGGTGTCTGGAGTAGACAGCCGGCTAATGGGTGGTGTGATTTGAAGGACCCTAAATACTCTCACACCAGCCAGCTTTTTCTTAGATATAAGCAACAATAATACCTATCAGCAAGTGCTTTAAGAAGCTTAAAATGTCACATGAAGTGAAAAGGATACATTTACGATAAACAACTGCCATTTATTACCTGTGTGACCTTGGGCAATTCCCTTTACCTCTGTGGCTCTCAGTTTCCTCATATGAAAAAATTTGGAGGTTGGACTAAGGTCATGTAGATCTTAAAAGTCTCCTCTAGCTCTTGCTGCAACCATTCCTTGAAGAGAAAGCAATGCTATGTAGATTGTGACTTGACAGTCTAACAAGGGTCATCAGTGAGTAGTCTGGGAATGAGCAGGCAGTAAGGTATCCACCGGGGATGGACTCTGTTGTGATCTGGGCTGTCACAGCACTTCTTTCCTTGGTGTTGTTGAATTTTATTTCTTTGTTTATTTTCCCCTCATTCTAATTTAGTATTTTATTTTTCCCCAATTACATGTAAAACTGTTTTCTATATTCATTTTTAAAATTGAATTCCAAATTCTCTCCCTACCTCCCCACCCCACCCCCAATTGAGAAAGCAGGCAGTTTGATATAGTTTACACATGTGTAGTCATGCAAAACATGTTTCCATATTAGTCATGTTGTAAAAGGAAGCTAGGCCAAAATCAAAACCCAAGAAAAATAAAGTGAAAAAAAAGGATGCTTCGATCTTATCAGTTCTTTCTCTGTGGATGGATAGCATTTTTTCTTCTTTTTAAGAAAATATTGGTTTATTTATTTTTAGTTTTCACTATTTACTTCCATAAGATTTTGAGTTCCAAATTTTCTCTCCTTCCTTTCCCTCCCCCCTCCCCAAGATGGCATACAATTTGATATAGGCTATACATGTACATTCATATTAAACATATTTTCACATTTATCATGCTGTAAAGAAGAATTAGAGCCAATGAGAGGTACCATAAGACAGAAGAATTCTTTTAAAAAAAGAGATAGAGCAAATAGTCTGCTTTGATCTGTGTTCAGACTCTATGGTTCTTTCTCTGGATGTGGATAGCAAAAGTTAGTCATCGCATAATGTATCTGTTACTGTTTACAGTGTTCTCTGGGTTCTGCTCACTTCGCTCAGCATCAGTTCATGTAAGTCTTTCCAGGTTTTTCTGAAATCCACCTGCTCATCATTTCTTATGGAACCATAGTATTCCATTACATTAATATACCACAACTTGTTCAGCCATTCCCTAATCTATGGGCATGTCCTCAGTTTACAATTCTTGGCCACCACAAAAAGAGCTGCTATAAATATTTTTTGTACATGTGAGTCCTTTTCCCATTTCTATGATCTCTTTGGGATACAGACCTTTCAGTGGTATTGCTGGGTCAAAGGGTATGCACAGCTTTAGAGCCCTTTGGGCATAGTTCCACATTGCTCTCCAGAATGGTTGGATCAGTTCATAGCACCACCAGAAATGCATTAGTGTTCCAATTTTCCCACATCTTCTCCAACATTTATCATTTTCCTGTTTTGTCATGTTAGCCAATCTGATAGGTATGATGTGGTACCTCAGAATTGTTTTGATTTGCATTTTCTAAGAAATAGTGATTTAGAGCATCTTATATGACTTTAGATAACTTTAATTTCCTCATCTGAAAACTGTCTGTTCATGTCCTTTGAATTTATTTATCAAATTTCTCATCATAAATCTTTCAGAGTTTTTCAGAGATCATTGTATTGCGGAAAATAGCTAAGTCATTCATAGTTGATCATCTTATAGTATTGCTGTTACTGTGTAAAATGTTCTCCTGGTTCTACTCATTTTATTTTGCATCAGTGCATGTAAGTCTCCAGGTTTTTCTGAGAGCATCTAGGTCAATGGTTCTCAACCTGTGGGTCGCAACCCCTGTCACAGGGGTCACCTAAGACCATCAGAAAACACATATTTCTGATGGTCTTAGGAACTGAGACACCACTCCTCTATCTGTCTCCAGGTGGGTCCGCCCACATGCAGATACGCCCACATATGAGTATTAAAGGGTCATGGCATTAGGAAGGTTGAGAACCACTGGTATAGATTATTTCTTATAACACAATAATATTCCACCATAATTGTATACCACCTTTGTTCAGCCATTCCCCAATTGATGGATATCCCCTCAATTTCTACTTCTTTACCTCCAGAAAGAAAACTGATATCAATACTTGGGTGTAGTTAATTGCTCTACATAATGGTTGAATCAGTTCACAACTCCACCAACGGTGTAATGGCATTTCTTGGTAGGAGAGTCAGTGATTTAAAATGGAACCCTGAAATGGGCTTTTTTTTTTTTTTTTTGCTTTTTTGGAGGGGGAAGGCAGGGCAATTGGGGTTAAGTAACTTGCCTGAGGTCACATCGCTAGTTTTGTATTAAGTGTCTGAGGCTAGACTTGGACTCAGGTCCTCTTGACTCCAGGGCTGGTGCTCTATTCGCTGCGCCACCTAGCTGCCCCCAAAATGGGTTTTTAATTGTAGACATACTATCCTCAAGAGTTCCTGTCTTGGGGGTGCAGGGACAAAACTGGATTGTAGATTGTTTAGTTATATGTTTGTGAGGAATTGGCAAAATTGGGAGGGGTGTGCTATACACTGGTTCCATTTTCCTAGGACTGAGTTTCGCTGGCCTTTTACTCCCACGTGACCCTGAATGGTGAGCCTGCTTGGACTGTCCATTTAATGAAGCTCTTATTTAACATTTGTGTTGTCTCCCACCCCAAGCCCTGGGCAGAATGTCTGCGTGAAGGAGAGGCTAAAAGCCTGCCGAAGTTGAATAGTGAGTGGATAATGAAAGAAGGATGCTTTTCTCCTTGGTCAGGGGCCATTGCTTTGAAGTGTTTAAAAGCCTAGATATGAGAGAAATATCTTGTCCCAGCAGTTGTGACCCTCACTCCCATAAAAGAGAATAAGAAATTACTGTTCCTCTTGTGATCCTAACACTGGAGTGACTTTTTGAGGTCATCTCTTCTATTTCCTTCTAAAATGTTGCAGTGAGATGAACAGAACCCCATGAGGAATGGCCCTTCTTTTCTTTGTATAATAGGGAAGTCCTGTTTCAGTTTAGTGTTTTCCAGACTAGAAGCCTCAGACTCCAGTTTTCAAATGTATATCAGTGCTGTTGTGATGGATAAGGTATGAATTACTTTTAAAGCATTGTTGAACTAATTATGTCCTTCCGATATAATGTATTTTCTCAGTTAATAGGTAAACTAGTAAAAATCCAGAGAGAGAGAGTATGAGGCCCAGTGGAGAAAGAGCCAGTCTTGGAGTTAGGCAGCTAGTGAGAGAGTGAGTAGAGTGCTGGGCCCAGAATCACAAAGACCTGAGTTCAAACTTGACCACACATCATTCTGTGACTCCGAGTGTGTCACTTGACCTCTGCCTCAGTGTCCTAAATTGCGGAATGAAGACAGCACCACTCTCATGGGGTTGTGAGAATAAATTAAATAATATTTGTAAAAAGCATTGAGCGTAATTCCTGTCACACAGTGGGTACCATATAATCATTTATTCTCTTCTCCCTTATACAGACTGCTGTGTGACTCTGGGCAAGTGATTTAACTTCTCAAGAGCATGGCCAGATCTCTGTTTATAAGTTATAGAACATTGCCTTATTTGCCTGGGCACAAAGAGTTTCCTATCGCATTTAATTCAGATGTCGAGATTAAAAATAAAATAGTAAAACCAATATTACACAAGCATCTGTATCTAAAAGAAGTCCTTAGATTTTATAAGGCTGAAAACCACTTATGCAGTACATCAAACAACCCTACATCTTAAACTAAACCAAGAAAACCTGTCCTCACTGATATCTGATGCCCCTCTGGCCTTTGCTACGCTCCCACAGCAGATGGGTGGAATGTTGCTCCCCTCTCTGGTGGGAGCATCCAGACACAGCGTTCTGGCCTTTCAGGGCAGTGGTGCTGGGGATGAACGCGAGGATTGGTTCATGGTACTTGGAGCAGCCTCCATGCCAAATGTTGGGAAGTCAAGGCATTGTTTAGTTTCCTTACTGTTCCAATTCTGCTTCATCCTTCAAGAAAGTGGCTGCTGGAATAGCTTTGGAGTTCAAAGGTCAGGTCTATGTGGTTAATCTAACGCCGGAGCTGGGAATTGATAGCAGCGCCACGCAGCCCACTAATGGACTGGCCCGAGCTCTCCTTCCCCAATCTAGTTCCTCTACGTCTAATTCACAAACTTGGCTATAGGAGTGGAACAATCAAAGGTGAACTGATCCGGCGGCCACGAGAGAACTAAACTGATGTGTTGGAATGAAGAAGGCAGACCTCGAGAGTGAGACAATCTCTGCTTTTCTTCCTTTTCTGTCCTGGTGAAGAAGTAACCAAAATGTTAAAAATGAGTGTACTTCAGATTTAAGTAAGGATTTTATTTTGACTTAAATATAGAATTTCATTTCGTTTATTTTCTTGTCATTTTCAGCAGATAATTTAATTAGTGCATTATGGCCTAATTAGAAAGATGGCTTTCTCTTAAATTCTTAGGAAAGTGTACTTTGGATCTGAAACCTGCTGAATATGTAACATCATGCTAGAATAATAAAGATCTTTTAGGGCTGTTAACCTTGAAATGAAGAACCTTTTAGTGTACGTAATGAACCTGACATTTAGTAACATGACTCTTTGGTGAAATGGGACAGGAAGGGAATAATATTCTACATTCGGCTTTGGTCAGGGACGTGCTGAAGAAGGATGAGGAGTATAGGGAATTATGAAGATCAAGTATTGAATTTGGGGAAGACTTTGGGAGACAAAGGAGAGGGATCTAAAGAGGAAAAGCAGGAGAAATAGAAAGCAGAGGTGGAGGGCAGTGAGGGTGTCTGGGACGGTGTGAACGAAATGCTCTTGCACAGAGCAGTGGCCAGCCGCAGTGGGGCCCGGGAACAACAAAGGACTTTGAATCTTGCTTTCAGATACTATGGAATTTTGTAGTGGCCTCATGGGTACGTAATATTTGTTTAGCCAAAGCCAGATCATTGTTATATCTGCTTTCTACTCTTCCCAGAAGAGTAGAAAAAGGGGCTTTCTATTGTCCAGGTTGCTAGAAAGCATTAATTTTTCCTTTGGAAAAAACAACTCAGAGAAGAAAAGGGATCTGAGGAAGTAGAAGGAAATCTTGACCTAGGTCAGGGTTGGAAAAATGTCCCACAGGAGACAGGAAAGACACAGGATGTTGGGACACTTGAAACTGGGATGGAGCCTTGGGGCACATACCAAAGAAGCGGAGAAGAGCACAGACTTGTTCAATGTGTGAGCATTTAGTAAGCATTTAATGTGTTCTAGGCTCCAAGAGCTGGGGATCCAAATACTAGCCCCTAAAATGGTTCTTGCCTCCAAGGAACTTACATTCTAATGAGAAGGACAGCCCATAAAAAGAAGGTGGAGAATTGAGGTGGGGCAGGGATAGAGTCTTAGGCCAGGAGAGGCTCTCAGGAGGAAAAAGGAAAGCCTCAAGGGAAGAGGCTGCAAAGTCTGGAAAGTGAGGGCCAGAGTAGCTGGGCACTTCCTAAGTGGGGGTTCAGTCTGAGGACGCACCAGTCAGGAAGATACAGGCATCTCCAGGGTGAGAAGGCAAAGAGGTGCCAAAGGTGGGCCCAGAGTGAAACTGGGAGTGAGTGAAAAATGGAGGAGGGGATCTGTTGTGACCGATGAGGAGAACAGAAATAATGAGGACCTTGGTGGGGAGCTCCATCTTATAACTGGTAACGCAGGACAAGAAAGCTGAGCATGGCCTGGCTGGCACCCACCCGTTTGGAAGACCAGACTAAATAAATCGATTCAGAGGAAGGAAAGAGTGGGCTTCCTGGAGGAGGAGTGGAGAGTTCTCAGGGAACATCGTCTGAAGCTGCTCAAGAGAAATAATTAGGGAATAGAGGAAAAGAGGGTGAGTTTGAACAATGTAGACTTGTGAAGGGCATGTACGGGTGGAGGAAGCAAGGGCAGGTAACGTAGGAAAGGTACAGAAGTCTGTTACTGTCTCCCAGGAGTGGTCTGAGCCTGAGGAGGGATTGGTGCTGTTCAGGCATCTCAGTCGTGTCTGACTCTTTGTGAGCCCCTTTGGGGTTTTCTTGGCAAAGATACTGGAGCGGGTTGTCATTTCCTTCTCCAGCTCATTTGACAGATGAGGAGACTGAGGCAAACAGGCAAGAACCATTTTAGGGGCTAGTATTTGGATCCCCAGCTCTTGGCGCCTAGAACACATTAAATGCTTACTAAATGCTCACACATTGACCCTGCAGACTATATAGACTTGACTAGGGTCACACAGCTAGTGAGTGTCTGAGGCCAGATTTAAACTCGGGAAAATGAGTCTTCCTGACTGCAGGCCTGGTGCTCTATTCACTGGGCCACCTAGCTGCTCTGAGCAGGGAAACGAAGACCAGTGAAACTGTCTCAGAGAAGACATGGGATGCTGTGATTGATGGCAAGAGAAAGCAGAATCCCTCAGTTCTTACATTGTATGAAATCAAGTTGCTCACCAGATCATGAGAAAGGGAGCCGGCTCCTAGGAGCCTTTGATGAGTTCAGATCTCTAGACCCAGAGCAGTCCAGGGTAGAGAGCTGGATTTGGAGTCAGGAAGACTATTTAAATTCCAGCTCTGTGTGACCTTACTTTGTAGGCCTCCTCATCTGTAAAACAAGAGGTGTGGGCTTGGACTAAGTAAGCTACCCTAAGGTCCCTTTGACTCTAAATCTCTGATCCTTTGACCCTCCAGTAACCCCACATAGAAAGCACTCTTCGTGCTCTTGGAGACCCTCTCCCATCTCTTTTCACCCGTTGTCTCTTCGCTTTTTTCCTTCTGTCATTCTTAATGCTTGATCACGGCCGTGCCAAAATATGAACTCCTTCTGGCACCAGGAGTAGTTACAAATAGAATTGTAGAAACTTCTGTGGTTCCATTCTCCTTCTGAATTGCTTCTTGGAAAACCATAGTTCAGTAAATTAAAATATCAAAAGAAGCTTCTAGGTCACCACTGTATTGAGGACTTACATATTCTTGTCACCCTTTTTTCCAACAAAGATAAGACTCATCTACCATGCCTTTTAGCTACTGATTTGTTGATGATGAGTTTTGATCATTTGGACCCCATTTCAACAAAACTGGCTTCACCATTTGGGCTTGAGTACTTTGTAGGAAGCAAAGGATTACCATCCTTACTGCCTGGATGTGCTAAGCTTTCTGTGCTCTGGTGGCAAGAATTCTCTGAGTTGCCATTGTGAATGTATTTTGACTAAACATAAACTACTGGTGTCTGAAAAAAATGAGCAGAGGAGAAAAGGAGAAGCCTGCCGACCCGGGCCAGAGTGAAGGGATGTCATTAGCACTGATTCTTGGCACCTTGTGGTTCCTGAAGGCAACCTTTTTGGGAGAATCAGTGCCAGCCAGTACAGCCCTGAAGTATGATGGGTGGCCTCGGCATTCAGAATGAGGCAAGGCCACAAGCATTTATTAAATATCTGCTCTGTACCAGGCAATGTGCTGAGGACGAGGGATGCAGAGAGAGTCCCTGAAGCCAGTCCCTGCTCTCAGGGTCCTCAAGTATAGCGGAGGAGACTGTGCGAATACGTGTACCTACACGTACCCATACAATACACACACACACACACACACACACACACACACACAGAGGATAATTGTACATATAATTACATGTGCATGTTCATATGTACATATATGTGAATGATAACCTCAGGGGAAGGCATGTTCATTAAACATGTCCTTTGCAGTTGGAACCTGACAAAACAAAACCAACAGGGGAGATAGGAAGCAGAGAGAAACTCCAGGCATGGGGATCAGCCCGTGAAAATGCCAAGAATCTGAGTTGAGCTGACTTGTGGAAGGAGACCAGTTTATTGGATTGCAGACAATGTGGAAGAGACTCAAGCATGAGATTCCTGAAAAGTTATGAAGCAACCAGGTTAAAAAAGATTTTATTTTTGATCTTGGAAGTAATAGGGAGCCACTGGCGTTTACTGACCAGGGCAGTGACAACATCAGCCTTTAGCGTAGGAAGATCAGTTTCCTACTAAATGAATGAGGTACTGAGGACACGGGAGGCAGGGAGATCAACCACTGGGCTCTTGCAGTAGTCCAGTTGTGAAGTGGCTGGCAGCAGTGCTGGTGGCTACCATAGAGCCTCATCCAAGAGATGGGCCAGTTAAATTCTTTTTTTTTTTTGGAGGGGGAAGGCAGGGCATTTGGGGTTAAGTGACTTGCCCAAGGTCACACAGCTAGCAAACGTTAAGTGTCTGAGGCTGTATTTGAACTCGGGTCCACTTGACTCCAGGGCTGGTGCTCTATTCACTGTGCCACCTAGCTGCCCCAACAGTTAAATTCTTTAGGCTGAGATGTGACAGTTCTACAGGCCTGTTTATTATTGTGTAGTATGCCTTCTGAAACATCTCTATTCACCCCTGAGGCCAAAAGGACTTTCTGCTCTGCAGCAAGATCTTGAGTACCTACTTTTGGGAACAGTGGAGAACCCAGCAGTACTATAACTCAGATGGTCATTTATGGCCTTTCTTCCTCCTTGAGTTGGTGGTAAGGCTTGGAGTAAAAAGTCCATCACTGTCTTTCCCAGGTCCAGAGAAGTCAGGCCAGACCTCTCTCTTCTGCTGAGAGCATCCGTTGGCATTCATTTCTCTCCCTGACTTGTGTAAAGCTTGCATTTCTAGAAGCCATTCTACCTGTTGACCAAGTGTTGCTGAAAAGTGGAGTTCAAGATCCCTGTCTTAAAGTCCTGTCCATTTGAGTGTTCCCAATATCAATTCTCCACTGTTTATAGCATGCCCCTGCCCACCATTGTAGAGATATTCTGGTAGGACCTGGCAGAAGATTCATGCTTGGCTAAGCTCGTTTCATTTCTAACAGTTATTAGCTTGTCAGACTAGGGAGATGCTGTAGGTATGATTTACCTTGATTACAAACCACTGGACAATCTCTTTATGCTAACATTGTGGGTAAGATGATGAGTTGTTGGTTTGATTCTCACATGAGTCCAGAGTATTCAGAACTAGTTGGATGGCTGGCCTTAGAATAAGCGTGAAATCGTGAACACAGCCTCCAAAAGAAGCCCGTAGTGGAGTGTTCCCATGGTCTGGGCTTGACCCTGTGTTGCTTCACATTTATCAGTGACTTCACTAGAGCCCTTAAAGCCTTGTTTATCTGATTTGCAGATCACACATACTTTGTTGGTGTAGTTCTGTTTCCCTTGCAAATATGTCTCTTTCACTAGTGACTCCGCCAGTGCACCTTGCCCACCTTGTTGCTGTTGCTTCACCCCCCAAACCAAAGCAGAGACCATTACTGTTGCCAGCTAAGCCACTTAGTTTGTGTCTTCTTTGCTCCTGACCCCTCTACCTGTCCTTCCTCTAGAACTCTAATCTTGCAGTAGTACCAGTGCCTCTGAAAAGGGCCATCTCAGGGGACTCTCCATCTTCATGACTTCCCAGACCACAGCTTCCTTCTTGGGCCGCCAGGCCCCTTCCTCAGAGCAGGCTCATTTCCCCATTTTTGTATTTGTCCTCAGAGTGTCACTGCAGCCGAACCCTGTTTTCCAACCCAGATGTTGTGCTCCCTGAGGGCAGGCAGCTGCTGCTGCCTTACCAGCTGTCTGGCACCCAGTGCTTGTCACTCACTCCTCCTGTGATTACTGTAACAGACTTAATAGAATTTCAGGTGTTCATTTCATAAGTCCAGGAGTCTGTTGCCTCATTAAATTGTGGCTTAATGAAACTGGATTTCGCTTTCTTCAGCGGTCTCAGTTTCTACACTTCTTTTTTTGAATTAGTCTGGCATTTGGGTGGATGATGGCGCCCGAAATAATGGTGGCACTGTAGTGTCCTAGCATCCTTGAGCCCTCAAGCTATCCCTTGTTTTTGAAAGCACCTCTTGGTTTAAGACCAGCAGCCCTAGTTGAAAAGTGGAAACTGGGCAATAACAGTTTCCAGGCTTTCGTTTCCTGCTCTTTGGTGATAATCCTGGGCTCTGCTGCACTGTCTGGGTAGACTGACTTATTAGCACTTTGCTGCTGTCTGCTTCTGCCTTTTCTCCAGTCTATCTTTGGC
Organism: Pseudochirops cupreus; assembly: GCA_028627135.1. Classification (NCBI taxonomy): domain Eukaryota; kingdom Metazoa; phylum Chordata; class Mammalia; order Diprotodontia; family Pseudocheiridae; genus Pseudochirops; species Pseudochirops cupreus. Next base: position 18,624,477 of record CM053581.1, read on the forward strand.
TGTGGGCAGGCTCTCTGTTCATTTAGAGGCCTGCTTCAGAAGCTGACGTCTCGTTTCTGGAATGCTCAGTTGCAGCGCGCTCAAGAACATTTCCCCAGTTTTTAGTGTCAACTCCTTGAGAGCCGTCTCGGCTTCGTTCTGATAGGCCTGTGATAAGTTTGCCATGAGACCCAGCTTTGGTGTGCTGGGAGCCGAGCCCAGGGCCTGTCTCTTCCCCACCCTCCCCCCACTCCTGTTTTCCAACATTCAGATCCCCCCTTTCCTCAGTATTGATCTTTTTTTCAATCTGAGATGTTAAACACCCCAAGGGCAGGCAGGCACCGTTGCCATCTTCTGTCGCTTTAGCATCTAGCACATAGAGTAACTTAGGATGTTTAAACCCTTTATATGAGTGCTGAGTGAATGAACAGGGATTGAGGAGATGGGGTTAAATAGGAGAGTGTGGAAGGACCGTGTCAGGCCCAGTTTGTGCCATTAACTAACCAGGAGACTTAATTTTTATTATCTTTTTTTTTTATATTACCTAAATTTCCTCCTGCATCTATCCTCCTCCCTCTTTCCCAGAGAGCCATCTTATAGGACAAGGATTTTGTTTTTAAGAAAGAGAAAAAATCCCAGCAGAACTTATGCTGAAAAAATCTGACAGTCTATGTAGTCTGCATCGGAGAGCTCCTCACCTCCACGAAGGTGGGGGCAGGAAAGTGTCTTCTCCTAGCTCTTTTTTGGGGTCATACTTATTCTTCGTAATTTTATAACATTTGCTTTCTATTTAAAAACAATTTCTGCTTATAACTTTATTAGATCATCCCTATGTATCCTAGTACACCCCATCAGCCCCATCCCCAGAGAGCCATCCCATATAACAAATAATATTTCTTAAAAATTAAATGGAAAAGAAGAGGGAAAAGAAAATCCAGCAAAATCAGTATATTGAAAAAAACTGAAAATTTTTACAATGTACCAAGCCATGGACCTCCCCTCTCTGTAAGGGTATGGAGAGAGGCCTCTTATATTTCTCCCTTGAGGCCAGGCTTGTTCTTTGTAACTTCACAGTATTAACTTTTGGTTGTTTTGTGGTATTCTTTCTGTTATATCAGCAATTCTCAACCTGGGCGTCAAGCGGCCCTTTCACAGGGGTTATGGGGACACCTAAGACCATCGGAAAACACATTATTTCCAATGGTCTTAGGAACCGAGACACTGTTCCTCTATCCATCTCCAAGCAGGTCTGCCCACATGCAGATATGCCCACACATGAGTATTAAAGGGTCACGGCATTAGTAAGGTTGAGAACCACTGTGTTATATTGTGTAGTCATTGTATATGAATCACATTGTATAAAACTTCCCATACTTCTCTGGATTCATCATACTTATTGTTTCTTACAGCACAGTAATAGTATATCCACGTATCACAATTGGTTTAAACATTCCCCAGTCAATAGGAATCTATGTTGTTTCTAGTTCTTTGCTGCCACAAGGGGTATTGCTATAAATATTTTCGCTTTTATGGGGACTTCATTCTTATCAATTATTTCTTAGTAATATGGAATCTCAGGGTCAAAAGGCATGGGTATTTTAGTCACTTTGCATAATTCCAAATCCTTTTCCAAAACATAATCCTGATTCACACTCTGTGCCAACAGTGCATCAGAGTCTCTGACTTCCCACTACTTCCCCAACGTTGACTGCTTCCTTCCTTTCCATGGGCTGTATGCTTGCTGCTCCTTGCACACAGCGCTGCATTTGCCCTGGAGATGACCTTCCATTTACACTCTTTCTGTCCCGTTTGTAACACGGTTATTTGCTTACTGTCTCCATCATTAGACTGTGAGCTCCTTGAGGGCAGTGCCTGGTTGTCACCTTTCTGTATATCCCCGCTTCCAGCACTGCTTGGTGATGGCCAGTGCTTAATAAACAAATGCTTGTGTCTGGATTTCTGAGGACCCTGGTCATTAAGTATTCCAGTCCTGTGCCCCTTCCCCTCTCCAGGCTGGCAGCCAAGTAACTGGTGCTGTGGCCTAGCTGGACACATCCACTCCTTCTTAGCTCCCTTTCTTGCCCTTGAACATTATCATCAAGGGGCTTTTGCTTGGTTGAGCATAAGTTGTCCTCAGAGCCCTTTAGAAAACCGGCTGGTCAGAATGAGAGACTGCTGCTCGAGTTGCCATCATACAACAGAAGAATCGCTTGTCTACTGCAAGGTTGCTCCTAGCGTGCCTTAGGCTTACTGTGTGCCTCAGGAATTCTGGGAAGGCAGAGATGGGGCCTGGGGGCTTACGTATGTTTAGAGAAGGCTGCATGGAAGACGGAGGCCTAGAACTGGGTTTGAGAGGACTTGAGTCCCAGGAGAAAGAGCCTTAATAAGGCAAAAGTTAGAGTTGCGTTACATGTGGAGGCTTCTAGATCCTAGTAGGGAAGGAACTTCATTTTGAAGAGTAGTACAAGAAAAGGTTGTGACAGTGAGTGATACAGGTCTTCCTTAGGATTAGAAAAACTTGTCATTCCTTTTTTCTTAACATAGTCAACAATAATCCTTATTTTCTTCTCTCAGTGAGGAAAGTGAGCGAGACACAAGTGGTTGTTTAGAGAAAGAGAGACTGACAGATTGCATTTGCAGTCATCCCACTGGGTGATAGGCCCGGCAAATACTCAGAACCTCTTTGTCTTGTTTTTTAGGGTGCTCGGGAAACTTTTGAAAACTACTACAGGAAACAGAGGCGGAAACAGGCCCGGCTGGTGCTCCAGCCCCCGTCCAACATGGTAGGCTCCTGCACTCCAGCACTTTTGTCAAGACCTCTGCCTCCTGGGAGACTTTGACGTTATCTCAAGGGGGCTACGTGGGGCTTGTGTTCTGAGCCTTCTTGATTTTCGTCTCTAAACTTTTATTTGTGTTTTGTTTTATTGTAGCATGAAACTTTAGATGGCTACAGGAAGTATTTTAATCAAATCGTAGGGTAGGTATTCTTTTATATTTATATTCTCCTCATATAAGCAATGTTTGGGGTTTGTGTAAAACAGATGATGTATTTCCTCAAAAAAAAAATATATATAGGGTATATATCCATGATATATACCCTATATACACACACACACGTACACAGACGCACACACACATGCATATATATAAAACTCGAGTTGACAAGACACAATTTTAGTTTCCCTCAGGGCCTCTGGAAGGAGGCCTGTTGGCTGTCCCACTATCAGAATTCTCCCTGTGATGTACATTTTGAGGGGAGATGCTGAGCTCTGACCTCACCTCCTTTGTTAATTGCTCTGTTCAAGGAAATGGAACTGAATGTTGTATGGATCCATGGATCCCCTGTTTTGCAGTCATGATTTTTCTTTGAGAATCTAAGAAAGTGACACAGACATGTGAGGAGATGAGCCTTTGTTCGGCACGATGGCCTTCTCTGGGAGCTTCCGAGTGCTTCTGCCTTTTGACATGGAAAGCAAAGGAAGATACTCACCACTGTTGTAGCAGAAATACGAGAAGACAGCAAATATGGTGAAAATAAATGGGACAAAAAGTAAAAATTCATATTAAGAGAAAGTTGCTAGAGAGTGAAACCACTTTGCAGAGAGAAAAAGGAAACTGTAGAGTCATTTTGATTGTTGAGAGGAACCAGCTTGAAATCAAGGGACTCAGGAAACTGTTTTAACCAAAATGAATTATTTGGTGTCCAGTGGTTCCTGTTCTTGTCTGGTCGTGTCTGACTCTCCATGACCCCATTTGGGATTTTCTTGGCAGAGTTGTTCTCCATTTCCTTCTCCAGCTTATTTTACAGATGAGGAAACTGAGGCAAGCAGCGTTAAGTTAGTAAGTGTCTGAAGGCAGATTTGAACTCAGGAAGATGAGTCTTCCTGACTGGACCCAGTGCTCTGTGCATTATGGCGCCAGCTAGCCCCTTGTGACTGGTAGCAGTGACCATAATTGACAAGGCTGTATGATAACCAAATGCCCCCTAGTTCAGACTGTGTGAGGATGTTGATGGCACTCGTGGTGTTTGGCCTTCAGCAGACTTGTTCAGTGGGGGACAGTGAGGGGGCACTGTGCCAGTTAGCTTCAGGTACTCAAAGGTACATTACATGGAAGAGGGATTACTGGGGCTTGTTCTCTTAGTCCTAGAGGGCAGAACCAAGAACAAGGGCTGGTGGTTTTCAAATGAGTGCATCAGAACTTGATGTCAGCAGTGTTTTGCTTTGCACACTCATTTAATCCTTCCTGTTCATTTCCCAGTCTTTCTTTAGGGAATTCTTGTGAGGAAGTTCTCTTCTTCATTTGTGCTGGATTTCCAGGAGTAAGCATTGATAAAATACTTTGAAATGGGGCTACCTTTTGTAAGAGAAAACCTCCCATGTTTTCACCTTTGGGTCAAGCAGGTTTGGACCTTAGGAGTGATAAGGCCAGGCTCTGCACCGAACACTGACAGCTTCTGTTCTATGACAGGTTCTGTTAGCAGATGGGATATTACAAGAATCGTTAACTCATTTAATGATTATTCCGGTTATGTGTACATTGAAGTTTAAGCTGCAGATCATGGATATAGAAAATAAATTAGTTATTTTGTGAGATCTTTTGTAAAGTATTTTGTCATCATCTTAGTTAAAAAGTTCTTTTATGAGGGAAGTGATTTGTATGTGTGTGTGTGTGTGTGTGTATATGTATTGAGAAGGGACAATACATACAGTCTTTGTTCTTTAATTTTTAAAAAACCTATTATCCAGTTTCAAAGTGTCCCCTCCCCAAGTCACACAAGAATGTTTTAACTTTTTTAAAGATCTGACATATACTTGTGCATCACAGTTGGACATTTACACATCCGTGTATCTAATTCTCCCTTAAATTGATGTATATAACATTTAATAGCAAGGCAATTTTAGTCTCTTCAGCAACTCCTCAGGAGATACACACATGTGCCGGGATGCTTTTCACTTACTTGAGAAGTCTGATCCCCGTTAGGAGGCCACACAGTTTTCTGCAAGAAGAAACTGACCACTAGCTTCACTAGAGGATGCTGGCTTTACCTTCGTGGCCAGCCCTGTAGCTGATGTCCAGGCTCCGTAATTTCTGACAGCTTTGCTTGCTTTTTCCTTTTTCCTTAGTTTTTTTGTGGTTGAAGATCACATTTTACACACGACTCAGGGCTTAGTGAATAGAGCCTACATCGATGAACTGTGGGAAATGGCCTTGTCAAAAACCATCGCCGCCCTCCGGACACACTCGGTAAGTGAACCACCCCTGAGAACTCTGCTCTGTCTTCACAGACCCCCAGATCAGGCCTTTCTTCGGATGTTTCTTTAAGTCTAGTGCACAGGGACATGTTGGACGACAGGCGCCCCTTAAAAGAGCTGTTCTCTTCTGCTCCCTTGATGGCCACATGCTCCAGGCCTGAGCTCACCTTGGGCTGAAGGTCCAAGTTGGAAATGAAGATTCTCTGTTCTGCTCCCGCTTTCATTTTGAGCTGGGTTGACTTTTCAAGATGTGCCAGTAGAGGGAGCTTGACCATCCTCAGTCAAGTTGGCAAGTCCTGAATATGGTTGCTGTCCAGTTACAGAATTCAGGCATTTCAGATGTGGAAGGGACAGCACATATACACACACATACATATATATAAAATTTGTGAAGATTACTCATGTGAGAAGGGACCAGGAAAATGTCAAGGGAAAAAAGCACAAGTTCTTGCTCCAGTATTTCTTTACAACATGCAATCGCTGAGGAAAGGACCAGATTTCTTTGGGGCAGACTTTGTTGGACCTTGAGTTCTGATCTGATGAACCACAGGCATGCTTGTGGAGCTCAGAATGAATACAACAGCTTTTCTTTTTTTAAATGGCTGCTCTGATTTCGTCAGTTGAGTGCATTTGGTCTCCAAAATAAGTCGAGATGTCCGTGAAAGTCTTTGTTCGGTTTATCTAAGTCTTAGCTTCCGTGTGCTGGGAAGACACTCTTGGTGTTACTCTCAAAGCCAGTCTGAATAACAGTGGCTCTACCTTTAAGCTGAATTCCAGCCCTATATGCTGATATGATCCAAGTAAGGAGTGAGCTCTTGTCCTGTCACTAGAGCTCCTTCTTTCTAGCCTTATGGCCGTATTTGTTTGATATGATTGAACCAAGCCCCTGCATATCAGAGGGGCAGCAAAACTGCCAGAAGCTTTGGCCACCACACCGCAGTGCTTGAAGATCTGGGGCTAGAGGAAGCACGGCCTGATTGGATGCTGATAGAGCTGGGGGTTTAGGCGACTCTCCTTCCCCTCTTTATTGGAGTCTGTGTTTGACTCCTCTGGGCCGAGTTAGCAAAGGAAGAAGAGAAGACTTAGGGAGTGATAGACTTTAAGAGCTGGAAAGAGACTCTGACAGTATCGAGTCTCCCCTGTGCATTTTACAGATGAACCAATTCAGTTTCCCAGAGCAACTGACTGACCTAAGATTTCACAGCCAGTTAGTGCCAGAGCCAGAATTAGGATCCCTGCTTCCTGGCCTCCACTCTACCATAGAAGCCAGCTGTCTTCACATTTCCCAATGGCTAGCCCTTGTCCAAGGAGAGACATGCGCTTCCTTCATCCCGTTGTGCCTGGTGGAGCTGTGGATTGGCTATTTCTCCAAGAAGCCAGGTCCTGCCTCCACAGCATGAGCATATCTGTGCACTGACCCATATGTGTTAAGAACAGGAGAAATGCCTGGGTTGGCTTTGAAGGTCAGTATAGATTAGGAATGGAACTTTCCAGAGTTGTAGGGAAATAAGGGGAAACTGTTCTTTCTCTGTTAAAGTAATACTATAGAGGAGCTGCCTAACTTCCCTGGGCCTCCGTCTCCTCTCTGCAATCAGTGGACCCATAAGGGGCACTGCCCAAAGGAGCGTCATTATCGTGGCCATCATGCCCTCCTCCATAGTGCCCAGAGGCAGGCCGGTTTGGCTTTTGCAAGTTTGTTGATAATGTTATTGGAGGAACCATGAGGACGCATCCTTTTCAGTCCCCTGTCTCCAAGCAGGGCATAGAATTGGGCATGCTTAAGGTTCTAGGGAAGGGGAGTCTCCAGTCCCTCCTGAGGATAAAATTTAGAGAAATGGTGTGTGCTGAGAGCACTGATCGTGTCTGAAAGACTCAGACATTCACAGGTCAACCTTTTCACAGATGAAAACTGCTGCAGATACACATAGTGTCCTTGTGAGGACTATGCTAGCACTGCCGCTGTTGGTCAGCAGGCCTCGCTCCCTTAGCTGCATTGAAGTCTGTAAGGAGAGAAGCCTCTGGCCTTTGGGACTCTCTCTTCAGGTGGCTTATGGAGGTAGCATTGGAAATCAAGATTTTTCTAGCACTAAACATCCCCTCTGGGTCTTCCGAGTCTCAGTTGTATGACTTGAAACTAACTTGCAAAAATCAGAGGGTTCTTCGGGCCCGGGGATGATGCGCCTCCTCGGGACTGCAGGGAATGTCCCGGCTCCCCAGGCTCCCAGCTCTTCCATTTCAGGACAAGCTGAGATAACAACAAATACAGCCCTGTTCTCTTGAGAGGAGCGGATCAGGGGAGCGGGTGAATGACTTTGCATTTCTGGGGAAAGCTGTGTTGCCCTAAGAGAGTTGCTGTTCCCACTGAGTAACTTTCTTCCTCTAAAGGGAGTTGTCCTCAGGTGTTCTCTCCTAGAGATTTCAAAGCTCACTTGCTCTCTCTGTAGGAAGGGAAGAAATTTCCAAAGCCCTTGGGCAGCTCCAGACTCGTTAGAGGTCTCTTGTTGGAAATGGAGCAAACTTTTCTCATCAAGAACAAGGAGGTGAAATTGGAGCTAGGCAGCTGCCTGGCCTTCAGTCGGACATGCCCTTAGTCAGGCTCTCAGCTGTTGATTTCTGCCTTCAGTCAGGAAATGCAGAGTGTTTTCCTTCCTTCCTTGAGGCCTTTTGTGACTCTCGGCTGCAAGGAACTCCTTTGCTGCTCTCTGGCACATCTCCGTCCCTTCTGTATGTAGCATGTTCCTGGGTTCTAGGTACACACCTCCAGAATTGCCCTCGAAGGCTGGGCATGGGCTGAAGTTCTCCTTTGCACATGCATTGGGCACTCTACTGCATCTCTGACTCTTGCCTGAGGGATTCTGAGCTGCCTGGCTCTGCATATGAAGGGCCAAGGGGGACGATGGCACTGGGGATGATTTCATTGAGCAGCCACGGTGCTTCCCTACATCCAGATCTTCCCAGTACACCACTGGCATCTTAGTTCAGATGTTTATCCAGATTCATTCAGAAGTTAAATAATTGTATAATTCTCCATGTGATTCTTTAAAGTGGAGCTTGGAATCAAGACCCTTGGGTTTGAACCCTAGCTCTAAGACTTGACAGATGTGTAGTCATGAAGAAGTCCCTGGGCATTTCTATTCAAAGGGCCCACCATACTTGATGCTACCTACTTCAAAAGGTTTTTGTTAAGAAGGGGATCAGGATGGATGGAACCTGTCATTTCAGTGGCAATGGGAACTCCTAGACAAGGAAGGAAATTCTCTCGATCAGTGCAGGTGGGCTGGTGCCTTCTCTGCATTGTAAGGTCTTAAAGAACTTCCTCTGGCACTGACTGGTTTTCTGATGTGCCCACAGCCCTGCCCTGGAAGGTGTCAGAGGCAAGACGTCAGTCCCCATGCCCTGGCTCCCGGTGCTCCTGTCACTCTCTCCACTGTCCGTTACACCCCTCTGCTTTCTCTTTTGTGAATGAGAGCATTTGCAAAACTCTTAAGTGCTATAGAAATTTGAGTTGTTACTATCATGATTTCTTCTGATTGAGCAGTGAGCTGTGGTTTCAGCTGCAAACATCTGATATGGTTTCTTGTCATGAACCTGCTTCTGGATCTTGGTGGTTGGATGATTAGTGCCGGTGTTCCCGCTGTGGAATGGCAGGCTGTGACAGCCTGAGGCCAAGCAGGGGCGAGTAATACCAGGGGAGAGAAGAAAGCTGAGCACCATTTCCTTTGGTTCAGTGTTTGATGTTTTGTTCTTCTTTTCCTTGTCATTTTCCATAGTCTTACTGCTCTGACCCAGACCTGGTATTAGATTTGAAGAACCTCATTGTCCTTTTTGCTGACACACTTCAGGTACGCGACTTCCATTCATTTACATCAGCCTCAGCCAGTGAGGAGTTCTCTCCCTACATAGATTTGGGGAAATGCCTTTGGGTTTGCCTAGGTTTCTTTTTCCCATGTGGCTTCCCGCCGAGATTGTTGTAGTCTTCACGGTGTTCCCTGCCCCCTTCTGCCCTCTCCGAGCCTACTTTTAGCCCTTGTTCGCCCACCTTCATAGACTGCTGAGTAAGTTCTTACTTCCAAACAGCAGGAATCTGGGCTCCAACCACAGGTGTCTTTGGAGTTCCTTTGGCTCTGTCTTCTAGAGAAGACTTATAGGAATCATACTTTAAAGAAGCCAGAGTACGGTGGGGAGGGTGTGCAATGAATAGAGCTCTGGCCCTGGAGTCAGGAGGACCTGAGTTCAAATGTGGATTCAGACACTTAACACTAGCTGTGTGGCCTTGGGGAAGTCACTTAACCCCAATTGCCCTGCCTTCCCACCTCCAAAAAAAAAAAAAAAGAAGCCAGAGTGTGGTGGGGAGGGGGCATGGGTTCCCTGTTCCCTTTGGATTTCATTAAGGAGTGAGGAGAGTGGCTGCTCTTGTGTAGAGGGTGGTGGGAGTGGGGAAGGCTGAAGGTGATCTTAATATTAGGAATGGTTGTAACTTTCCAGAGCTAAAGGTTTAAATCCATGTGAGCCCTAGATTGGCTGCCTCTGGGGTAAGAATGGCAGGCCCACCCAATTAAGTCTCATTTGAATTGGTAATCAAGTAAGGGATGATTCGGTTCAGTGCCTGATCCTCAGCCAGAAGATGGGGGATCAAGTTGTAAAGTGCTTAGCATGGTGCCTGTACATGGGCAGCACTTAAGAAATGCTTCTTTCCTCTCTGCGCCCTCCACATTCTCCTTTCTAGAGTTAAAAATAGTTAGAAAAACAATGAAGCTGACTTATTCCTCTCCCCCAGGTGTACGGTTTCCCAGTAAACCAGCTTTTTGACATGCTGCTTGAGATCAGAGACCAGTACAGTGACACCCTATTGAAGAAATGGGCAATTGTTTTCAGGTGAGAGATGCACTTCAGCTCTGCCTTGGAGGACCTGGCATGTCTCCCATGTGGTTGCTCCTTCCACCAGGGCCATGTGAAACCCTTCTGCTCATGAGGCTAATTTCACAAATTGTCACCCAGTAGCTGCCCTCATCATGACAAACCTGAGATTGTGGATATGCAGTCAGATGCTGGACTCTTAAGGTTGCCCTGCCCTTGAGAGGCCATGTGATACACTGGGTTTGGGATCAGAGGAGCCAGATTCAAATCTTACCTTTTTCACTTACTACCCAGTGGCCTTAGGCTGAGCTCATTTCTTCTTCTGTAGCGGGAGGGTGGAGTATAGCCTCTGAGTCTCTTCCAGCTTGGCATCTCTGAACCTGTGCCCTAATGAAGCATTGGGGGAAGATGTAAGGGCCTTAGTGAGACACTCGTCATGGCAGATAGTGACCCTAGGCAGGTCACTGAACCCTGCTTGCCTCAGTTTACTCATCTGCAAAATGGGCTGGAGAAGGAAATGGGAAACCCCTCCAGAATCTTTGCCAAAAAACCCCAAATGGGATCACCAAGAGTTGGATATGACTGAAATGACTGAGCACCAGAAACAAAGGTCACATGGGTAGCAGGTGAAAGAGGCAGGCTTCGATTCCAGGACCCAGGCTTCATATAATCAGGTTTATGAGAAAACCAGCTTTAGATGTTATATTTTTCCTGATGCACTTTCCCTTGTGCCCCAAACCCCATACAAAGGAACCCAGGTTTGTCAGATTTTTAAAAAGCAGGACTCTTCGGGGAGAGGAGAGGGTTAGCTTTATAGAAGTAATGCCCTTGGGGTCCCCAGATTTCCTACGAGTACCAGGCTTTCCTTTACACCTTCCTGGAAACAGGACATTTCCATTTGGAGTTTTCCTTGTGTCTATAGACCTTTCTCCTGGACTCTAGAGGGAGAATGAGATGAACAAGACAGTCTGTGTCCTCAGAGAGTAGGACGACATGGCCTCAGGGCTCCTGCCCCCACAACAAAAAGCTCTCCTAGAATCTACCAATGGTAAATTCTGACTTCCATCATTGACTGACTGTGATTTCAGTCCCAAGGACCATTATCTCTGTACAGAGGCCTTTCACCTTTGTTTCTCTAGCCCCGTCTGTCACGGTGGGTCATTCACCTAACGTAATGCTGACCAGTCAGAATGCTGAGCCACAATACATAGTGTTCTTTGAATATAATCTACTTAATGAAGAAATAGTAAAATATCATAATTGTTTCTGCCTTGATTAGAGCTTATATATTTTGGAGAAGGCTGTTGAGCAGTAAGCTCAGAAGCACATGTTGGGAGGCGTGACCCTTCCCCTCAGCTCGTTTCTGGACTGATGGCTTAGACATCCTTCCCTCTGGGGAGCTCCTGGTGTAGATGGCCAGGCAGAGCCCATATGAAACAGCCTTTAGCTGACCTAGAAAGCACTGGACAAAGAGATGTGATTGAGGCCTCACAAAGGCCGGGATAAAGTTACTGAGGCCTCCAGGAGAATCGTCACTTTGTTAGACCCAAAGTCTGCCTAGATCTCTTACCCACAGGATCCACTTTGCCCTTTTCAGAGCTCACATTTTTCTAGTTCTCACATTCCATTTATTGTGCTGCTGCTTCTAGTGGAGGCAGCTGTTGAGGCACCTTAGGAGATCTGTCTCCTTCCCCCCCTTTTGGAGTCAAAAAAGCCTGGAAACCATGTTGAGAGCTGAGGGGCATGGGCTTGTCATCCCTACTGCTGCTGCCTTTGGGCCGCCTTGGCCAGCGTGGCATTTGGAAGGACTGAGGTGACAAGGGGCCATTGGTCTGAAGGACAAGTCAGCAAGCTCTTTGGATGTGATTATTTTTGGCTGAGGTACAGAGCGTCTTCCATGGTCGTGTTGATTTGGTGGTGGTGGGTTTTTTTTTTAAACTCTCTCCTTCTCTTTACATGGAAATTCCTTTTTGGGTCTCAAGATAATTCATTCTTTTTCCTTTCTCTAGAAATATACTTGATTCAGACAACTACAGCCCTATACCAGTGTCCAGTGAAGAACTCTATAAGAAGGTGGTTGGACAGTTCCCATTCCAAGATACAGAGCTGGAGAAGGTAGGAGAACTCTCCAGTCACTGGATTCTTAAGGTCTCCTCTTTCTGGCCATTAGGATCCCTTTCAGTTTCCTGAAAGTGACCCCTTTTACTTCCCCAGGGAGAGACAGAGCTTAGCCTCACATGCCTGTGTGTGCCAGAGGCTGGAGGAGGGGAGGGGTCCCCTGGACCTGCCCTCCTCTGGGGGTCTGGTGGTTAGGCTCCCATTTCTGAAGGGCCGCTTCATTCTCGCCCTAAGGATGGAGACCAGGGAGAGCCTGTCTCCACACTGGCCTTAAACTGAGGCGCTTGCTCCTTTTGGTTTGTAGCTTCTTTGTGAAGGTCTTTAGTCTCTGCTGGCTTGTGACACAGTGTCTTTGTTTCCTGCATTTACAGCAGCCGTTTCCAAAGAAGTTTCCTTTCTCTGAATTTGTGCCTAAGGTTTACAATCAAATTAAAGAATTTATCTACGCCTGTCTTAAGTTCTCAGAAGATCTCCATCTGAGGTATAGTATGAAACAATGCAAACACAGCCAGTGCCAGGGCCTTGCGCTCTGGACAAAGACCTTCTAACCAATCTGCAGAGTTCTCCTGGAGTTTGGAAGACGCGCGCTGGCCTCCCCCAAAGGCAGCAGAAAGCAAACACGTCTGGAGCCTTTTCCTCCTTGATTCTGTCCCTTTGACCAGACTTGCCCTATTGCAGGCCCATAATCAGGACTTGCAGTTTGTTGCACAACATTGCCTCCGGGGTCCAACTTCCCCTTCCTTTGCGTGGTTACATTATAAGGCCAGCTGATCTAAGGCCAGTAGTTGGTGAATTGTCTTGCAGGGATCAGGGAAGAGGTTTAGTTTTATTTTTCATCTTTCCCACAAAATGCCTTGTACCATCATTAGAGATTCAAAGAGAATATTAGTATGTTTCATTTCTGTTCAGAGAGACTCCCCCCCAATAGTGTTTTTTAATTTGATTTTAAAAATATTTGTGGATTGTCCATGTGAGTATCTTCTCCGACGGTTTAGGGGACCATCTTTTAATGATATCAAGATAAGAGTGAATGAAGCAGGTATGATGACCCCTCAGCTGGCAAGAAGGCTGTGTCTGGAGAAGCCAGTTGTGAAACAGAGAATGGTTTTCCTTATGTAATTCTAGCTCCATTTTCTTCCCACCTTCATCCTCTCCTGGTGAAACGTGGGTTGGGTTTTTCACAAGACATGTATATGACACTCCATGATAGTTTGACTGAGCTTTACAGTTGCTTTTGTGAATAGAGATTGAACTTAATTTTCCCTTTCTTCTCTTGATTCCACCATTTAGAAACAAAAAAAGTTTTAGCATTTAAATAAACCCCATAAATGGCCAACTGAGTCAAGTCCTTCTCAGCTTTGCCCTCTGAGTGAGGATGAAAGGTGGCATTGGGAAGCCAGCTTGCTCTCTGACCTTCCTGTGAAATGTTGCCAGGCTCATAGAGATGTCAGATTTCCCTGACTCCTGGAGCGGAGATGCTCCCTGTGCATTACAAATCAGAGCTTCAGTTCTTTTCCCCATGACCAGGATGATGGCTTTTGGCATTGAGCGGTCTCCAGGACACTACCTTCTTATGTCCATGGATGTATTAAAATTCTTTGAATGTGGCTGGCTTTTTATGGCCCTGCTTTTTGGTGGGGAAGTAAAAGGTTGAAGGCAGAGTGAGGGTGAAGCCAGCTAGAGCCTTCCTCCTGCTCAAGCATATGAAGTATTTGCCTGAAAACCCTAGCTGACACTTTCTGCATTTCACACTGACAGTTTGAATGAGGTTTTTATTAAGAAGTTTGCTTGCTAAGTTGACAGAAGGATTCCAACCGCCCTCCCCAACTTCTTTCTTTCTTTTCTTCTTCTCTTTTTTGGGGGAGGAGGGTTGTCATTTACTTTACACCCTGGAGTGACTGGGGTCAGTCTGTCAATCACAGCTGACTTTGAGGTCACAGCTACTGTTATGGGATATGAGACGTGTCGTGAACACAGACAGTTTTTTTTTTTTAACACTTGGCTAGCTTTTTCTTTCCAGGAAAACTGGGCCCTATAGGCAAAACAATCAGGGTAGGTGGAGTTTTGAATGTGGGTTGTTTTTAGGGGGGAAGAGGGGAAGTGGAATTTATTCTCTTGAATCAACTTTTCATTTTTGTCAAGCAGAAAAAAAGGGGGTGGGGGGAGTCATCTCTTTTACATTGGCCAGAATTCATTGAAAGGTATTAATAACATTTAGAGGAGACTGCCTTAATTACATGTTTTCTGAGGACATAGGTCTGCATTTGAATGAAAGTTCATGTAAAAAACAACAAGGAAATTATGTGTTTAGGGGAAAAGACTTTTCTGGCAGCCATGGTTGACTTGTTTTTTTTTTTTTTGTTATTTTGGTTTTGGGAAATAAGGAATACATATTGTCTAAAGAATGGAGTGAGTGAAGGAAGAGAGGAGAAAAGTTGATCAGTCCTGTCCCACTGCCCAGTCTTTAGCTGGCACAGACAGTGAAAATCAGCCCCTGCTGGAGAGGGGAAACTACTCTTCACTTTTGAGAGGGTTCTGCAAGGCATTCTGGTAAATAAATCTCCAAAATGGAAAGACTCATGAACACATTTATCCAGCTTGTTCTTGGTGCTGAGCTTGGATTGACTCCTAGGAAACACTGCTCTTGTGGGGTTATCGATGGCACGTTTTTCTGTGTGTATCGTAAACGATCGATACTCGTTGTGTGTCAGGCCCATCAGACAGTATCACCGAGGACCAGATCTCATTCTGTAACAGAATTTTTCATTTCCTTCTTGTCCAGAAAACTTCCTAGGACTTGGTTGTAATATTTGGGCAAAAAGTTATATACTTTAAATCCGGTTTCCAAAAGACAATCCGTATTGAAAAGGAACTTACTGTGCATTAAGTAGAGTGAAAACACCCTGGAATGTCAGAGCCCAAGTCCAGAACTTCCAGATTTAAAAAAAAGTACTATAAATCCTAGAAAGAAATAGTTCAAGTACCAAGAAACCCACATCAGCATTATACAACTTCTATAAAGAGGAGAACATTTTGGCATATATTTCTGAAGATAAAATCTAAAACTTACCATCAAGTATAATTTACCCAGCAAGAATGAGTGTAATCCTACTGGGAGATAAATGGGCCTTGAATGGGATAGAGTACTTTTGGGAATTCCTGATGAAAAGACTTGAGCTGGAACTTTGAAAGGCAAACTCAAGCAACAAGAGAAACCTAGGAAGGTAAATATATTTGAGCATGTGAAAGGATCTAAATAACTGCTTACATTCTAAGAGAGGGGAAAAAAAAGAAGCTCCCCATCACAGCTTCACAGAGGGAGATGAGAAAGACAACTATAGAACCCGTAGTTTTATTTTACCTTGTTGGTTAAAAAAAAGGAAAGGAGGGGGGTAAATTAGAAATACATTAGGGGGAAAGTGAGAAAGGAGGTGGGTGGAACTTACTTTTTCGCATCTTCATGGTACATAAAAGATAATTCAAATGGGAAGGTTGGAGTGGCAGGGACAGACATCTCGCTAAACTCATTTGTATTTGAAATTTACAAATGATGGTGGAACAGACACATACATACAGACTTTGGTATAGAATTATATTAAACTCAACAGGGGAACTGGAGAGGACACGGTTGTAGATATTTAAGAAATATGGTAGTCAGGAGGCATAAGCAAAACAAAATTCAACTTTGGAAAGGATGGGTCATAAAGTGGGATTGAAAGAAGAGGAGCAGTCGGATCCAGAGATCAATAGTCTGAGCTAAATGAAAAGAAGAGGGGAGACAAAAAGGGGACAGACGGCTTTGATTACGGATTACCGTCGTTGGTCCCCTTCCTT
The DNA here is from genome assembly GCA_028627135.1 of Pseudochirops cupreus. Taxonomy (NCBI): domain Eukaryota; kingdom Metazoa; phylum Chordata; class Mammalia; order Diprotodontia; family Pseudocheiridae; genus Pseudochirops; species Pseudochirops cupreus. Next base: position 18,640,520 of record CM053581.1, read on the forward strand.
CTTCAGCTGGGCCATCTCCAGTCGCTTAGGTCTATATCTGGCCCCTGGATCCATGTGGCTCCAGAGGACAAAGTGAGACTGGCGGCTTGGCACAGCCCTCCCTCACTTAAATCCCGTGCTATTGCTGTCATGGCATCAACTCTCTGATGTCAGAGTTCTCATCTAGAATGAAGAACAAACAGCAGCAGCCTTCCTCAGTATAAAACACCAACTAGTTTTTATGTTCACATCTCATGTTTAGTTAACTGCCAGTAAACAAATTATTTTGTGTATTTGAGTGTCAGAATTTGAGAAAAGGTAAAATATAGTAATAATTCATGAAAAAAAATTATCCTCTTTACCCTGCTTGTGTAGAGGGAAGCAATGATAAAGAGAGGAAAAAGTGTACTTATAAGACATACTTTTAATACTTATATAAATACTTACATACTTATAAACATAAAATTTATAAACATGAATGTGAATGGTATGAACTCTCCCATAAAATGGAAGAGGGCAGCAGAATGGGCTAGAAGATAAAAGTCCAACAATAAGTTGTATATAAGAAATTCTTAAAACAAAGATTCACCCAGAATCTTTGAGGGTATAGCAGAATTTATTATGCCTAAGACAAACTAAAAAAAGCAGATGTAGCAGTCATCATAGACAAAGCAACAGTGAACATAGAGATGATTTTTTTAAAAAAAAATTATAGTTAAAAACATCATAGCTAATGAAATAATTTCAGCACTAAATATATGCATACCAAATGGATAGCATCTGCATTCTTGAAGGAAAGGTTAATCTGATTATAGGGAAAATAACAAAACTAAAATTATCGTGCTTTTTTCATATCTAGACCAAATCTAATAAATAGATTGACAAGAAAGACCTGAATATAATTTTGGAAAAAAACAGATATCATAGATGTCTAGGAATTACTATGCAGGAATCAAAAAGAAACTTCTGAAAGGGGGAAAAACAGGACTAGATGGATTTACAACTGAATTCTATGAAATATTCAAAGAACAATTCTATTATTATACAAAATTGCATAAATTATGTTAAAAAAGAGTAAAACAAGAGAGTTTTTCAGATTTCATGTGTGAAACAAATATGGTATTAATACCTAAACCAGAGCAGGAAAATCAGAGAAAGAAAACTGTAGAACACTTGCCCTAATTGACACCAACAAAAAAATATCAAATAAGGTATTAGCAAAAAACTATAGCAACATATTAAAAGGATCATGTGATTAGATTTAAATTAAGAATGCAAGAGTAGTTCAATATTAGGAAAAGTATGTACTAGACCATTCTGATAACAAAAAACAATAAAATCATGATTACAGACAAAGAAAAAACTGCATCAAATATGGTACCCATTTATCTTTAAAAAAAAAAGATTCAAAATCATAGAAATAAATGGACTTTTCCTTAATATGGTACATATCTCTTTAAACTGTGGCTTCTCTACCTGAAGTCTGTGATTTTTTTTAAAACTAAATAATTATATTTCAATATAATTGGTTTCCTTTTTGATCAAAGACATACACACATACATATCCCTCCTAATAAAAACTCTTCATTTAAACTAAGAGGTAGCATTATTGGCATTGGAAGAATAGAGAAATACTAGCAGTATTTTCAGAATGATCAGTTTTAAAGGAACAAGGCTCCCTGTTACCAGTGTTACCAGATAAAAGGATCTTTGTTGCAGGTCATGATTGATCTGTTAAGCATTTATTAACCACTTACTATGTGCCAGACACCATGCTGAGCACTGAAAATAGAAGGAGGCCGAAAACAGACCCTTCCCTCAAGGAGTTTACAGTCTGTTGGGAGAGACAGCGTGCAAACATGTACAGCCAAAGCGAGCCATCTATAGGGCAGACAGGAGGGGAGCTGCTGGAAGAAACCGGGTTTGGGGAAAGCTTCCTGTAAAGATGAGGTTTTAGTTGGGGTCTTAAGGGAAACCAAGTAAGCCAATAGATGGAGAAGAGGAGTGAGACTGTTTCAGACCTGGCAGGCAGAGAAAATGCGTGGCGTTGTGAGGTGGCGTTCTTGTCTGTGAAACAGCCAGTGTCCCTGAATGGAGAGATGCCGGGGCGGGGGTAAGATGTAAGAAGACTGAAAAGGCAAGAGAGGGTGAGGTTAGTGTAACAGCAAGCACCCCAGCACACCCAGGGCGGCTACTAGCACAGGTTCTTAGATCTGCTTTTCTAAAGGAAAGCAACTCAAAATGGGTTAACAATCTTACTTTAATCAATCAAATATCATTTACCTAGTTCA
>CM053581.1:18643289-18749529 GCA_028627135.1 Pseudochirops cupreus
GCCGCTTCCAGTCAGCACCGCACGGAGACTAGCTTGGTTCCGGCGTTCTCTTGCTCCACCCCTTCCTGCTACATCAGCAAGCTCAAGGGGCGTGGAAGATCTTCAAATCCTAGTATCGTTACAGTTAGGAAGGGCTTTCCCAAACAGGATTTTGTATTGGATTCCAGAGGTGATAGGGAACCACTGGAGTTTATTGATTGTATGTGATTTGGGGGTGGGGTGGGGGTGGGAAGAGAGTGACAGGGACACAATCAGACCTTTACTTTGAGAAAGTCACCTTGGTGGCTGAATGAAGGATGGGCTGGAGTGGGGAGAAACTTGGGGCAAGCAAACCCACTGGGGGCTATTGCAGTAATCCAACTGTGAAGTGACGAGGGTGGGGGCGATGTCAGAAGATGGGGGGCATATTTAAGAGATGTTGTGAAAGTGAGATTGACAAGCTTGGCAGCAGCTTCGATGTAGGGGATGAGCCGTCTAGACTGATTCCTGGGTGCAAGCCTGATGGGTAGGGAAGATGGCGTTGCCCTCTGTTACAGTAGTAAGGAAGATGGGGCAAGTTAAAATAAACCCACATAAATCATCAGCCTTTTGGCACGTTGCCATCAAGCCCCAATAGGAAGGGAGTAAAAGAGAAATTTCATTTAAATCATTACTTAATGTATAAGATATTTGGGCATCTAACTACCAGGATGCACCCACAAATTTTATGAGTAGAAATGGGTACCAGAACAGAGACTTAAACAGTTGGTCAAGTTCTATTCAAATATTGTCAGCGCTGTCTTAGTTATTTTACATATTGTTTGCCACATCAAACCACTGAAGGGTTAATTTACACAAGTAGAATGAATTATACACAATTCATCTGAAGAACAAAATATTCAAGAAGCTCAAGAGAAATAATTTTTATATAGTGGGAAAGAATGGGACCCAGCATTACCAGGTCTCAGACTATACTATTAAGCAATAATCAATAAAACTATTTTATATTGATTAAGAAATATAAAAATTGATTAGTAGAATAGATTAATTATACAAGCTCAAGAAATTTAAAGAAAGAACCCATAGTATTATGATCTCTGATCACCTCAAGATCCACAACTGCTTGTGCTATTGACAGAAAATGCTGTGAAAAAAGCAAGGCTTCCTACAGAAATTAGGCTTACCCCAGCCTCTCCTATTTTATATCCTAGTAAGCCAAAGTGAATATGTGGGGTAGGTATGAAAGGTCACATAAACAGAAGAGCAAGACAGAATACCTTTCACAGCAATGGATGGGTGAGGAATTCTTGCCAAACAAGTGATAAAGAGTATTATTGGAGATAAAATTGACAATTTTGATAATACAAAATTGAAAAGCTTTTGCACACGCAAATCAGTATAGTTAGAATTAGTACAGGAAGAGTTAACTGGGAAAATGTATTTGCTTCAAACTTCTTTTATTGAGGTCCACTATGGAAGACTTCGTTATTTAACTCACGTACAAAGAGGAGCCATTCCCCAGTAGGTAAATGGTTAAAGGATGTGAATGGGAGTTCTCAAAAGAAGAACGGCCAGCTGTCAACAAGCGTATGAAAACATGCTTGGAGACATTGAGAATTGAGATGGACATTTCAGAAACTCTTAAAACCTCACGGCCATTCCATTGGCAAAGGTGACCCAGACAAGAGGGTGGTGCTTGCTGAAAGGGCTCGGGGAAGACAGGCACAGTGGGTTTTGTGGAGGGAGCTTTGAGTTAACCCAGCCATGCTGGGAAGCAACATGGGACGATACCACAAGAGTGACTGAGTGTACAATTCCTTCTAAGAGCCTTAGCACTAACAGGCATATGACCCCAAGGAGAGCAGAGCCGGAGGGTGAAGACGCACACACACACCCTGGGATCGCAGGGCTTTCTAGCTGCAAGAGCTGGAAATCGCAAGTGAGCCCATTCATTTGAGAATGGCTGAATAAAGTGGGGCAGAGGAGCACAATGAAATATTATGACCACATAAGAAGCGATGGATCGTGGATTTAGAGAAGTCTGGAAAGACTTTGATGAACTGATACAGAGCAAGATGATCCGAACCTGTGGAACAATATACACAGTGACTATGGAACTCTAATCATGCTACCGATGATGAGTCATGCTGCCTTACTCTTGACAGAGAAGTGAGGGACCAAAGGAAACAAAAACCCAACTCTTGGCTATACGTATATTTGTTATAGGGAGTGGACTTTTTTTTTAAGTGAGAGAGTTGGGGGAGGGAAGTAGTGATTGTGATGCCAAAAAAAGAAAGTGAATCATTTTAAAAACACATATAAGAGAACTAAAGAAAGTTCAGAAAGAAACAGACTAGACAGAGAGTATTAAATTCATTGTCTGCTTAAAATAATAGTGATTTAGCCTTTAATGAACATTTCTTTTTGTTTTTTGTTTATGAAAATGTGTTTTTTGTCAAGTTCACAATGAAACAAGAACATTAAAAATACCATTATTAGCATTCGTAGATGTGACATCATAAAGGCAACACACATGAAGGGAAATGTCTCATTCAGGGATACAGGGAGATGTGCTGAAGAATCCCTTGTGAGGTGAAGATGGCAGAAGGGTCAGGCAGGGGGTACGGTTGGAGTAGAAAGTGAGTTGTACCATGCTCGGTGATCCATTAGGAAAAAGAAAGAATTTGGTACAACTTGGGGCTGAGATCGATGTCTGATGTGTGTTGCTTTCTGAAGAAACCTCTCCTTGAAGAAAAATGGGCAGGGCTACTCCAGAGGTGAATGTATTTTTAAGTTCTGGAGGTCAAGAAATGAGCAGCAGCAGACTTTGAAGGATTAGAGCTGTGAAATAGAGAAGGACATCTTGTTTGGGCAGAATGTACTTGATTGGGAGTAAAATTTAGTTCAAAATCTCCTTATTTTCTGTTTCTACTGGATTAGAAAGGTAGAAAAGGTGCCCCTGCAGAGAAGTGGCCAGTCAGTGGCCTAGGAGTTGTCCATGGCTGCGGTGTGATAGAGCAGTAGGTTTTGGAGGATTCTGTGTAGCAGGAACGGATCTGATGACTAAAATATCCACGTAGCCTTTTCTTTGTCTTTGCTCATGCAATCTTCAAACAACTGTTTTTGAAAGATCCTAGGGAAAACATGTATGGGACTATAATTTCAGGAAGAAAGTTTTCCAGTGATTATTTTGCAAGGAAGTATTGTAACATAATGGGCTTTACAGCCTCTCTGAAGCTTCCTCCAGGCTTCTTTACTGCTCCTTGGAAGTCACATTTATCCTGGAAAGATCTTCATTGAGTTTCGAGTAGAGTGTCTTGTCCAAAGTGAGAAGTGGGTGAGCGGCCAACTGACCTTTCAGATGATGAAACACCTGAAGGTGTCAGTGACGTTCAACTCATCGGCAGCTCCCATTCACGTTGCCACCGTTTTGCTGCCTTCAGGTGAGGAAAGGCTCTTGGACACCCAACTGGCTGTTGACTAGCAAAGCATTTCTGTACCTGCTCTTAGTGGCCTTTATTTCATATTAAATGAACAGCTCTATTAGAAATCACTTTTTGGGGCGGCTAGGTGGTGCAGTGAATAGAGCACCAGCCCTGGAGTCAAGAGGACCTGAGTTCAAATCTGGCCTCAGATACTTGGCACACTTACCAGCTGTGTGACTTTGGGCAAGTCACTTAACCCCAATTGCTCTCCAAAAAAAGGCCAAAAAGAAAAAAAGAAATCACTTTTCTTTTGCTTTGTTTACAGTTTTGACATGGACTTATCTATTTTTCAGTTACAAGGTATTAGTTGTACTTATGGTTGTAGTTTAGGTTTGGGAGAAAAGACCCTGTTGCACTAAAAGTTGGTAAGATGTGAAAAGAAATGAAAAAAAGGAGACTTGGGAGAAAGATAACTTGGTGTAAACGTTCTCCTTGTTTTTGTAAAGAAAGACATTGGGTGAATGTGAAGTCCAAGGACCTTGGTTTGAATTCTGACTGTGTGTGTGTGTGTGTGTGTGTGTGTGTGTGTGTGTGTGTGGTTACACAAGCCACTCAACCTCCCTGGGCCTCTGTGTCCTCATTTCTAAAATGAGAGGGTTGATTGGGGAAGGAAGATGGTACAAAAACTAAAGCGCTCTATTAAAAATGTAAGGTTTGGCCTAGATGAGCTTTAGGGCCCCTTCGTGCTCTGTACCCAGATCCGCTTGCCTTTGAGCTACAAGAACCACACAAGGGACATCAGGTGAAGAGTTACAGGTGATGATTGGAGGGAAAGAGATACATACCAGTTAGGTGTAATGAAAAACTGGGCCCCAGTTTTCTATCAACCAGCCAGGAAATCTATCCTGACTTTCCAGTGATATCTCATTGTCCATGTGGGGAAGTGGCCCATTTATAAATGGGCCAGAGGAGTCAGTCCCTCTCCATAAAAGAGCATGGTTTGTAGACAGCTCCGGGAATAGAAGATGCAGGTCTGGACTTGGAGTCAGGAAGACCTGAGGTCAAATCCTGCCTCAGCGGTAACTAGCTGTGCAGTCCTGGGCAAGTCACTTAGCTGCAGCATGACTCAGTTTCCTCATCTGTAAAATGGCACCTGCCTCCTAGGGGGAGGATAAAACAAGGTACTTGTTAAGTACATTGCAAACCTTACAGAGATAGCCGTTCAACCCTTCAGTCAAGTGTGACTCTTTGTGATCCCAGAGATGCTGGAGGGATTTGCCATTTCCTCCTCCTGAGGATTAAGGCAAACAGAGGTTAGAGGACTTGCCTGGAGTCACACAGTGAGTGCCTGGGACTGGGCTTGGCTCTTCCCAGCTCCAGGCCCAGTGGTCTATCCACTGAACTGCCCAGAGCAGTGGTTCTCAGCCTTCCTGGTGCCACGACCCTCTAATATAGCTCCTCGTGTGGTGCTGACCCCTAGCCATGACATTATTTCCATTGCTACTTCGTAGCTGTAATTTTGCTACTGTTATGAATCGTAATGTAAATATCTGATATGCAGGATACATTGTTACAAATTGAACATAAGCCACAGGCTGAGAACCGCTGACCCAGAGGCACATACACACACAGAGCTGGACGTTAGATACATACATACACTAACTGTGATTAGCTGTTATTAATTTCTCAGAAACAAGGAAGTTAATGATATTAGAACACTTCAATATTTGAAATTTAAGTTAATTAAATAGAAGACATTTATAGACAAATAATGAAATCAAAAACCTTAATGTGAATTAAAGAAAACCATAGAACTTTAAAAGTTAAATGCTTTTGTACTTGCTGTTTCAGGGTCAGTGAAATTGTACTTGATTCAAAGATGGATTTTGAGTTGAGTTTTTTCTGCACACACATAGTTTTGTCTACCATTTTGCTGGTGATCTGGTTTCAGCATATTGGTTTCGAGTTAAAATATGCTAACACATTGCTTAAGTACTTGTTTGATACTCACGTTTGGTCTTCTCTCTGTCTCCCGCTTTTCTCTTTTTCCGCCTCAGCATACACAGACAGTTGACTGATGTTTGTGGGAGGGTCATCTGTATCAGATTGTAAGGTTCTTCTTCTTTTTTTTTTTTTGCTTTTTTTTTGAGGGGGAAGGCAGGGAGTTGGGATTAAGTGACTTGCCCAAGGTCGCACAGCTAGTAAGTGTTAAGTGTCTGAGGTTGGATTTGAACTCAGGTCCTTCTGACTCCAGGGCTGGTGCTCTATTCACTGCACCACCTAGCTGCCCCTGATTGTAAGGTTTTTAAGGGCAGGTCTTATGCATCCCTCTCTTCACAACCTCTGCCTCAGTGCTGGGTTCTTACCAAGTGATTTCTTTGATAATAGTGATGCCGGCTATAATGGCACTTGTATGTTTAGCCTGGATTCGTGAAGGCTTTGGTCCAGGCTTCTTCACCTTTTTTCTGTTCTTCATCCTGTGGGCAGTGTCTGGTTAAGCATAGGGACCCCTTCTCAGAAGAATGTTTTTAAATGCATCAGCTACATAGGCTTGTAAAACAGCAGTACAGTGATACTGCAATACAGTTATCACAATATTTCAGAACTCATGTTCCCAGACCACAGATCCAGAAGCCCTTATTCAGAGGATGAGCCCAGGCTGGCTATTTGGGTGCTTTGGGCATCTCCAGATCCTTCAGTGTTTCATTGTCTCCCAGTTTGCCCGTTGGAATAGTAGATCTCAGTCATTGAAACAACGTGGACGCTGGGAGAACTTCTAGAAGTCAGAAAATCCGTAGACTTGGCATTTGTGTGGCAGCAAATGTTGCTTCTCCATCCTTCTAGAAGCTGATAGACTAGCAGGAAAATGCATCGCCTTTTCCTTGACTTAGCCAGCTCATCACTAAATACAGTGATCTAATTTCTCTGGGAAAGAGAGCTGGGATTTGGGGCCCATTAGCCAGGGCTGCCCAAACAGGGTCCCCTTGAGGTGACATGATGGATGGAGGAGCTGACAGGCCGTCAGCTTCATTCCCCAACACACAGAGATAACTGGAGGCTTTCTTGTTTCCCTTCCATCTTCTGCTTTATCCCCTCACCATTTGTCAGGTGGAACAGGATCAAGAGCCAGAGGCCGGGGAAGGGGGAAGGGTGGGCAGGAGAGCAGTGCTTTTGAACCTGCCAGTTTGAAATTTTCTTTGCCTGTCATTCCATTCGGGAAGATAAAGGACACTGTCATTCCAAGCCTAATGCAAGGTTGCTGAGAGATCAAAGGGAAAGGTGGTATTTTAGCCTCTTCCCAAAATCTGCTTCAAAAGGAAAAGATTACACCTCTTAGAAGGGACAGAGGTGGGATCATTGTAGGGCACACTTCCTGGTAGCAATTAGGCTCCCCTGGGCAGATGTAGCAATTTCCAGGGAACTGCCCCCAAAGCTGAAATTATTTCTGGTTAAATCGAAGGTAAAAAGAAGCTCCTTTTTTCCTCTCTGACCAAGTGAAGGCTGCGGAGGTCCCTATTTTTAAAGAGGGCTTGAACATCCATGAGTTGAATAAGGAGCAGGTGCCGTGTATGAAGGGACTTATGTGGAGAGATTTGGCCCACCTGTGACACTTGCTTGGAAGGTGGGAGGGGAGGGTGAAGGAAAGGCATAGGCTTTTTGAAGCACTTGCTGGGTGCTGGGCTCTATGCCGAGCGTCTCTGCCAATGTTCTTAGGTCGTTCTGGAAGGCAGATTTCTTTTCGTTTTACTACTGACAGTCATCTCCATTTTACAGTTGAGGAAACTAAGGCAGTCAGCAGTTATGTGACATGTCTCTTCTGACTGCAGGCCCATCCACTGTGCTTCCTACCTGCCTTGACTAGTAGACGAAGAGCAGTCTGGCTGAAGACAGTCATGTGATGGCTGGCACAGAAACAGTTTGGGGGTTGCCAGATGGGCCGTTGTGCTAGTAGTTGGCGTGATTTCCACGGTTCTTGTCCTTTCTGATGTAGGCATTTACCCAGTTCTGGGAAGTCCAAGAACCTAGGTACTCTCCTCCCTCCCCAGTCCTCTGCAACTCAGGGGTCTGTGCCTCTAGGGAATCATTGCCAGTCAGGAGACTGGAGTCAGGCACATTGTAAAAAGCTGTGAGGTGATTAGCATCGGACCTTGGTGTGCAGCAGAGCAGGCTCTCTGGTCCTTTTGCTTTGTAGTTCTGTGTGTGAAGTGCAGTGGATCAGTGGCATCCATTCATTCTATTTCTGCCCACAATGCTTTGCTCAGCCTCTAGACTTCCTTGGAAACATGGTCTTGGGTATTTCCAGATCTGTCTGATCATAATTTTCTGTCTGTTTCATCTGCATCTTTTCTCACTGCCTTTTGCATGAACTATTTTGAAAGGCTACATGAGAAAATCCAGCAGCAGAAAAGGAACTTGAGAATAAAATCCAAAGGAGAACTGCTCAGGCTTGAAACTCCAAAGGCCTCGAGAGTCACCTGCCCTCCATCTTTGAAGTCAGTCTGGTTCAGTGTTCTGTTTGCTGACATATAAGTTGGAGAGAGAGACACAGAACTGTCATTGACTGTCTTACAAGGCTCGTAATGAACTTCTGCCATCCCTAGGCTGAGGAAGCAGTCTTCAGCAGAACGGGGAAATAGTTAGGCCCAACTTTTTAACTAACAACTAATTCTGGATGAGTTTTTGGCCCCAAGCCAAAGGTATGCCAGAAGTCTCACAACAATCTTAAACTATTAAAGTTAAACTAACTCCAGTCCTCATTGTAACCCTAACTCAAATTCCATTTCTTTTAAAGCTAAAAACTGCACTAAGATTTTTAGGACACACTGAATGAAGCTGCTTTTCTAACATAAGCAGCATTATCTCAGCTCTACCAAAAAGTGTTACAGCTGTGATAACCTTGTCATTAATCAGATTCTTCTCCCTAGAGTTCAACTCAATTAACTACACATCGAGTCCCTATTATTTGCAATACACTGCGCTTGTCACTTAGGGGTGATGGAGTAGATGATAGTGTGAATAAAATATGACACTTCAAGCTTTACAGTGTAGTAGAGAAGATGAAACAAGGAACTATAACACAAGGCAGAACATAGGAGCACCATAAATGAGGCATGAGAAAGGTGCCGCCAAGGTTTGGAGAAAGGAAGTAGTATATCCAGCTAATGGCATTGGGCTTTGTGAGGGGAGTATTCAAAGGAGGCCTTGAAGGACAGAATGTCCGTAGACGAAGGGAGGAGAGGGACAGCCTAGCACGACGCAGAGAGCACAGGGCTGTGGAGATATGACACCTAGACTTGGGTCCGAGGAAGTCGCTGCACTTCCCTCATCCTCTGCTGCTTCTTCTGATGATTGACTTTGCTTGCCTTGCAGTGATAGGAGGAAGATGCTTTTCAGACCTTAAATGCTAGAGCAATGCATGTTATCATCAGTATCATTTGTATAGAATAGCACAAATAAAGGCCAAATGGTCCCATGATATTGAACAGTGTCTGTGGAGTGGCAGGCAGCCTGTACTGGAGTAGTGGGAGCTGGAGAGATGTTAGGGCCAAACAGGGCCAGCCTTCAGCTCCAGGCTGAGGGCTTGGGACTTGATCCTGTCTATTCCACGTGTACTTCTAGCTGTGCGCGTTGTCTCCCCTGCTAGAACACAAAGACAGAAGAGCAGAGGCTGTTCCACTTTTGGCTTTGTGTCCTCGAGCACCTTAGCACAATGAGTGACATGGCGGAGGTGCTTGCTGATAAATTGATTGATCGTCAGAAGGGAGCCAGTAGCAGGGTTTGAGGGAATGACATGATCAGAGGGGTACTTTAGGAAGATTGGTCTGTAGTAGTATGGAGAATGGAAGAATGTAGGGAGAACAGTTCAGATGCCTATTTAATTGCCAATGTGGAAGGTAATGAGGACCTAAACTTGGGTTCTGAAAGTTGGAATGGGAGAGAGAAGATACAATCAGGAATTAGTGTAGTGCGGATGGTGAATGACCAGGCTTGGGCACCTGATCTGATGTAAGGAAAGAGATAGTCGAATTAGAATCAAATGTTTATAGTTCATCCTGGAAATAAGAGTGTATGTATGGGTGGGGGGGAAGGAAGGAGAGGAGCTCTGAGAAGCTTGTTAGTTTGGGAGAAAGTGATGAATTTGGTTTTAGTCAGTGAACATTTATTAAGCGTCTCCTTCAGATGATTTGCTGTGCACTGGGGATACTGAGAAAGGCAAAAGACATTTCTGGCTCTCAAGGAGTCTGCCATATAATGCAGACTATGTATGAACAAGCTGTATACAGTGTAAATTTAAAATAATCAGCAAGGGAAAGGTAGCAAGGGAGGGATCGTGAAAGGTTTCTTGTAGAAGGGGGGATTTTGGCTGGTATTTGAAAGGAGCCAGGGAAACCAGGAGGGAGAGCATTCAGGGCCTGGGGGACAGCCAGGACCAAAGTCTGGAGCTATGAGATGGAGTACTTGTGTGAAGAATAGAGAGGTCTGATCCTAGAACACATGAGGGAAAGTAAGAGAGAAGGCCAGAAAGGTAGGCAGGTTATGAAGGACTTCTAATACAAGACAGAGGATTTTACATTCATCAGCCAGATTTTCCCTTCTGAAGTAGGATTAATCAAGTCTTTATGTAGTTCTAGGAAGGCCTGGGACACTGGGATCATTATGTTTGGGTTGTATGGGTGTCTAGAGGTGAGGAAGACCCATTGAGTAGGGGGATGACATGGTCCACCCTGTGCTTCAGGAAGATCAGTTTGATAGCTGAGTACATGGTGGATGGGAACTGGGAGAGGCTATAGACTATTGCAGTAGCCTGGGCACGAGGTGCCGAGGGCCTTCACTTGGCCATATCAGAGGAGAAGAGGGGGCACATAGAAGCGATGTTAAGAAGGTAAAACTAACAGGACGTGATGACGGCTTGGACATGGGAGTGAGAGTGAGGAGCAGCAGAGAGAAGCTCGGCTAGTGTGTGAGCCTGGGTGATTGGGACAGTGGTGGCTCCCTCAGCAGGTAAAGGGAAGTCTGTAAGATGGGAGGGTGTGGGGAGCAAGGTGACGAGGGACATGCTGAGTTGATGATGTCTGCTGGCTGTCCAGAGATGTCTGAAAGCCAATGGAGCTGTCAGATTGGAGATTAGGAGGGAAGATAGTTTTGATAAGTAGATGTGAGAATCATCAGCATAGAGAGGGTAATTAATTAAATCCATAGGAGCTTATGAGATCAGCAAGGGAGTAGGATAGAAGGAGGAGAGAAGAGGGCCGGCACAGGCCCTCGAGAGACCCCTGTGGTCAGAGGGCATGATCTTCAGGAGAATCCAGCAAAGGAGACGCAGAAGGGGTGGTCAGGAGGTCTAAGTATCTCTTCTAAAGAAGACTGCGTCACTCAGCGCCCCCTAGAGAGTGGAGGCTTTTACAGTTCAACCTCTGTGGCCAGAGGCAGTCCCTTGACTGTTTTCCTTAGGGGTCCTCAATTTTTTTACTTGACTGGAGCAAGTTACTTTCCAGGCCTTTCCAGATGCCATCCTTTCCTTTTGGAACTAGAACTAGTCAGGTCTTTATGTAGTACTAGGAAGGCCTAGACTAGAATCAGGCATCATTGTGGGGTTGTATGAGCGTCCAGAGGTGGAAACAAGCTTGGTATTGAGGGATTGGGCTAGAAATGAAAAGAAGCCAGGTTGCTGTCAGTATTTCTTCCCTACTTCTCACTGTGTCCGGGGAGGCGCTGTAGGAGATTGCAAGGGTTTTGTGAGTCCCTTTAATTTGAAAATGTGATCCAGGACTGGTGGTGGTGGTTGGTGCTCAGGGATGCTTTGGATGGATCTCCACTCTGAATACTGTCAGGCTCGTTCTGCTACCTGGCCCTGCTGATGCTTAGTCTTTGTTTTTCAGCTCCACAGAAGTGGACGACATGATCCGGAAGTCTACAAACCTGCTGTTGACCCGAACGCTGAGCAGCTCTCTGCAGAATGTCATTAAGAGGAAGAATGTGGGGCTGACAGAGGTGAGGCTGCACAGCTGGGTCTGCCCTCGTGAGGACTTGAGCATCTCCGACATCTGGGGCCATCCTGGGAGGTGCACTGTGGCCACAGCAGAATCCCCCTCCTTTTTTCACCTTCACCTTTCTGCCACCAGTGCCCCAGGCCCGTCTTGGTTTAATCTGTTTGTTCTTTGTCTTTTCTCCTGCAAAGCCGAGTTCTTTATTTCCATGTCTTTCATGGGCTTAGCCAGCTTTCCGGTCAGAAGTTGATACGGTTGGAAGGAGTAGTGTGGATCATTTGCCATTAGTTATATGAGAGGGATTTTGCTCAGAGGATACTCTCAACATCAGGTTCCTATTAATATGAATGACAGTCCAAATATAACATTTTATATGAATTCAGCTCTTGCCTGCGTAAAATCACGGATGCCGAGGATCTTGGCAGTCACAGCACTTGGCTGGGCTATGCAGCCCCAGCTTTGGCTTGGGGAGAAGTCTCCCAGTCCCCTCCAATCCCCTCGTGACAGGTAACATTCTCTAGCAGCCCAGAATCTGGGGGTCTTTACAGGCAGGGAGACTTCCGATCAAGGGTCTTAGTGGTAGCTTATTCTATCCTGCAAGGAAGGGGGACAAGACATTCTGTATGCTCAGCTCCCTGAAGAGCAGACCAATAACTGAGGGGCTTTTGGAGTTTGGGGAAAACTGTTCAAGGGAGTGCAGTAGTTTAGAGCTTTGTTAGGCAGCCAGACATGTGGGGGAGTCACTGGGTCAACAGTGGACCCAGGTAGGTGGAGGCACTGGTTATGCAGGTAGAAGGGAAAGGACTCTGGATGTGGGCTTCCTGCATTGCGGCTTCACTTGTTAAGTTTAGTGCTCAGTTGTAGCGAGGACAGTGCATGGGTGCAGTTTGAATAGGAGAGCAATGATATCGTGACAAGTTGGGCTCTTGTCATCCTGGATGATGGGCAGTTAATGCCAGGGCTCTTAGGGATTCAGAGAGAGAGCTGGAGGCGAGTGCTTGGGTGCACCTAGATGGTTCTTTTTCCTTCTAGGCGATTAAAGACAAATCAGTCATTGTGGGCTAGGACGTGGGCTGTCTTGTCAGAGCTGATTGTATGTTTAGGAGGTGGGAGACATCCTCGTGATCATCCATTCTGAGGCTTTCCTTTGACAGGCAAAGAGACTGAGGCTTGGGGAGGGGAGTGATTCACTGTGGGCTGTCTTGCTCCCCAGCCTCTGCACCCCCAGGAGGTGCAGCAAATTACCCTGGGGGTGGGGGAAATTATGATGAGGAAGGAAAGCTCTGGGTGAATTAGGTTCTCTTTGAGAAAGAAGCATCATTTTGTGTTGGAAAGTCATTGTGTACCCATGACACTGTTTTCTCATCTGAGTAATGGAAGGAAGATTGCTTATGTTCCTACCCTTGTAGGATTGGTGTAAGTAAAGTGCTAAGGAAAGGTTAGTTGTGAGATTCGTGCTGGGGGTCTTTGTGGGACTTGCAGTGCCCCCCAAAGACCTACATGCCACCTTAGAAGGACCACCTGTTTGCTGCTTGGACTGTCTGGCCAGTGGATGTGACTTATTCCCCCATTCAGATTGGCAGCCATCTCCTCATTTTGTTCAAGGCACTGCTGGCTTGAGACTGGAGCCCTTGAGTCTTAATTCAGACTTCCCTCCACTAAAATACTTTGTGACCTTGGAAATAAACTCTGAGCCTCGAGTTCTGGGGGTATTTTGTGCCTGCTTCTCCTCACAAGCCGTATGTGGTCATGGGAAAACATTGGATCAGGAGCCCACAGAACGCCCCTGGAAAGGTGCTATTAAGGCACTTAATTTCTGAGAGAGGTTAATAAACATCTGTGCAGATAGTACCAGGCTCTGCAAAGAAGGGTTGCTCCCATGAACTCTGGGAGAGGCTTGCTATGTGGGCAATGTGGAGAGGGCTAGTGAACATTCTTCAGATCTTTCCAGCCACCCAAGCCATCAGAAGCATCACTTCTGAATGCATGTACCACCCCACACACATAGAAGCATTCGTGATGTACATGCACATGCACACCCCCCTAATGAACGTCTGTGACTGTGCCGCTCCCTACCTAGTGTCCACATCCTGATCTGTATCATACTTACATACGCACATGCTCCCAAGCCCTCCCACATTATAGCCCATCTTGCTTTTGTGTATGTTCTTCTCCCTCATTATCAGATGTGAATGCACCATGACTGGCTGCCCAAGTGGGTCATTTCTCCTACTGAGTCTCCTGTCATGTCTCCAGTGATTATGCTAATTGAGCTGAGAAAAAAAACCCCAAAACGTAAAACCACAACGGAGTCCATTAGGACTGTCCCAAGTATTTGCTTCGTTCTCCTTGAGAAAGCCATGCTACCTTTGCCCCCCTTCCAGAGGTGATGGAAGTGCTTAGGACTTTGTGGCCACTAACACCCTGCAGTGGAGCTCCCAGTCCTCCCCCAGCCCCAGCTTTGCTTTGGTCTTTGTGTATTGTCTTCCCCCTTTGAGGGCCTGGCTTTCTTCCTGTTTGGCTTGGTATCTTGGCTGCTTAGCAGGTGCCTGGTACCTGACAGGCTCTGTAGAAATGTTAGTTATTAATTATTAGTCAAGACTTAAAATTGCTTTCTTGTGGTAATAAGGACAATAATGTGACTCACATCTCTATCCTGCTCTGAGGTTGTACAGCTTGTTGCTGTGGAGCCACACAACAACCCTAGGAAGTAGGCGCTCTTCTTATCAGCTTTTCACAGATGAGGAAAGTGAGTCTGAAAGAAGCCAAGTGAAGTAGTTAACCTGGAGAGGGAAGGACGTTAACTCTTGTTCGGGGACCTCCATCCAGTAAATTCAGAGGCTGGCTCTGAGCCCAGGAGTCTTCCCAAGTCTCACCCGCTGCGCTCCCTGGCTGCTGGGGTCTCGCTGTCCCTCTGTGCTGGGGATGGTGTCAGCTTTTTCCCAGCCTACCTTGCTGTTGTCTTCCCTGAGGGCATGATCTTCAAATTACACAATAGCTCTCCCAAACAGCACTTAGATGTGATTGGGATTGGTGACCCTTTGACCCTCTTCCTCTTCTTGTTTTTGGTGGCTACTGAGGGCCTGTTGACATTCATTATTTGTGGGATGCCACCTGGATTCCTAACATGTGTGATGTCCAGGCTGTTCTCTGAGCCAGGCCTTGGGAGTCTGGAATCCCCTTCCCCACAAGCTCAGTGAAACCGAGGGGTTTGATCTGAAGGGGCCTCAGCCTTGTGGGGTCAGTCTGGCATAAGAAGGAAGGAAAAGTCCTTGCTGTGGCAAGGGAAGGGGGCTGCTAATTGGTACTCTTGTAACCCTGGCCCTGTCAGGCCTTCCTCTTCATTGAGCAACACACCGGAACAAGCAGAGAGACCTCTCCTGTGGTTGTGAGTACAGACACAGTGGGGCATGCAGGATGTGCCCCCAGACCAATCAGAGGAGGAGTAGAGGTAGTTTCCTGGAGGAGAGAAGGGCCCTCCTTTTATTTCTCTGAAGGACTTGGAAAGACTTTATGAGGTAGGGCTGGAGTCAGGCCCTGGATTCTCATATCTGTGCATGTCATCTGTAAGATGGGGGAGTTTGCCTGAGTGGCTCCCAAGTCCCTATCCATTCTGAATCCTGGCACTGTGTATGTCTATGTTCCTCTGTCCCTCTGGGATCCAGGGGATCCAGGGGCTCCAGGACATGGTGCTGGCCATGGGTGAGGGGACTTGTGCAGATCTCTCTGCTTCCTAGAGCTGCCAGGGCAGTGCTTTGTGGTCCATCCACTCCATTCACAGACCTGACCTGGGCGAGGTCAACCTCCGGTCCAGGAGAGGGAAGTATGAGGCGATGCCTTGGCCCTTTAGGTTCTGCACTCCAGGGTGAGCCCTGCTCTGCCGCTGAGGCAGCCTGGTGTGCCACCAGCTCCTCCCAGGGGGCATTACGCACAGCTGCTAAGGGATACTTTCTTGTTTCCTTCTGCCTTCCCAACAGTCGCCCGAATAACCTGCAAGAAAGCGTTTTTCAAGGAGGGGGGAGGAACGAGAAGCAGCACAGGAGAGACTCAAACGCTGATGAAATTTTATCTCTGAGATTGTTCCTCCACAAGTAACTTCGTGATGAACCCCTCCCCCAGAGCTTTTTCATTTGCAAATGCCCTTGTGAGGTTTGGGGATCTGTCACTCAGGAGCCCTGATTGCTTAGAGCTTATTAACAGACAATGTTCTCCTGAAAATGACACAGTATCTGCTGTAATCCTGGGGCGTTTTAATAGTCCATTCTGTGCTCTGCCATGAAACATTTCCAGAGTGACTGACAGTCAATTGGTGTAATTCATGGGGATCTTTTGTGTTGACAGTTTTTGAAAAAGTCGTGGGAAATTATAACGTACCCAGTGAAGCCGTTTTTTTTTTTAAGCTGCCAATATCATGAAAAACAGGACAATCTTCTCTTTGACTGTCACTGGTTTGCATTTGCGATAACATGACACGATCCCTCCTTCTTATTAGGATTTCAATTTATAGACACAGTGCCTTTCCTACAGGTAGCTATGCTCGTTTTAAAATAGAAACCCTTCAGTATTCCACATTGCTTCTCTCCCCCTTCCCCCCTTAGCCTCACAGTAATCTTGTCAGTAGCCCCCTGTCCACCCTCACCATCCAAGGAAGGAGTCAAGGGAGACTTTGGTTTATTTTGTGACTTGTTTCTTCTCATAGGTGGGGCAGAATGTGGTTGGGGTGGGGATGACCTGATTCACTTTTTTCTGTTTATTTCCGAGGATGCTCTGACAGTTTGGGCATTTTCAGATAGAGCATTTTGGGGGTGAAGAGGGACACTGGGTCCAGGAATTCTCCCCCCCAAACTTTGAGATTGTGTGGTACCTTTGAAGTCCCAACTCCTCTGTAGAGCTCAGAGAATTCAGTTTAATGTTTTCCCTAGTATTGAAGGGTGCCATCACAGGTACTGGGGAGAAGCAGAGTTAGCCAAGCTCGAGGCTCTCAAAGAGCCCCATCCCCAAGATTTCCTCAGTTACTCATCTTTTGGAACCACAGAGGGGCTGGGCCTCAAAACACCTTCTTGCTGTTCAGTCTCTGCGGATGGTGAAGGGCCAGCGTACCATCTCTGAGTGATGTTTTGGGGGCAGTGTTATGTCTGCAGAGGACTCAGTCAGGAGAAAGGTAAACCTAATTCCCTGTGGATACTTGCAGAACTCCAAAGTTGAGAGAACAGATTTCAGACATACATTGGGCTCTTGAGCGATAGATACCGACGGTCTCCTCATCTGTAAAATGGGAATCATAGTAACAGCCACCTCCCAGGGGTCTTGTGAGGATCACGTGAGGTAGTTACGGCCAAGTGCTTGGTGCATAATGAGCAGTGTTGAATGTTGTCATTTTGTTGTGTCTGATGCTTTGTGACCCCATTTGGTGTTTTCTTGGCAGAGAATACAGTTAGAGGCTGGAGAATGGAAGGAATGCCTAGACTAAGGAGTTGTTAATGGTTCACTGTCAACGTTTTAGATCTCCAGTGGAGTTCCCCAGGGATCAGTATTTGATCCTGGGCTGTCTAATAACATTTTTATGAGCAGTCTGGATAGGCATGTAGGTGACAGGTTCATCGGATGTGTGCAAGACCCTGAGAAGAAGGTTAGCTAACAGAGAGCAGAAGCCAGCATCCACAAAGATCTTAACCAACCCGAGCAGAGCTGTCCAACAGATCGCCTGTGACTGGCCATGCAGCCCGCTACCCTGCCAGGTACCCCCAAACCCGGTTCAAATGGAACTGGGAAATATTTACCTAAATAAGAATACAAAAAAAAAGTCCAGATTGTTAGATTTTAAAACAAAGTCACCATGTAGCCACAAGACCCTTATTTACCGATTAGTGGTTTTCGTTTCTGTTTGAATTTGACATCATTGAGCTCAATCTAGAGGGATGAAATTCACTGGGGATAAATCTGAAGTCTTGCAGTTGTGTTAAAAAAAATCCATTTCACAAATGCAAGGTGAGGGAGGAGTGGTTAGAAAGTAGTTGTTCTGAAAAGGCTCTGGGAGTGTTAGTGGGTATTGGGCTCACTACGAGTCATGGATGTGATGGGAGTGGCCAGAAGAACTAATACATGCCCAGGGCACACCAAGAGGGGAACAGCTTCCAGGGAGCAAGAGGTGAGAGTTCTGCTCCCTTCTGCCCTTGTCAGACCTCAGTGGGAGCACTGTATTCAATTCTGGTTCCAAAGTTTAAGAAAAACCTCAATAGTTCAGAGGGTTTGTAGAGGTGGGCAGCCAGGATGGTGAAGAGTCTTGGGTCTATGTCATGAGGATGAGTTGATGGAGCCAGGCTTGTTACACTGGAGAAGAGAAGATTCCTAGGGTATGTGATAGCAGTCTTCAAGCATCGGAGGTACTGACGAATGGAGGACAGCATGAGGTTTATTCTTTTGGGGTCCAGAGGGCCTTTGACAACAAGTCAGATTTAGGGTCAGGAAAGATTTCTACCAGTTAGAGCTGTCTAGCTGCAAGGTGGTAAGCTCCCCTTTCTTGGAAATCTTCCAGCAGAGTTTGGATGACCAGTCATGACTTGTTCAGTATGTTGTCATTGAGACTGCTTTGGCTTCCAACTCTTCCTTCTATCATTCTGTACATTGTGGATAGAGTCATTGGTCTTGGGCTATCATGAGTTCCTAGAGTGGTGGTTCTCAACCTTCCTAATGCCACAACCCTTTAATACAGTTCCTCATGTTGTGGTGACCCCCAACCATCAGATTATTTTTGTTGCTACTTCATAACTGTAATTTTGCTACTGTTATGAATCATAATGTAAATATCTGATACGCAGGATGTATTTTCATTGTTAAAAATTGAACATAACCCACGGGTTGAGAACTGCTGTCCTAGAGCCTGTGATTGGCACATCTTATATTGAACACCATTCTTCCAATGGACCTGGAGTGCTTTGCTCTGTGAGCCTAAAAGCCATTGGAATTGTCTGGGAAGGCATATCCCCGGGCTGGAAAGTTGTCAGTGAGGATGCCCCTATCCCCACTCCCCGTTTCCCACTGTTGACTCTGTTTCTCTTACCCACCTTCTCTCATATACACTGTTTGTGTGGGTTCTTGTATGGGAAGGGGAAAAAAAACCCACCACTAAGAACCCCAGAACAACCAAAACTCTCAAACATTGTAAAAGAAGGGGTAGGACAGGTTAGAATTTCATTGCCATATATGCTTATTTTAGATACAGGTTGTATGGGCAAAGGTCTCGTCATGGCGGTGTGGTGCTCACTTCATGTGAGAGCGGATGAGCTGGCTGGGGGCATTTTGAGAGACCCTCTAGTCCATGCCTTTGCCTCCACAGATGCTTGCCCTGTAGCTCCTCCTCAGGGGTGCCCCTTCTGGGCCATTTTTCCACTTGGTGCTTGTGCTGACAGCGGGGTGGAGGCTCATGGGCCTCAAAGGCCATTGCACCTCTGATTTCTTTGCATTTGGGGCATTTCATTGGTGATTTTTTCTTTACAGGAACCTCTGTGGGCTGCTAGAGGTAGTTAGCGTGTTTGCTCTTCATGCGTAAATGTCTTCTTTTAGTTAGTCATTAGACACTACATTAGACATCAGTAGTGAAATGTATGCAGGAGGAAGCCCACGTGGCCCAGGCTGCTCCTGCCTCAGTCCCTCTGGCTCCTGGTGTCCTTCCTGTGGGCTCAGCATCTCCTTTGGGTGGGCAGTTCAGCCAGGTGCCCCGCGTCTGCCCCTCTCTGCACCTTGCCTTTGTGACTCCCGTTGCTCCCTGGGGGACATGATGTTTCTGACGGCTGGTCAGGAGTAGCTCTCCTTACCAGACATCAGAGCAGTGTTGAAGTTGGGGGAAGGACAGACCCTCTTCTCCCTGGCCTCGGCTTTCTGGGGCCACCCAGGCCAGTTTTCCTCCTGCCGGTCTGGCTGCTCTTCTGAGTCGATGGGGAAGCTTCTTTGTTAGGGGATGATGGTGTGAACAAGCCTTTGCACCTAGTTTAACATATTAACATTTCATTTCATCTCTTCTGCCCCTTCCCTTCTATAAGCATATCAAAGGAAATGGGAGCCTTGGGAGGGGTGAGGGGTGGGGGTGGAAACAGTGACCCTAAGAAAGAAGATTTCTTAGCCCTCTTCTGTGTGTGTTACTGTCCTTCCTATCAGCCGCTCTGATCTCTTCTCCTCTCTGGACATTCTGTCTTATTGACTACCAGCCAGAGTGCACGGCTTGTCATCTCCCTCCCAGATCCTCCATGTTTATGTTTCCTCCCACCCTTCTGGGGCTGGAAGCAGGGTCATTTCACATACGATCATTGTTCCCACATACCTTTCTTTGCTTTGTAGCTTGTACAGATTATCATCAACACAACCCACTTGGAGAAGTCCTGCAAGTACCTGGAAGAGTTCATCACCAACATCACCAATGTGCTCCCTGAGACAGTCCACACCACAAAGCTGTATGGGACCACCACATTCAAGGTGAGCAGACTTGCCAACACCCTGGGGATGGCCCTAGGTCCCCTAGAATGGACTGTACCTTGGGTGGCTCCCTCATTTTCTGGGGAGAAGTCCTCTGGGTACTTTTAATCCTCCTCTGCCACCTTAGAAGAATATCTGTGTCTGAGTGGAGTCTGCAACCCTGCCTCTGGTGCTCATGGCTCATTGCAGCGGGTCACATTGCCATGGTTTGTGCAGGTTTTTCTCAAACCACCCTCCTTTATCAGCACAGTGTATTTCATCACATTAGTAGACCATAGCTTGTTCAGCCATTCTCTAATAGCTGATGGGCATCCCCTCAGTTTCCAAGTCTTTGCCACCTCAAAGAGAGCTGCTATAAATATTTTTGTACATATAGATTTTTTAACCTCAATATAGATTTTTCCCCTTCTTTTGATCTCTTTGGGCTATAGACCCAGCTGGGATGTTGATGGGTCAAAGGCTAAGCACAGTTTTATAGCTCTTTGGGCGTAGTTCCAAATTGCTCTCCAGAATGGTTGGATCGGTTCATAATTCCACCAACAATGCATTAGTGTATTTTTAGATTTTTTTCAATGTGATCATCAGTTGTGTTAGCTTTTTTTCCTCTTCTCTTTCTTGCTTGTCTTTAAAAAAAATACTATTCGTTATATGGAATAACTCTGTGGAATGAGGGAAATTAGGTATAAAAAACAGATGACATCAATAAAAACTTATTTTAAAACAAGATTATAGAATGATTTCTGATGGGAAGATTAAATTGAGGTTAAAAGGAAAGAAAAACAGCAAACAAAGTGAAATATTCCTGATCTTACCAGTCTGAGATAGAGGGATTTCCTGTAATGAGATGACATTTTAGGAATGGTATAACAGGATTTCAGAAAAAGAACTTTCTTTGGAATTATGAGAGTATCAATCCTGGCCCTTCTCCTCCTGGCTTTTCTCTTTGGAAAGGGCTTGAGTCTTGGTTTCTGACCCTTTTGAATGAACATGTTCTGCCAGGGCATCGCAAATGGCCTTTTACCTCAGTCAAGTTATTTCGGAATGATCTCAGGGGTTTACTTGGACTCCTGCTTTATGGATAAGAGTGAGATTTCTGCAAAGCGAGGCCTTGTCATAAGTGTTATGTGGAGAAGTGATTTGAGTGACTTGTAAGTCAGTGACTGCCTACTTGTGTGCCAGCCCCTGGACTCAGTGCTGAGAATACAGAGAAAGGCAAAAGACAGACAGTCCGTCCCTCAAGTTACTCACAGTCTGATGAGGGAGACAACGTGTGAACAGCTCAATAGAAAAAAGCTATAAACAGGATAAATTGGAGAAAATCTCAGAGGGAAGCCTTCATGGGCATCAGGAAAGGCTTCCTATAGAGATGGTGGGGTAAAGCCAGGAAGGCCAGGAGACAGAGAGGAGGAAGAAAAGCATTCTAGGCCTAGGGACGGCCAGTGAAAACACTCTGGGTCTACAGATGAAGTGGCTTGTCCAAGAGATAGCAGAGGTCTGTGCTGAGTAGTACAGTGGAAGAAGACTGCTTGGAATGCTAGACAGAGCATTTTGTACTTGACCTTGGAGGCGTTAGAGACCCACTGGAATTTGTT
The DNA here is from genome assembly GCA_028627135.1 of Pseudochirops cupreus. Classification (NCBI taxonomy): domain Eukaryota; kingdom Metazoa; phylum Chordata; class Mammalia; order Diprotodontia; family Pseudocheiridae; genus Pseudochirops; species Pseudochirops cupreus. The sequence continues at coordinate 18,664,743 of CM053581.1, forward strand.
GGGTTGAGGAGTGATATGGTCAGACCTGTGCTTTCGAAGGTCAGTTTGATAGTAGGGTCAGTGATGGATGGGCTGGAGTAGGGACAGACTTGAAGCAGGGAGACTTAGCAGCAGGTTACCACCGTGGCCCAGTAGACAGCTGAGGAGGGCCTGTACCAGGGTGGGGGCCATGTCAGAGGAGAGCAAGGGGCATATTGAGTGATGCTTCAGAGGAAGACTCCTTTAGACTTGGCAGCGGTTTGAATATGGGGGATAAAAATTGAGTTGTGAGCCAAGGAAAACACCTAGGACAGGTTGTGAGTCTGGGGGACTGAGAGGATGGTGGTGCCTCTCTTAATAACAGGGACATTACAAAGGGGAAGGGGGCAAAGATCATTTTAGAGTTCAGCTAGGGACATGTTGAGCTCAAGATAGGCAATTGAAAATGTGATGCCAGAGGTCAGCAGAGAGATGAGGGCTGGATAAAGAGATCTAAGAATCGTGAACTTAACAGTGATGATGGAATCCATGGGAGCTCCTGCGCCCACCAAGCAAAATGGTACAGAAGGGGAAAGGCCCCAAGACTTTGGGGGACACCTGTGGTTAAGAGTCGCTATCCAGCGAAGGAGGCGGAGAAGGAGTCAGAGCTGAGCAGGCTTTCCAGCCTCAGTAGCCCTCCTCCCATCCCTCTACCCTTGCAGATGCCCCAGGCTGGCCTGCTCCATTCCCATCCACACCTCTGTCCTGGCCCACACTTGGAAGGCACTCCCTTCTCAATGGGAGAGGCTGCTCAGACACCCACCAGCCAAGTGCTGTTGCCATCCCTCTCAGACTACCTTCTGCTTACCTCTCCTGAATGTGTCTCGTGTTGATGTTCCGTGTCTGCTGAACACATACTCATATACATACATATATGTATACATGCATACATGTGTCATGTGTATGTGTCTGATACCCTCCCCCCCATAAAATGCACGCTTCTCGAGGACAGGGATTGTTTCCTTTTTGGTGCTTTCTCACTTTCTCAGTGCCTGAACACGGCAGGCACCCAGTTACTGTTTAATGAACAGCATTCTTCTTTATGGCGTCAGCTCCGTGTCCTGTTCTTCCCCCTGACCCGAGTTTCCCCTTCTTGAGCCATACAGCATACCTGGCCAGACAGCCACTGTGGGAGAGGGTGGCCTATGGCTTCTGTGGTTGCTCTGGGATTAAAAATCCAAAAGAAGAGCTATAACAAATGGGCAGAGAGCCACAGGAGGTGAGCTGCTGAGAGGAGGGGAAGTTCTGGAGACCACTAAAGGTCGTGCTGACAGAGCTTATTGGAAACACTGAGTGCTCAAAAATACATCGAAAGGGTCATTTTGCCAGGACTCTCTCAAACCAGCTAATTTGGCACTCAGTATAAACACAGCAATTACACTGGCTACGTGTTGTGTATTTTCCTAAGCTACTGTTTCCCCAAAACATTCCCTTGCAGATGGAAACCTTTTGCTGGATGATGAGGGGGCAGGGGGTCCAAAGGGCTTCCTGGTGGTGGTCTTGACAGAATGCTTTTTATTTCTTCTATGTGGACACAGACCCAGCCAGAGCACTTACCTCTTCTTGCTCCCAGGAGCTTTCTGGCCTTCTTGGAAATGAGAAACGGGGTTGCTTATGTTAAGGAATCATGTAAAACCATTGGTGTGTGACCAGTAAGGAAGAAGGAGCAGATTTCTCCCAATTATGCAGGGACAAGGATGACAAGTTAATGGTGACGCTGGCCTGCCCGTTAGACCCTGTTGTCACATCTGTGGGACAGGAGGGTCGAGGGGCCGCCAGCATGGATTCCTGCCTCACTTGGCACAGCTTTTCAGCCTCTGTCTCCCTTCCCAGGATGCCCGGCACGCTGCAGAAGAAGAGATCTATACCAACCTGAACCAGAAGATTGACCAGTTCTTGCAGCTGGCTGACTATGACTGGATGGCCGGGGATTCAGGTGGCGGAGCCAGCGATTATCTGACGGATCTCATCGCCTTCCTCCGGAGCACCTTTGCAGTCTTCACACACCTTCCTGTAAGTCGCTGCTATTCCTCTTCCACATGGCCCGGGATCGGAAGGGAATCACTGGCGTTTTGTTTTTATGTTACCTTTATTTCTGAACCCATCCCTCCTCTCCTTCACTACCCTGTAAGCCATCCTTTGAAACAGAATAGAAAACAAAGAGAAAAAAGCAGTTCAGAGAAACCGTCCTCAACCTCTTTGAAAGAGCCGTTGTCTTGAAATGCTGCCCACAGGAGGGCTGTTGAGTGGCCTGGGTGTGAGCTCTGACCATCCAAGTGGTGCTGTCCTCCAGAGGAGGAGAGAGATGACCCACTCTCCTTTTGGCCTCTTCTCAGCAATCTGAGAAGATTGTCCTTTCCGACATAGAGATGAGCAGTGGAAATCACTCACAGGTCTTTCAAGAAAATCTCAGTGGCAGCAGGAGGCGGACACGTCATCAGTTCACATCCCCAGCTCTGGGAGCCAAAGGAACCAGAGGCTCAGCTCATGGGGGTGACGCCGCAGCATCACCCCTGAAGCTGCATTTGGGGAATTGGACTGGTGTTGGCTGTTCAGTCAGAAACCTTGGTGTAGCCCCACAGCTCCCCAGATTCTGGTAGCCAGCACAGAGAACTGTGGGTGTCCTGGTTTGGCATCCCCCCCTTCACCCGTGCTGGGATTTCTCCTTTCTTCTGGGTCTGCCAGGCCTTAACTAGAGAATCCTGCTCTTTGTGCTGCCACGCCTCCATTGCAGGGCGGCCCAGTGGATAGAGTGCTGGGTCTGGACTTAGGAAAATCTGAGTTCAGATGTGGCCTCAGACACTTCCTGGGCAAGTCACTTACCTCTGTTTCTCTCAGTTTCCTCATCTGTTAAATGAGAAGGAAATGGCAAACCCCTCCAGTATCTCTGCCAAGGCAACCCCAAACGGGGTCACCCAGATGCAACTGAAGGCAAGTGAACAACAGCACCCACCCCTGTCGCCTCTTCATCGCTTTCGTTCTTGCCGCCCCCTTTGCTTTCTGCCTGCCCTGTCAGGGCTGCTTCCCCAGTGCAGCGCGATCAGGCTCCAGCAGAAATGGGGGCCGCGAATCCCCACAGGAGGCTCGCTGCGGGCCGTGTAGTAACTTAGTTTTAAAACACACTGTTACCTGTGTTTAATTGCATGTTTATTTATTCTATTAAACATTTCCCCATTGCCGTTTATTCTGAGTTGGACCTCACCTCTGGCCCGATTGTGAAATGCGTATGGCACCCAGGCCACATGTTGACGCCTCTGCACTAGGGTGTCTCGGGCAGAGCCAAGTACCTTGTTTTTTGTTTAAACTCATAAAAAAGAATAGAGTTGCAGGCTTTGAATCCACACTTCTCCACCTGTGTCACCGTGCGGAAGTCACTTTCCTTCTCCAGCTGTGGAGAAGGAGGGGTTGGCCTTGCCAACCCCAAGGTCCCTCTGCTCTGGTTTCTGGGGTACATCTTGTTAATAATTCCTTTATTCTGAAAGCTCCTCTGGGCTTTGGTCAGTTTTGTTCTGGCCCTTGAAGCGTCAGTAGGCATTGGGCCCAAAGTCTCTGATTTCTCCAGAATTCAGAATCCAGAATCTCGGGGCAGGCAGCCTTGCAGGTTCACTGTTGTTGCTGCTCAGCGTATGTGAGTGGCCGTTTCTCGCAGTGTACTTGGCTTTGCAAGGGGTTTGAGTAGGGACAGTGTCTTTTTGAAGGTTACAGAAAAGATACCTTCTTTTTACCCCCATCTAGCCTCATGTGCTAGACTGGTTTACCCAGGATGAGTGGCAAGGCTGTATTGGAAAGGCTGGCAGTCTGGGCAAGAAGGAACGATGGTAACAGCCAACGTTTATGTAACACTTTAAATGGATGTCGAGTGGAAGGCTCCTCTCGAATCATTTAGTCCAGTTTCCTCATTCTGCTGATGAGGAAACCCATCCCTCACTCAGGTTATTAATATGCGGGGGAATCTGAACCCTCTGCCTCTAGAGCCCATGGCCTTTCATCTGTACTAAGTTTAGTTTCATATTTTCCCCTTGGGTTCTTTTCTGAGATGTGAGTGTAATATAATGAGCCAGAAAGTGCAGTGGGGTCCTGATTCCCTCTCTTTGGAGTTAGGCTGCCCCCAGGATAGATGTGAGCTCTATGCGAGTCTAGAGTAGGAATTCCCTTAAGGGAAAGGCCATCCTGAGCAATGGGCGATATCTTATTGGGGCCATAGGTCCGCAGAACTAAGGGAAGTCGGGACAATGCAGCTCCTGCTGAAGCCCTGTCTTCATGGCCTCTGGAAATAAGTCCTTTTATAGAGGAAAATACTTGTGCACATCCTCTCAGCTGATAACTCCAACATAATCACAAACCAAAACACAATGGCCAGCTGGCCCGACTCGGCCAGCTGGCCCAACTTGGTCATCTGGTCTTCTTTGCTTCACTTCTTGGGCAATTTATTCTAATTTAAAAGGACTCTCAGTTCTTGGTAGATGGAGGATTCAGCAAACTACCTCTTGAACCAAAGATGTGATTTTCAGGTTAATCAGAGCTGTTGCTGGCAGGAATGAAATAAAACACTTATTTTGGGGAATATAGTTGGGTGCCCTGCCAACAGCATCATAGCCAAGACAAAAGGGTGAGCCAGGACCACGTGACTACTGATACCCCTTCTCACTCTTAAATTCTATGATTTTCTGACGAGGTGCCTCCTGGGACTCTAGGTTTTAAGAGAACTTCCCTTCATATACAGATTGTCCTGGAGGAGTCAGTCTCCCAGGAATTGTATAATGCTCTTCTACCAAGGGTCCTCAGGAGGCTGGAAGGATCTGAAAAGACTGTCCAGGGCATTATAATGGTTTCAGAAAGTATCCTGCCAACATCTTTCCCAAGTGAGAGGGATTTCTTCCTCCAGAGAAGGAGATTCTGCTAACTCTTGTTCAAACAGCTCTGAAAAGAAGAATTCAAAATTATTGAAAACCATGTGAAAGGTGGGTCTAAATGACCAATAATAAGATAAATGAAAATTAAAACAACTCTGAACTTTCATTTCACACTCCACAAATCGTCAGCAATAATAGTAGCTGGAAATATTCAAAGCTTGAGGGATTGCAGAAAAGCAGGCTTATTGTAGTCCTCTACCACAGAGTGGATTCCCATTCCTGGAAGGTCCTCTTTGGAAGACTGTTGTTGGGGTGTAGTAAAGTGCTTCTATGGGATCTCTTCCAACTCAGAGATTATGTGATCCCAGGGAAGAAAGGGAAAAGGAATCTTCAGACATGGTGTGCCTGTCCTTCAGCATGAACAGTTGTCAAATTGATTGGAATTCTTTTGGAAAAAGAGATTTGAGTAGCAGAAAATGGGTGTCTAGAGGCAGTGTAATAAACAGTGTAATAAACAGTGTAATAAACAAAGAGTCAGATGTTATTTTCATACAAGGAGCTACCCAGCTTCTCAGTATTTTCTGAAAAGCCCTGTCCTTGTGGTGGTCAGAGAGCCCAAAGAATGCTCTAGACATGCCCTCCATTGCATTGTGAGGCTACCACGAGTGGTAGATTTGTGATGGTGCATGTGCACAGGTAAGGAGAGAGGTTGGCTTCCAAAGCCATTCTCCCCTTGAATTTTCGTTGTTCAGGTCACTCATTGTCCTTAGTTACCCAGAAAATGCTGGGTAGGTGATGAGAGGTGGTAAGAATGTTCATAACGAGGTTCAGTTTAAAAGATGTTTATCCTGTAGCCCTCGAGTTGTGAGCACAGAGAGGATAATTGCCTGTGAATTTTTTCAGGCTCCCATTGTGTAATTTACAATTGCATGCACAATTACCCATTTTGCACGCTCAACTTCAGGGCCTGTTTTTGAAAATGTATCCCTGTATGTCCTGATAATTATCTTTTTAAAAATATTTGAAAGAGAGGAAATGCTATCTCAAGTATGAAACCAAGAGTCAGGAGTCCCTGGATCTGTTTCCCAGCTCCCTTGTTCCCTTGGGTGACCTGGGGTAAGTCACCTACCTAACCCTGCCTCTCAGCTTCAGTCCTTAATATTGGTGACTGGCACAGGTCACTTAACCGTACCTCTTTGCTCCAGCTTCTTCACCTGGAAAACCACATGGTAGCTGACCATGACCTCCCATGCTGGTCTGTTGTTTTAAGTCTGTCTTCAGATGATAGCAGTTACTTACATGTAAATTATCGAGGCTGAATTCTAACAAGTCACAGTTCTCAGTTTACCCTGAAATCTATTGTGCTTCAGCTCCAGTCCCTTGTTTTAACTCTAAGTGAGGTGTCTTTCTGCCTCAGGTGCGTTTCTTGTAAAGAGCCCATCATTGGATACTGTTTTTTAATCTGTTCTGCTTTCCACTTTCATTTCATGGGTGAGTTCTTCCCATTCATATCCACAGTTATCATTACTAACTTTGTATTTCCCTTCATCCCGTTTTCTTCAGTTTGTCCTTTTCCTTTTTTTTTACCCTGTCCTCAAAGTCTGTTTTCCTTCTGACCACTGCCTCACTCAACCTGCCTCTACCTTTTTCATACCTCTTTCTTCCTCTTAGTCCCTTCCCCCCTACTTCTCTGTTGGGTAAGATTTATATACCCAACTAAGAGTGTGTGTGTGTGTGTGTGTGTGTGTGTGTGTGTGTGTGTGTGTGTGTGTGTGCATGTATTCTTCCCTCTTTGAAACAGCTCAGACAAGAGTGAGGTTCAAGTGTTCTCCCTACCTCATTTTCCTTGCCATTGGAAAACTTCCCTGCTGTGAATCTCCTTAATGTGAGATAATTTTCACCATTCTTCTCCTCTCTTCCCCCTTTTCCCCGTGTATCCTTCTGCCTTACCACTCCATTTTTTTGAGATCATCCCAACACAATCAACTCAAACCTGTGCCCTCTGACGATGTAGACTCCTAACTTCCCTGATGATGATAAAGTTCTTAGCAGTTACATGTATCCTCTTCCCATATAGGAATGTAATCAGTTTAGCCTTATGAAATTCTTGTGATTTCTCTTTCATGTCTGTCTTTTTGTGCTTCTCTTATGTTTGAGTCTTATGTTTGAATGTGAAATTTTTTATTCATCTCTGTTCTTTTCAGTGACAGTGCTTGAAAATCCTTTGTTTCAGTAAATGTCCATTTTTGGATGGATTATGATAGTGAAGGATTACACTCTTTTTTGCTGGGTAGGTTATTCTTGGTTGTGGTCTTAGCTCCTTTGCCTTCCAGACTGTCATATTACAAGCCTCCCTACTGCCCCCTACTCCCTTAAATTTTGTAGCTGTTAAATCTTATGTGATTCTGACTGTGACTCTACTATATTTAAATGCTTTCTCTCTGGCTTCTTGAAGTATTTTCTCCTTGACTTGGGAGCTCTGAAATTTGGCTGTAATATTCCTGGGAGTTTCCATTTTGGGATCTCTTCCAGGAGGTGATTGGTAGATTTTTTTCAGTTCCAGTTTTGCCCTCTGGTTCTAAGATACTAGGGTAGTTTTCCTTTATGATTTCTTGGCATACGATGTCTGTGCTTTTTTTTTTTTCTTTTTGCTCATGGCTTTCAGATGGGCCCTTTATTCTTAAATTCCTTCTCCATCAATTTTCTGGTCATTCTTTTGAATCTGTTTTATTGTTTCTTGATGTCTCATTGAGTCATTGCCTTCCACTTGCTAATTCTAATTTTTAAGGAGTTATTTTCTTCATTGATTTTTTGTGTTTCTTTTTCCATTTGGCCAGTTCTGCTTTCTATGGTGTTTTGTTTTTTTTCCCCTATATTTTACGTACCTCATTTACTAAGCTTGGATGAGCATTTGTGAGCTTCAGACCAACAAGGATAGTTTGCCTTCTAATTCTGCCTTGGCCTCTCTACTGACCTCATTCCTTCTGTTTCCCCACCTGAAAATGATGTCATTATAGGCAGGTTAGCAGTGAATATTAACCACATAAAGCATGCCTTGGTCATTGACTAGAAGGCACTTTCTCAAGTGGGAGCTTCTGATGGGGTGACTGTACAGAGCATTTTCATCTCTTGGCAGACATGCTCACATGAGGAAATACTTTTTAAATCCCTCTGGCCATTTTTTTATGTCCAAGTGTATGTGCTAGATAATTCTCAACAGATAGAAAGTGCCCAGGGCTGAGGGAAAGGAGAATTATTGGTACGGTAGGGAAAGAGAAGCTCTGACCTGACGCAGGAAGGAGCCCACTGAATGAGTGCACCTGTCCCCAGCCTAGCCTCAGGTCTCTGACCCGAAACACCCAACGCCAGTGGAATTCTCTTAGTAAGCTCCTGTGTTCATGATGACCCCGTCAGCTGGCCCAGTCCCTTTGCCTGGGCCTTTGTCAAGGAGGAACCTTTAGGAGTTCTCAGGGGACCTAATGCCTGAAGCCCAGTGGCTCCAGCCCACGTCCCCACCTCCATCTTCCTGTCTAGATTACTCCTAGTGACCATGGGACTTTCTGACTGACCAGCCCAGACCCATCTCCCTGCTTCTCCCTCCCACACACCCCTTCTAATTCCTTTCTACTTCCCAGGGCACAGACTTCAGTTCTTCTTCTCTGTTTACCTGGAAATGGAATATCTGAGACTCGTAGGGTGTTATTACATATCCTTACTGCTCCTGTGTTGTTAGTAAGATTCATGTTTCTTGAGTTTGCTACATTGGAATCAACAAGTTATCTCCTTATTAGTGGGACTTGGACTGTTGGTTTAGTTAATGATTAGGAATCCCTTGAGGAGTTGGTGTTTCTTTGGGGTTTGTTTATGTTTGGGGCAATTATTTAGTATTTCTATTTTTTTAAGCTGATATAATAGCTATGAAGAAGACTTAGCAGCTGTTCAGTCTGCTGTGACCCAGTTAGCAACGTCTGTCTCTGTTTAAAAGATATGAGCCAGGTAGCTTAGCTGCTCCCTTAGTTATTAATTAAGACCTTGGGCTTATTAGGGCTGGAACATGGAAGGTATTTTCTTCCTAGCCTGATTTTTGCTAGTGAGGCCTGGAATGGAGGGTGAGAGCACTAGGTTGTTCCCCCTGAGCCTAGAAACTCCCTCAGCTCTGAGCACCATCGTAGTCTTCCCTGCAGGTCCAGCTGGAGTCCCGCCTCAGATCCCCCTCCTTCCTTGAAGCCCTCCAGCTTGTGCTCTCTCTGCAGCTGATTTGGGGTTTGGGGCACATCTTTGTTTCAGAGCCTCAGTGGGACCCAGCATGATCTAGCAATCAGACGGTCCCATCAGCAGGTGCTTGTCCCGTGTCTCCTGTGGACCAGGCCAAGGGCCATCCTCTTGGGTTACAAGTACGAGGAAGTAAACAGTCCCTGCTTGGAGGGATTTCACCTTTCCCAGCTCCCTCAGTGACCTCGTGCACAGATTGTCTCCCAGTTATTGCACGTTCTCTCCACCATTAGGCTGTGTGCTCCTTGAGGGCAGGGCCATGTTTTTGCCTTTTTTTGTCCTAATGCAGTGTCTGCACGCATATATGTTTGTTAATATGTTTGTTCTCTGCGTTCTCCCTCCTCTCTCTCTCCCTCTCTCTCTCTCTCTCTCTCTCTCCCCTCTCTCCCCTCTTTCTCTCTCTCTCTCTTTCTCTTTCTTCTCTCCCTCTTTCTGTCTCCCTCCTTCTCTCTCTCTTTCTCTCTCCCCCCTCTCTCTCTTCTCTTCTCTCCTCTCCCTCTCTCTCTCTCTTTCTCTCTCTCTTTTTCTCTCTTCTCTTTATCTCTTCTCTTTCTCTCTCTCTCCCCCCTCTCTTTTCTCCTCTCCCTCTCTCTCTCCTCTCTCCTCTCTCTCCTCTTTCTTTCTCTCTCTCTTTCTCTTTCTTCTCTCCCTCTTTCTCCTTCTCTCTCTCCCCACTCTCTCTCTTTTCTCCTCTCCCTCTCTCTTCTCTCTGTCTCTCCTCTCTCTCTCCCTCCTTCTTTCTCTCTCTCTCTTTCTCTCCTCTCTCTTTCTTTCTCTCTCCCCCCTCACTCTCTTCTCTCCTCTCCCTCTCTCTCTTCTCTCTCTCTTCTCTCTCTCTTCTCTTTCTCTTTCTCTCTCTTCTCTTTCTCTCTCTTCTCTTTCTCTCTCTCCCCCTCCCTCTTTTCTCCTCTCCCTCTCTCCCTCCCTCTTTTCTCCTCTCCCTCTCTCTCTCCTCTCTTTCTCTTCTCTCTCTCTCTCTCTCTCTCTCTCTCTCTCTCTCTCTCTCTCTCTCCCCCTTTTGTTCATTTCTGGATCTAGGTCACTGTCCAGCCCCATTGTTGGTTGAAAATATGTCACAGTGAACCCACTCTGTGGATCACCCATCCTTTTGCATACCATACTTTGTCTGGACAGTAGACATTTTTCATCCACTTGCTTTTTTCTTTTCTCTCTGGAGAAATTAGTGGTTTGATTTATGAATCTTGGCAGGGTTCTTGGCTTGAGGCTTGATACAATTAGCAGCAGCACCTGGAGGACCTCACTGTGCATAGGAATCTCTGCTATTTGGGCTGTTGACCAGATAAACTCTAGGGTAATGACCAACATCATTGATAGGCATGTGTCTCTCTGCTTTGTGCCTCACTTGGTATTAAAGGGTTACTGAACAGAGTTCTCTCTGTTGTTCAGTCAGTCAGTGTTTCTTAAGCACTCACTTTGTGCCCAGTGCTGTGTTAAGTGCTAGGGATACAAGGAAAAGCAAAAGATAGTTGCTTTCCTCAAGGGGCTCCCAGTCTAATGGGGGAGATGACATGCAAGTAGCCGTGCACTAATGAGGCATATACAGGATATTTGGGCAATAACCAGCAGAGGAAATGTAGTAGAATTAGGAGGGATTGGGAAAAACTTCCTGTAGGAGGAGGGATTTTAGTGAACATTTGATGGAAAGCAGGGCAGCTGTGGGTAGGAGATGAGATGGGAGAGCCTTCTAGGCCTGGGGAACAGCCAGTGGAAATGAATGCCTGGAGTTGCAAGGTGAACATGTTGTTTGTGGAACAGTCAGGAGGCCAGTGCCACTAAGTGGAAAAGTCCACGTCAGGGAGTGAGGTGTAGGAGTGGGAAGGTAGAAGGGGGCCAGGTCTTTTGGATCCCAGAGGCAGTAGGGAGCCAGTGGAGTTTATTGATAGGGAGATGACATGATCATCACGCCTTTGCTTTAGAAATCTCTTTAGTGGCTGAATGAAAGATGGACTGTGGTGGGGAGAGACTTGAGGCAGGCTGACCCCCCCACCCCGGCCACCAGCAGCTGTTACAATAATACAGGCATGAGGGAATGAGGATCTGCACATAGTGGTGACAGGTCAGAGAGGAGAAGGGTGCGTATCTGAGAGACGTTGAAGAGTGGAAATTGAGTAAGAGCTGGAAGGGACGGGGGAACAGTGGTGAGTTCCATTTTGGGCCTGTTGAGTTTAAGGTGTCTACAGGACATCCAGTTCTAGAGATCTGATAGGTAGGTGGAGCTTCAAGCTTCCAAGTCAGCAGAGGTGTTGGGGCTGGATAAGTAGTTTTGAAAATTGTCAGTATGGAGATAATAATTGGATCCATGGAAGCTGAGGAGATCACTAAGTGAAGTAGAATAGAGGGAAAGAAGAAGCGAGCCCAGAATAGGAAACTGTGGAACAACCACAGTTAGTGGGCAAGAGTTGGATAAAGATCCAGCAAAATAGATGAAGGTGGCACAGTTACTTAGGTAGGAGAGCCAGGAGAGAGTGGGATCCCGAAAATCTAAAGAGAAGAGGGTGATCAACAGTATCAAGGGGTGTTGGGAATTCAAGAAGGTTGGGTGTTGAGAAAAGGCAATTACAAGGTGATTTGATACCTTTGGAGAGAGCAGTTTCAGGTAAATGATGAGGCCAGAAGGCAGAATTTAAAGGTTTTAGAAGAGAGTAAAAGGGAATAAAGTGGAGGCACCTCTCATGGCCTTCTCAGGGAGTTTAGCCTCAAAAGACAGAAGAGACATGAGACAGTGGTTAGTGGGGATGGAAGGATCAGGTGAGGGTTTTTGAAGAAGGAGTCATGGGTATGTTTGTAGGCAAGAGAAAAGCAGTCAGAGGGAGAGATTGAAGTGAGTGGGAATGATCAAGGGGGCCACCTGTCTTCTGGAGACTGTAGGGAATGGGACCAGTTGTGCAGGTAAGAAGTATTAGCCTTGGCAGCAGGTAGGCCCACCTCTTCACATGATATGAGGTGAAGTGGGGGAGAGTGGCAGAAGGCACCTGAGTGATAGAGAGGAGGAGGGAAGAGGAGCTCATGGTTAATGGCCATGATTGTTTCAGTAAAGTATGAGGCCAGGATCTCAGTGAGGGGAGAGGAGCCATGAGAGGTTTCCAGAAAGATGAAAAGTTTAGAAAGAACTGTTGTAGAGGGTGGGATAGGTTGTCACTTGGGGGTATTAGGATTGCCTAGCAGCAATGAGAACCCAGCTGAGAGTATCAGCATACATTTCAGATGGACCCTGTCATAATGGGGGAGCGGGGAAGGGGAGAAAGGGGCTGTGATTTTCTCCAACGTTCTTCAGCAGCAGGTATGTGGACACACATAGAGAGTGATCCACCATCTGCCTAGGAGTGTCATTAATGTCCTTTAAGAAATCTCTTAGTGCTTTTGACACAAGCATTGTAGATGCTCTGCCAGAAAACAGCCTTTAAGTGGGTATTTCACTTTATAAATCAAAGGCAGTCAGTAGGTAATAAGCGCAATAGGGTCTTGTGTTCCCTAACCCTTTTAGTCATGGGTGTGACTGTGTGGCCTCCTGCAGCTTGTTGTTTACAGAAGCCTCCCTTCTCAGACTTTAATGGGTATGCCCCTAATACACACGTAGATGATTCTCCTAAAATGTTTCCAGTCGCAAGAGAGTGGACGTACGTCACAATCGTTGTTCATCCTCTCCTGATTACCTTTCCTGGGGACATGACCACATATGAGGTTGTTTCCCTCCTAAAGACTTTTTACCCCACCTTCTTGTAGAAACCTTGAGGACCAGTCGTTTCGTGGTCTCTGGGCCAGACTTTCTCCGTACATTGGCCTAGTCCGTTTATTCACCTAGTGGGCAGAGTAAATCATTACCGATCGGTTGAGTGTGCTCTCCTGTACTGGTTTTCTTGTTTGCCACTTTTTGTTTTTGTTTTTGCTATAGTATGGCAGGGACTGTGATACTGGAGCAAGAATGTGGTAGCCCCACTGTCGCTGAGGGAAAAAAAGAGTTTGTTATAAAAACCTAAAGACGTCTCACTGTTTTTAGCCCTATTTTTGTCTTTAAGTGTCCTTTGGGTGACTTTTTTTTTAGTTTGATCTTTTCAGGCCTCCTTTTTTATTGGGAGTTGAGAGGTAGGAATGTGGGCCTTTTTTGAAGCTTGATTTTTCCTCCTCTGTTCCTCAAGTTTATGAGGCAGTGCCATTCATAATTATCGATCATCATCTTCCATAAGAAATTATTCCATTACAAATGGGGCTCCTTGTATCTTCTTGTTGGATGGAGACACACAGCATTATGGGTGCAGTATGTGTCAATATCTGTTCTTTTATCCATTTCCCATTTTTGGCATCAACAGCTTGTTTGATCAAGAAATTGGAGTTCTTCCGTTCACGTGCTGTATATCATTTTTCTCCTAGTTTGGTATTGATTTTGAATTTTGTTCTAATAAGTTGTTGGTCTGATACACAGAAGACTGATTCAAAAAGGACTCCCATAATAATCGTCATTTGCTTCCTCTCTATTAAAATCTAATCAGTTCCATTTTTGTGATGCTGTTTGGCCCTTTGTCTTTTCAGTGCTTTCTGAGCCTTCTCGAAGAAAGTATTCCTAACATGGGCATGAAGTGTCTGAGTAGTCAGCCACTCTAACGTCCCTCATTTCTGTACTTCTGACTTCCAACATGTGTTTGCCATCCGGAGTTTTTACCCTTATTTTCACAGAAAACATCAAGTATTAAAATATGTAGACTTTATTTGGAGGGATTTATTGAATTTTTGTAGACTTTTTCTACCTTATCATCCTCTGTAAATAGTGTTACTACACAAGCTGCAATGGTTTTCATTGTAGTCTATTTGTAAATTTTTATCACAAGCGCTGCAATTCAAGACAATCAGATGTTTCCATAAAATGATGTTTCTTCTGTTCTTTGGATGAATGATTAAACAATTCTTGCCCCTTTTTTATTTGCTTCTCCAAGAAAGATTCACGTGCCACCGTTGCACTGGGTTCTTCCTTTCGTCTTATGGTTTTGTTTGTGTCCAAAATGTTAGCGTAAGATTTGGTTCCTCCCACAGAATCTCCTCTTGTTGGTCTCTGGACAGGCATCTCACGCTTAAAAGTTCCAAGAGGTAAGGTAGTGATTATGGATGCCTTTCAACACCTGGCGATTCTGAGCCCTCAGGGCTCCTTTCTCTGCCCCCATGTCTATCAATGCTGTGGAGGGCCATTTTGTACTGTTCTTCATTTCATGGCCTGCCATGGCCAAAGAATTTGTCCCTGGGTGACCAGCTCTGCTGATGATGAGCCTCTCTGGTCACTCCTTGGATGCTGAGACTGGTCTGTGTCTGGGGCTTCCCTGCCTGGCACTTCTCAGGCGGGGTAGAGCCTGCCCAGCTTCCTTGCTGCTGGCACAGCCTGATAATGAGCCAGGCTTCTGCTCGTGCCCCAAAGGGGACCTGAGGTGGGATGCTGGAGGTGAGATGATCTCAGTGTTTCATGTGCACGGGTTTGTTCCTGTGGTGCTCAGCAGTGTGCGTGTGTGTGCCTACATGTGTATGTGGATGCGTGTGTGTGCTTGTTGGGAAGGGAGCAGGGACGTGGGAGGGAGGCCGCCCTGTCCTTGTTCCTTTGCTTGCAAACTCGCTTGGCTTTAGCTCTAACATTTCATTGGAGGGGAGGGAAGGCTGGGCTGGGGGGTGGGGAGGAAAAGCTATTTTCTCCTGTTCCCGAGGAAGGAAACGTTTGCTGCTTGGGAAATTACAGCTGGATCTTTATAAAGTACATTTTTACGTCTCTGACAAGATGGCAAATTTGGGCTTGTAAATTGGAGCCAGGATCCCCCAGCGTATCTCTTGCACATGTTACCGGGTGAGGAGTTCACGGTTAAGTGAACAGAGCTCTGGCGCACGCCCCTGCTATACAGGACTTTCATGGTGGTTTACAGCCACAATTTTAAAACGGTCTAGTAAGTGCCCCAAATGTCTCCAAACAAATAACACATTATTGGAAATCAGACAGAGTGCACTCTTGCCCCATGGGGCCCCTTCTCCGCAAGCTTGTCGCTGTTTGGCTTCCTTGCCGTTGACTCAATGGTTGGGGGTGTGGTGGTGTAGGTCCTGTTCCAGGGATGGTCTCAGCTAGATGCCCCTGAAGCCTTCTCCAGGTCAGGGCTTCTTGGATTCAGACTGGGGCCTCTTTCTGGAAGACTTTCTTATCATTTTCCAGGAGGTGGGGTCCTGAGGAGGCAGCTCTGCTGCCCACAGCTCTGGGTGAAGCAGGGATCACCCACCCTACCTGCCGCAGAGATGACGACACATGTTTTTGGAGTCTTTTGTTAGTGGGAATTGCTTGTTATCTCTGGTTCACGTTGGGTTCCCACAGACACAGATTTGTTGACTTTAGGCTGCTTCAAGATGGAGACTTTTGTCAACACCTGAAGTGACTGTCCGACTAACAAAACAAGGAAGTTTTGTGTGTGTGTGCGCGCGCACATGTGTGTGTGTGTGCGTGTGTGTGTGTGTGTGTGTGCATGCATGTGTGTGCTTTCCCGTCTTTTGCTGGGCTGTTGTTTTTTGCTTTTAAGTTTCCTTTAATCCCTGGGTAGTCTTGTGCCCCGATAACCTTTTTTGGAAGATAATCTCAGGGTCAGGAGGTGATAGTGACCTCTGGAGGGGAAGCCGTCTTTCCTCGGGCACAGACCCCAAGCGCCAGTCTCAAGTAGTTCTGCTTGAACTCTTTGAAAAGGGAGTTTTCTTTTGTGCTGATTTTTGCCAGATGGTGCGTACAGATTGCAGCTGGAGCTGGGTAAAATCTCAGGCTTCTTTGCTGGGACTGTTTGCTTGGTGCCCTGTTGACCATATCCGCGTTACTGCTGTTGCCAGACAGATGCAGTGACCCCTGCAGCTCCTGCCTTCGCAGAGAGGTCCTTGAAAGAAGGCTGGATTTTCTTGATTGTCTGCCACATGGGAGAGGAAATAGCTTCTTTAAATGCAGTGTCCCTTTTGTGAAAAAAAAAAAAAAAAAAACAAAAACCCAACCAACTACAAAGCCCCGTGGAAAGCTAATTAAGCCCAGTGCCCATCAGTTGGCTGGCTTGTTTTTCTTCCGCCCTGTTTCTGGCTACTCTTGTCAAGAACCTTTTCCCAGGGAGTGCTGCAGTTCTAGCGGGGAAGTCTCCATGTCCCAACCCTGTCCTCCTGGGACATGGAACCCTCCATGAATGTGCAGCACCTCCCTGTCGTTGTCTGCCTCCTTCCTTTCCATGCCCACAGGAGAGTCTCTTCACTTTCAGCTTCCAGGAAGATCATTGGTAATGTTCCCAGCATGACCCACTGGCACCCACTCAGGGAAATTGTATGTTAAAGTTGCCCAGGACAAGTGGTTAAAAGCTCTGAGATACACTTGAGAAATCTGTGTGCCCATGTCTTTTGCAGCCTAGTACCCAACGTGTATACACATTTCCTCCAGAAGAATCCATCCTGTTGGCCATTGTGGAATCTATGACCATTCTTCCTTGCTGCCCTCTTTCCCCCTGTGCCTTTGATTCACAATCCCTCTGTTCTCCCTAGGGGAATGTAAGTGCCCACTCCACAATGTCGGTGAGTATGACCTGTGTGTTGTCTCTGTCTGGTATGCCCTGCTTTACGGCTCCAACATTAGAGGGTGCTTTGAACCAGCCATGGTCTTTATTGGGAGGTGGGATGGCACAGGGGAAAAGCTGATGTGTTGGGGAAAAGCTGATGTGTTGGGGAGAGAGATGAAGTCTGTTGATGGTGTTTAAATAACACCTCTCATTAGTAATTTTTTTGTAAAGAAAGCCCATTTAGGGGAATATTAATGTCCAATGACCCAAAGGAACATGATTTTGTTAAAAAAAAATTTCTAGGCCAAATGATTTCTTGAGCACTTTTCTTAGATGTGCAGGAGACCTCAGTTAACTCCTATTATGGCATAATAGGGCAAGCCCTGGAATAGGGCTCAGTAGACCAAGGTTCTAGTCTCAGTTCTGTTGTGGATTGAAGTCTCAATTTCTGCATCTGAGACAACGAGACTAGATTTTCTCTAAGACAATTTCCGATGTAGGTTCTAGGTTCTGTGACTTTACTATTGCAAGAGGGATGAGTAGCATCAGTTATATTGGATGGGTTGGAGATGTGGAAAGTGGCCACAGGCCCTGTTTAGGGTGTTCTATCCACACTCTGTAGGGTCTGCACTACTTTGCTCGTCTTCCCAGGCAGGAGGATGGGGAGTGCCTCTCCCTTGGAACCACCAGCCTGGTTCCAAAATGGAAGATGCCAAGCACTCGATAAGCTTTTGCTAGGCACTTACCATATGGTAGGTGTTGGATTAGATGGAGTACAAAGACAAAAACCACATTGTCCCTCCCGTCATGACCCTCATTCTATGGAGAGAGTCACCATGTATGTGAATAAATATCTTTGATGAATAGCTCATGGTTTCTGTCCCATGCCCCCACAAACATGGCAAGTCTGCCTTCCCTAACGAGACCCAGGGCTGTGCTATTTTCTTAGGAAGGTGCCAGGCACAGCTGTATTGGTACAGCCAGCTTATTGAAAGCCAGGGAAACTGCTTGGGACACGCTGTCTGGTTCACTGAATGCCTCTAATCGTGCCTCCTAGTACTTACTAAATCTTCATTTTAAACCTTCCACTCTCCCAGCCTATCAAACTAAGACATTTTCATGAATAGTTCACGAGTAGCACCCATTCCAGCTTCTTCATGGTCCACCGCTCGCTCACCTGCAGTCTGAGTTAACAAGTGGATTCTATCCCTGTGTCATTCCTGTACCTGAAGAGGTGGTGATTAAGTCAAATGTGTGTAACCCTCCACTCAGTTCAAACTTACCTTGGGGTCACCATCAGGAGACTTGGCATGCTTTCTTCAGAGAGCATATACTACCTACCTGCCTTCTCCTGGAGCCTCTGGACAGCTGGTTAGTGCGAGCATCTTTATCTTAAGAACCGGGAACAATTCTGAGAAAGGGACTTGATTTAATTTCCAGAGGACCAGTTCTTACTCTCCCAGGGCCTTCCTTCTCCTCAGGAACATATGTCCTCTTCTGTATCGATGGGATGGGGGACCGCTCTGGATCATCAAATGCTTCCTTCAGAGCCTTAAGTCAGATGATTTGGGGAAGCAAGGAATTTGCAATCGAGTGATCAGAGTTAAAGTTCTCATGGATGCTAACTTGTTTTGTGTAATCAAGAGTAGTCCTTGTCCTTTCTGGGCCTCACCTTCCCTAGGAGGAAAATGGAAATAGTAGTTAAAGCACTTTGTAAGTATAAGAGCAAAGAAGTAAGGCTGCCTCCATGCTTAGCGTAGGATTCCTGGGTCAGCTTATAAAAGAGAGAAGCCACAGTTTTCTTGTGTCCAAAACAGGAAAGGGCCCCAGAGAATAGTAAAAGGTAATTCTTTAGGATGGGACCTCACTAACCATAGTAGGAAATTCTGTTCTTTAGCTAGCACTGACACTATTTTAAACTTGTAATTTTTTTTCTCTTGTCCTTGAGCAGTGACTGACCCAATTGACCCTGTGGTTCACTAATAACATTAGATATACATTTTAGCTTGGTTTTTTATTTTAATTGAGTTTTCTCCCACCTCCACTGAGAATTCATCTAGTTTTTTAACCCTGTTCCCCACATGCGGCCTCCCCCGCAAAGTCACAACCTTCAAAGAAGTATCATTGATGATAAAATCCATGAGAAGAAGGCATCCTCCAGCTATAATTGGGACCATCACCCTACCCGGTGGGGCTTATGTACCACGAATACTTGACCTGTGCCTCCTGTCATGTTGCCCCAGCTGATGGAGAGGGGATGGAGGTTTTATATATTTCACTGTGAGATGAAGGAACTTAATGAGCAATCATCAGTAACGCACGTTCTAACTAGTGGATGGGAAATGATGTTTCCATTCATGATCAACCATGCTGCCCTGTTGGTGACCGACGGGGCTGTCCACATCTCCTCAGGGAGTTTAGTCAGAGGTCTCATTTGACTTCGCTTATAGCCATGTGTGATGATGACAGTGGCGTTTTTCAGTGTCCAGCACATATTGCAGTGTATGGCACCCCATAAGCCTCATAGATGCTTCTTAACCCATTGACTGACTCATCCGCTCCTCAGTCCAGCTCCCACCCTGATCTTCAATGACGATGATGAAGATGATGACTGGCATTTATATCACACCTACTATGTGCCAGGAGCTGTGCCAACAGCTTTATGAATATTACCTGCTTTTGTCTTTTCTTTTCAGATGGTTCCTTCTCTCTGGTTTATTCTAGAGAAAGAGAGAGTAAGTTATGACTCTACCCTCTCACAGAAGCCAAAGGTGCCGTAGATAGTAAGCTTTGGAAATTTGGGTTTCAGCAAGAATCAACTGAAGACCTAATTTGTGCCACCACCCAAAGTGACAGATGTACGAGTCTGAGTAGGCAGCGCTCCAGGAAGCCAGCACCAGTGGAAACCATGGGGTTTTAATTCTCTGTTACATAGGGCCCCAGATATAGGCTGGCCCTCTGTGGCCCCACGTGATATGGCTCAAGGACCTGAGATCACCCCTGGCTCAATCACAGAGAAGGACCTTGCTGTGGAGTGCAGAAAACCCTACTTTCAAAGGGAAATTAAGGTTCTCTCAGGAATAACTGGGTCAAGGAAGGTTGGTTTTGTTTAGGACTGGTCCAAGGATGGAAGGATTCCTCACATGACATAGAACCTGGTGGAATTCCAACAATCTTTTCAACTTTCTGTTCTTCCCCCAGCATCACGCCATGCTTTTAACAGTTGTGTGATGTGTTCCTGTTCCCTGACAAGGCAAATGTTTCTGTCAGTATTGGAGAACTAAAAATTAAACTAGGTCGATTATCAGAGAGAGGCTACAGAGATGGTGTGTCCTAAGGAATAGGCTGGATTTAGTCAGGAAGACTTGGCGTCTGTCGGGTGTGGGAGCCCTGACAAATGGTTTAGCCTGTTTCTTCATCTCTTCACAGGTGTCATTTCAGCACTTAGCCCACAGTAGGTGTTTAAGAAACACTTGTTCCCATGTTGATTTGGCTGTCAGGAGGAGGAGAGAAGCCCCAGCTTCACAGGAGTGTCGTGAGCCACGCCTGTACAGCCTTTGCTGGTCTCGCCCATCTTTCCTCCCTCTGGGTCTTTCTCCTGCTTCCCTGGAGTGACTGGAGCAGGCCCTGCAGGGACCCGAATCTTCTTGGGCTGGAAGGCAGAGGAGATGTCCTTGGGAGGGCTGGCCGCGGTGTTTTCAGTGTTTCCTCAAAGAGGGAGAGCACTATCAGCTGGACCACGGCCACGCTTTGAAATGCTGTGCTTGCTGCCATGTGGCCCCTGCCTTGTGATGGCAGAAGGGCCGGCTTTGGGGTCAAAGGGCATGTGTTCCAACGCCACTGGGGGGACCTCGAGTAAAGCATTCCCTTGTCCAGACCTCAGTTTCTTCCTCTTTAAGAGGATTGGATTTAGAAGATCTTTAAGACCCCTTTCCAGTTCCAAGTCTGTGTTCTTAGAGGTGGCACAGTGGATAGAACTGAGCCTGGACCCTTACTAGCTGTGGGACCCTGGGGAAGTCCCTTAACCCTGTTTGCCTCAGTTTCCTCAGCTGTAAAATGGGTATCATAAAAGCATCTACTTCATAGGGTTATTGCGAGAGTCACCTAAAATAATATTCGTAAAGTGCTTCACAGAGTACCTGGCACATGGTAAATGCTTAGTAATTCCTTCCCTGAGAACAATTTGAGTTTATCTCAAAGGAGCATGACCCAAATGTCAGGGATTTGTCATCTTCTCTCGCTTGCGATTTGTTCATTTAGTGCCAAGCTCACGTTCGGTTTAGTGTAGTTGAGAAAAAACTTCATCACGACCCAGTCCTGCCAAATCTCCAATGGAAGAAAGATAAATGAAGTTGTAAAAAAAAAAAAAAGAAAAACCAACCCTGGAAAATGAGATGAGAAATACCAACTCCAAAGATAAGAGATTCAAAACACATTTACAGTTTCCTGCCCCGGCACAAGACTTCCCAGAGCTCTCTCTAGCAGGAGGTAGCGCCTGTTTGCCCTTTAGGCTTAAATGTAGGTGAAACAAGAGTCTTGCAACTTTCTGCTTATCTCTTATTTCATCTGCTGGCACTGGTAAATCTCCTAAGAGTCTCCTTAACTCATGAACATGCATAGGAGTTCTGATTAACGCCACATCTCCTCCAAAAGCCCTCAGCCACCTTTCTAGAAGTCACTAAATTAGACAGCTGCAGATTTCCTTTGCAAACGCAGACAGATGAACTTGTCCATGTTCCAGCAACAGCCTCTCGTTTCCCAAGTTTCCAGGCCTGTGCCACAGTCAGGATTTGGCCGCAGCTCAGACTTGTTCTTGTTTAGTGACAGGGTCAGAGACACACATTGAAAATCATACTGATCGGGCCAGATGTCCAGATGAAAGACTAGGCAGTGTCTCGGCAGCTCTGCGTAGGGAATTAGATGCTTTGGGACAATGTTGAGAGGGTGAAAATCTCCCAGGACAAAAAAAGAAGATTCTCTTCTACGTACTTTATGAAAATATTACACATATATGCACAAACCACAGACTTCCATATCCCTAATCCTTGGGGGTATTAGTTACTCTGTGTGGTATTTAATGCAAATGTTATCTCCTTTTTACATATGAGGAAACTGAGGTTCAATGTGCAGATGGGATTTCCCCATACAACTAGGGAATGGCAGAGCAAAGCCCCAAACTCAGACTGACAAACTTCCTCGTCCCTAAAGCCCATCATCCCATGGGCACAGATAACTTCCCTATCCTTGGAAATATGGACCTTGTTTGCCAAGCTGTGCTAACCAGTGCTCAGGTAACCAGGGGAAGATTCTGAGCACAGGCCCTTAGTTCCCTCCTAACCAACTGGGAGAAGGTTTTGTTGTGGTGGTGATTTTTAATTTTTGAAGGAGTTTTGAAGTGGCTCCCTTTTTGGTACTGGGTGAGGCTCTTTGCACCTGAAGTGCCATTTCCATCAAGCTCCAGAACTCCCAGAAGGGGTCTGTAATCACCCAGGGAGCTGGCCTGTCCACCCTCATCTCAAAGACCAAATAGATGAAGAATTTCTAGTGCCCAGATTGCAGCATGCATTGGGATGGATGACCTGTAGAGCCCACCCATCTGAATGCATCCTCTATGTCGGAGAGACAAGAGGGATGGACAACCAGCTGAGACTAGAGCTGAACAAAGAGAGGAAGAGCCTCTGAATCACCTTTGGGAAATTGTAAAGCTTCCTTACTCCCCCAGGCTTTCCATGAAAACAAAGGGCCATCTTTTTAATACTAATATTCTACTTGGGGTCCTAAGACAGTGAGGTGTGGAATACAGCTGCTGCTGAAGGATTGAAATTGCTTATCACACAGAGGGCAATGGAGAGGCATGAGGGTATGAGCAGGCGAGCTGTTAGGATAGGAAGAGGAGATGGGCTCTTCATGTGGTCAAAGTCAAGGATGACAGGCGGCTAGCCAGAGTGTGCCATGGGCAGCCTGGCGATGCCAGGAAGAAGTGAGGAAGCGCTGTAGAATGTGGGGTGGCTGACCCCCTGTGCCACACTTAGGTGAGGGAGTTCTTTATGAGCACCTTCAGACTCCTTTTTGTCAGTCTCATTTTCACAGAAGCAGTAAGCAGGTATGAAAGTTCTCAGAGAGTAATTAATTGCCTTGGTCAAGCCAGTGCTCCTACCATTATGTGTATTTTTTGATAGCTGCTTCTTAGAGAAGCCATCATTTAATTTATCAAAGGTCAACAGCATATTTGCCAGTCACTGGAAGTTAAAACATTTGGAAAAGGCAGCAGCCTTTGCATAATAACTTTAATTCTATGGAGACTTCCATTTCCCTGGATTTCTTCAGGATTTAATTCTCATGAAAATATATTCTATTAAAACCATGTGATGAAACAACCTTCAGGACAGCAATCACTGCAATCCGCTTTGACTTTGGAGTTGGAGGAGGTCTCCACCAGTCATACTCCATAGGAGTATTGTCATCTCTTTATTAAACCATGGCGCTAGCTATTTGAGAATAATAGGAGACCAAGCCCCCTGCCATTAGTCAGTCTCTTGTTTCCAGTATGGCAGCTGCTTTGTATTTCATGGAAAATCTCTTCTTTCCCAATGGAAAGAATGTTACTCCCAAAGGGAGCTCAGAGGAGGGAAACATAAGCCACAAAAGAGAAGCATGAACATGTCCTTCTTTCTCTGTGCTTCAGTCTGGCCTGGTGCTTATTGATAATCGGTGAGGAAATAGGTTGGATTTGCTCCCAAACATTTGAACCCGCTCCCCCAGCCTTACTTAGCATCCTTCTACCTGAGAGCAAGATGATACCGATGAATGAAAGGACCAAATTCCATTTATAAAGGTTTAGGCATTCTGGAGTTTGAAGTGCACTAAAAAGCGTTGCTCCATCTTTGTTTAAACAGCCTGATTACACATTCTGTCCATTCACAGCATGGTATGTTAGAAAGGCTTCTTCATTTATAGCCAGAAAACCTGCATTTGATTGACTCCCAGCACCTACCCTTTCCATCCGTGGGGCAATGGGCACCTCTTCTTTGTCTGCTGTATTGTACAAAGTGCTGACTTCTTCAGAGATTGTGGTGTTCTGGGATATTTTTAAAATAATTTGAAACAAAAGTCTGTATTTTAAAAAATAGGCTTTTATTTCAGGAAGCAGTTTTGGATTGTTGGAACGGCTGCATAGTTTGCGCAATGCGGTTCATCCCGTTACCTTTTACCTTTTTGTCTGGGCTGAGCCATCTGCAGTGCTTGTTTAAGACAGGTATGTCCGGAGGAGCTAATTCAGTGGATTGTGCATTCAGCTGTGTGCTGTGATGCAGGCAGACACATTTTCATTTGTCAAGTTTTTTGTAATATCTCCAGTATGGATTGTTCATCTGATGTCATTTGAGTGCTCCTCACTGAGGTGGCCCTGTATTGATACAATGGGTATAATTGATTGATGGGTACAATCAGCACAGTGTCATCCACAAGCAGGAGCATGGGGAAGACTTTCCCATCCATAGGGAATCTCTCTTCAATTTGAACTCTGCGGTGTTGAATATCATGGATACTAAACAAACATTTGACAAATGAATAAATGAATGAAGGCAGGCAGGGGACTGAAAATATATGATAGTTGAGGGTCCTTTGCAGCCCTCGCTAATGATTAATCATTTGTCAACAGTAGAACTGCATAACAGCAGACACCAATGAAATTTGGCCCCATGATAGCTCCCAGACATTGAGCAGGTTCAGTACACAGACCCACAAAAGCCTCCACAGAGAGGGCTGTCAAATGCATTGTGACCAAGAAAGCGTCAGGACCTGATGGAAGCAGCTGGGCTGTGCTGGCCTCTTCTTCCTTAGAGAAGTGACCTTAACCTATCAAGCTTAACACTAACAGACTGTGATCCAAATCCAGTCAGGTCTCTCAGAGTTTGGATAAACTCTGTTCTTTGCAGGGTGGGAATTGTGAGCTTGAACTTCTAACCTGGGGAATTTGTGGTGGTTTAGGATCCAGACTCTCTCTGCCTTTGCGTGCTTCCCTTAAGTTCCATTCTTGAATTTGGCCAGGTACGCATGACCTGCCTGGGAAAGCGAAGGAGTCCTTAGGGAGTAACAGTAGCAGCCCTTTTCTTTTATTATTTATGAGTAGCTAGAAACTGCTAGTTAAGAAAGCAATCTGTCATCCTGGCATCAGTGTGTCAGGGTCGAGGCACAGTGTGTCCGGCTGCGGCTGATCAGCCCAACACGAGCTCAGAACACTCTTCCACAGGCTGGTCACCGATAGTCCATATGAACATGTGGGATGAAGGTGTCTTTAAATGTACACATCTCCCATCTCTTTGGAGCTACTTACTGCAGTTCTGCCTCACTCGTAAAGCACAGCTCCTTCTTTGTTGCGGGCATGCCATGCTGGGTGGCCCTGTGCCAGTGTCTTCCTTGTCTCACAAATCATTTCCAGAGTTCTTCAGAGGGACCTTGAGAATGTCCTTGTATCACTTCTTCTGGCCTCCATGTGAGCTCTTGCCTTGTGTGAATTCTTCATAAAATAGTCTTTTAGGGAAACGTGTGTTTGGTATTCAAACAGTAAGCCTCTTGGAGTTGTGCTCTCTGCTGTAGGGTTTGAATGCTTGGCAGTTCTGCTCAAGAAAGGACCTCAGTGTCCAGTACCTTATCTTGCCAGGTGATTGTCAGAATCTTCTTAAGACAATCCTAGTGCAAACTTGTCCTTGAATAGATCAGTCATTTCTTGTTTAAAGGTGTGTTTCTGGGGCACTGTGCATTCACAATATCCAGGAAAGATGGCAATACCTTTATAATTGATGCTTTGGGCACATGGGGAGCTTATAATTTTGGAATGCTCTGTGATTTAAATTTGTTTTCCCACAACGAAATCTTTATTGTGAAATCCATGCATTTTATGAAATGAAATTTGTTCATCAATTGGAGAAAGAGTTTAGACCAGGTATTTACTAGACTTTACTGATACAGGTATTTCACCACCAGGAAATTCAGAGTCCTGAGACCTTTCCTGGTGCCGTGTTTATGTGGTAGGACATTTGAAATCAAGGCCTTGAATCTTGAGATGCAACTTGCCTTGGTTGTCCATATGGATTCCACTAGTTGGAAGTTAGCCTTCTCTGTTAACGGAAATTTTGCTCATGACCAGAGTAAAAGCAGCAGTGACAGGTTTGCTTCTCTTTTGCTTACCTGCCTAGGAGTTCCGTCTAGCCAGCTGGGTAGTTTGTGACTTGGGTTCCAGCCTGCCCCTTTCTGCCATCCCAGAGAGGTGGCAGCCTGTTCAGTGTTGCATGGAGAGTTCTAGTCATGTCCAGAGTGATCTGGACCCAGTACTGACTGAAAAAAATCTAAAGAATTGAAAATGACAATCACACAGAGAATGATGAAGAGAGCATGTGAATAGGCTGCAGTGTAGAGCAAATAAAGAACTTTGGAAAGGAAGATGAGTAAAAGATCCTCAGAGAAACATAGGATTGAAAAAAAGAGACTGGCTGGTCGAGTGGCCAAGACAAGGCCTTGGTGGCAGGTAGACAGACCACATGCTCCCTGGTATTCATGTGAAGTCAAGAGAAAGGGAAGGAGGCCTCTGGTGTTTGGGCAGACTCTCCAGAGCAGAGTTAGAGGAGGCCATGCACAAGAGTGAGTCACCAAGAATGTTCAGGTGGAGACGGGTTGTGAACCATGTTATCGTAGGGAACAGATAAGTCAGTGAGATCATGGATCAGTTCAAGTATTCACAGTAGTCTAGAAAAACCGTTTTGCATAAATTCTCACAGCCAGCAGCCCAGGTTTTGGCCAAAGTTTTGATTCTTCTCAGTGGAGTCGTTGGACATAGAAGGCATTCTTTACACTCTCCCATTTTTCAGTGGTATTCACCTGGGACTGTAGACCTAGGTGTAAATGTGACTTTGCAATGCCTGCCCTACACCTCTTCCCCAGAGTGTAAGGAGAGCATGGCCCGCTGTAGAAGGGCTTTCTGCCCACAGCGCATCAGTTCTAAAGTGAGACTGCTTTGTAACAGATTGTTTTAATCTGTATCAGATAACCATGTACTAAGATGGACAAGAGTAATGGGAGTCCAAAGAACATTGAATTTGAAATAAGAAGTTCTGGGTTCAGGTTTCAGCGCTGTTCCACATCCTCCGAACTGGGGAAAGAGGGCGACACACAAAGTTTTGAGACTGTGCTGCTTCTGGCTCACATTGATACCATGGGGAACAATGGATCCAAGGTACTTGAACTCTTTGAGTGCTGACTTCCCCATCCAAATGTGGGAATGTAGTTCTTTTGGTCAGAGGCATTCCTTGAGATGTATACAATGGTTCACTGTAATTCCTTGGAGGTAGTTAACATAGAATAAAAGGTACAGTATTCCTGTTCTTCAATGGAGGGATTTCCATCAAATTCAAACAAAGATGATGCTCGTTATGTCTTAAGTTCAAGGAAGATCATAAATTCAACATTTAACTGAAAGCTGTAATAATAAGCTAGCATTTATAGAGAAAGATTAAAGTTTTGAAAAACTTTCACATACAATATCTCATTTATGCTTTTTTTTTTTTTGGAGGGGGAAGGCAGGGCAATTGGGGTTAAGTGACTTGCCCAAGGTCACATGGCTAGTAAGTGTTAAGTGCCTGAGGCTGGATTTGAACTCAGGTCCTCCTGACTCCAGGGCCAGTACTCTATTCACCAAGCCACCTAGCTGCCCCCAGTATCTCCTTTATTCAAGTCACTGAAGAAGGTAGAAGAATTCTAATAAACATTCTAGGATAACCCAGTTTTACTTAAGGCCTTTGATAACTTCCTGACGATACATGCATTAAGCAGAATCAGTGACCAGTTGTAGACTGTTGGGTGTGTGTGTGTGTGTGTGTGTGAGAGAGAGAAGAGGAGAGGAGAGGAGAGGGAGAGCTAGTTTTTGTTGTGGTTGATGGTTTTCTGTTTTTGGAACCTATCTTTTTAAAGCTTTCAGTTGGAATGGGATGGGACTTGAGTGCCCAAGAAATTGGCACAGCAAAAATAACCAAAGCTCATGAATTTCCTTAATTTCTAGAGTTGAACTGATTGACACTGAGCGCATCTGTTTCTCAAATGGCTGTCCCACTAGCATATTAATACCCTGACACAGAGGGACTCTGTTTGGGCTGTGTGGCATTTGCACGATGCTTTGTCTTCTTCCTCATTAGCTAACTGGAGTCAAGCACTCAAACTTGGAAGTAATTTTTTTCAGTTGTGCATAAGTATAAAACTAGCTTTTGGAATCATTAGTAACTGCACAGTTTGAAAGAAAAGCTATTCCTATAGCTGAGAAGGGGCCAAGTGTTACTTTTCAAGGGTCTCCAGGAAGCATTCTGTTGGTGGATT
The DNA here is from genome assembly GCA_028627135.1 of Pseudochirops cupreus. Taxonomy (NCBI): domain Eukaryota; kingdom Metazoa; phylum Chordata; class Mammalia; order Diprotodontia; family Pseudocheiridae; genus Pseudochirops; species Pseudochirops cupreus. Next base: position 18,692,803 of record CM053581.1, read on the forward strand.
CATGATTTCTATTACCTTCAGTGATTCTATAGTTATTACAGTGTTTTTAGAAAAATCATTTGTGGCATGGTCAGTCTAGAAGTTTGGAGCTGTGTCAGAGTCAGAGAAAAGCCCTCTGCAGTTCTCACCAAGCTGCCCATTTGTAAGTTAGCCAGGACAGTGTGGGATCCATGTTTATGTCTGATACCCTAAGTCTGCCACAGAGCCGACGATGAAGCTGGTGACGAGGATTATGACAAAGTGCTATCTTTTCTAAATATGTCTCCGTTTAATGACTCATCGTGAGTGAGACGTGCTTTCTGTAGAACGTGGCTTGAGGTGGGTAAAGGGAGAGGAAAACAATTTGCAAAGCGCGATCTACCCACAGTCTTCTCTCTGGGAGCCTCTTGTTGCAGAAGTATACATAAGTTAGTGACAGCTTCAGGTTGGCTCAAGGGAGAGCAGTGTGACTTTGAAACAAGCTTGTTCTGTTTGCAGAGGGGTCTGGGTAATATAGTCACTGGGCATGCAATCTGCTCATAGTAACATTTCAAAGCTCTTACTATGTGTACCTAACAGTGTTCTAAACAAGAAAGCCACACAAGTTAGGAAGAAAGTCTCTCCCTTAAGGAGGGTTGAATCGAACAGGAGATACCATGAATATAAATAAATATGATGTGACAAATGCATAGGAAGGGTATGATTAAAGCTCTGTGACAGCTCAGAGAAAAGAGGCTGTCTTTGGCTGGGTAGTGTGGGGGTGGCTCTGGCAGAGAGGCAGAACTGGAGTCAAAGCTCTCAGGATGGGCAGCATTTTAACAGACGGGGGTAGAGGAAAGGTCGCCAACAGCTTACCAGCCACAGGGAACAATGTGAGCAGAAGTCCAAAGGCAGGAAATGGGCGATCTGGCTCAGCAGCTCAGTTGACCATAGAAGGGGAATGACAATGAGATGAGCCTGGAAAGTCAGGTTGGAGCCACTTTGTAAAGGGCATTAACATTGAGGCTAAAGAGTTTACTTGGTAGAGAAGTGACAATTTATTGAAAAAGTTGAGGGCTAGTGAATGATGTTATCAGAGATAGGCATTAGGAACAGGAGTTTGTATTGGATGAGAAGAGTAAGAGAATGACTGTGGGAGCCTGCCCTTGGAGTCTTGGGGAAGGGATGATGAGGACTTGAATGAGTGTGCTGACTGCAGACTTTGGCCATCCTCATCAGCCTTTAAGCTTTCCACTCCTGTCATTATTCGTATAGGACTGGGCCATACTTTAATTGTCCTTATTTGGGACCAGCCCAAATTCTGTCTTGAAATCTTAAAGTGATCAACTAGTTTTCTGCGCAGCTATGTTGGGGTTTGTTTTTTTTAAAGACAACTTACCCTTTTTCTCCTCAGAATTTTTGCTTTTTGTGTCTAGAATTTGATGGAGGGGAAAGGGGGAGAAGTAATCAAGGTTAAGTGACTTGTCCTGGGTCACACAGATAGTAAGTGTCTGAGGCTAGATTTGAACTCGGGTCCTTCTGACTCTGGGGTCAGTGCTCTATCTAATGTGCCACCTACCTTCCCCTGGAATTTTATTTTTTCAGAGCCTGCAGGACTGTTTTTTCCTTTAGAATTTTAGGCCATAGGATTCAAATCCTATCCTTTCATTGAACCCTTTGAAATATGCTCTCCCAAACTAGGATTCACCAGAGATTTTGCCTGCATTTCTTTGCTTTGTCTAATACAAGCTCCAAATAGAGCCTTTCCATTCTCATGAGGTTCCACCATTTCCACTCCATTAACCACTTCCTCCTGGTTGCTGAAAATCAGTATCCAAAGGATAGGTCCCAGAATCCTAGGGAGACAATAAAATGGAAGATGTCACCTCAGAGAAACAAATCAAAAAACCCCCAAATGTGGTAAAATCAGCAGTGCTGGAAAGAGGAAAATTGAAAGCACCTGCCACAAGTTAATTCTTAAAGAAAAAAATAACTGAAAACCATCTCACTGACCTGTCCTTCCTGACCTTCGTGCCCCTGGCTTCCTCTTCTCTGCATAGCTGGGATCTGCATTTGCCCGTGTTGCCAATGTATTCCTCATAGGCAGAGATCGTGACAGTTGAAGTTAAATTAACTGCCTGGCAGTATTACCAGCCTTGAGCCTTGAGAGGCAAGAAAGGGGCTGACTGTGGAGTCTTGGAGAGACTGGGCTGCAAGATTATGGGACAGGGCCCAGAAATACTCCTGGTTACAACTATAGAGTATGGCACATACAGAGTGAAAATCAGGGGATGGATCAACATCTGTTATGCGTGAGGGAGTCTGTGGAGCAGGAACTGTGATCATCTGTCTTGATTCTCCTGTGCATCCGACGGACTGATCCTTCTTCATCTCCTTTAGTGAGCCTGCAGCCATGTCATTCCCACGCACGGCAGGTATCCCCCCAACCTTCTGTACTAGTCCTTCATACCCTCTCACCCAGTGATCTCATCAGCTCTCCTGGGTTTGGTTCTTAGTTCTGTGCAGATGACAATTTTTCTCCTTTCTGAGCTCCAGTCTCACAATGCCAGCTAGCATGGAGCCGTCTGACCTCACACTGCCTGTTTCTCCAACTCCTCATGCCCCCAAAAGAATTTGTGATCCACTCAAATGCTCCATTCCTTTCAATGTTCCTGTTCCTCTTGAGGAATCACTCTCCTCCCAGTTGCCCAGGCTTGCCGCTTCCTTGGAGTTCTCGATTCCTCAGGCGCCCTCACCCAATTTCTGTAATCTGTTGGCACCCTTTTCATTTTCCCTCACAACTTATTTTGTGTTTGGGAAGGGAGAAGATAAAACATTTATGAAATGCCGATTATGTGCCAGGCACTGGGCTAAATGCTTTATAAATAGTATTTTAAAGTATTTTCCAGTTACATATAAAAAGTTTTTAACATTATTTTTTAAAATTTTGAGTTCCAGATTCTCTCCTTCCTTCCCCTCCTCCCCTCCTGGATTAAGGCAAGCAATTTCATATGTTATCCATGTGCAGTCATGCAAAATGCATTTCCACATTAGCTATAAATATGCTTTCATTTGATCCTCACAACAACCCTGAGAGGTAGGTACTAATATTAGCCTCATTTTTCAGTTGAAGAATCAGAGACAGACAGAGCTTGCCCATGATCACAGCTAAGTAAAGGCCTGAGGCTGCATTTGAACTCAAGTCTTCCTGACTCCCTGCCCACTGCTGTGCCCAGTGCACTCTACCCTCACTTCCTGGGTGTACGTGTTCCTCTTTCCCCTCACACAGTGACCACTCTTGTACAGACCTTCATCGTCACTTCAAGCCCCCACAGCCGCAGTGGGCAGCTGGTCTGTCTCTGCTGCCGGTCCTTCCCCTCTGCCTTTGATTCTCCATCAGTTTCCTAAAGCCCAGTTGTGACCACATCCTTCTCCTCCTCGGTAAACTCCAAGGGCTCGCCTTTACAAACTCCATTATCAGATACAAACTCCTATTTGGTATTGAAAATCCTTCACAATCTCACCTCTTCTGCCTGCCACCTGTCCCACTTCTGTCCCCTTCTTACACTCTGTGACTCGTCCCTGCAGGCCCTCGGCTGTCAGAGATTCTTGACGTCCTTCCAGTCTCCTCTGAAATCTCACCTTCTTGTCCCTCCATTCCTCTGCTCCATAACGTCTGTCTGTGCCGTAGAGATGTTTGACACGTGCTTGTTTGGATGCTGTCTCCCCGCATAGAGCGTGAGCTCCTTGAGGGCAAGAGCCTTGTCTTCCTCTCCTGTTTTCCTTTCTTTGTATCCCTGGGACTTCACACAGTGGCTGCCCCCACAGTAACGGAGTCATACATATTTAAACTCCGCCACCGGTGCTTATGACCTCCCGTCAAGTCGAAGACCAAATTCTGCCATGCACGAGACATCTCTCCTGATTCTGCTAGTTATTAACAAGAGAAACTCCTCCGTGCTTATATTTCTCTGTGTTTCAGCGTACGCCTGTTGTTTCCCCGAGTAGACTAGAAGCTCCTTGAGGACAGAGAGGGTTATTTTTGCCTTTGGGATGCTCACACCTGCCACAGTTCCCAGCCCCCAGTAGTTGTTGAATTGGTACTTGTGATTTGCTTGTGGAATTACAGATGAGAATACAATAAAAACAGTAAGGAATAAAGCAAATAGTAGCAAAAAATGAATGGAGATTGTTGCCGCGTCCTAGTAGTGAATGGGCCGAGGGAGAGATCAGAGGGATGGTGATTAGTTAGAGGTGATGATGGTGAGACAAAACGCCAGAAATGACAGACGCCACAAGGGCCCTCCCCAAGGGAAAACGTTTTGTGTATTAACTAAACAGGAAAAGAATCCGCTAATTGAGTGTTACTGAGAGGGCTAGACGATGAGCAAATGAGCTACTCGCTGAAAAAAGAGCACAAGAAATCTCGAACGTTAGGAAAAATAAAATGCCCCTGGAACTAATAACCAACGTGACGTAAAACCCTCTTCCTAAACTTCCAGCAAAACCTGTGAACTCCTAGCTAAAACTCATCAATAAAAAGAAGAATTGAGCTTCCCAACCGAGAAGAATTGGAAAGGAATTATCCAGGACTGTACACAATCACATACTAGCAAAGACGAGGACTAAGTACCTACAAAAACATAAAATGCTCAAGCAAAATCTGTAGGTAATGTATACAGTACAGTCTCACAAAAAGTAATCGAGTGTGCCTTAAATGCATAGCCTAAGGAAAATCTTCTGGGTCAGATGAATTTGCAAATGAATTTTTTCAAAATTGAAAGAGCAATTAATCCCTCTTCTACAGTTTGGATTATGAAAACGAAATGACTAAACTGTCCATACCCTTTGACCTGGAGATTCCACTGCTAGGAATATATAACCAAAACAAAAAAAGGATCTATAAAAGCCAAAATATTTATAGTAGCTCTTTTTGTGGTAATGTCAGCCTGGAAGCAAAGTAGGTGCTCACTTGTTGGGGAATGGTGAAACAAACGTGGTATGCCAATGCCACGGAATATTACTGGGACATGAGGAAAGAGAAAGATGAGTACAGTAATGGGAACGAGAAACAATTAACCATAAAACCATTGAAATTGCTGTGAACTCATCAAGAGCATGCTTGGCCTTGCAAACATAGATATAAGAATATACCTCCTTCAGTCCTTTGTGGAAGTAGGAGTCCAGGGGCGGCTAGGTGGTGCAGCGAATAGAGCTCCTGCCCTGGAGTCAGGAGGACCTGAGTTCAAATCCAGCCTCAGACACAACACTTACTAGCCGTGTGACCTTGGGCAAGTCCCTTAACCACAATTGCTCTGCCTTCCCCCCTCCAAGAAGCAAAAACAAACAAACAAAAAAGAAGTGAGAGTCCACGTATATAGAATGTTGCATATAACATCAAATTCTTTCCATATGTTAATGGGTTTTTCCTCTATTTTTTCCTTTATCTTTGGGGAAAAAACATCTTATGAAATGTGCCTCAGAGAGAATGGTGGAGGAATATGGAGGTAATGTAGGCCAGGGATGAGGAACCTATGGTTTGAGGCCACATGTGACCCTCTAGGTCCTCAAGTGTGGCCCCTTGACTAAATCCAAATTTGACAGAAGAAATTGAATTCAGATATGTCATATTCAGTCAAAGGGCCACACTTGGGGACCTAAAAGGCTACATGTGGCCTGAAGGCCACAGGTTCCTCACCCCTGATGTAGATAATATTAAAACAAAATCTCTGACCCCCCCCCATCACCTCCAGGTGATATACAATGAAGTACATTAGCATTCAAAGCCCTCCATCACCTAGCCCTCTCCCCTACCTTTCCAGTCTTCTACCCCCTCCTACCTCCAGCCCACCTGTTTTCATGATCCTTTGATCCTGGCCTCTGTCCCATTCCCTAGACAATCCCTCCATCTCTTCACTTCAGGCATTTTCATGGGCTGTCTGCCATATATAAAATGCTGTGCCTCTGAGTTTTCCTGGCTGCCTTCAAGTCCCAGTTAAAATCTTACCTTCTACAGGAATACTTTTCCCAATCTTTCTTCATTCTAAGGCTTCCCTCTATTGACTATTTGCTGTTTATCCTGTAAATAACTAGTTCACATACAATCCTTTGTGAGTTATCTCTCTCCTTAGATTGGGAGCTCCTTGAGGACAGGTTCTGGCTTCTGCCTTTCTTTGTATTTCTAGCCCATAGAAAAGTTCCTGTTGTGTAGTTGGCACTTAAAAATGTTTATTCACTGTCCAAATACATTAAGAAAAGTTTATTTAAAATATCTGTGCTACTAAAAATATACTTAAACACAAGGCAATAGACCAGACTTCTCCTAACAGATTGATATGTTTTCCTACCCAAATCAGCAAGAGTCAAAGAGAAAAATACCTGTTGAACAACCTCACAAATGAAGATTTATTCAAAAATTTTCCATAATATCCTCCCAAGGAGATAACAGAAATTCACAAGATAATTGACTTTGATCAACTTGGATTGATGCCAGAGATGCAGGGATAATGCGGCATTAGGAAAGCAGTTAGTATAATTCTAAAACAATAAAAAACATCCAATAGATACATAAAAAATCCTTTGAAAAATACAGTTCCTGTTTATGCTTAAAGCCCCAGAAATCATAAGAAGGATTCTTCTTTTTAAAACAAAAAAATTGTTTGTCTTTAGTGATCTCCATTAATGGGATCAAAAGCATCTGTCTGGTATCTGAAATTTTCTACCTGTATGACCTTAGGCAAATACTTTTATAAATACGAGTTATTATTATTATTTCTCTTCCTTCTCCTTCTCCTCTTCCTCTTCTTTCAGTGGTACCAGAATTGGCTATGGAGTCAAAGGACTTACTGTCCAATTCTGCTTTGGATGCTTAGTACCAGTGTGACTCTAGATGATTTACTTAACCTTAGAGTTCCTTCTCCTTGACCCCTCTACAACCTTTAATACTGTTGTCTCCTGGGATCCCAGCTGCATTAGAGCAGTACCCATCCCTGTTGAAGTAGTATGATGCTAGAGAAAGGGCATTGCAAACAGAATCAGGACTGAAGCCTCAGTGTTGTTATCCTGGAACTGACCCAGACTTGCTTGGTGCCCTTCTACAAATGGGATCCCTTCTGGGCTTCTGTTTCCTTGCCTCTGAAATGAGGGAATAGACTAGATGAACTCTAGCTCTGAGGTTGGTTTTTTTTTCACTTTTTAAAAAACTTTTAAAAAATTTGTATTTCATCAAATATTTCCCAATTACATGTAAAAAATTTTCAACACTCATTTTAAAAATTTTAAGTTTTAAATTCCCTCTCTCTCATCACTATATTGCCAATGCCACACCCATAGCAGTTGCTATGAATATGCAGATATATTTCCAGTGTTGAATCGCAAAATATAGTAAAATCTCTTCCTCAAAGACAAAACCAAGATATTTATTCAGATACCAGAAAGTCAGTTCCACCATGGTAACAAAGACGTTTATACACATCACCAATGAAGGAAGCACTGCCATCCCCAAGCCTTCCCTCCCTTAGGCCTCCTTACAAACAAGCTCCCCTAGGCAAAATTCCTCCCTCTGTCACTCACACTAGCTGCTCTGCCTCAGCTCTCTCCCAGCTCCATCCTTCCTGCTCCACCCATTTGGCAAGCTCCCCTCACCATGGGCTCCATGTGACTCAGTCTGTGGACTGGGCCAAAGCTCAAAGTAGGTCACATGGACCTATTAAGGGGCAGGGAAGATCTTCAAATTGCCTTAACATTACGACCCCTTGAGAAGGCTAGCAATATGATATACATGTGAAGTCATATAAACATATTTCCATATTAGCCATGTTACAAAAGAAAACATCACACACACACACACACACACACACACACATGCATGCACAAGACAAGAAAAATAAGGAAAGTAAAAAAAAATGTGCTTCAGTCTGTACTAAATTCATAGGTCCTCTCTCTGGGGGTGGATAGCATTTTTCACGGTAGGTCCTTTGGAATTGTCTTGGATCATTGTCTTGATCAGAGTATCTTGCTCTGTTTTCAATGGAGAAACACTAGAAATTTTTGACTCACAAACGAGTAAAATTAGGATTCCTTCTCTACTCACTGTCACTTAACATAGTTCTAGGAGTTAGCTTGTAATAAAATCAAATTAAAGATATAGATTCTAGAAAAGGTAAAACACAACTCTCCTTGTGTCAGATTTCATGATGTTCTGCTTATGCAGCCTCAGAGAACCTATGAAAAAATTTAGTTGAGACAGTTTATGGTTTCGGCAAGATACAGAAAATAGTAAAAATCCCCAAACATCGTTAATAAAAACAAGGAAGAAACAATAATGAGAAACGCTATTCGCGATAATCCCACGATAATACACAATATTTATTAAATATCTGGGAATTAGCCAAGACTCCGAATCAAGATGTTTATAATTTAAAAGTTTAAAACATGTTTTACAAAAATAGAGGAAGACTTAAATCATTGGGAAAAATCCATTCGAGGCCCATTGTTGGACTGAGCCAATATAACCAAAACACTGGTATTATTTATATTTAGAGCTATTAAATCAAATGCCAGTCTGATTACCACGAAGATACTTTATAAAACTAAATTTAAAAAAAAGTTTTTTTAAATTCAAAGATTCACAAATGGCCTAGAATCGCAAGGAAATCATGAGAAAAATTAAGAATGAATTGGGCATTAGTACTACCTGACTTCAAACTCTACTATAAAAGAGTAGCTATCAAAACTCTTTGGTTCTGATCAAACAAACAAAAAAGGGATTCTGTGGGACAGAAGCCATCAGCAAGAAGCAGAACCCGTTAATGTCATAACCTAGTGTTTGGCAAACCCAGGAGAGCATAAAATACTACAAGAAGGACTCTCTTAAGAAAAAGTTGATGGGAAAACTGGAAAGTAGTTTGGCAGAAATTGGATTTAAACCAACATTGTACATCATATCGAACATGGATGCTTTACTTGCATAGAAGAGATCATATGGAAAGAATGAGATTAGGTGCATTTCAACACTTTGGCTTGGGGGAGAAATTTTAACCTATAACCTAAAAAGGTTATATAAGATTTTAGAAGGCAAAAGTGATGATTTTTATTATATAAAAATAAGTGCCTTTGTTTGAATAAAATCAATGAAGAGAAAATAAGATAAAACATCTAAAGGGGGAAAGGATTTACTTTAAATATCACCAGTAAATATCTGGTGTTCAATATGCATAGGAAATTGACATAAATATGTGATATCAGGAGCCATTCCCCAGTAGAAAAATGGGTGACGTCTGTGAGGGGAAAAAAGTTTTCAGAGGAAGAATTTCAAACTCTGAAAGACCGTTATGCTCATGGCCCCAAGAATCTCATTCCAAGGGGATCAAAGTCAGAAACAAAGGTCTACTAGATCCCCAAATCTCCTTTTTCATGAAAACAAAGAAAATGTCCGCAGTGGGGATGTCCCTCACTTGGCACCGTGATATGAATGTAGTGCAGTATTATTATGCAGTAAGAAGATACGGTATTAGTATTTCGAATAAAAAGATTTGTATGTGCTGAGGCAGTCAAATCAACAGAACAGTATACAACAGGAATGTAATTATGTAAATTCAGTATCACTGAAAGGACCCTCACCTTTTAGTAAATGAAAAACTCAGATAATCCTGGATCACCTTGAGAAAGAGTATAAGAGAGAGATGAGTGAGGGGGACAGGACCCAAGGTACAACCCTGGCACAAGGTGGAATTGCAGTCTTGCAAAGGAAACAACGATCAATCTGGCAGCTAGAAAAAGAATGAGGGCCCAGCAGTGGCCTAAAAACTCCACGAAAAGAGTAGTCGGAAGGACGGTGGCCAACAGTGTGAATTGCCATAGAGGTTTCTAAATCCTTCCCTTTTTGAACACCTTGCTGGTGCATAGTACTGTGATATGGTCTGCACATTCAAAGAAAAAAATGTTCCCCACTCAACAGGAACTTCTAGTATACTGGGGAAGATATGACGGGTGATTAGATGAGGATTGTCCAGAGCATCACGAAAAATTAGAATGTGAAAGTAGAAGTTAGAGTATAAGCTCCTTGAAGACAGGCACTGTTGTCCACAGTGCCCAGCACATAGTGGCACCTTAGTGATGGCTTGTGTGATGGACTGAAGTGTTCTCTTTAAGTCCTAGAGGACAGAAATAGGACCATTGAGTAGAAATTGAGGGCAGCTCGATTTTATTTTGTTTTTTGTTTGTTTGTTTGTTTTGCTTTTTAGAGAGGGGAAGGTAGGGCAGTTGGGGTTAAGTGACTTGCCCAAGGTCACATAGCTAGTTTTTTGTGTTAAGTGTCTGAGACTGGGTTTGAACTCAGGTCCTCTTGACTCCAGGGCCAGTGTGGTGCTCTATCCACTGCCACCTATCCTCCCCAGGGCAGCTTGATTTTAGTTCTGCATAAATGCTATTTGCTTAACTACAGAGGCTTATAATCTAATGAGGAAATAAGGTTCCAGAATCCAAAAACATTGTTTGGGTGTGTGTCTGAAAGTCTTTCCTCATGCACACTGCTCTGTCTCTTTCTGCATTTGCATTGGACAGTGCCTTCCCCACTTCTACCTTGAAGATTCCCTTATTTCCTTCAAAAGGGAATCCTTCTGGATTCCCTTGTGTTTGCCCAGTCCTACCTTCTTATAGCCTTTCTGGATTTCCCCAAAAAACTGCTAATACCATCCATTCCCCCAATTACTTTGATAGGTAGCCGTGATAGAGGGACAGTATGGAGTTTGGGGTTTGACACCCACTCCTATTTGCCCCTCATTCTACTACTGTTGTGTCATACAGATGGATTTTTCTGACACAAACCATCTTCTACCCTGCAAAGTAGTGTCCAAAGGTGTGTGACTCACTATTTTCTGTGAGCTCCAAGTCCCCAACCAGAGACAGCAGTGATCTGGCAAAACGTTTCCCGTTAGATCTCTCTGCGTGTCTTCCCTGGGGATGTTTCTCCCCTCAACTGCTTTCTTCTAAATGCATTCTTAGTAAGTATAATCCAGCTTAGAGTGGGAGGCTTGCAGCTGCCTATGGCTATCACTCTTCCAATAGGCAGAGGAAGCATTCACAAGTATAGTCTTTCCCCTCCTCTCCCAGACCCCCAAAGGAGCCCAAGGCCAGAACGGTGAGCCAGGACAGCCCTGCGCTCCCCCGGCAGGAGTCTCAATGTCTCCTTCAGCCCCTTTCTCCTCTTCTACAGCTCCACCCTTCTCCTTGATCCAGGAGCATCCGCTCTCTCATCCTGTTGGATTTCTTTCTTAATTTACTGAAGCGATGGGCTGGTACTGCAGCCAGAGTGGTGAGGGTGCCCTCCCTCACCCATCCAGCTTGTGTTCATCTGCTTGTTATCTCTGAGGGCAGTTTTGCTTTTGTCTGTGTGTCCCCAGAAGTAACTCCTCTTTATGCAGTGCCTACTGCGTGCCAAGTACTGCGCTAAGCCCTTTACAAATATCATCTCATTGAGTCCTCACCACAACCCGGCAGGGGGGTGGTCGAGCTCTCCCCAGACAGAGGTGAAGTGACTCATCCAGGGTCATGTGGCCAGGAAGTGTCTGAGGCTGGATTTGAACTCAGGTCTTCCTGACCCCGGGCCTGGCACCCTATCCGCAGATGCTTGGAATGATTGTTGAATGAGAGATGAGCTGTGGACAGAGCTTACTGGGTAGCGTTTACAGTCAGATTAGTTTTAACTCAACATAAAGAGAAGCTCCTTCACGATTAGATATTTTTGACAAGCTCCTTTCACGTATCCATGATGAGCATTTATCTCAGTCAAGGTGACTGACTTTCAGGGATCAGGGTTGAATCGAGGTGCGTGTTGTCACACTCCCTGGTTCATGGAACAGAGCAGTCCCAGAACCCCCAGACTCTGGTACATCTGTCATTAGAGCATTCACCTACAAGGAAAGCAGAGGCGCAGTTAGGGGCCCCCCTGTGGATGTGGGTGGGGTCTTTTTTATACACTAAGTAGCCTGACTCAACCCAAAGGCCTCAATCAGTGAGGAATGTCTCTGCTGGAATAAACTTTGGCATGGAGGTAAACATTCAGGCTTGGCCAATCATGGCTGAGGGATATCAAATACTCCTGCCCCTGGGCAGTGTAAGCAAAGCCTAGACCAGGCAGGGCTGGCACGTAAACAGTTGGAACCTTGTGTTCCTGGCTTTCACACCACCAGCACAGCCCAGAGGCCTTCCAGCTGAGTACCTGGGCGACCGTATGTCTTACCTGCCCCTCTCTTTGGAGCTGGGGAAGCACAGTGCAAGGCTGCCTCGGACTCAGCATTGGAGGACCTTGATTTGAGCTTTTCCTTGAAATAGCCTTGAAGTAAATTGGGCAGATCACTTGACAACCATTTTCTCACCTTTAGGATAGGTCTAAGACTGTTCAGGTTTCTAAGGTCCTTGTGAGGATCAAATAAAATTGTGTATGTATTTCCTGCTCAGTAGAAGAGCATGGCCAGAAGTTGAATGACGCTTGTTTCCCGTGTGGGTCCCGTCGTGACCCACATTATGCCCTGGTCAGACGGCTGGCCGACGTAAAGTGGCCAGAGTGTACAGGAAGCCAGTTTGGCCCGTGGTGGGCTTGGCCCTATGTCCTTGCTCTCATTAGCTCTTTCCTCTGATAGATGGAATTGGTCTTCACCAGACTTGCAAATGCTGCTCTAAATCTGCCAGCTCCCACTAACTTTTTCATCAACCTGTTCCTGTCTCATTTGGTGTTTAGTTAAGAACATGAATGTGTTCTGTTCCTTCACAGCTCACCTGTCTCAAATTTTCACATTGGATTTTTAGTGACTATTCCCGGGCTTCATTATTTTCTGTTAATTACCTGTAGCCACCTCTTCAGGCCTCTGAGGCTCGGGGCTCCTTCCTGTGCTTAGGTGACCTTGGAGCTAGCCCGTCATTTTTGTTACAGAGCCACAAAGTCAGCTAGCCTGATCAGGCCCACCTCAAAAATTCCCCAGCTAGTGGTTCTTATCCAGACAGGGTCTTAATCATTTCTTGAGCCTCTAGAAACTTTCTCTCCAGCCTGCATTAGAGTATGGGGGTGTCGAGGATCTGATGAGATGTGTCCCCTCCTTCCCTACAACTCTTAGCGGTGCGTGCTGTTGAGTGATTATAGAAGGGAAGCGTCCATTTGCTTTTCCCAGCCTTAAAAAAAGCTCTAAGGAGTACCTCAGTAGGAGATTGTGGGGTTTCGGTTGATCCCTAGGATGTGGGAAGCCCTGCTTCACCCTGAGACTTGCAGGAAGGCAGGTCATTGCTTAGCATGCTGATTGCCCAGCATTTGTGTGTTCAGATTAATGGGTGTTTATTTTAATAGCCATTCAGTTTCAGTGGCTTTTAATGAGCCCTTTGATAGCCAGTCCCTTAATTAACAAGACAACCTTTCAGGTTTCCTTTTCTCTAATTGTTAACATATTTTGCTGTTTTCAGACAGATAAGCTCCGCTGAACAAGCCTGGTATTTTGTAGCTCCCGTTAGGGCCCTCCAGATGGGATTAAGGGTGGGGGGAAGGGCTTAATCTGTGCCACCAAAAAAACACAAATAAAATTAGATGAATTTCATGCTCAGTTTTCTGAAATCCAACTCTGAATCACAGAGTGTATTTCTGGGTGTACAATGGGTTGATTAGGAAATCTCCCCCTCCTAGGTTATATCTGGTTTATGTTGGCCTTTGTGTCATTAGACTTCCCTGTTAGGGCCTCTGAAGAAATAGGAAAGGTTCTTTTCTCCCCTGTAAGACCAAACTTGTGCTCTCTGGAAACCTCCTTTGAGAGCAGTGGGCAAATTAAGAAGGAAATTAGGCTCTTTGCTTTCATCCTTGGGAAGGGTCTGGTGAAGTAATGGAGAGTCAGGGTCACCCATACACTGGCCTTGGGCAGGTCTCTTCCTGTCAATTCATTCTCTTCTATAAAGTAGACAGAGGGACTGAGATGGGCCTCTCTCCAAGTGAGGTTGGGAACCTGAGAGGAGAATCCTTTCGTAGTCACTATCAAAGAAACCTCAGGCTACACGTATGCTGAACTAAGGGGTTTGTGGATAGAGGAGAATAAAGTGACAGAGTACCTTCAGAGTACTGCAGTTTCGAAAAAAACCAACCCAAACCAAGGCAATCCAAGCTAATGAGGTGTTTGGGAGGAGAAACGCTCTATTTAGAGTACTGACTAGTTAGGAACTGAGTAATGCGTCCTATGTGGAAGTCAAAGGGGACCCACTGGCAGACAGTCAGGCGTCGCAGCCATTGTGTTTTGTAAACTTTCTTCTACGGCTGTGGTGTTTTTTCCTAGCCCAGTTAATTTTTTATAAGGTTTGTAAAGGTCTTGAATAAACAATTGAGATTATAGAGGTTTTCCTGGAAGCTTTGGTTAATATTTTAATACCCTAAGCTTTGTTGGGTTATTAAATAGCTTGTTGGAAAGTTTGAAAGAGGAAGGTGTTTAAATGCGTGTATACAAACATATATATATATATCTATATATATATATATATAGATATAGATATAGATATATATACACACATACACACACGTGGACAGATAGATGTTTGTATACACACATTTCTTCCTCAAGTAGCTCAGGGTTGCAATTGTTGATGTGTGTGTCTGTGTGTGTCTGTATGTGTATTTGGGGGTAGGGGGTGACTGTTTTCCCTGTGTTTTATATTTTAACTTGTAACCTCTAAAGATAGTCCTTGGCCTGGAGCAGCTAGATCCTGAGAGGCCTTTGCTGAAAAAGCATTCCAAAGAAAACTGCATTTGAGAAAGGCAGGCATGGCTTGGGACAAAACCAGTGGCTATAAAATGCATATGGCGAGGGGGTGGGTGAAGGAGAAAGACCTCAGGGGCTTGGTTGTGCCCAGGAACAGGAATTCGGCAGACTTTAGAGGCGATCTGGGCATGACCTTCATCTCTCTAGTATTTGATGCTTTGGCACTTGGGGTATTACACGCTGATGAAATGGAAGGTGTGGCTAACACTCTGTCCTGTGTCACCGGGAGGAGAGCAGAGAAGGAGATGGGGAAGGGGACGTGCTTAGCTCCTCATCAGAGAAGTCTGCTGTGGTTTGGAGGAGACGCCTTTACTCCCCAAGTGCCTGGTTTTCCCCCTCCTTGTCGTTCCTACTTCATTGCTATGCCTGTGTTCCCCTGGAACACATGTCCCTCATGTCATGCCGGAGGTAAGGGGTCAGCAGAATGTAGGAAGGAGGGCCATCGAAATGCAGGACATGCATCGTGCTGCTTTCCTCTGGAGGGCCTGGCATTGATTCTGCTCAGGCTCTCTGCCATACTGGTCTTTAGAAAGGATGGTACAAGAACATAATAGAAAAGTGACACCCATCCCGGCTGAACTCTCCAGGCTTCGACTGAAATGAACCTCGGGAGTTTTATTTTATGAATTTAAAAGGCATTGAAATAGTGCCTGTCAGATGTTAATTACTCAGAGCAGAGTCATTCATTCACTACCCACAGAGTCAAGCACATTCTGTGATTTTGCCTGAAAGAGGTTGTGTGATTAGCTCCTGTCAGAGCCAAACAAGAGGAAGATCTCTGTCTGTCTGGAGGGCGACACTCCCGGGCTTCCAGAGGACATCCAGTCTAACTGCATCACTTTACCTAGGAGGAAACTGAGGCCTGAGGAGGTCAAGCCATTTGCCCGTGGCCATGTAGTTGAGTGTCAGAAGTGGGATTTGAACCTGGCTCTTCTGACCCAGATGGAGAGTCAGTATGCTTTCCCTCATGCTGCACTGCTTTTCAGTTAGTTGGTGAATGCTTCTGTTGAATATGGTTGAGCTTTTGGTTAAAGGGAGTAACGGCCGTGGATTAGCGATAGAGAGGAGATAACAGTGATCTTCCTGATGAGAAGGGGCACAGGGACAAGAAGAAGAAGAACCTGTGTAGGAGCTAATCAGGAGACTGGTCTGGCTTAAGCTGAGGGTTGTTCCAGGGCAGGAAGAAGGACGTGTCCCCTTCCATTGTAGGGCCTGATTCCCTCCTTGAGGGCTTGTCCAAGGAATTTGTCTGCCTCAGTGACGTTGTTCAGACAAACATTACCCAGGCCGGTGCTAAGGGGGTGAGCGCACCAGCAACAGAAGTGGCAGCTGTTGAGGCCTAGTCAGACACAGACGGGACTTGGGAACTGATTGGGTTTGGGAGAAAAGGGTTAAAGACTCCCCCAAGCTTGGGTGAAGTCTGAAGGAGGCGCAGTCTTCTGTCCGGGGACATCGGAGCGAGCTTTGCAGAGAGGATATAGATGGAGAAGTCCAGTCTGCTCAGTGTGCTTGGGTGACATGCGCAGGTTACACGTGGTGAATTTGACGGGATAGATTGGTGTCTGCCCATGATGTCAGGCAGTTTGACCTTGACTTGGCAGAGGTTTTGAGTAAGACAAGAGCTATGCATAAGAAAGGTCGGCTCAGGTGGCCCTGTAAAAGACTGGATGGAGAGGAGAGAAGGGCATCTCTTAAGTGCCTCTTTAGTGTGATGGCCTGCACTAAGTGATGTAAGAGTATTATCTCATCTGATCCTCACAGCAGCCCTGTGGGGTGAGGGCCATGTTGTTCCCACAGGTTAAGTGACTAGTAGCCAGTAAGGGTCTGAGGCTGTATTTGAACTCAGGTCTTTCAGACTCCAGACCCAGCACTCTATCCTCCATACCACCAGCAGCCTTAGAGGGTGAAAATAGCGGAGGAAGGAAGATCTGTCAGGTTTGAGAAACAAAGGGAGGTGGTGGGATCCCAGACTCAAGGGGCCTTCCAGGTCCTCACCCCCAGTATGCTCAACCTCCAGAATTAGCTGCTCAATGACAGGCTCCAAAGCTGCATTGGAATAGAAAGTGACAGAGGAATCCCTCGGTCTTGTCCACTGGGGGTCACCAGCCCCCTCTGATCTCCGTAGGTGCCCTTCATCCCTCCACCCTGCCTGTGGGACCTCTCGTCTTTCTGCCGCTCCGTTCTCTGGCAGCCGTCCCCCCTGCATGGGCTCCTCTCTCCTCTCCCAGCTTGGCCCCTTGGTGAGCTGGGGAAGGTCTTGCCTGCTCATCTTCTCTCCAGTACCTTGCTCCCTTCTCCAGCCTCCACCCTGGATCACTACCATCCTCCAGGGCTGTCACTCCTCCCTGTTACCTGGACTCTCTGTGGCAAGGCCATCCTTGGACTCTCCATCCCTGACTCACTTTCCCACTCACTGTGGAGATACTTCTAGACCTTTACATCCTCCCTCCCTCTGACTTCCATAGCATCCCTACCCCCAGCCTCTTCACTGAGAACCATTTAGAATGTTTACAGAGAACCACCTCCTTTGGCCTCCTCCCCCATGCCCCAGATGTCTCCTGCCCCATCTCCTCCTTCCCACCTGCCTCTTGAGGAGGTGAGGCCAAGCCCTCGACCTACACCCACCATCCCATTCCAGCCTGTTTCCTCTAGCAGGCTGCTTGTCTTGTCATTCTCTCGCTCATTTATCTTCAGTCTCTCCCTTTCTATTCACCACCTGCTCTCCTGCTGCCTACACATATGCCCGTGTCTCCTCTGTGCTTAAACGCCTGCCCCCCGCCCCTGGTACTTCTGTCCCTGCTCACTGTGGTCCCGTATCTCTCCTTTTGTGGGTCACCTCTGCAGTCAGTGCTCCCCTTCCTCTCCTATCCCCTCTTCTGGGCTCTGCTGCTTGGCTTGTCCCGTCTGCCACGTCTGGAACCCCCTTCCTCCTTTCTGCTCCACCCCACCTTCCACAAGAAGCCTTTCACCATCCCATTGTCCTCAGTGTCTGCCCTCTGAGATTTGCTGGTTCATCTTGCATATAGCTGGTGTTTGCCCTTCCCCCACACAGAACCAGAGGAGGAGCTGGCTTTTGTCCTTGTAGCTCCAATGTTCTGTACAGTGCCTAGCATGCAGTAGGAGCTTACTAAATGCTTGTTGACTGATACCAACAGAAGCAGAAGAATAGCTTTGTTCTGCATTGTGAGCATATTTTGTGGAGCAGCTTTTCCTTTTGAAGTTTCTCCACTTGAATGAACTCATGGCTGTTTGCTTTGGTTGCCCACCATTTCATGGGATTCTGATGGTACCCAGAATCCCTTGTTTTCTTGAAAGCTCAGCTCCCCTGCCCCCTCCTCCCTGCGGCCTCTCCTGCCCCCCCTGCTGCTCTGCCAGGGCCTCCTTGGCCACCAAAGCTGCCTTAGATTTAGTCTGTATATGCCTCTCTGTGACTGTGTTATAGCCACCTGTGGAATATCATGTTATGGCAACTCTTGACTTGGAGGCAGGGAATATCTCATTTGTGTCCTGGGATCTCCAGTGCCTAGATAGTGCCTGATTGATACTAGGGGCATAAGAAGGGTTTATGGATTGGTTCTTAGGCCTGTAAGGAGATATGTCATATTTTCATGAATCTGTGAATTTATGTACGCCAGCCCATCCTCTGATGATTAAGATCTCAGCCACCCCTCCTGCCTTCTGATCTGACTGCTGCACCTCCTTCCATACATTCTTGATATTGGGTGAATAGCAATGGAGCCCATGACCTAGCTCTCCGTTGGCTGGCCCTGGCTCACACAGTACAACCAACTCCTCCTTTCTGTGGGTCACACACCTCTCTGAGGACATCATTTGTGCTGTTTTTCCTGCAGAACCTCCTAAACATGAAAAAGAGTTTAATCCACCTGGCCATGCACCCAGGGAAAAACAAGCAGATGAAGAATGCCCATTGTTCAGACTGAACAACTCATAGCACCACTCCATTAGTATAGAGAGACAGATTGACAGTGAGCTGGACCACAGCTGACCAGGAGATGGAGACCAGGATGGATTACATTCAGGAAATTGTTCAGGAATTTTAATGAAACCAAGCTTCTCCCTGAAATGGAAGCCCAGCTTTCTTTATATATACATACATGTATGTGGACAGAAGGATATATGGATGGATACTTCGATGTGTGGATGTATGGATGTATGGATGGATACTTGGATAGTTGGATGGATGAATGAATGGATATTTGGATGGATGGATGGATACTGGATGGATGGATGGATGGATACTGGATAGATGAATGGATGGATGGATGGATGGATGGATACTTGGATGGATGGACGGATACATGGATGTATGGATGGGTGGATGGATGGATGGATACTTGGATGGATGGATGGATACTTGGGTGGACACTTGGATAGATGGGTGGATGGATGGATGGATGAATGGATACTTGGATGGATATTTGGATGGATGGATGGATGGATGGATGGATGGATTCTTGGATGGATGGATGGATACATGGATGGATGGATGGATACTTGGATGGATGGGTGGGTGGATGGATGGATGGATGGATGGATGGATACTTGGATGGATGGATGGATACTGGATGGATGGGTGGATGGATGGATGGATGAATGGATGGGTGGATGGATGGATAGATGGATACTTGGATGGATGGATGGATGGATGCATGGGTGGATGGATGGATGGATGGATGGATGGATGGATGGATGGCCCAGATGCAGCATGGGCTTTTGCTGAGGTCAGGCTTGGGTGTGATGGCCTCTGAGGCTCCTTCTGTTTGGAGAATCTTTGACAGCCCTTGAACTTCACATTCACTTTGTCTGCTCCTCTCTCCACAGTATCTGGGCCTTCACTGGTCTAACCACTGGCATTATTGAGGGCCTTAATGTGTCTGCTCAAAGAGGTAGGCTAAGTGCTATGCTAAGCTTAGTTAAATATCAATCAGTAACATTCTTTAAAGCAAATTGTTTATTTTTGACTTTCTTCCCCCATGGTGCCCCCCCCCCACTCTCCTTATCCCCACCCCCTATCCCCCACCCCTGCTACATTTTCGATTTTAAATTCTTTCCTTCCTTTCTGCCTCACCCCCTCACCTATTGAAAAGAAATGTGGTATCAGCTCTTCATGGGAAATCATAGTCACATTTCTTAAAAGCAGCGAGGGGATGCAGTGGTTAAGAGAGCTGGATCCAGAGCTAGGGAGACTTGAGTTCAGACACTCGGTAGCCCTATGACTTGGGAAAGTGAACCTCTTTCAGCTTCTGTCCTTTGTCTGTGAGATGGAAATGATCACGGCAGCCCCTCCCAACGCTGCAAGGCTGCAGTGAGATCACAGGGATTGTGCTTTAAACCCTGAAGTGGCATTTCAGTGCTTGCCATTTTTACCTGTTGCTGAAGGCCTGTGATGCTCCCAGTATATTATTGGATTTGGTGACAAATGTCTAAGACATGATCCCTGTCCTAAAGAGGTTTGGCCTCTGGGGAGGCAGCCCTACATGGAGCAGGCATGAAAGGTTTGATGGTCCCCTGATGTAGCCCTCATGTTACCAGGGGCCAGTCACAGAGCAAGCCAAGAAGAGTGTGATGAAGCTCTCCTGGAGCCCAGGAGGCAGGAGGAGTTCCATGTTGCTGAAGACCAGAAGGAAACTGAGAGTGCCTAGGTGGTGACAAGCGAGACAGAAGATTTTTAGCAAAGTTTTCAGCCTCAAAAAATTCCAATTAAAATTCTCTAGCCATGTTTCAATATTGATGTAAAAGATTTCATTAGAAAGCCCTTTCAAGATAATAAAGTTCAACCACATGACTTTATAGATGAAGATTGACTCCTAGAGCTCCCCAAAAGGATCAGCTCCCAAAGATTGTAAGGAGCAGAGTCGAGATTTTAACCCAGGTCCTATCTTCTGCTGTTGCCTGTTGCCTCCCACCCATTAAATGTTGAATTACTTGCTGCTTTGTTGGTGTAAGCTGACATTTGTCTCTTATTCTCAATCCTTCACTGAGACTGTGAGCTCCTCAAGAGAGAGGGCCATTTCCTTTGCTGCATCTCATTTACTTCCAGCAGATGGCATGATGCTGTGGAGGAAGCAGGCCCTCAATCAAGACTTGTTGAAAGAATCACTCCATGAGCACATGGGTTACTCATTTTTATTCTCTTTTCTCCATCAAGGAGAATTCTCCATAAAGTGGGAATGATGAAGAGAGACAGGGTTAATAACCAACAGAAAGCCAAGATTGATGAACAGAACCTTGAGGAAGAACAAATTGACCTTGATGAGCTCAGGTCACCAGCCCTCAATGGACTGGACATCATAACTGGCCAGTGTGTTTTGCTGCGCCACGGAGGGAGACATTTGAAAGACAGTGGGATTTGGGGAGAATGCTACAGCCCTGGAGAAGGACAGATAGGTTGTGTGGATTTCCAAAAAAGAGAAGAAAGAGAATCTGCAGGAACAAGGGCCAGTGAGTAGGACCTGGATCCCTGGCAGAATTCTTGAACGTGGACAGGCTTCTTAGATCGGATTTGTCAGTATAGAGAGTGAAGCCGTGATCACTGAGAATGTTTCTAGCCTTGGCTCACACATACGCCACGCCAGATTAAACTCATGCTCGCTTTTGGCGTGATTGTTAGGCCTGTAGGCCGGTTATCCAGACTGCAGTGCAGCTTTTTCTTATGATCTCCTTTGAGAAATGGAAAGGAAGGGAGGGCACCATTTTTGTGGCACCTCTGGGTGCTAGGCACTGTTCTAAGTGCCCTACAAATGTTCGATTGTTTTATCCTCACAGTAACCCTGGTAGCTAGATGTGATTATTGTCCCCACTTTACATTGGAGGACACTGAGGACAAATGACTTGGCCAAGGTCACAGAGCCAGCATCAGCATTATTCAGGTGTTCTGTTTCCTCTTGTATGAGTCTGGACAATTTAGATTTTTTTGTGAATCCATTTCACTTACACGGTCAGATTTGTTTGCATGTAATTGGGCAAAATAGCTCCTAACTCTTGCTTTAACTTCCTCTTCATTGCTAGGGAATGCATCCTTTTCATTTTTGATACTGGTGATTTGGTTTTCTTCTTTCTCTTTTTAATCAAATTAACCAGTGGTTTATCTGCTTCATTG
Source organism: Pseudochirops cupreus (assembly GCA_028627135.1). Lineage (NCBI taxonomy): Eukaryota > Metazoa > Chordata > Mammalia > Diprotodontia > Pseudocheiridae > Pseudochirops > Pseudochirops cupreus. The sequence continues at coordinate 18,714,667 of CM053581.1, forward strand.
TTTTTTCCCCAGTAAAACCAGCCACCAGTTTTTTTTTATTAATTCAGTAGGGTTTTTTTTTACTTTCAGTTTTATTAATCCTTTGATTTTCAGGGTTTCCAATTTGATGTTTAATTGGAAATTGTTTATTTGTTTTAATATGTTCATTTTCAAGCTTTTTTTTTTTGCAGTTGCATGCGCAGTTCATGGATCTGCTCTTTATGTTGTTGATTTAAGTGTTTAGAGTTAGAAATTTCTTCCTAAGTAATGCTTTGGCTTCATCCCATAAATTTTCAAATATTGTCTCATTGTTGTCATTCTCTTTCAGGAAATTATTGATTGTTTCTATAATTATTCTTTGACCCCATTCATTCTTTGGGATTAGATTATTTGGTTTCCAATTAATTTTTAATCTATCTTTCCATGACCTTTTAATGTAATTTTTATTGCATAATGATTTGAAAAGGATGCATTTATTTCTGCCTGTTTGCATTTGATTGTAAGGTTCTTTGCCCCAGTACATGATCACTTTGCAATGCATTACTGAGAAAAAGGTATATTCCTTGAATTTTTATACATCTTTTCTATTGTTTGTACTTCCTTTGCCAAGCTATTGACTCTTTCCTCTTGATTCTCTTGCATAATTCTGGTTTCTTAATTTTTCTTCTAACTCTCTTATGGGATTTTTAAAATCTTTTTGTGCTCTTCCAGGAGTTACTTCGGGCCCTGAGACCAGTGCACACTTTTCTTTGAGGCTTTGCATGTAGGTGTTTTGACGTTGTTGTCCTCATTTGAGTTTGTGTTTTGGTCTTTACTGGCACCAGCGTCAGTTTTAAGGGTAGGTTCTTTTGGTTTTTTGCCCATTTCCCACCTGTTTCGTGATTTTTAAAGTTGTGCTCTTCTTCTGAGGCCAGGGGCCCCTCCCGCCGACCCGTGCTCGCCCAGACACCCCCCTCGCTGGGCTACGTTCCTCCTTAATGCAAGGGAGACAGACCTTTACCACAGTACTTCTAAATCGTCTTGGGAAGAACAATCGTTTCACCCCTTCCTGTTGTGGGTTCTGTCACTCCAAGGTTGGTTTTGATGCATTAAATTTGTTTGGAGCAGAGTTTGGGAGAGCTCAGGCAAGTCCCTGTCTTTTCTCTGCCATCTTCCTGTACTTTTTAGATAAAGTTAAAAATTGTGTGAATCAGCCAAGATCTGTCTTCTCACCCTCCCACCTCATCCCACCCCCAACTGAGAACAAGAGAAAAGCGAAACTCGTCACAAACGCAGAGAATCAGTCAAAAGAGATTTCCACGTTGGCTCGGCCCCATCCCTCACTCTGAGTCCTTCACGTTTCTCCGGAGGGAGGGAGCGAGCAGCCTTTCCCGTTGGTCCTCTGGGATCCTGCTCAGTCATCACCCTGATAAAGAGCTAAGCACAGACGCATTCTCCACCTTCACGTGCCTCATCTCCGCTGTCCATGCCCCAATTCATGGGCACCCCTCAGATTCCCATTCTGACACCTTACAAAGAGCTGCACGTGTGTGTGCACAGCCTTGGACTTTACTCTGCTCAGGACCGGGCCCCTTCCTTGACCGGCTCTCCCTTTGACTCCCCCTCCTACTTCCCTGTCCCCAGGCCTTTTGGTTGATTCAGATGAGAGCATGTGTGTGACCTCCATCTTGGGACATGCTTTTCCCTAACCTTCCCTTCCCTCCTCTCTCTCCTCGCCCCAGATGTCTGCACTTTCCCCCCTTTTCTTAAGATCAGGGGCTGGAGAAAAGGTTTCAGGGCTGAGCTGGTCCAGTCTCTCTTGCCTCAGCTGCTGCTGCTTCTTTCTGTGCTTTCTCAGTTCATGTTCCTAAACTACTTTCACCAATGCCTTTTCTTCTGACTTTATTTTTTCCCTCCCAAGGGTGGGGTGGGATTATGTTTCCTTTCCTTTTTGGTTAACCAGATGTCCCATGTGTCAGCTCAGGCTCCTGGCGGCCCTGGACAAAGCGCCATGTGTCTCACCCAGGGCGTTGCTGGCCATCGTCGTCACAGACGCAGACACTTATGTTCTTGTTTCCATTGGTTGCTGGTAGGAAACATTGGGAGATGCAGGGTGGGAGTTTCTGGCTTCCTTTCAGTGGGTGTGTTTATAGATACTTCTGGGTGAAGAGTGGATTCACTAACAGACTGTAGTTTTCTTTTTAGCACAGGACTGTACTTCTCCTGAGGGTAGGCACTATCTCTGCCTCCCTCCAGTAGTGTTTGGTACCATCCTCCCAGGCCTGGAGGTGCTCAGTACATAGCAACTTAAAGCGATGAAATCGGAACCTTTTGTTTTAGTGAAGGAAGATCTGTGGGGCAGCTGGTGGCACTGGGCATAGGGAGCTGGAAGAAATGCAGGGACACTTCCCAGCCATGGGACCCTGGGCAAGTGGCTTCTCTGTTTGCCTCAGTTTCCTCAGCTATAAAATCGGACTAATAATAGCACCTACCTCACCACCTTTGTAAAGCACTTAGCGAAACACATAGTAGGCACCACATAAATACTTATTCCCTTCCCTTCCCTGAAGGAGCCAGAGAGTTCTAGCACATCTCACTTGCCTTTGCCTTTATTAACCCCTCTGCAGAGGAAAAGCGGGGAATGAAATGTCTATTCCATTCACAGACCACTAAATATACTTACTTGCTGCTAACTTCAGGCCGATTTCTACCTCTGCACCATCTTTTTTCCCAAGGACTGATTACAATCCCATGTCCTTGAGTCCCACTTTTAAGGGACAGTTTCTTGGCACCATGTAGTTACACTGGTTTTCACATCTGGAATTTCTCCAGCTTGTTCCCTGAAGCCTTGTGTACTTGCCCACCAGTGTTCTCCTCGTCTCTTCCTAATATCTTCACTTTACACCAAAGAGGTGTTCCATCTGGGGAGAGAAATGTGGAGAGTCACATACCAGAATCTGTTCAGCCATTCCCTCAATGACGGGCATCCCCTTGATTTCCCTGCATGGTAGAAAGAGCTGCTGGAAATGTTTTCATGCATGTAAGTCCTTGTGCTGTTTCTTTGATCCCTTTGGGATACAGACCTAGTTGTGGTTCAGTAAACATTTATTAAGCACCTGCTACATGCCAGGCACCACGATAAGCCCAGAATATATAAAGAGGTGAAAGATAATCCCTGCTCTCCAGGAGCTTTCTGTTTAATGCGGAAGATGATAGGCAAGAAATCTAGAAAGTGAGCTGAATTCAGAATCAAGAGGAACTAATTAACAGGGAGCAGACACTGGAATTAAGAGGGGTAGGGGAAGGCTTCTAGTAGAAAAGGGGATTTTACTTGAGACTCAGAGGAAGCTCAGAGCAGAAGGCAGGAGAGCATTCCAGACATGGTGGGTGGAACCGAGGGAGGGTCTTATTCCTGGAACAGCCAGGAGACTGGTGTCACTGACTGCAAACATATTGGGGGGGGAAGGTGTAAGGAGACTGGTGAGAAGATAGGATGGGAAGGGGATGAAAAGGCCTTGATTGTCCAGTGGAGCACTTTGGCTTTATCCTGGCGCCAATAGGGAGTGGCGAAAGTATAATGAGCAGGGGGAGATTGCAACTTCAGTAACATCAGACTACCTCAGATCAGCACAAGGGTCTTCTGTGATTCATCAGTTCTTAAATTCAGTAAATATTTATTCAGTACCTCCTGTGTGCACCCCCGGCTCTCTGCTAACCACGTGGCAAAGAAGGGTAAAAAAGGCGCTGCCCTAAAGGAATTGACCATCTCTCTGTCAGGGGACACAAAATGGGCAGAGATGCCTGACTGTGTGTGTGTGTGTGTGTGTGTGTGTGTGTACATAAATGCACATGCACATTCTCATAGTATAATTTCATTGAAGCATTCAGTGTAGGGGAGTAAGAGCCGCTCTAGTAGAGAGCAGCCATGCCTCAGAACCTTCTGCCATCACCAGCCTGGTGCATGGCACAGGAGAGATCATGGTGACTCACTTGGGAGGACTTGGGGGCTTGTAGTCTTCCCCTGCCCTGCCTTTACTTGATCCAGTGATCTTCTTTGGGCTACACAGAACTCTTAGCTGTCTCTTTAGGGGATGTATACAATTTTTACACATAGCAACATGTGTAAGTGAATACCACCTATCCAGGAGGAAATACAGTATGTTGGTGGAAGGGGAGCCTCTAACAATGGGGCATGCAGGCAGAGCCTGTCCGCAGCAGGCAGCATCTCTTGGGATGCTGAGGTTCTAAGAGGCCAGGATGAGAACAGGCCTTCTCACCATGGGGACAGCTGGGGCAGAGGCACAGAGATGAGAGAGAGAGGGTGTACAAGGAGCATACATAGGTCATTTAGCATAGAACACGGGGAACGATACGCAGTTGGCCTAGAAAAAAAAGACCCCAAGGCAGGGGTGGGGGGGGAGGGCGTTGTCACCTTTCTGAGCAGAGCTTCAGACTCTGCTGGAAGAGTATCCTTATGGCTGGTTGGTGGAGAAAGGATGACAGGGGTAAGGGGATGGGCCTGCTACAGGGAGGCCAAACCCCATACTCTTCCCACCCCTTCCCCTGTTTCCAGTTGCCTCTTTCTTCATCTCTCCCCTTTCAGTGCTCTGGGTCCATCAGCCATGGCTGCCCAGGGCCGTGTTGGAGGTGCACAGTGAGGAGTGTGGGGCATGCAGGGCAGGAGAAGCCAGAGCATGGAAGGAAGTCAAGAGAGGACTGCAGGCCAAGTGTCTGGAGTAACCCAGGAGGATTAACCATGTGGGGCATATTTTAGTGATTAGGAGGAGGGAGGCCACTGGAGAGGAAAGGGATGGGGCATGTCCCAGTGCGCCAGCATGCGACCCAGAGCCTAGCACTCAGCCGGGCTGATTAGAGCTGGTCCTGTGCTGCATGTTCATGTTAACTAAGCTCTTTGTTTTTTTGAGATGAGTAATGGGCATTAGGAGCTTGAGAAATGTGAGCTAAAGGGAACTCTCCCATAATAAAGTCTCTTCTGAACCCCTTCTGTAAGCGTTAACAAACCCCCCGCCCCCAGCAGTTTTTGCTGGCCACCTTGACAAAACCAGTTAATACCCCGTTAAAACAGATTGCTGAAATAATAACCCTTTTTAAGTAAAAAGAAGTCCAACGATGCCCATTTCCGTAGATGAGGTGGCGCGCTTGCCGTGTGGAGACAGTGGTCCTGCGGAACTGATTTTTAAATGATTCGGTTGCCTCTGAGCTCCTGGGTCCCCGAGGGCCACGGTGGGAGAGTTAATGTGTGGTCAGAGGTGAGTGTGTCCCTCTTCCTGCCAGCTCAGTGACAACTCCCTCTTTCCTCGGGGGTTTGCGTTTCTGGTGTCTAGCCACCTTTAGCCGACTTTACATGTGAAACTCCGTCTACTGCCCTTCACGTTTAGAATCAGTCAGGCCTCACAGAGTGACGTGCTGACCAATCGGTGATTCGGTGAAGAAGCATTTTTGAAGTGCTTACTGTATGTATACTGGGGATACAGCCCCTGCCCTCCTGAAGCTTACCTTCTGAATGTTGGAGGCGGCATGTCCGCAAATAGGTACATACAAGATGTGGAGAAAGGGGGTTTAAGATCACCTGGGACAGCAGGAAAGGCCCTGCTGCTGGGGGATGGGCACAGATGTTCTGCTGTGGAAGACATCATTGGAGTCGAGTGTTGCTGGGGTGTCTGAAAAAGGTGGGAAGAGCACTGCAGGCCTAGGGAGGAAGCTGAGGAGTGACTGTACCAGCCTTCACATTAGTGAGGGTCTGTGGTGTGACTGAGGGCATGCACTCTTGGGACCAGGCAGGAGGGGATGCACTTGATGAGGAGTGGAAAGAGTTCTGAATTTGGTCCTGGGTTAGGATCCCATCATGCCATTTACTGCCTCTGTGACCTGCCCTGAATCACTTAACTTCTATGGCCTTCAGTCTCTTGTTCTGCCAAATGAGAGAGTGTTCCGGGATGCCCTGTGAGGTCCTCCATCTAGAGCCCTAGGGTCAGTGTTACATCATGGTAGAAGAGATCTCACCTGGACATTGCTTAGGACTTTCTGAAACCTGAAGGTCATGAGACATTAGAACAGGTTACCAAGGTAGGACACAAGACCTCCCTTCTGGATATGTGTGATGCTTTTAATGCCATCTTGGTCAGGAGTCAGGGATGGACTAAGCTGCCTCCAGTTACAGATGCCCTTTTGTGACTTGGGCTTGGAGCATGTGTAATACTCCACTTTTCCTGAATGAGTCCCAGGGAAGAAGATGGACGTGACTGCCCAGGTAATGTGGGGGAAGCGTGCCCAAGATCCTCCCCCAGGATTTTGCTGGCTCCCTCTGAATCCTGGCTGGATTTATCCTCACCCTTTATTTAGGGTATTAGTGGTGAGACACGGAGCAGGATTAAGAGGCTGCGGAGGGACGCTTCTCTTGGTCTTAGTGTGGTTTGGGAGACACACAAACTATTTGTGTCACTGGGGATAGTTCCCGTTTGACAATTGGCAGAGAGTTGGTGTTGCGGCTAGGGCCTGGAGGGCTTGCCGGCAGCCTGCATCTCCTCTTTCTGTCCCACACCTGTCACCGGTTTCCCATCAGTGCTTCTTCCTGACTAGATAGGCCATGGTTTGGGAGTCTTCAAGAGGATACCCTCAGACTGAAGAATGCATCTGGAGCAGTATTCACTCTATGCCAATCCTGCACCAAGAACTGTGGTAAACGCAGAGATGCCTTTGGGGAGGTAGCGTCTAAGCATAGCACAAATAAGGAGGCTGTGGCTGTGGCCAAGGGTCTGGGGATCATGGGGATGCTGAGCAGAGCAACAGGGGCTGCTGTCAAATGGCTTTTTTCGAAGTAAGTTTTTATTGGTATCTTATGTTCCTCACATCATGGGTCTCCCTTCCCCTGCCAGAGAGCCATCTTGTGTAACAAATAGCACTTTGAGAGAGGACAGTAAATCACATGACTCCTCCATCCGTGTCTGAAAACACGTACAGTGGGGAATGGCTGCAGACGCACCGCCTCCCCCAGGAGCCAATCAGGGCCGTCCTCTCTTCGCTGGAGCCCGGCGCGATCTTTGTGGTTGCGTTACGTTTCCTTTTGACTGGGGGCTAGTCACGCTTTCCGTCTATGTCGTAGCAGTTTCTGCCTCGGTGATTTTCTTGGCTCTGCTGGTGTGACTCTGCCTTTGTTCAGATGGATTTTCCCAGGCTTCTCTGCATCCATCACACAGACAGGTTCTTACAGCACAGTCATATTCCATTACATTCATGTGCTGAAGTTTGTTTAGCCACCCCTGGTTGGCAGGCATCTTTTTTGTTTCTGATTCTTAGCTCTCAGAAAAGGCACTGCTATAAATATTGTGATGTGTGTGGACACTTTCTTCTTGTCAGGGCTGTCCTTGAAGTATCAGCCTAGTGAGCAGGATCTCTGGTCCAAATGGTGTGAGCATCTTAGGCATTTTATCTGCATAATTCGACATCACGTTCCGTAAAGGTCATACCATCACAAAGCACTCACAGCAGCGTCTTAGCACGCCTGACGTTCCACAGCCCTTCCACCACAAAGCACTGCCAACTTTCAGAATGTGAGGTGAACTGGAGGGCTTTTTGGGTTTGCATTTCTCATATTATTAGTGATTTGGAGCAGTCATTCACGTGGTTGTGAAGACCTCACAGAGTGTTCTTTCGAGAACTCTTTGTTCACATCCTTTGCCCACTTACCTGTTGGGGAATGGCACATGATGTGTTCTTAGCATAAAACAGTGTTGTTACGTCGACAAAGGTTTTTCTGCGTCAATTGCAATGATTGTGTGGTTTGGGATGCTTTGATTTGTAATATGATCAATCATGTTGATTATTTTCCTAATGTTGATCCATCCTTGTATTCTTCATATCAATCTCAGTGAATGATTTCTTGGATAAATAAATCACTGTAGTCTGTTTCACCTAAGGAAAGGTGGCTGACGAGATTCTAATCAGTCTAGTCTCGTGTGAAATTGAGATTTTTATGAGGTTATGTTTGTTGTGCATCCTGAATGTGATTTTTCTTGGCATTTAAATCATGTTTCTTCTGGTCTGATAAAATTAGCAAATGGTAATTTCATTCCTCATCAGCGTAGCATTCTCCAAAGGAATCGGAATTTAGAGACATGTTTTTACACAATGAATGTCACATTAAAGTAATTTACGTCTTGTTCCTTGTCTGTGCGGCATTAGTCTGCATTTTCTCTGTTACCATGTCTAATTAACTTCTAGTTTATCGAACCATCATGTGTGTTGTGTTCTGGAAAGTTGGTCAGGATGACCTTCCTTTGCACAGTTGAAGTTGCTCAGGCAGGCCGACTCCGTTCCTCTGATCGACACAGTCTATAATGTGATGTAACCGTGGCTGTTCTTCCTGGACAAAGACACTCCTTGTTTACATCGTGCCTTTCTTGGGTAGCACTCAACATGCCCGGGTGTCAGTGACGATGCAGCCTGCCTTGAGGCAGTGGTAATGCTGTCCCTCCTCTTCTAAAGGCCAGCTGCGACAGGAGCTGTGCATGGGCCCCACAGACTGGCAATGACAGGGCAGGTCTAGAATCACACTTCTCCCTCCTCGCCTCCTTCTCCAGGTCTGTTCAGTCTCCTGGGCAGAGGCTTTTGGCTCCAGGCTGCAGTTTGCTGTCTGTCTGCAGGGTGATGGAATGGAGAGAGTGACGGGCTGAGGAAAAGAGGGCCTAGGCCCAAGTCCAGGCAAGGGCACCTTGGTTCAGGTGTCTGGGGGCTTCAGCTGACAAACACATCTTTCAGTGAGGACTTGCTCCCTACCTTGTATCTTGGATGATGGTGTCTTCCTTGGTTACAAGCGTCTCCTGATTCAGAGTTCACCATTTGGGGAAGGAGTTATCAGAAGAAAGCAGTCATTGACTTGTCTCCTGTCTCCAGCTCCACTGTTCCCACACCAAACATACCTGTCTTCCTGAGAGAAAGAGTCCTTCTCGTACCAAAAAGTTTACTCTCCAAAGAGATGGCAGCATTTGGACTCAAAAGGCTTTCCAACATACTCACAGCTAGCCCATATGTCTTAGACTGTCTCCAGTCAGATTGGAAGATCGTAGTGTTCCAATCACATATCCTCTTGAGCGAGACTTTTTTCCCTTAAGTTCTGATAGCATTAAAAAAAAAAAAGACTGGTGATAAGAGTGTCACCATCACCCCCTCCTCCCAAAAGTCTGACATCGACCTAGGAAGTGCCTTATTCCCTTGCTAGAGGCTGCATTAGCTGATAAAAAAACTGCTTTGAGTTCCTTGAGAGGAGAACCTAATAGAGGGCTTAGATCTTAGGGGGTGCTTAGAGGTGTATAACCAACCCTCCTCTTTCTCCTGTGCCCCATTCCTGTATTATAAACTGTCCAGTGGAGATTTCAAACTGTATGTCCCAGTGTATCTCAAATTCAACACGTCCAGAACAGAATTCATCTCCTCATCATCTTCCCAACACCTCCTCTTTCACAGTATCCCCTGTTAGCTGTCAGGGCCACCACGATCTTTACAGTCACTCAGGGCAGAAAGCTCGGTGTCATCTCCTTTTCCTTCCTCTGACCCGCCTCATAGACCAGGTCAGCTGCTGAATCTTTGTGTTTCCCTCTCTGCATTTCTCCAGTATGTTCCCTTCTCAACACTCTGCACACAGCCACCACCTCCTGCAGGTCCTCATCACTTCTCTCCTTGACTGTTACTATGCCCTTTGGTCTCTTCACCTCAAATCTCCTCTCCTGCTACTGTCCTAAAGCACAGACCTGACCATGACACTTCCCATCTCCTCTCCTGCTACTGTCCTAAAGCACAGGCCTGACCATGACACTTCCCTACTCAGTAAGCTAAGCTCTGGGGCTTCCTTTCTACCTAAGGATGAAATACAACTTTCTCCTTGGCATTTAAGTCCATTCACAGCCCCTGGCCCCTGCCCTCCATTCCAAGCTTCTCACGTGTTGCTCCCCTGGTGTTCTCTGCAGTCCAGCCTTCCTCACACTCACCTCCATGCCTTGGGACGGTGATGACAGACTGCTTTCTCTCACCTCTGCCACTTGAAACCTCTGTTTTCAGTTTCAGTGTCACTATCAGCAGGAAGCCTTTCCTGGTGACTAGCATCCACCCCACTTCCTCCCCACACCCCGACCCCCTTCCCTCTGCCCTAGGCCAAGTATGACTTATCGCTGTTCTCTGTGTATCCAGTCTGTGCCATAGAAGTGTACGCCATCTCTCCAGGGAGTGAGCTCATGCCTCCAGTTGAGCGTGGTGCCCAGGACGTCATGATTGTTTAACAAATACTTGTTGGTAGATTGGTTATAAATCTGGTGTTTCTTACCCTTATGTTTAAAAGAATTTGCTTTTTCGTGTTCATGATCATTGTTTAATTATCTGAGATGTGGTCAGCATTTCTCTCTTAAAAGAACATATATCTTTTGGTTAGTTTTTCTATAGGTTTGGTTTTTTTAAATTGCTCTTTTTAGTTTCACCTGTAATAAATCATAAAATAGTAAATGTTGGGAGCTTTCAGATAAATGTAGGATATGTCAAATATTCATATTTAGATTTGATAGATGATACTTAAAATAGTTAAATTGTATCTGAAGAGTTTTATTTTGAAGTATATTCTCTGAGCATATAAGCTTAGTTACTTATTCATAATTTTTATTTTTAGATTAAATTACTTTTTTTTTTCAATTAGAAAAAGTTCACCTTCTTCTTGCTACTCTGCCATCTTGGCTCCACCTTGTATTTGGAAATATTATTGTTTCGTTTTTGATTTAGAGAAAAATGTCCAGTGCCTGGACCTGTGCTTTGTCAAAAGTTGTAGTGTAATGTTACAGCTTACTGTGACACAGACTAGATCACTTCCCAAGATGGCAGCCACCGTCCCACCTTGGGTTGTCTTAGCAGTTCAGAATATGGCGAGTGTCAGACTGAGGCAGAGCCTCAAGCAGCTGCTGAGCCCGAGTGGACTTTGATTTCTATTCATCAGCCTCATGATGTCTTTTTATGTTTTCTAGGGGAAGGTGGCTCAGACCGCATGCATGTCGGCCTGCAAGCATCTGGCTACTTCACTGATGCAGCTGCTGCTGGAAGCAGACGTGAGACAGCTCAGCCTGGGTGCCCTGCAGCAGTTCAACCTGGACGTCCAGGAGTGTGAACGTAAGGATGGCTGCAAGGGGAGAGGGATGAGGGAGGAGGCCGCAGAGGGGGAGGGGAGGGGGCTGCCCTGAAAGGAGCCCAGCCCACCCGAAGAGCAGAGGTGGGTTTGTGGACACCTACAAGTAAGACGCAGGAGCACAGAATGTCCTGAGAGTCTAAGACAGCGGTTCTCAACCTGTGGGTCGCGACCTCTTTGGGGGTCGAACGACCCTTTCACAGGGGTCACCTAAGACCATCAGAAAACACATATTTCCAATGGTCTTAGGAATTGAGACACCGCTCCTCTATCCGTCTCCAGGTGGGTCTGCCCACATATGAGTATTAAAGGGTCATGGCATTAGAAAGGTTGAGAACCACTGGTCTAAGGGAAGGGATAAACTGAGCATACAGATGTGTCAGCTGCCCCGGATTGCTCAGCTTCTGGTCGTCTGCCACCCCGCAATTGAAGGCCACTCAGAAACCCGTGATGGCCTTTTCTCCGCCGTTTTCCTTCCTGACCTTTATGAATGGTTTGACTCTTTTGATCTCTTCCTTCCAGCACATCTCTTGCTTGTGTTTTTGCAATGCTGCTTTCTCACCTTTTTCTTGCTACCTGTCTGATCAGTTTGCCTCAGTTTCCCCTGTGAGTTTATCTTTCACATGCCATGGCATTGCCCTAGGGCAGGGGTGGGAGCCTGCAGTCTCAAAGCCACCTGTGGCCCTCTAGGTTGTTGGGTATGGCCTTGTGACCCAGTCCAAGTGTTACAGAACAGGTCCTGTTATTAAGGGGATCTGTCCTGTGAAGTTGGGAGTCAGTCAGAGGGCTGCCCTTGAGGACCTAGAGGGCCACAGGTGCCTCGAGGCTGCGGGCTCCCCAGCCCTGCCCTAGGGGTGCTCCACAGTCTGGTTCTGAGCCCTTACTTTTCTCTATATTCTCTCCTTTAGTGATTTCATCAGCTCTCGTGTGTTCAACTATTGATTTTAGCTAAGCGATTCTCCAGTCTGCATACTTAGTTAGCCCTCTTCTTATTCCTCAGCCCCAGGCTTGTAGTTCCAGCTGTCTCCTTTCTCCTTGATAAAGTCCCTATTCCTCACAGGGCCATCACAGCCCCATTCTTCCAGGCACCCAGTCACCCTTCTCTCCCTAAGTCCCCGTAGCCAAGCATTGGCCCAGACTTACTGATTCTGCCTCTAAAGGCTCTCTTGCCTTTGTCCCTTTCCCTCGTCTCAGGACACACTGCTTGTGCTCTCGGCCATCATGACCTCTCACCCAGAGGATCACAGTCACCTCCCAGCTGATCTTCCTGCAGTCAGCGTTCCCTTCTCCAGACCATGCTCCCCAGTGCTGCCAGACTGAGATTCCTCACACCAAAGTCTGCCCTTGCTCCCTGAGCCTTAAAATAAAATAACTGTTCTCTCCTCCAAAGCCCGTCGCAGTCTGGATCCCGCCTGCATTTTCAGTCTGATTACATGTATGTGCCCTGTGCTTCGCTCAGACTGCTCCCTTCACGGGACGTGACATTTCCTACCTCATTGCCTCTGTGGCGCCTCCTGCCCCCTCGCCCCAGACGCTGACACCGCTCTCACCTTCTGAATTCTCGAGCTCCCTTCAGTATGTGGTTCAATTGCTGTGTCCTTTTTACAGTTGAGGCCTTCAAGACACCTTCCTTAATTCCCCAGTCTTGAGTGACTCCCTCCCGTCCCCCAGTGTGCATTTACTCTGTATACAGCTGGATCTTTACTTATTTCGTGAAAATGCTCTATTCTCTACGCCTGCCCATAGACTATAAGCTCCAAGGACCAGATAAATTTGTCCAGTACCTATCATATTGCCCGACCTGTAGGACAGGTACGTAATAAATGTTTGCAGACTGATTGATTGACCTGAACTGTTCTCATGGATTCAATGCCTGTTCCGCATCTTTAAACTGTTCCTCTGCTTGGGAATGGCTGGTGGTTACGTGGCAGTGAAGGCTGTGGTGCTCCTGTGGATGTCACTGAACCGTGCAGAGGGGAAAAAATGAGGTAGCTCATGGAAAATTTGACTGGCTCTTAGAAAAAGATGCAGGGATTAAATGGAATGGTAGCCGGCCAAGTGGGTCTGCAAACCCAGGCCCCTTTAGTGGCTTGCTATGAGTTCTTCCAGCAGCTGGCCAGGAGACTTCACTGGTCAACCCAAAGACGCTTATGGAAAGAATTAGATCAGGCTTTTTTTGGCGGGGGGGGGGGGGTGGTGGCGGCATATACATAATATATATGACATATATACACACATACAAAATGTATGTAGATATGTATTTTTGTATCAGCATGACATAGGGACCAGAATCCTAGACTTAAAGTCAGACCCCCAACTTGGGTCACTCTGACATCCAACACTTAATTGCTCTTTAAAAATTGGCAAATGATAACAGTGATAGTTAACATTCCTGTTGCATTTTAAGGTTTCCAAAGCTCGGTATGTGTGTTTTGTCATTTAATCTTCACAGGAATGCTATGAAGTAGGTACTAACTTTTATTCTCATTTCACAAATGAGGAAATTGAGCCTCAGTCCTACTGAGATCCTGGTTCACTCAGGATCTTCTAGCTAGAACGTCTCTGAGGCAGGATTGGAACCCAGGTCCTTATAATTCCACAGACAGCTCTTTGTCCACTACACCTGAGCTCATTTTCTTTATCTATGAAATGGGAAGGGTAAGAGTTATAGGACCTGCCTCACTCAGTTACTGGGAGGCTTCCCTAGGATAATGGGTATGGAAAGGGCTGGACAAATCGGCAGCTTAGTACAATGGAAAGAACATGTTCTGCCTTTGATATCTGCTGCCCAGGGGCCCGGCATGGCTCAGTAAGCTTCCTTTGTTGGATGAGGGGGGCAGAAATCTTTTCTTCGTCACTCCTTTGAGAATCACTGGCTATTTCCAAGGAGTCTTTCCGGGTCTTTCTCAGATGTCTTTAGTCCATAGTGATCTCCTTTCTTGGCTGATTTTTGTGTAGGCAAAGTGATAACTCTGTGGACAGAGGCCGGGTGAAGTGGGTTGGGGTTGGTGCCACACGTGTGTGGGTGTATGACCTCTCCCCATTGCCTTTTGGGTGACCCAGGGCTTGGATTCTTCAGTCTCTGTGCTGGGGAAAGGAGAGCTGTGTTTGAATGGGGGCCTCGCCTCTTCCTAACTCAGTAGGTCACAGCAGAACTGCCTATTCGTGCTGTTGTTCAGCTGAGGCGGGATGAGGAAAAGACAGCTTTTAAAAGTTGCTGATGGAGCTTTGTTTCCTAGAGAAGCCTGAGATGCAGTAGTGTTCCCAAAATAAGCCAGGCTGCTCTTTTCTCCAGGCAGTTCTAGGCCCGTTTCATTGTTTGTCTGCTGTTTCTGTCTGAGCCTTATGAAAGAATGAGAAGGAAGGTGTGTGGAGTACCCGCTCTGCAAAGCCCTGGGCACAGGGCTGGGGCGCAGACAGCAAAGCGTGCCTCGAAGCAGCTGATGCGCGCCTTGTCATTTGGTTGCTCATCGTCCTTGCTCTTTAGGAGAGAAGTTCTAATGGGGGAAACACCGCCTCTGGAAGGTTTCTGATATACTCGGTTGGAAGGGCCTTGCATGGGTCAGGTCACAGGGGCAAAGCTGTTGATGACACTTCTTTTAATTGCATTTCCGCTGATAACATTACATCATTTTCTATTTCCAAGGACGTTGGTGGCCAGACCTTTCTGTCCTGAGTCCCCAGTGCCTGTGTTCATGATGCCCGTGGGAGCAGCTGCCAGGCTGCTTTCCACAATGACGGTAGAGGACACTGGGCTGGGAGCATTGCTTTCTCCAAGAGTTCAGGGTCCTAGGCTGTGTCCGTCAGTGTTGGAGGGGAAATGGTAGTTAGGTGATGGTGGTGGTGGCTCCCCTGGCCTGGTGTATGCTGCCTCTTGTCTCTGCTTGTGAGGGCCCTTGCTGCCTCACCAAGGCTGGCTTTGCCTGCCTCAAGGGTAGCTCTGGGTAGAAAAAACCAGCCCCTCGTCCATAGGAGTTGTTTCGCCAGATGATGGATAGTGCCTGTGATCAGCACCAGTGATAGACCAAGAGGCAGAAGACAGTCCCTGCCTTTAAGGAGCTTACGGTCTCTCAGGGGAGGCAGCATGCAAGCCATAGATAGGAGGAACAGGATAAGAGGGGCAGGGAAGGCCTCCTGGAGGCAGTGGGAGCTTAGACGGGACCAGAAGCATCTTGTGGCTCCCATTTCCCCCACACCAGAGTCCCACAATTCCAGTGCTTTGGCAGCATCAGGACCCCATCTTCATATGCCTCTTGTCCCTGTGTGTTCATCACTTCCCTGTGGGAAGGCCGTCGGCATCCTGGGCAGCCTTGACTGATTAGGTTCTCTTGCAGTAACTTGTAGGCAGAGGAGGCAGAGCAGACCTGTACAGGTCGCACAAGTTTGTGTGGTTAAAGTTTTGAGATCCGTTGTTTGGAGGGGTGCCCTCACTCCCGAGTGCTCCCGTTGGCAATGCCTCCTCCCTATGACTGGGCCAGTTGGTTGGCCTCTCTTTAAAAAGCTTTGCAGCATCTGTGATACTCCATTTCACCAAACGCTCTCATTTTCTTCGCGATGATTGGAACCCACATGCATGCCATGTTTTTTGCTGGCTGGCTCATCCTGACTGTTCGGTGTGGCAGGAGAGTCAGGGCTCTGAGAATGGAAAGTTCTGCTTTGTACTCTTACCTCTGTGTAGGAATGACATGGCTGCTGTGGAAAGAGCTCCCCCCTGGCTCATCAAACCAGGTACTTTCCATTGGAATCGAGGAGCAGAGTGCAGGTTAGAATTCAGGAGGCGCTTATCTGGCGAGTGATGGTGGATCAGTAGAGTGTCCTCTGCAGAGGGTCTCTGAGCCATTCTTCTTGTGCAGCACCCTGCCCTTAGCAAACCACCTTTACGCTATTGTGCTCCATCTTGTTGGCCACATTCTTGGGAGATGATGACGGGCTGAAGAACATCCAGGAAAGGGTGACTGGGATGGTTGGTGGACATGGTGCATTCATGTCATGCTTGTCTAGGAGAACCGCAGGACTGGGGAGAAAAGACTTTGGGCAGACATCAGGACACTGTGTCAGGATTTGGATGGGGAAAAAGGTTGACATTTCTTCCCCTTAGAATCAGGAGAAAGAACTGGTGCCACTGAGTCCCAGCGTTGGACAGGATGTCTAGCTAGCATGTCGTCCCTGAGCATGAATCCCATCTCCAGAATGCTCAGGAAATGCTCACCCAGCCTCTGCTTCAAGACTCTGAGCTAGAACCCACTGTTCTTGATGCATTTCTAGGTGGCCTGGGTTTAATGGGAGGTTTCCTCCTGGTAGGTTCCCCCCAGTGCTTGTGGCTCCTCCATCCCCCATCCCAGGCCAGGCAGAACAGGAGATGTTGCCAGGTTAGAGTCCAGCTCAGTATAAAGAACTTCCTAGCCGTTCTCATTGTCTGCAAGTAAAATGGGCCCCCCATCCCACAAGGTCCACCAGTGAAGGCTGAAGGACCAACCTGTTGGGTGAGTTGGATGGGAAATTCTTGCTCCTATACAGGTTGGCCTGGATGGCCTCAAGGGCCTCTTTTAGATTTTAGGTTCTGTGGCCTTTTTTTTTTAAGGGCTTAATAGTTTAAAATGGATGGGGGAACCAGCAGCATCAAGGCCACACGTGACCTCCTAGGACTTTGGGTGCGGCCTTTTGACCGAGTCCAAGTTTCACAAAACAACTCCTTTTATTAAGGGGATTTGTTCTGTGAAGTTTGGATTCAGTCAGAGAGCTGCACTTGAGGACCTAGAGGGCCACATGCGGCCTCAAGACTGCAGATTCCCCACCCCGGCTTACAATAAAGCGGTGTGGGCTGGCCCGTTGGCCAGTGCTGGCCCTTCTTAACACGAGTGGCCTCTCAGTAAGGTCACACGTATTCCCATCCAGCTTCAGAGACTCAGATCTTGAGGTTAGTGATACCCTGGGGAGGTGGCTGGAGCTGAAAAGTATTTGTAAGCCCAGCAGGCCATTGCGCACCACGTGCCCAGAAGCAGTCTTTTGGCCAGCTTCTGTGGCTGCCCGGGACGGACTGTCACAGGTGAGGTAGACATGAAGCCTTTGAGCAAAGAGTCAGGAGGATTGTGGAAGCTTTGTGCTTTACCCCTAAAATGCTCTTCATTCAGACTCCAAAGACCTCCAAAGTTCACTAATTAAAAGAGTTCATATCCTCTTCCCAAGAGCTTTCCCTGGTAAGAGAGAATTCACAGACATTTTGCTGTGGGAACAGTCAGCATGGCTTCTTCTCCCTGTCTCAGCCCCCTTCACTCTTTCTCTCTTCAGCTATTCAGGGGCCTATAAAAAAGGCTTCCAGAAACGATACATGAAATTCAGGTAATGATACAGAAGGTGGATAAATGCAGCCCCAGTTGACAGGATAATTGATGCTGACATCTTTCCACCAGCACTGTGTGCATGAGGAATGTTAGTCTCTTCTGTAAGCCCCTGGTGAAATCGCACGGGCCTAGAAGGTAGTCAGGCAGAAACCGCGAGCTTTGGCCTGACCTTCCTGGGTCTGCTGTCTTTCTGTGGTGCTGGCATGTGTGACGAGAGCTTGGGGATGTGCCGCAGGGCCACAAGGATTGCTGTTTGCTTTGTGAGCCCTGAAGTTCTTTGAATGTCATTGACAAACCCAGTTGGGTCCAGAGCCCCCTTTGAATAGCTTTGAAAACCTGCTCCTTCCTTCTTGCTGTGAGGAGTCCTCAGCAAGCATTCCTGCTGCTCTGATGGGGCGCCCAGGTGTGCCTTCGGGGGACAGTGACCTTGTTTGATTTTGGTTTTCCCGCAGGTGAAATGTTTACAGGAAACACTGGCTTGTGTGGATCGCCATTTGTTCTGGGAGTAATAGTCCTAGCTGACCCTTATGTGGTTAATGCTACAAGGTTTGCAAAGCCATGTTTATGTACAGCATATGTATGTATGTGTACGTATACACAGATATAAATATGTGTGTGTGTGTGTCTATATAATTCAGTCTCCACAACAGCCCTGTGACTAGGAAGTTTATACCCATTTTTCTGTTAAGTCAGTAAGCACCTTCTGTGCAGCTGGCCCTGTGCTAAGCACGAGGGATACAAAAAGACCCAAGGACAGCTCCTGGCCTTGGGGAGCCCCCAGTCTGATGGGAGAAGCAGCCTTCCAACACCTGTGTGGAAAGAAGCTGTGCACGGGGCGGTCTGGAGGCACACCCTGAGGAGAGGCAGAAGCCAGGAATGGAAGCAGAGAGAAAGGAAACGCGGTGATCGGGGCCCTCCTGGCCTGGGTTCAGATCCCACTGGAGACCCTGCCTTTCCCAGCCTCAGTCTCCTCACATGTAACAGGACGGGGCTGGACTCACTGGCCTCCCAGGTCCATTCCTGCTTGGCGTCTCTAACCCCGGGGGCTCAATCCACTTGACCTTTTGGGGTCTCTCCTCTTAGTACTAGTGGATACTAGTAGATAGCTGTCATGTCCCTCTCTGAATCAGGTCCTGGAAGGGGCTCCTGGGCTGTGGGGGGCCCTGGAGGAGTGGGGCTCCTCCTTCACGAAGCTAGAGGTTAGATCAAGACTTTGCTGTGTGTGTGTGTGTTTGTGCACTCATGAGGATGTGTGAGCATGTGCATGTAAAAGTATAGATGTGTGTTGGGTTGTGCACACATGTGTATGTGTACATGGCTTGTGGGTGGGCATGTAGATGTGTGCATGTGTGTATGTGTACATGCAAGGTTGTGTGTGGGGGTGCCTGCGTGTACATGGGGATGTGCATGTGTAGAGATGCATAGATTTGTATATGTGTGTGGGTGAGTGTGTGCATGTGTGTGTGTACTGTATGGATGTGTATACATGGAGAAGTGCGTGTGTACGTGGATGGGTGTGTGTGGGTTTGTGGATGTGTGTGTGTGGATTGTGTGCATGTGTGTGGGTGTGTGGATGTGTATACATGGGTGTGTGTGTGTGTGTGTGTACGTGGATGGATGTGTATGTGTTTGTAGATGTGTGTGCCTGGGTACATGGATGTGTGTGTGTTTGTGGATCATATGTAGGGGTGTGTGTGTGTGTATTGTGTGGATGTGTATACATGGGGGGTGCGTGTGTACGTGGATGGGTGTGCATGTATAAGTGTGTGCGCTATGCCTGCATTCCGCGGCTTGTTCTCTTCTGCTCCTTGCTTTTTGTGGTGCACTTCCCACCACGCATTGCTCCTTCAGGGCCTCTCAGGTGTGCCTGGTGTTGGCGTCTGCTGTGAGGGCTTTGCCCTCACCCTCCCTGTCTAAGTGCACACTGCTTTTCTTCTCTCTTGGCATTGCCCCCACTGCTCTGTACTTGCTCATACTAAAGGTTGTAGGTTCGAGGCCTTTAATCAGACCCCTGAACCCTTGGCACAGCAGGCCCTTCAGAGGTCTTCTGCCCACACACAGCCCTATTGTCCCATCACTGACTCCTCTGAATAGTTCAGGAGGCCCTCTCCTTGCCTCCAAAGCCTAAGACTACCTCGAGGACCTACTGAGCGCTTTATCACACCCCCATCATATTTCAGCTAAGCCTCTGGGAAACCAGGTAGCTTGTCCATGTGTAACCCGAAGAACTGCATTTTCCTGGCAAAGTGATCAGTCTATTGTCTATAAAGCAAACCATTTTACCTGCTTTCATCTCCAAAGGCGGAACATTGTCTCAAGCATTTCCTTACCTCAGAAGACAAGAGGGTGAATGACTTTCTCTTGGAAGCTTTGGGTTCTAAGGATTAATATGAAGGAAAACAGAACTTCCAAAGAAAACGGTTCTTCTTGAAATGTTAAATCAGTGTAGCAAGAGGCAGCGTTCGATACTGAGGGATTCTTACAAATAATTTAGAAATTACCTCCTTTCCAGCTGAAGCACATTTTTCCTTCCCCCCTCCCCCCAAAACACTCTTTACACTGTGGCCCTGCCATTTGGTGTCTACTCCAGTTTTCAAAGAGAGAAATGAGGGGAGTTAATCTTTTTATTTCGTTTGCCATCCCAGCACAGTTTTAAACACAAGAACTACCTCCCATCCCCAGGGTTACATGAAAATAGCAGATGCCCCTTTGCTGGAGAAAATCCAGTGCTCGAAGATGCAGATTTCCTTTGGGCACAGTGATGGGCAGTTCTCGACTTTTTTTGTTTGTTTTATTATCGCTCATTTCAGATTCCATAGCTGCCATCCCAACCTCACCATTCTGAATAGTAATGGGAAAACCTGCCTTCCTCTTCTGCCCCTTTCCATCTGAGAGACATTAAGGTCAGAAGATTGATGAGAGAATCTGAGTGTGTGTAAAAGGAAGCTGGCTTATTTCTTACATCTTACCACGTACAGCTCATATGAAAATGTAGAAGAATCAGTTGTCACTGGCACATTAGAATAGTCCCAAGTTTACGAGACAAGCAGCACGGCCGATGGATTTCCCATAGAGTTTAACTCTTAAAGGTTGCTTGATGGGTAAACTGAACCACAAAAGGATTTCCTTATGTTGCCTCCTTTTTTCAGCATAATGCTTTTCTGTTGTTGCGGAAATACGTTGGGTGAAGTTGTCGACCCACATTTAGCACACTCTTGCTCATTCTTCAGACTCCTGTCTTCTTGCCCCATTGTCTGCCTTTCTTTATCCTTCCTGTCATTTTGCTGAAATTTTTGTAAAAAATCATCCAAGTTGGCCATTCAATCTATAGCACCTAGTTATACTGGAGGCATGCAATTCATTCTTATCCCACCCCCCTGCCCTGGAGCATTAAAGCAATAGAAAGAATTATTTTTTTAAAACCCAGGGTCATGGTAGAATGCCTTTTTCCACGACACACCATCAATATGCCGGCACAAAAGCCTCTTTGAAGCTTCTGAGCTACTCAGCTTGAACTACTCAAATCTTAGAGCAGAGAGTTCATTTTGGATTTCCATATCCAGAGTTATTTCAGAGGAGCATGTAGCAGACACCAGAAGCATTACTTACACCAGCAAATGTCAGACACAAAGTACTTTTGCTTGCAGAACTGTTTTCTGGGGAACGTTTCTTTATGAAGTTCCGGTACTGGCTACAGAAAACCCATTGGTTCTTGCTTATCCTCAGTAGCTCCAAGTTTCAGTAGCTCCATGGTTTCAAAGTGCAGGAAAAAAAAGGAAGTCTTCCGTGTTCAGAAATAACTAAAAAGCAAAAATGCAGAGGAAAGAAGAAAGGAGGGCCTGCCAAGTTGTAAATATTAGTTTTCCTTCATGGACCCTGCACACCCTGAGAGTCTCCTTCTTGGCCCTGGGTCAATGAGCAACACCCAATTAGCTGACACAGAAGAGGATTTAGGGTGTTTTGTTTTACAGGCTTTGCTGCCTTGAGTCCTAGATGGTAAGGCAGCCATAGTCTCCCCCCAGCTTGTCACCAGGATCCCCAGACATTCATTAGCAGGTGCTGCCAACCTGAGCACCAGGGGCATGTGACCTGCTTCTCCCCACCAAGGCCCAAGATGCCATCCCTGTCAGGAAAATGGAGATGAATGATGTTGCTCTAACCTTGCCATACATCACTGTCAGCCTGGTTCTTGGCCCCCAGAGAATGGCCGGCACAAAGTTCCCTTTTCATCAGCAGAAGTCACCTCAAAGTGTTGGGTTGGCAGCTCCACTTAGGGGCTGGAGAAGAAGGGGGAAATGTATCCAGGCTCTGCAATGATGGGATAAATTAATTTCCAGATCCTAAGCTGTTGGGAAGGTGACAAGGTCTCCTCAAGACTGGCTAGTGTAAGCACTGAGCCCATCTTAGGCCCCTGAGATGCTGTCCTTCCTCCTTATTTTAAGCTGGGGAATAGCTTCCTGCCTGGGAGAATGTCACCCTGGCTGCCAGCAGCTCCTCACCTACCTGCTCTCTGGTTCCCCAGGGCAGGGAGGACATGGCCACTGGTGTTCTAACTAACATTTACAACTTGGCGCGCCCTCCTTTCTTCGCTCCTCTGCATCTTTGCTTTTTTAGTTATTTCTGAACATGGAAGACTTCCTTTGTTTTTACTGCACGTTGAAACCATGGAGCTACTGAGGGTAAGCGAGAACCAAGACGTGTCATTTTCAGAAACAGTCCCCAAAAGGAAGTTGGCATTATTGCCTCCTTCACATTAATTTACAGATTCCAGAGTTTACTAAAGCCCACGCTCTTGTAGTCCAGGGAGTGTAACATAATAATTTCTCAATCTCCAAAGTCTTTTAACTGTTTTCTTTATTAGAAAATTTTAAAAGCAATAAAATTATATTTAAAATTTCATTAAACCCCACATTTTCATTGAGAGCACTCTCGGGTGTAGTCAGGAGGCAATCCAGATGTGTCTGACCAATGAGAAGAACACTACAGCCTAAAAGCCCAGTGAGCTGGGGCTCCAATATGATCCTTTTTGCAACTGTTGATCACCCTGTTTTCGTCCTTGTCAGCTGGCTCCGGGCATCATCATGGATGACAACGTGTTCATTTTCTTAGTGCTGTCGCCTTTTGTCTTCCCTTCACAGGCATGGTCTCTGCTTTGCCATAGCCAACATCTGCCTGATGAGCCTTTGATCTCTAAAATGTAATATAATCCCATGTATTCCAGTCTTTCTCACTTCACAAAAGACGCAACAATGGGAAATTTTAGGGGTCTCCTATTTTCTTTGGCATCACCCCATTTCTTTAAGGTGATTGCCAGGAAAATGAATGTGGAGTATCAACCAGAGAATGCCACCAAATGCCACCTGGATTTAAAAGCTATTCTGAGTGTTGGGAGTTAGATTGCCTAGGCTGGAGAATACCCCCAGCTGTACTGTAGCTTATTCCCTGCCTCCAGGTGGGACCACACCCTGAACATCTCAGACAGTGGGATGGATATCAGCTCCACTTTTCAAATCTTTCAGGGAAGAAATTCCCCTAACCTTCCTTTCTTACCTGATGCAACAGTTAGCAGCTTCTGGGATAGGCCCTGGTGTGTCACTGAAATAATCCATTTGGATCTCTTCCGGCATTAGGACATTAGGACTCTTCCCATTTCCCTATTTATGCTGTGGGAGCCTGATTGGTGGTACATTTATTCAGCTTTCATATCATCTTAGTGTTTCCAGCTTTCTGATTCTCATTAATCACAGAGTTTTGAAAATATGGGAGGAATAAATCATCACCACTGAGTGTATGACTTACATACCTGAGTGTAGGGAAGCCCAACTTTCCTGACATAGCTAATGACTGTGTGTACATAGTTAGTGTAATCTCTCATTGCTGTTATAAGCTTATCCCATTTCTTCTCCCTGCATCTGTTCTCACCTGTAGGGGGAAAAGAATAATTTGGGCAAAGGAAGGAGTATCAGATTGAGAGTCAGGAGGTCTGTGTTTGCTACAGGAAAATCTTGTGTGGCTCAGGATTTGTCTGTCTGTGAAATAAAGGTGTTCGGGGGGCATTTGGCTTTGGGGTTTTAGCTATGTTACATCGAGGGGTAGGAGCAGAGAAAAGATGGAGCTGCTGAAGGCAGATGGGACAGCAGTGATGGATGGTGGAGAGAAGGCAGAGCTGTCCAACTTTGATTTTGCTACCAAGGAGAACGATTCTGTATTGGAAACGTCCTAAGAAAAGTGAATCCCGGGAGGCTGGAAGCCTGCCATTGATAAATTCACCTAGCCTAAATGGCCTTCCTCCTAGGGTGCAGAAAGAATTGGCAGATTTAATGGTGGAGCTACTGTTAGTGTGGAGAACTCATGCCAGTCAGCGAATGAGCATTTACTGAAGTGTTTACTGTGACACTGTGCTAAATATTTGAGCTACAAAGAAAGACCAAAACACAGTCCTCACTTTCAAGGAGCTCCCATTCCAGTAACAGGCACGAGATACAAGGGACAAGATGAATAGAAGGTATGTGCAAAATAGAGGGAAGGTGAGTGTAGGAGGAAAGGATTGTTGGTGTTGGAGGGAGGGTAGGGCAGGGGAAGAAGCTGGATGGCTTCTGTGGGAAGGGAGATGAGAGTTGAGTTTTAGAGGAAGCCAGGAGGCAGAAATGGGGAGGAAGAGTTCCTCTTGTAAGGGACAACCCTGCAGGGCCTGGAGTCAGGAGATGACTAGGCGGCTGTGTGGGAGGATAGGTGAGCCAGGCTAGGCTAGAGTTTATGGAGGACATGGTCCACTTGGGCATGTTCAGAGCTGCTTAGAAGGAGGTTGCTAGTACGGTGCCCCAGAAAAATGTGCTGTGCTCTGCTCTGTTTGGCATTTTTGTTAATGACTTGGGTGAAGACGTGCTCATTCAAAGGTATAGTGAGTGTAGACGTGGGGGGGAGGGGAACCTGCAGCCTCAAGGCCACATGTGGCCCTCCAGGTCCTCAAGTGTGACCCCATGACTGAATCCAGACTTCTCAGAACAAATCATTGTATTGAGAGGATGAAGATGACACAAAGCAGAGAAAGCTCCTTGAGGCAGGGGCTCTTGTGTTTGCTTTTGGTCGTGTTTCCCCAGTACCTCCTACATAGCAGGTGCTTCAAAAATGCTTGTTGGTTAATTGATCCGTTGCATTAAGAGCAGCCTGGTGTTCGGGGTCAGGGAGGTGCCCATTCTGCTGGCCTCTGCCTTGTCTAGACTATCCTTTGAGTGTCCTATACATTCTCGGTGCCACATTTTAGAATGATGTTGATCAACTGGAGACTCCCGGAGAAGTTCAGCTAGGATGGGGAAGGGCCTTTAGACTGTGTCACTTGAAAATTAGTTGAATGAACTGGGAATGTTTGCCCTGGAGAAGAGAAAACATAGGCGGGTCATGAGAGTTCATTTCAACTTGATGAGCCTTTACGAGATACCTACTGTGCGCTTGGCATGGACCTAGGTATGCGCAGGGACACAAACACAAAGTGAAGCAGCCCTGCCCTCCAGGACCCACTACTCTTACTTGGTCCTCCTCCCTTTCTCCTAGACTAAGCTGTCTGCTCCCCTTGCCTCTGCTTCCCCTGAAGCTTGACTTCCTGCCTCCTCACTCCACTGAAACTACTCTCCAGAGCTGGCCATGATCTTTGGGTAGCTACCTCTGGTGCCTCTCTGTAGCCTCTGACCTCTGTCAGACACTCTCTGTGCTCGTCCCGTTCCCTTGAGTCTCCTCCTGCCTGCTTGACCATTCCTGCTCTGCCCCTCTGCCCACTTTGCTGATCTTCCTCCATACCACACACTCTTACTGTGGCTCAGTCCCGAGGTTCTGTCTGGGCCCTTCTTGTGTCTCTCTCTACATTGCCGCTTGGTAACTGGGTCAGCTCCGGGGGCCATGATTATCGCCTCCATGCAGATAAATCCCAGATCCAGAGACTGGGCGCTAGTTTCTTGTTAACTTCTGCTGCACCATCTGCCTTTCGGATGTTGTGATCTGAGTGACCCCTGTGAATCTCAAACTCAGAACTTGAGGAAAAGGGACGATTTCATTTTGGTCTTTGCAGCCACCCGACCTCGTTCGGGGCCGGCGCCTGGTAGACACATCGTAAATGCTCATATAGATGGGTTGATTGATGTTCCTTAGGGCAAGGGGGGACTCCTCACTCAATTCATGGGCTGTGAGAGCTGAGATCAGGTGTGTTTATTTGGCCCTTTGAAGGCTGGCAGCTTCTGCCATCTCCTCGGCTCCCTGTCTTAAAAAGCCTTGGTTGTCTTCACTGTCACTTCCTGATGGCCTGCCCATCCTCCCTGCTGCCAGCTCCCTCCTTTGCAGCAGGACTACAGCTGAACAGAACCAGTCAGTGCCTTGGCTCTGGAAACATGGGTCTCGTCCTGCCGCGTCAGCATCAGCCTCCGCACATCACAGAAATGTTACCTTATCATTGTCATTCTCTTTCATGAAATTGTTTCTTTTCTTTTTTGCCTTTTGGAGGGCAATTGGGGTCAAGTGACTTGCCCAAGGTCACACAGCTAGTAAGCATGTCAAGTGTCTGAGGCCAAATTTGAACTCAGGTCCTCCTGACTCCAGGGCCAGGGCTCTATTCATTGTACCATCAAGCTTGTCCTTTAACCTCTTATCCAATGGACAGTGGCTGTCATTCTGGTATATTTGAATCAATTCCTCCTCTATTATGGATATCACACTTCTATCAGAAAAACACGAGTTAAATATGTTCCTCTTAATTTGAACTGCATTGGGTTTTTTGTGCAAAACATTTTCAATTTTTGGTGATTAAGATTATTCATTTTACCTTCTGCAATCTTATCTGTCCCTTCTTTATTCACAAACTGTTCCCTATATGTAGTTGTGAAAGGTGTTTCTTGCTTTGTGGCTCTGATTTGTTCATGATGGGACTTTTTGTTCCTAGGCCATGTATCCATTTGAAACTTATCATGGCAAATGATATTGGATTTTAGTCTAAACTAATTTTTTTTTTGCCACATTGCTTTCCAGTGTTCCCAGCGATTTTTAGTAAATGGTAGTCTCAGTGTTTATTGAGAGCCATCAACACTGTGTTTATTGGCTTCTGTAGATTATACAACTAGTCTTTCTCCACTGGTCACCTTCCCTGTTTTTTAACAGTACAAATAGTTTCCATTCTTTCCTTCTAATAGAGGAGACAGGTACATTAACCAGCCAGTCACTAAGCATTTATTAAGCACCTGCTCTGTGTCAGGCACCCGGTAAGCCCTGGGAATACAAGGGGGCAAAAGACAGTCTCTGCCCTCAAGGAGCTTACAGTCTAACCAGGGGAGAGACAACGTGCAGACCTGTATTTAAAGCAAATTTTAGTATATGGGATAAATAGGAATTAAGAGACAGAAGGCACTGGAATTAAGAGGGGTTGGGAGAGACTTCCTGTGTAAGGTGGGATGTTAGTTGAGACTTGAAGCCAGGGAGGTGGGTGGTCAGAGAGAGGAGGGAGAACACCAGAGAAAATGGCCAGAGATGGAGGGTCTTGTTCATGAAGCAGCTGAGAGGCCAGTGTGAGAAATGCGAGAGGCCAGTGTGAGAAACGCGGCTGTGGGATCACAGGTAGCCCAGCCGAGCTTCCGCTGCCCACTGCTTCCCTGGGGGCCTTAGGAAGATCCACGTGATGTGTCCCTGAAAACAGCAAACCCCTTCTCACCTTCTCACAGAGGAAGGTGGTTATTACGCTCCCAGCAAGGAAGCAGGTGTGGTGCTCACTAGGGACACCCCCACACTGGTACAGCAGCGGGAGTGAGGGTCTACAGTTCTGTAGAATTTCCTGGTAGACTTAGTAACCCTCAAATTCCTGACTTTATTTCCCTGTATTCCCTCTACGTATGCAGATTATATGCAGATTACATAGGCCTGGTAGTGAGGACGATTGTGACCTCTAAGGTCCCAGCTGTTTGCCACACTCCCACCTTCCTAGTTCCCTCTGGCCATTGTCATAGTTCCAGGAAGGCCATGGACTTAGTAAAATAAGATGAGTGAGCTTCCCCACAGCTATGGATTATCTTCCAATAACTTTTGTGGGAGCAAAACGAGATGCCATAATATATCACCTCTTACACCGGTGTCCCTGGATCAGAGGCCCTGGGCAGGAAAGGGGGATAGTGGTGGAGTGGGGGAGAACTATAAGGTGTAAGCTGACTGGAAAGGTAGGAGGAGGCAGGTTATGAAAGGTTATGAACGCCAAATGGAGGATTTTGGATTTGATCCTGGAGCATTAAGGGAGCTACTGTAATTTTTGAGTAGGGAAGTGACATGATGTTTAGGAAAATCATTGTAGTGGCTGAATGGAGGGGGGACTGGAATGGTAAGAGACTGGAGGGGGGTGGAAAATCCTTCCCACTCAAAGCTATTGTAATCATTCAGGCTTACAGTGATGAGGGCCTGCGCACAGGTGGGGGCAGTGTCTGAAAAGAGGGGGAGGCAGGTTGGAGAGACCCTGCAGAGGTGAAATCCATAGGTCTAGCAACAGCTTGGATTTGGGGCCGGGTTGGTGAGAGATAGTGTGGATCCCAGGGTAACTCCTAGGCAGGGAGCCTGGAGCACTGCAGGGGGTGGAGGGGGGTAGGGAATGGTGCCCTCTATAGTAATAGGGACCGTATGAGTGGGGAGAGTTTTAGGGGGCAAGATAATGAGTTCTGTTTCAGACATGCTGAGTTTAAAATGTCTACTGGCGTTCCAGTTTAAGAGTCTGAAAGGCATTTCAGTTGGACTCAGTGAGATTAGAGATCAACAGAGATTGATTGGAGCAGGAAAGGTAGATTGAGAGTCATCAGCATAGAGATGGTCATTAAATCCTTGGGTGCTGATGAAATCAGCAAGGGAAGTAGTATAGAGGGAGAAGAGAGCTCAGGACTGAGTGCGGAGGGACATTAGGGACAGAGAAGGAGCGGTCAGAGGTAGGGGGAGAACCAGGGGAGAGTAGAGTGACTTGAAAACCTAGAGAGAAGAGGGTCCCAAGGAGGAGAGGGTGACCCGCAGTGTCCAAGACTGCAGAGAGGTCCAGGTGAATGAAGACTGAGAAAAGGCTTCTGCATTTGGCAGCTAAGAGCCAATTCCTCACAGGGTGCTGTGAGGATGGAAGGAGGCACAGAAAGTGTCCTAAGTTTCTGTGTCTTGTCTGCCCACTCAGACTGGGAGCTCTCCAAAACAGCAACCCGTTTTCTCCTTCCTGTCTCCTTCCAGTGCCCCCTTCCAGGGGCATTGATCCCTTGAAATTTCTGTCTTTTTAGAGCTCTTGGGAACAAATCCTCATATCTCACCTTCCAAACCAGTCCCTTTCTGTGGTTGTTGTGAAGCCCTGTGGCTTATGCCAATCTTAGAGGCGGGGTGCCATGCAGACCTGCCTTTGGCTAGGGAGGAGGGAAGTGCCTCTCCCAGCTTTATGTCTTTCCAGGCGGCAGCAGAGCTTGCCTGTCTCTCTTCCCTTCTCTCCTCCTTCCTTTTGCCCTTTCCTTCTGGCATAGCTTTACTGTTTTAAAAGAAATCAGTGTAGCTTTTTTATGTGGTGACAGATGTCCTCTAGGAGGAGAGTGGCATCTGTTACCCAGGTCTCTGTCGCAGATTCCTAGATTCATAAAGGCCTGCCTGAGACCTTGCCTCCAGGGCCTCAGGCCTCCTCCCACACCTCCTGAATGGCCATACTGATGCCCCTTGCCTATTCTGCATTGCCACAGCCATATCTGCCAGCTGCTTCTCATTGGACAGCAGAGCAAGCTGTGAAGCAGGGCCCTGGTGGTGTGAGGTTTCCCCTTCCCCCTAAGCAGGGGCACTGTGCTGGGGTTTTCCTTATAACCTTAGTAAGACACAAGAGTCTTTTGTAATACTTGAAATATCCATTCATCTCCCATACCTCCTACTGATTCTCAAGGTATCTCTGCAAAAGCACTGACCTATCCTGGAGGGAAGTTACTAATATGCCTTAGAAAGCAATTCTTTTTCATTTCCTTTCCTTCAAACAAATCTGGATTCTCTTCTGAGACTAACTAATCTCCCTCTTCCTCAGTGAGGCCTAGCAGTTAAAATGCCTAGCACTTCCGCTAGTGCCGTCTGAAGTTTCTCAAGTCAATCTCTCATCCCTACCTAAGGGCTCCTCAGGTTTCAGTGGCAGAGTTTCTGTTCAAGTCTTTTAAAAAAATCCAGCTACTCTAAGCTGAGTTCTTGGTGGAATATTTATGTTCTCTAGAAAAATGAATTCTCTCCTCAGCTCCTGACCTGAAAATGAAATTGCTAGCCTGTACCAAGCAAGCTGGTTGTTTCCTAATGTTTTAATTGAAACCTGTCTGTGCATGGTTGGTGATGTTGCTTTGCTTTGAAAGTACCCCTTTTTTGTTTAAAATCCCACCAAGTCCTTAATAAAAAAAACTATTGAGTTCATGACTGTGAGCCCTGCTAAAGTAGCCACACGTTTTCCTGAAGCAGAGGGAAAAAAAAACAAAAAATCTTGAGACCTGTGCCTTTCTCCAGGCAGGAAAGGCAAAGAAAGCATTGGCCATTCCCACCCAGAAGATGAGACTTGGATCTGTCAAGTCTACTCAGAAAGCATTTCTTTTCTGTGCCAGCCTCTGTGATAAGTCCTGGGAAGACAAAGAAAAACAGAATTGGTCCCTGCCCTCACGGAGTCCAGAGTCTGATGGGGAAGGCAGCCTGTAAATAATGATGTTCAGTGAAGAGATGGCCAAGATCACTTGGGGAGGCCCAAGGAGCCAAAGAGAAGCCAAGCAGTGAAGCTTAGGAGGGAGAGGGAGAGGGTGAAAACCCACGGAGTGAGCCTCGCCGTCCTCGGGACACATCTGTTACGTACCCACCGTGTGCCTTGTGGGGTAGGCAGCGTGAGACACAGAGAAAGGCAGGAGCCTGCTCGGTCAGGCCCTGCCTTCGAGGAGCCCACGATCTAAGGAGGGAGGCACCACAGCGACGTGAGTGAGAAGGTGAGCTCCTGGAGAAGGTGTGCAGTGGGAGGGCTGGGAGCTGGAGAGGCTTAGCTGAGGAATGTGTGACCCCGGACAAGCCGCTTGATCTCCATGAACCTCAGCGTCTTCGTCTGTCCGTCAGGAGACAGATCTGAAGATGTAGACAGAGGGAGAACTTCAGACGGCCCTTCAGGACTTCTTCGTTGGGTTCCTTCTTTCCTGATGATTTGTTTTTAAGTCGATGATGATCGTCCCAAAGACCTCTGAGTAGCAGGTTTTATGGCCCTCCTGTTGAGGACTGGGGCCACGTTTCACAGGATGGTAAGACCTGGAGAGGGCTTTGGATGGACTTCCTGGGCAGGGCTCAGATCTGTGCTGCCCTCATTTTCACGCTCCCCAGACAGTCACATCCCCTGCCATCAGCCTTGTACGGGCCCTCGTCACCTCCCTGCTGGGCTGTCGCAGTCACTGTCTGCTTGGCGTCTCTATCTCAGATCTCTTCCTGCTCCAGTCTCTCACCCATCTCAGAGGCAGCTGGGTGGCACGGTGGCTAGAGCCCCTGGCTTAGAATCAGCCAACCCTAGGTAAAATCTAACCTCACACCTCATTACCTCTGCAAGACACTGAGCCTGCCTCTGCCTCAGTAGGGATAATAGTGGCCCCCACCCATCAGGGTTGTTGTAGGGATCAAATGAGATGAATTTGCAAAGTGCTTGACCCTGTGCTTGGCTCCTAGTCGCACTCATTGATGTGGCACCTTCTCCCCTCCACACCTCTGCTCCGTGAGGTCTGTGGTCTGGGCCTTTTCCCTAGGTCTCCCCAAGCCTGGAGTTCTCTCTCTCTGTTGCCGTCCTATGTTCTGCAGCCAGGTCTTTCCTGGTCTCTCCTCCTCTTGGTCTTGACATTCTGAGGTGATCTCCTGTGGTCTCTCGTGTGTAGCAAGTTTTCTGCATGTGCTTCTCCCCCTAGAGTGGAAGCCTCCTGAAGTCAGGCACCATTTCACTTTTGTCACAGAGCCTGGCACATAATGAGCCTTTAACAAGGTATTGGGTCTGACTAGCTTTCTGGTCACAGTGCCCTCTCTGTGGCTGATTGGGGGAGGCTGAAGGCTTTGAGAAATCTGCCCTTAAACAGCACTGGTGTTTCTGTTTGCCTTTCAGAGGTTCTGGGGGACAGTATATAGTCGATTTCCCTGTTCCACCACTAACTATGACCCCGACTTTACTTATTCATTATTGAAGAAAGTCTCGCCTCCCTCTTCCTCCCCTACAGGGTTGTCGAGGCGTTCAGATATTCCCGTGTGTTCTGCTGGTGTTCCAGATACGCTTATTTGGGTTTGCTGTGTGACTTCCTTAGTGCAGGGACAGTGTTGGCTCAGGTTCCTAGCACAGTAGAGATACAGTTCACTCGTTAGCTCTCAGTAACTTCTGTCCGAATGACAGAGTTCACGTCCCCGCTCGGACCTTCACTCCCTCATTTCACTACAGTTTTCTCTGAGCATGATCCTCGTGTTGGAAAAAACAGAAGGGAGGGCAGCTGACAGGAGCTGGAACCTAAGAAAAGTAAGAAAATAAAAGAAGTTATCTGCTTGGCCTTGATGGATTGCAGCCACAAAGAATGGGGCCAAGCTACTAAAGTAATTGGTAGATGTGATTTCTGATAAAGTGCCAGTGGCTGTTGAAAAGTTGTGGCAAATGGGAGAAGTGCTGCCTGACTAGACAAGTGTACACGTCTCAGTTCTCTAAAAAAGGTGGGGGCCGGTGTGGAAAGGGCAGTCTGTCACCTGATATCAGCAGATGAGCTTGACCTCCATTCCTAGCCAGAACTCAGAGAGTAGTATGTAAAGGGTGAGTAGCAATCATCTAGGTCAGTGGTTCTCAACCTGTGGGTCGCAACCCCTTTGGGGGTCAAACGACCCTTTCACAGGGGTTGCCTAAGACCATCGGAAAACACATATTTCCAATGGTCTTAGGAAGCGAGACACGTCTCCAGGTGGGTCTGCCCACATGCAGATACGCCCACATACAAGTATTAAAGGTTCACAGCATTAGGAAGGTTGAGAACCCCTGATCCAGGTGATAGCTGCTTGGGCCTAGAGTCAGGAAGACCTGAGTTCAAATCCAGCCTTGGACATTTACTAGTTATGTGACCCTGGGTAAGTCACTTAACATTTGCTTGTCTTAATCCACTGGAGGAGGAAATGGCAAACCTCTGCAGTATCTTTGCCAAGAAAACTCCATGGAAGGTATGGTACATATGGTCACAAAGAGTCAGATTTGATGGAACCTGAATGACTAAACGACAGTGGATCATCTTAAAAAAGAAAGCAGTGATTACAGCAAGCCAGCCTAACCCCATCAAGAATAGGCTATGTGATCTGACTTTTGGGGGTGGAACCAAGATGGCGGAGAAGCACTCAGCCAAGCTCTCCCTATGCTCCCCTCTAAACAGCTCTAAAGTAAAGCCTCAAATCAGATTCTGGAGGGGCAGAACCAGTAAAAGGTCAGACTGGGACATCCTCCCTGCCTACTGCATCATAGGAGATCAGAAAGAGAGATCTGCGGTACAGAAGGTGGGCCAGAGCCCATGTGGATGAAGCACCAGAAGTGGGATTAGGGGATGATGACAGAAGCAACTTTGTGAGCTCTCAAGCCAGAGATGGTAAGGGGACCTGGCAACTGATCAGAAATCACAGAGTAGCCCTGTGCTAGAATAAGACACAAGTTCAGATGCTGTTTGGCAACTCCATTGCTCGTACCCATTTGTGGGTCAGAGGTCAAGGGCAGAGAGAAGCACTTTTGATCAAGAGGCAGTGGAAGCCTGAAGGGGTGAGTAGTATCACTTCCTATTCCAAGGAGGAGGGCCCTGAGGAACAGTACCAATTGCAAAGCCAATGGATCAGTGGCCCTTCTTGGTTAAGGACCAGAGTACAGACCAAGAGAGCAGGAACCGCTCTTCTCCCCAGATCACACCACCCTTGGAAGCACCACAGACTTTCAGACCCCCAGAACTAGCTCTGAAAACAGCAGTGTGAAAATGCCTGAAGCTTGAGACAGTACTCCTCCCTACACCCGGAGTTAAAATAAGAGTCTGCTGCAGAATCTGTTATGCTTCAGTAGCAATCAGGGGTAGCAATCATGATCTTAGATAAAGCAAAAGCAAAAATAGATCTAATTAAAAGGTATAAACAGGGAAGCGACATTTTGCTAAAAGGTACTGTGGACATTAAAGTAATGTTGATACTAAACATAAATGCACCAAATGGCAGAGCATCCAAATTCTTAAAGGAAAAGTTAGGTGAATTGCCGGAGGAAGTAGACAATAGAACCATACTCCCGGGGGCCTCAACTTTACCCTCTCAAAATTAGATAAATCTAGCTATAAAATAAATAAGAAAGAAGTCAAGATGATGGATAGAATCTTAGAGAAGTTAGGTATGTTAGACCTCCAGAGACAACTGAATGGGAATAGAAAGGAATATGCCTTTTTCTCAGCTGTACATGGCACCTTCACAGAATTGACCATATATTAGGGCATAAAAATTTTGCAGTCAAATGCAAAAAAGCAGAAATGTTAAATATACCCTTTTTAGACCACAATGCAATAAAAATTGTGGAAGCATCAATTAAAAATTAATTGAAACTAAATAATAATATCTTTAAGAATGAGTGGGTCAAAACACAAATCATAGAAACAGTTTCATGAAAGAGAATGACAACAATGAGATAACTTTTCAAAATTTGTGGGATGCAATCAAAGTAGTACTCAAGGGAAATGTTATCTCTAAATGCCCGAATCAATAAAAGAGAAAAAGAACATATCAATGAATTGGGCATGTAACTATAAAAAAAAAGCAACCTAGAAAAAGAACAAATTAAAAATCTCTAATTAAAAACTAAATGTAAATCTTGAAAAATCAGAGGAGAGATAAATAAAATTAAAAGTAAAAAAAAGGACAGGTGGCTAGGTGGTGCAATGAAGAGAGCACCGGCACTGGAGTCAGGACGACTTGATTCAGATCTGGCCTCAGACATTTAACACTTATTAGCCATGTGACCTTGAGCAAGTCATTTAACCCCAGTTGCCCTGCCTTCCACCCTCCAAGAAAAGCAAAAAGTAAAAAAAAAAAAAAATGAACTACTATATAAAGCTAAGAGCTGGTTTTATTTATTTTATTTTATTTTAAAAATAGACAAATAATTGGTTAATTTGATTTTTTTTAATTACTAATACCAAAAATGAAGAGTGAATGTACCACCAATGAAGATGAAATTAAAGCAGTTATTAGGGGTTATTTTGCCCAGTTATATGCCAGTAAAACTGACAGCACTAAGTGAAATGAATGAATATTTACAAAAATATAAACTGCCTAGATCAACAGAAGAGAAGACAGAATGCTTAAATAACTATATCTTAGAAAAAAAAATTGAACAAG
>CM053581.1:18749629-18850126 GCA_028627135.1 Pseudochirops cupreus
TGTGTATGCAATTATTATTATTATTATTGACTACATCCAACTGGAACTTGAGATACACAGGCACTGCAGTTGGGAGATCCATCCTGCCCTACCAAAAAGTGACATAGGAGAGAATAGACTGGGGGAGGGGGGACACACTGGGATGGCTGTTTTGGGGCGGTGGGCGGGGGAAAGACGGGGAGAAAAATATGTAACTCAAAATCTCGTGGAAATGAATGATCAAACTATAATAAAATTTAAAAAAAAAGAATGTAACCTCCTTAAAGGCAGAGATTGTTTGTTTTTATTTTTATATCCCCAGAACCTGGCACCTAATACAGGCTTAGTACATGCATACATACATGCAGATAGATTGATTGATGGATATTGGTATTATTTCACTGTTCATTAGTTCAAAAAATCTTTTTTAAAAAAGCCTTTGACAAAATACAATACTCATTCCTATTTAAAACACTAGAAAGCAAAGGAATCAATTGAGCCTTTCTGAAAATGATAAGCTGTATCTATCTAAAACCAAGAGCATGTGTTATCTGTAGTGGGAATGAACTTGGTACCTTCCCCACTCAGATTAGGGGTGAAGCAAGAATGTCCATCATCAGCACTGTTATTCAGTATCGTATTAGAAATGCTATCCGTAGCAATAAAAAAAAAGAAGAAACTAAAGGAATAAAAATAGGCAATAAAAAAAACAAAACTCACTTGGTAGGAGGTGATGGTATACTTAGAGAACCCTAGAGAATGAACTAGAAAACTAGTTCAAACAGTTAAAAGTTTCAGCAAAGTTGCAAAATATAAAATAAACCCTCACAAATCATCAGTATTTACATATACTACTAACAAAATTCAGCAAGAAGAGATAGAGAAATTCTGTTTATAATAACTATAGATTTTGATTACAAACAATTAGAATGTGAGGCCTTTAAGGGTAGGAACCATCTTTTGGGGTTTTGTTTTGTTTTTTAATTTGTATCCTTGGTGCTTAGAACAGTGTCATGTACATGGAAGGCCCGTAATAAATGTTTTTCACATAATATATCTCTGTGAATGGCCTTGATTTTTTCCAGTAAAATATGACATAAGGGTCTTAGCGGAGAAGTTAGGGGAGGAGAGCCATGAGAAGTTTGAGGAAGGATCAAAATGTCTGGGAGAGCCATTGTTGGGAGTGGGATACTGAGTCACTGAGAGCTATAAAGGGATTGCCTTGCCATAGCGAGGACCCAGTTGAGATTATGTAATGGCACTTTGTAGTTTTGTGATTTTCTCTAGTTTCATTCAGCAGGAGGTATATAGGAAGAAAGGTGATAGATGGTGGGGTTATCCAAGGCTGAGACTGGCAGGGTGGGGAGGCAAAGTAGCTAGAGGGAGAAAAGATGTGAGAAGAGGCAGTGTGGAGTTGACCTGGTTATCCAAGGTTTCAGGATGGTGAAAGGCTGCTGCCAGAGTGATGGTCTGGGAGAGAATCCAGGGCCCGAGGGATTGGAGGTCACTGTGTGAACAAAGGGCAGGGCTTGGGAATTCCAGGTCTAGGGGAGAAAGGGAATGGCTATAGACTGTGGTCAGATAAGGGCATTTCAGTGTTTGTGAAGGGGAAAGTGGTGCATTTGTGGGGGATGGGAAGACCCTGGGGCTGACGGTCCTGCTGGGGTTGTATGCTAAATTAGCATGGAGGAGCAGATTATAGGAAGTGAGTAGGATGAGGAACTGTGAGGTTAGTGGTGTTTGAAGCAGGGCCACTGTGTATGTTGAAGTCCCCTAGAGGGAATGTTGGGGAGCGGAGAAGGATTGTGAGCCAGACACTGAAGTCCTTGAAGAAAGAAGGGGAGTTGCCCGGGTATCTCTAGACTAGAACTGCCAGAATTTTGACTGAGTGATGGATATGGAGTAAATTTCAAAGAAGGGAGAGACAGTGAGGAGCAAGGCTTGTTCCAGTTCCCTTGTGTCCACTGGTGAATTGGGGGAGTGGTGATTGGAAGGGCCCCAGTGATAGACAGGAAGGCCAGCTCAGTGAGAGCCAGAAGATGGAAGGAGTGAGAAAGGAAGAGATTGAAGATGAAAGCAAACTTGTTGCCTAAAAAAGGAGGCATCCCTGAGAAACAATATGAGGGGTCGGTAACTTTAGAGCAAGATGTTGAGGGGAATGAGAACTAGGGATTGGGCAATGAGGTCTGGGAAATGGGGTTTGAATGATGACTGCCGGGATGGGGAGGGAGAGTTTGTTAATCACTGAGGAGAGGAGTCGGATTTTCTTGTTCCCCATAGGATTTGGCCTCCGGGTACAGGCCAGTTTAGGCCAGAAGAAGACTTGGTGCTACTCCCTTTGCCCCAAGGCAAGAGACTTGACAGAATGACCTTTCTCCTTTTCACTGGAAAGGGGGAGTCTGGTGTTCAGTGGAGTGGGGTTTTTCCTCTTCCAGCTAGAGGCAGGAGACTGGACAGTTGGCCTGGTTGAATGGAGGGAGAATACTGGTCTTGATGGAATGGCAGTTCTCCTTTTCCCAAGGGAAGCTAGAGACCAGGCAGGAGACCAGGTCTAGTGTCTTTGTCACAGACTGGAGACTGTTACGAAACATTCCCATCATCAGGCACTGAGTGGACACTGAAGCAGAGTTAGGCTGTGTGTGCCAAAACTTCCTCCTACTTAGAATGAGCCCAGAGTGGAATGGCCTGAAGAGGTTGTGGGATCTGTGATACCTGAGTGGCCATTCTTACTCTACAGGAGGAGTGGTGCCTTCTGAGACCTCTCTTAGCTCCAAATCCTACTTCCTTAGGCCCTTCAGTTTCTTGACACTTCCTGATTTATGTTGGGGAGGTGCGCTTTGGGGGTGCTTCTGATGGTGGAGTCATTTTTCCATCCTGTCCAACTCTTCATGACCCCATTTGGGGTTTTCTCAGCAGTGATACTGGCGTGGTTTGCCATTTCCTTCCAGCTGTCTGGGTAGATCCTCTTAACAATTAAAAACTATGTCTCTCTTTGTTTAGAAAGTCCAGATCTCAGGGTCCTGTGATTTTACACAGAGGTAAAGATAGGTCTGTGAAATTCACTAATAATCCATAAACCCCATTTAAATAATGTGCTGACCTTCTCCACCCATCTTTTATGAGCATTGCTGACAGCATAATTAGTAGCAGTGGGTGATGAGTTTGCATTTGGCCGCTCTGCTTTATCTCTGTGCTGGGTCATGTGGCCAGGGGTTCGGATGTCTTTTACCAGAGTCCCACCTTGGCTACAGAAGGAGTGACTTGTTAAGAGTTCCTTTGTGCAATGCACACATATCCCTTTTCCTCAGTCTTGGATGACATCTTCCCCTTCGGCCTCCATATTCATCTTCTCTTCCTCTGCTGTGGCCATTTGTCCTCTGACCAAGAGAGCTTTGCCCGGGATCTCTGGGGCCCTATCAGTTCTGCTCCTTAATTAGCTAGAGGAGCCCCTGTGAAGTGATGCAAGGAGCTGGGCTCTCCCTGGAGCCCTCTTCCGTTGTCTGGTGCCCCAGCCCCCCCCCTGCTGCTCCAGGGAGCCCGATGCCAGGAAACCATTCAGCTAATGCACTAACACCACCTCTTATTTGTCTCAATCCCATGAAGATGCATGTGACCTGACATGATCTTGGTGTGTAAACAAATGCTCAGCAGATTTTCAGTTCCTGGGCTGTGGATTTTCTTCCTAACCTCCCTCTCTAGCAGTGAGAACATTTAAGGCAAATCAATGGAATGGGCACAGGTGAACACCGTTTGACCAGTGGGAAGAGCCCTGGCCTGGGAATCAGCAGATGTGGATTCTGATTCTAATTCAGTCTTTCCAGCTTTGTGACTGTGGGCCGGTCACACCCCTCTCCCCCTACTGTCCTCTATAAATTGGGGTGGTGATGCAGCTGTCTGCCAGGTATGAGGGGAGTCCTCAGAGTCCTCATCACCATGACAGTCTGTGACAGGGTGGCCGGTCACTCAGTGAGCATTTATTAAGCTCCTTATATGTGCCAGCCATTGGGCTGAGCTCCAGGGATACGAGGCAGTCCCTGCTGTTGAGAGAACAAGGACATGCGCGAATACATGTACAGAAAATGAGAATCAATGCAAAATGATAACTTGTAAGGTAACTTAGGAGGTGGGGGCAGGAGCAGCTGAGGGCATCAGCAGAATCTGTACCTATAAGGCGGGGCTCAAGCAGAACCTTCCAGGAAGAGAGGGATTCTCTGAGGCAGAGGTGAGGAGGGGGCGCCTTTCAGGCCTGGGGATTGTTGCTGTTTGTTCCTCATTCTCAGAGAGGACCATGACTTCAGGAAGGTGATACTATGACTTGCAAATCAATTGAATTGAAGTGAGGCAGGGCTGTGCAAAGCCATAACCCTGAATGCAGAGGGAGACTTTGGCCTTTTAAAGCTAAGATCTTTCCCAGGTCTTACTTTGTCTGAGGCAACACCCATTCAGTGATTAAAGCTAGGTAAGAAATAAGACAAAAAATGGCCTCTTTTACCTGCTCAAAAAAAAAAAGTCACTGTGGGAGGGAAACTTGTTGAAGTTTGTTAAGAGGATCATTTCAGACAGCAGGGTTTATTAGAACAATGCATAAAGTTATAAAAAGAAGGCAGCACATGTTGGAGACCTGCCCCTCAGCTTCCCACACTGTGCTCCCTCCGTGTTTACGATTGTTAGGAGATGATGAAGAATAGGAAAAGTTGTATTTTGTGGGTCATGTGTGTCATGCTCCTCCATCCCCATTCCAGCCTGGATACCTCTCTGTAGTGTGAGCTGTGCTGAGGTGTCACAAGCTTCCTAAGGCCCCTTGGGGTGTCATGCTCCTCCATCCCCATTCCAGCCTGGATACCTCTCTGTAGTGTAAGCTGTGCTAAGGGGTCACAAGCGTCCCAGGGCCCCTCAGGTTGTAGGGCTCATGATGAGCTGTGTGCCTGTCATCCTGTGATGAGCCCAGCTCATTTTGTCTGTCATGGTTGCTAGAACTAGTTTTACCTTCTCCAGAGAGAAACCTGTAGTGCTTCCCTGCAGGGGAGGTCTGATGTCAGGTCCATTAGAGTGAGTCATTCATGTGGACTTATCTCATTCATTGAGCTCTCCTGGTGATCATGGCTACCTCATAGAATAATGGTGATGGTGATGGTGACAATCTGCATGACGTGATTTCCAGCAGATGCCTGAGTCATGGGGATTTGTTTATAGAAAAGGAGGAGTTTGTGGTGGCAGCTTAGCACATGGTCATCCCCCCAGACGTTAGAGCTAGCTTATCCTGGAGAAGTCTGGATTTAGTGACCAGTGCGGATCATGTGAGGAAATGGTAGAAACCTCAACATATTGTGGGCTGCAAAACCAGACTACCTGCATAATACCTGGGTAGACATGATCGGATGGCCTGGACGATTGGTTCTTGCCATGGTCACTCTCTGCAGCTTGTCCCTGACCCCCAAAACATCCTCAAACTTAGCCCTTCTCTAGCCATCACCAGCTCCCCACACACACTCTCAACATGCTTCTCGTTCTGGGAAAACTCGTCAAATCAGTACCATTGCTTCTAGAAAGACCACTGCATGTGACTGCCCAGCAGCTCCCCTCCCCATGCCTAGGGCTTTGCCAGCTTTCCCTGGCCACCATCCCCTCTATTGTGTTATCTCCTGTTATTAAATTGGAAGGTTCCTGAGAGCAGGTTCCTGTCTCTCTTGGATCTCTCTCTCCAGTGCTTAGCATGGTGCCTGCCACATTTTGGGTGCTAAATCAATGCTTTTTCATTCATTCAATTATATATTGTTAGTTTACTCATTTCTATCATGTCAGATTTGAAGAAAGATAAATCTTCATACTACATATATAGACCTCAGAGTATCTTTGAGAGATCAGTGACATACTGTACTGGACCCAGAGCATCAGCCAAAACCAAGCTGCTGTCCACAGTCACTAAGTGTAGCCTTGCTCCAAAATGACTGAAGAACGTTTTCAGTGAACGTTGCTGTGCTGAGCATTATTCTCCTCATGCTGCACAGAATGAAAAAAGGTCTCAAATGCGGGCATGTAGCAAGAGAGATCAGAATCCAGGACACAGCATTCCCATGCTCTGTCTGCAGCTGGATTTGTGCTCAGGCTGCAGAGTGAATGCTTTAGATCATGTCACTTTAATACAGTTTCTTTACCAAGTTATTTTATCCATCCATGGCCACAGAATAGTTGATGTAAAAAGAACAATTACAAGATAATAATGACTTGTTCCAGGATCACTTCTATCTGTACGCCATCCAAAAGATGAGAGAAATGAGATAATGATAACGTACAATAATGATATACAGTGGTGAGGGGAATCGCATTCTTTCTAGACTAGAGGGAGGTGACAACTGTCCCTCACCGGCAGGAAGACCCACACTGAGAAATGTCTCTGCAGTGACAGGGATAGCCAGCCGTCCCGGCCTTCGTGCCCCTGGGTGCTGGGAGCGCCTAAGTAGAGAGTGGATGAGAGCTATTGGTGTGAAGGAGAGCAGAGCTCTCTGGCACATAGCAGTGTCCTTCCTGGCAAGATCCCCCTTCTGTTTGCCCCTAATGCATTTATGTGCCACAGACTGTGCTGAACACAGTAGGCTCCTCACAAGTATTTGTCCTAGAGAGCTGCTTAGAGGTAGAGCTACAGATTTCCAGCTCTGCATCATCCAAAACGCCATTCCTCTTGCCCTCTCCACTTTCTGGTTAGAATTCCTAACGTAACGTCTCCCTTCTTAGCTGTGAGCATTGTGACAGACTGGAGGTGCTATTTCTCACTCCTTTCATTGGAGATCTAATTTGGAAGAGAGGTCAGGCTCCCCTCCCAGCCCTGGGTGGCCGTGATGGGTATGCCTTGCAAAGCCATTACTTTTTTGGCCTGACCGCAAGGCCTGGCTGAGGACTCTCTGCAGCCAGCCATACTCTCATTCCCTCTTGTTTGCCGCTGATTGTCTGCTCTGGAGAAAGACTGTAGGTGGCTTTCTCTGTCTTGCTACTAGCCTAGGAGTGGAAAAAGTTGAGCTGGAGAGCTGATGGCTGAGGTCATTGCAGGGTTCTGCTTGTTTGAAGAAAATCAAACTGAAACCTGATTCAGTGGATTAAAGTTGGAGGAGAAGAGCTTTGTTCTTTAAAAAGAACAATCTCATTTCCTGATTTGTAATCCCCAAAAGCCACGGTAAGTTTGCTTTTGGAAATAAACCAGCGCTCCTAGTGGGACTGCGTATGAGACATACAAATGAGGGGTGCTCATTCTGCCTGCCAGCCCCAGCAAGGTCGCTCTTGTCTGGTGACATTTAAACCAGGGGCTGTGGGTCCTGGGCCTCAGACTCGGCACCGCCGGCAGCACCCCTCTTGTCACGGGATCCGACGGCAGTCTGACGTGAGCCTGGCCTGGATGCTGACACCTGCTGTTTAATGGGATTTGTCCCTGGGTTCTCATTGCCTTTGCTTCAGTGAAAGCCCTACGGGCCAGCCTGGTTTGTCTCGGGCTGTTCCTAACTTGTGACCTCTTCATAGCTGACCCCTTTGCTGCTTCACACGGCTTGTCCCTAGGTCCCTTTCCTAATTCTCTTGTCCAGCCCTGCAGCTGCTCTCTCACCAAGCAGGAGCAGCCCAGTCCTGCTGAGATAGAGACAGCAGAGCTGAAATGCTTCCTGTCTTCTCTGTGAGGGGGATCACTTGCCATGAGTCATATGAATGGGCATGAGCTGACATCTGAAAGGCTCATGAGAGATTGAACATAGCTGGGCCCAAAGCTTTGGGCAGAGTGAGGTGCCATCTTGGGCAAGGAAGTGTTAGCCTCCTTCACATCCAAGCTGTTGGCCTCTGACTGCCTTCTTTGTCCCTGGCTTGGTAAGTCACTGATACTGCATGAAGAGAGGAGTGCTGGTGGAAGCAGATGGAGTCAGGAAGACCTGATTAGTGGACATGTCACTGGGGTCCTCCCTCTTCTCATCTGCTCCATGGGTACAATCCTTAGGGCTCATGGTTGTTGTGAAGCTCCAGTGTGATGCTAAAACCCTTAGCCAGCATTTGACCGAGACATCAATGAAGCACTATCAGAAGAGGAGCTCATGTTTAAAAAGACAAAACCAGTGACTTAACATGAGGACATTTTTCCTAATAATTAGATTTGTCTGAAAACAGCAGAAGGTGGCTCCATGATGTAGAGAGAGAGCTCAGGGGGATGAGATCTGGGTCTTTCTATATCAGGCAGAGGCTGGAGCAGATGCTAACGCAGAGCCTTTCTAACGGAGACTCTGCGAGGAGGTGAATTTGTCTCATTCAGGCAGTATTTAATCGTTATCTGCTATAAGCCAAACACTGCGTGTGGCACCGAGGGTATGGAGACCGAAGTCAGAATCCCCACCCTCAGGGAGCTCACAGTCAGAGGAAGGCAACAGGTCCTGCGTTAGTCTGCGCAGAGAACCCAGTGAGCTTCTATCGGGTGGTTACTGGTCAGGAATCCTACCTGACGCAGTGGGCCGGGCACTGTGGTAAGTGTTAGGGACACAGAGACAGTCAAAGACAGTCTGTGTGCTCAAGTCTTGTGACCCCAAAGCAGCCCTCTTGCCACTGTCCAGTCCCACCTCCCATCACCTTCCTTTTCTTGATCACTTTGTCATCCCTCTTCTCCATTTACCAGGGTGCTGCCACTGATGCACACTGGGAGCTTCTTCCGTGCCCTGACTAGCTGACTCCCTTCTTAATGGGGGGCCTTGCTCCCAGCCCAGTCCCCATGTGATTGCTTCATGTTCTCTAGCCCAAGCCCTTCAGCCACTGT
This sequence comes from Pseudochirops cupreus, assembly GCA_028627135.1. NCBI lineage: Eukaryota > Metazoa > Chordata > Mammalia > Diprotodontia > Pseudocheiridae > Pseudochirops > Pseudochirops cupreus. The sequence continues at coordinate 18,758,385 of CM053581.1, forward strand.
AGTTGCTTGACTGATGACTGACATAACGAGCACAAGATTTGAGAGAGAGAATTTTAGCCATGTTAGTCTGGGTACCTTTGTTATATGGGTCTTTGTATCTGCAGCCCCTAGCACAGTGCCTAGCAATAGAAATTTAATTAATTTTCAGTTGAATGAATAAGTGAATGAGCTAAGCTTATACTAGACACTGTACAGGATACAAAAGTAAAATCAGTGGACCACTCATCTTCAAGGAATTTGCATAAAAAGAAGCTGAAAATGGAGGGGAGGGAAGGGGAGGAAATACAGAGTCAGGAGAGTCAGAAGCACAGCCTGTGAGGAATGAAGTCATGGCTAGTCTGGGCATCCTGTTGGGTAGACTGACGTATGGGAACAAGATTATACAATCAAGACTGCACAGAGTCTGACAACATAAAGTGATGAAAGTGTGTGTGTGTGTGTGTGTATGTATGTGTGTGTGTGTGTGAGAGAGAGAGAGAGAGAGAGAGAGAATTGTGCACTGAAGTTCAGTCACAAGGGAGGTGAGACAAGATGCCATTTTGTAGCTGAAAGCCCTCATAGTTTCTGTGTACTTAGGCTAGAGGTGAGTTAGCTCTGGGCCATAACAATCAAGACAGCTCATGTGATCTTAGAATGCATTTAGAGAATGCCAGTGTCTAGATGGAGCTCCATTCTCTTCCCTCTTCAGACCATATTTACGTTGTCTGGGCGCTTCATCTTAAGAATGATACTGACAGGATGGAATGCACCCTGAGGAGAGAAACCAAAAGCCAAGTGTGCATCCCTTGAAGTGACTGGCAATGCTTAGCCTGGAAAATGCTAAAAGCATCAAATAGAAGAGGGATTTGACTCATTCTAGTTGGCCCTGAGTGCCATAATTAGGAGGAATGAGTAGAAGCTGTAGAGAGACAGATTTCTGCTTATTGTTAGGGGGAAATTCTTCTTAGCAATTACAGCTGTTCGAGAGTAAGAAGGAATACCTCAAAAGTTAGGAAGCCTTCTTAGCAACAAGGCTGGATGGCCAGTTGTTGGAGGGAGGGGCTGGGGGCCACTGTAGAGATGAGTCCACTTCGGATTTAAGTCAGCCTGGATCCCCTTTGAGATTCTCCCTCCTAGTTCTGTGATTCTACTTTAAAGTCACATCTCTTGTGGTTCACTGGTACCTTGAGTAACAAAAAAAATCAGAATGGAAGGCCACAGCAAGTGTTGAGAGCCTGAAGATGGCTTCATGGATTCGTAGATTTTGAGTTAGAAGTCCCCCATTCCACCCCTTCATTAGACTGATGAGGAAACAAGGCAAGAGAGGTTAAAGAATTCAGCCTACATAGAACTGCTGCTGAGCATATGGAAGTCTCCTTATGAATGGCATCGTCTTCAAGCTCTCAGGGGATTTTAGATGCATTCCTTCTGACAAGGATTTGAGCTCAGTCTCAGGAGCAGAATCTGTTCTCTTTCCAAGAACAGTACTAGCTCCCCACAGAAGAGCTCATCCACACCAGTATGTTGGCAACTAGATGATAAATGTTTTTCGTACAGAAACCCACAAAACGAAGAATTGCTAAATATCCCCCAGTCCTTCTGCTTTTGCAGTCATAGGGACATCGTGGAAGAAAAAGATGGGTTGAGTATGCTGAGAAATTCTAGACAATCTAGAATTTTTTTTCTTTAAGTTTTAGACAGTCTAGAAAATATAGAGGTTTAGACAATCTAGAAAACTAAGCTAGTTGTCTGTACTTAAAATCAGTGCCAATCTAGTGATATGCTTTTGGAGGAATTAAATCCTCACAACATTAACAGTCTCACTCCAGAGTAAGTGAGGAGCAATAGCGTCAAAGAGAGGCATGACCAGAAAGGGACATGGGCAAATCCTGTTATCAAGAGGAAAGACTAATATGTTGGTGGAGAAAATTTGTGCCACTTGGGGGTGCCATGTAATGTTTAGAGGTCAAGAGGAAAGCAACTGACACATTGGACAGAGCCTTAGGAAAGATATGCAGACAAAAGTAACACAGGAGAGAACATTCACCTTGATGAGATCCTGAACCCACCGAATTATGTGTACCTCTTCTCTGTATGTGAAAGGTCTTCGTAAAGGTCTCGTGCCATTTTCGAGCTTGAACAATTGGAAGGGATCATACAAGTAGTCTGTAACTGGTGTTACAGGTGCTAGATTTGACCTTCTTACCTATAATAGATGTTTTTCTTTAATCGTAGGACCTGGAATAAGAATGTTGGATACGATTGTGTAATTTTACCTATTTACTTTTAAATGTCGCTCATAAGTGGTTTCTTTCTACCTGAAACAAATGATTGAAGTAAACATGTATATGGACTTCATGAAGACCCTCTCTATGTAAGATGCCCCCAGATCAAAAGCATTTTATAGAGCAGATATTACTGTCATTGACTTTTGTAACTGCTTGAACGTGACCATTTGAGTAAATCCAGCCACCAACATAGATTTAAGTACTTGATTGGATCTTGCTAATTTAATTTTTTTAAAAACACATGATAGGAAATCCCTACAAACTGATTCTGAAATGCAGGTGTGGACTAGAGCTTTAGTTGAGTATAAAACGTTCTCCTATCATATTTTGCATTGAAATATTCCTACATTTTTCTCAAAAAGAACATTTCATCAGTGGTAAATGCCTTTTGCATCTCTGCTTCACAGCATGCCGTGAAGACAGAGTTGCCATCTTGCCCCTTGATTTTGCTGCTGTTTGTGGGCCTCAACAAGACCTTTTGATTTCATCTGTAACAGGACTTGGGCAATAAAACTTGACATTCTTCTCCGAGGCTTGTATCTGTCCCCACAGCCCTGTGTAGTGATCTTCTTGTTAACGACTTCCAAGCCAGAGCCATAAACCAAGCATGTACCCAAGGCGCTCCTGTAAATGGCAGCTTGGCTTTATGGGGTCTCTTTGAACTGAAACCAGTTTGGAGCGGAAGGAAGAAACAAGAGAATTTCAGGGAAGGGCTCTGATGTAGACATTCAAGTTGGGGTACAGAAAGCTCGAAATTTGCAGATGTTCTCTTTGCTTCTGGGGTGAACGGTATTCCAGTAGACATTTTCATATGTACAAGTGGTCCCGCGCTGAAAAATTGAGTGCGGATTGGGATGGTTGTTGCTACGTTTGTGTGTGTGTGTGTGTGTGTGCTATGTGTGTGTGTGTGTGTGTGTGCTATGTGTATGTGCGCACACGCTGGCAATCACACACCCGTGAGATAATACAAATAATCAGTGAGGGCATAATTAATGATATGGTAGGGAATATTTTTTGATGAATGCTTGGGGAATGAGGTGACAGGCGTGAAATTAGAAAATTCCTTGAGCGACCTAAAATATAAATAGCTTTCGGAACTGAAAAGAGTTTCACAGCTGAAGATTTGATTGTGTTGAGAGGAAAAACTTCTTTTTCTTCTCCCCCTCCCTTCTCCTTTGCAAGTTGTTTGTCCATTCACCAAACAAATACTCTGAAGTCCAGCGTGGCTCATGGGAATAACGCTCAGGTCGAGTCAGTACAGTCTCCTTGCTGTCAGGACGCTGGAATTAATGGTGTTTTGATGACACGAATTTTGAAGGGCAAACAAAGACGTTGAAGGGCGAGAGGCATGGCTCCTTAGACGCTTGGGCCTCCTCTCCCCCGGCCTCTCTTGTCTTCCCCGTCATCCGTCTGCCAATCTCCCTGTCCATGGTTAGTTAAAGGCGCTTTTCATCCTCTTTTCTTTCCCACAGAGTTTGCCAGATCCGGCCCGGTGCCTGGGTTCCAGGAGGACACGCTGCAGTTGGCCTTCATCGACTTGAGACAAGTAGGTCTTTGTGTTTTTGTTTTTTGTTTTTCTTTTAAGATGTGTGACTGAAGACCATCAGGTCTTAAGGAAAAGGGGAGGGGAAGGGGGGATTGGTGTTGGCGATTCACGCTGAAGACCTAAGGTTTTTTCCCTGTGTTTGAGGCCACCCCTTTTATTTAGCCATCAGGGTCCTTTGCTGTGGTGGAGGTGAATGGCAGGGGTGGAGGGGGAGGCAGAGAGTGGGAGGAAAGACCCAGAGGGGAGAGGGACTCAAGTGACCCCCAAGCGCTGGGCCCCATTGTGCTGGAGTTAGCTTCTGCAGACGCAGCAGAAAGATAACGCCGAAGCCCTGCAAGCTGACGCTGAGCAGGTGTTGTTAACAGTGAAGGCAGTGATGCAGAGACGGCCTGCCCAGGGAACTTTTGTTCGCAGATAATGCTGGGAGAAACGTTTCAGGAGGGTGAAGGGATTTGCATTTGGGTTCTTGGTTTGGCCTCCTGCCCCCTCACACCTCACTGGTCGCAGGCAGTTCTCAGCCATGAGTGACAGAGGAGTCGTGTAGGAAGATGATTGGGCAGCGCCCTACCTGTCCCGCCAGGGTCACAAGGCACCCCTTGGCAGTGGCCAGATGCAGAGGCAGGGCCTGGCGCATTGTGGAGGCTTGGCAGCCTGATCTAGGGGAAAGGGCTCCCGGACTGAGACGGTCAGGTCAAGAGGCCCGGGCAATGTGGGGGTGGGCAGCCGGGGCCAGAGCAAAGAGGGGGAGGAATGAGCTGGGCGCTGCCATCTCTTCGCTCTGAAGATGGATGGGCTTGGAGAGAAGAGTGAATGAAGTGAGAGTCAATGACTGATGTCCCTCTCCTTATTAAAACAATCATTTTTTTGTCTGTTAAAAAGAGGGGGCTGGCTTTGTTTCTGCTGCCATGATGATGCAGTGCTTCTGGGTTTCAGGGCTGACATAGTTTGCATTCTGAAAACTTGGAGATGCCCAGAGTAGTTCTTAAAGCTGTAGGACCCCTTGTATCGATGATCTCCTCACCACTGGGACTTGATTCATGCCAGAACAGCTTTGAACCCATAATGGATGATCCAAGTCACCCTGGCATCCTCATGGATGGGTGACACCATGTCATCTGATGACACTTCTGGAAAGTGCTGTTGGGCGGGAAGCAGAAGAGCCACCAAGGGTTGAGAACCCAAGCCTCGTCCCAGAGACGTGTGTCAGATTCATATCTGTTTGGGGGCCGAGGAGGGGCTGCAGGCTCTCTGACACATGGGCTATCTTCTCAGCGTGGTCCCAAATGGGCTTGAGTATCTGTTTCCACAGTGCAGAGCTCCCCACCCATGGGTGCAGTGGTCGTGTGGGGGCTCTAGGCCTGTTAACCCCACAGTGGGTGTGAGATTGGCAGGTGGGAGTTTTTGCTTGGGGGTTTCTAGAGTCAAGAGGAATCTTGGCTTTTTCTCCTTCATTTCATTGCATAAACCTCTAAGGCAACTCGGGTTTGCTAAAAAGAGGAAAATGTCTATTCTCAGGAATGACACATCACCAGAATTGCTGTGCTGCTGGGAGGAAGTGTGGTCACTCGGAATTGGTTTGTAGTCCCTGTGGAAAGCAGTGTGTGTATGGGAAATGTTGAAGTAAATTGTGAGGATCAGAGCCAGGCCTGGCCTCCAGGACCAGTCTTCTCAGCCACCCTTGTGGCCTATGTGGGGAGACCTAAATCCCCTTTCTCTGTTGTCTTTATTCCTGCTCTTTCTACTTCTCCTTTTGGAAAGTGGGTTTTGGATAATTGGGGTGATGGCACATTTGAATTCTGGCCTCTTCCTTTGAAATCTCTCCTTATGTCACTTGTGGAAATGCTTCAGAGAGCTCTTCTTTCCAACCTGTCATCACAGAGAAAGCACTCCATGAGGAGAGGTGGAAAGGAGGGATTGGGGAGTGACCACCTAGGCTGTCTCTCAAGGTCAGCAGGTCACGGAGGGTGAAGGGAAGCTCCCAGCACTCCCTGAGCTAGAAATGTCCGGCCGTTCCAAGTCATTCAGGGGTTTTTCAAAACCATATTGATTTTGCACTAAGGCACCTTAAAAGTGCCTCTATCTTCTGAACTCCAGAACATTAAAGAGAGAATAACCCTACTAAAGTTCAGAGGGATATTCAATGAGCTTCAGGTAGCTACCCTAGCCCTCAATGGTGTGACTCCAGTAATGGTTCTACGGAGCATGTTAGGTACCCATTAGATGCTGCTAGAGAGGCACCCAAACCTCAAGGAAGGAAGCAGGTTGGCAGTGAAGGCTCTGTGCTCTCCCTTCTCTTTCCAGCTTCTGCCTTCTTCTCGAGAAGAGCAGTGAGACAGAGTTTGAAGGTTAAACTAGTTCTGCTGGGGCATTTTTCTGTATTTTAAGTAAATGTGGACCATAGATTTGATAGCTCAAGCCACAAACCCCATCTTTGGTGTCTGCGCCTTCATCTTTACATACAGTAGAGTTGGGACACAACTTCACACACACGCACACAAGGATTTGTACTGTTGTGGCTCTCAGCCCAATCATGCTTGGGCTAATGTTAAACCTTGAGGAGGACTAGCAGAGAGGGCTTACTCATAAAGAACTCCATTCACCCTTGAATTATTAATGATTTATAGTCTTCTAGGACTGAGTATTCAGCAAACCAATATGTGACTTTGTTATAACATAGCAGTTCAACCCCCTTGGGTGTCAGTTTCCTCATCTGTAAAAATGAGGGGACTGGACCAGAGGGCCTCTGAGGTCCCTTCCAGCTCTGCCCATCTGTTTCAGGCATTCTAGCAAGTATTTGTTCCATACATCTTGTCTCCCTAGAACTGCCTATAACATGATCCCTGCTCATGAGAAACTCACATTCTCCCTGGGAAGTGTGGAGTTACCCACGTGAAGCAGTTGGAGACTAACGGCCTTTGTTCAAAGGCCAAACTGTAAAGGGCAGTCATTCAGTGGTTAGGAAGGGCAGTGAGGCCAGAGGAGTTACAGAGGTCTTTCTGGAGAAAATGGGTCTTGGGCCTTCAACAATGGGTGAGAAGTGGATAGACAGAGAAGAGGAAAAAGGACATTGGAGGTGGGAGAGGAAACCTTATTTAAAATTTATTGGGGAATGCCTGGCATCTCTGCCATCCCCTCTCCCAAAAGTCTGGGCTAGCCTCTCTAAAGTCCACACTGACACTTCTCCCTTGTCTTCTTTTTCTTTTCCCTCTTCTTCTTCTGCCTCTTCTTCATCTCACACTGTTTATGAATGCCAGCCCACACCCAACCTTTCTGGGCACCCCCAGGCATTCTGGGCACCCCCAACCATTCTGGGCACCCCCAGGCATTCTGTGCACCCCCAACCATTCTGGGCACCCCCAACCATTCTGGGCACCCCCAACCACTCTGGGTACCCTCAGGCATTCTGGGCACCCCCAGGCATTCTGAGCATCTCCAGCCCACAGCTGTGTGAGACGCATAATACGACCCCTCGTCCTTGGAGGGAAAAGGACTCGTTTTTTCCCTGGGCCCTTTAAAGAATTGCCATCCCTTCAGAATGGTTTCCTCTTCAGGGAGATGAGGCTGTTTTCTCTTCCTTGTGCCCCATGGTTGTTTACTTCCTACATGCTTAACTTTCTTTCAAAGTTGAATGGACTGGGTTATACAACCAGTGGAAAAGGACGTTGCATCAGACCTCCTGAATGGGACTCCTGGGCAGCAGCATTTGTACAGCAAAGTCATCCCGAGGTAGAGAGGGCTTTGTTTAGCTTCAGCTGCTGCCAGTCCCTCTAGACCAGTTAGTCCCCAATTTGTGCACCTACAGCGTGAAGTAAACACCATGCATTTCCATCGCAGAGGCACACCTGCCTTATAAACAAGGAGCTTGAATCTGTAGCTTGGGAGGAACAATCTTTAACCCTCTTTGCCTCCTTTGAAAAGGAGCCGGAATTGTAGGTCATTGATAGACTGGGGAGCTGAGATACTCACTGTGGCTAGGCCGAGAAATCCATGCATACTGAAAGAGACAGCATTCCTCTGTGCTTCCCCTAAGATGTACCATGTTCCCCTCGTTGCTTCCACCCCCAAAGTTAGCAAAGGTCATTGGATAAGAGGAAATCTAAGGCTGGGAACACTCCTGTCTTGCTTAACTGCCAATTTGCTCATATGGAAAAATCTTACTTTTATTTAATAATCATTTAATTTCGTTTTACCCTCAGTGGAAAAACCCCTTCCAGTAAAAAGCTGGCCTTGCCAGACACAGTACATATCCAGCCTAGCATTTATAGTCACTGGTGATGGCTTCCCCTTTGAATCTTTCTCCACCAAGCAACCTCATTCTCCTCTCGACCAGCTGCTCCTTCCCTGTGCTGGAGCCACCCTGTGTCTGGGCCTTTCTGACTCCCACAGTAAAAGAGCTCACTGAGGAGGTGGAGGTGGGGAGCCACAGAGGCTGACAACCTGAGGTGTGAGCTAGCTAGGTTTCTCACTCAGGAAGCAAAAGTGATCTCTATGTGAAGAATCAGAATCGTCCTGGGTGGGGATGGTGTGAGCTCAGTGTTCTCTTTAGCTAACTCCTAGGGTGCTCTTTCCACACCTTGAGGCTTTGTGAGCAATGGCCAATAGAAGGAGAAAATGGACTTTGGCCACCTGTAGTTATTTTGGGAATGGTCTTGGGACTCACATAACTCCCAGGATCTGTTCCTGATGGGTCAGCAAAAAGAGGCAGTTGGAAGCCATTCTGAACCCTTGCTTTAAGAGTTCAGTGGTCTTGGGGTGCCCATTAACAGAGTTGGCAGGGAGGGGAGGCTTCTGCTGGATCACACATGGGCCTGGCTTCCATGAGTAGTGAGGCATTGGGGTTTTTAGGCCTCGGATGCCAAAAAAGTCCTGCTGTGGGGACTTGCGGGACTTCTCAGGAGATGGCATGGAATTGAGAGTCAGGAGACCAAGAGCCTATTCCTGGCCCTGGTGCTGATATACTATGTGACCTTGAACAAAGGACCTAGTGATTTGCTTTTCCTAGCTTGATTGTTGGGCCCCATAGGGCCCCTGTCCTCTCCCAGGGATGGGGTGAGAAGTTGAGAGGGACAACCGTAAAGCATCTTCAGATCTTCAGTGCTGCCTTGGTGGGGAGGGGTGTGTGAAAGGAAGGGCTAAGAGCACCCATAACTGTGCTCCCTTGTTTAGGTTAAAAAGGCAAGAATATGTTTCGTTGCATGATCTCTTTCTGTGGGGGCTGGCCCAGGCACTGGGAATCCAGAGATCCCTGCTCTCTCTTTTGAGCTTTGGGGCCAGACCTGCCTGACAGCCCAAGTAACATGCCTTTTCCTGAATCCCTGGATACGGCATCTGTGCTCCACCCCATCAGCTCTGGACAGATGACAACAGTCCCAGCACCATGGTGCTTCTACTTCTGTTCCTTTGTGTGGATGAGGAAGTGATCAGATTTCATCCATATCAGCCGGCCTCAGGACAAGAGACATTTATGGCAGCATGGGACGTATGGAGAGCTGGATGTGGAGTCAGCGGGGCGTGGATTCCTCCACCTCCGTCCTGGACTAACGTGTCACCTCTGTGCTTTCTGGGGAGGGGGCATGCTTTATCCTCAGCCAGACGCTGACCGTGGCTTGGTGGCTCCAAGTCTGCAGAGCAGAACCTCCCTCTGGGGCACGGCCGCTAATACTCTAGTCTAAACTAGTGGTCTCCTCATATGCAGTCCCATGGATCCCTTTATCTCCTCTCAGACCTCCTTCCGCAACACCAGCCCCTTTGTCAATCTCCAGTCTGTCATCTCCACCTGCCCTGATGTCCTGTGTATTTTCTACTCACCATGTCCAAAACTGGAGGGCTTGTCTTTCCCCCAAACCTTCCTCTTTACTTGACTCCCCTATAGCTGTTGAGAGCACCCCTGTCCTCCCAGGCCTTCAGCCTCCCAGCCCTCGACTCCTCCCTCTCACCTTTCTGTGGCCACATGGAAGTCCTGCCTTTCTTTGCAAACTCCTACCACCCTGGGATCACCCCTTCTTCACCCCATAATTCTGGAGTCTTGCAATGGCCTTTTGTTTGGGAGTCTCCCCGCTTCACTCCATCTATATTTGGCCATCAAAGCAATGTTCCCAGAGTGGAAGTCTCACCCACTCCCCTAGAAAACGTGTACGGTACCTGGTGCGTTAACGGATACTCCTTAAGTGCTTCCTACCCTGATAAGTGAATTCCTGAGGTGAGGCAGTGTGTGGGTCAATGCATTGCCCATGGATGGGGAGAGCATTTGATGTAGAGATGAAGACCCAGGTTCGAATCCCGTTCTATACTCTTTTGCCAGTCTGCCCTTTGGCTTGCTACGTGCAGAATGAGGGGCTTGGCCTACAGGCCTCTGCTCAACTTCCAGCTCCAGGGCTGTGGTCTGGAATCCCAAGCAGCAAAGGCGAGAAGCATCGCGGGAGTTTCAAGGATGGTCATTCCTGTGGAATAGAGATACCTGTTGTTACAATGAAAAGTCTCAGAGCCCGAGGTGCCCTTTTGTTATGTGGGTAAGCAGGAGCCCCGTGGCAAGCGCGTTACATGTGCAGTGCAGTCAGAGGGCTGCCTCAGACCCCAGCTCTGCTCCCTGCTGCCGACGTGATGCAAAGCAGGTGGCTTCATTTGTCTCAGCCTCCCTTTCCCCATCTGTGAAGTGGTAGGACTCTTCCAGTTATAAATTACATGCTCCTTCCTCTGAAAAGTATGGCTGCCTTTCTGAAGGATTCTGCAGCAGCTACAGACCCAGGTAGGGCCTTGGACTCTGCAGCCTAAAAAAGATCCAGAGACAATCTCTGGAGAATGTGTTGACATCTGGGGGAGTCCAGGTCTGTGCTGATAATGCAGTAATGTATCACTTCCTTAAAGATGTCCAGACCACTGGCTGAGCAGAGATCAGGTGACCCCAAACACATTACCTTTCCCCACAGTTCAAGTACAATGTCTTCCCCTTTTTCTAACCATCCTTCAAAGTACTCCTTGGGGACCTAATGTGGAGAGAGGCAAACAAGGGGATGACGTCTCAGCCACAGGGATGGGGGCCCGGTGTTCTCAGTGAAGTTGGGCAAGCTGCTTCTCTCTGCCAAATGAAAGCAGTGATCACACACCCCCTGGGCACAGGGAACAGTCTCCAGGAGCAGCCCAGGATGGCAGGGGAATGGCAGCGCCAGCAGCATCTGTGAATGTGAAAGCTGCCTCATTGCACCTCTGCTGAGGGGTAAGATACAGGGAGCCCCTCTGATGGAGCAGGGAGCAGGCCCTTGGCACTTGGCATTTCACCATGCTGCACACCTGGCCAGATAGCATCAGGGAAAACCCTCTTCCTGGTAAGTTTCCCTATCAGAAGTGACAAAAGGAGAAGACAAAAAGAAGTCTCCAGCTGGAGCCCTGAAAAGAAGACTCCAGCTGGAGCCCTGAAAAGAAGACTAGATTTGGGAACTGAAGACCTGAGTCCAGGTCCTGCTGTCTTGACTGAACGTGCCCCATAGGATGGCCCTGCCAGCTTCTTTGGGCTCATCCAGGAGAGGGGGAGCATAATCCTTGCATTCTCCCAAGACTTTTGCTCACAACATAAAATGCTCTGTGTATATTAATTGTAATTTTTACAACTCTGAGGAGCAGGGGTGATCTTGCTGACCATTTCAACTGCCCCAAAGGGGTGGGGCAGCCTTACTGACCATTCTGACTGCCCCAAAGGGGCATTGGCAGCCTCATTGACCATTCTACCTTTCCCAAAGGGTCAGGGGTGGTCTCGCTGACCATTTCAACTGCCCCAAAGGGGCATGGGCGGCCTCACTGACCATTCCACCTTTCCCAAAGGGGCAGGGGTGGTCTCGCTGACCACTTCAACTGCCCCAAAGGGGTGGGGGTGGCCTCACTGACCATTCTGACTGCCCCAAAGGGGCATGGGCAGCCTCACTGACCATTCCACCTTTCCCAAAGGGGCAGGAGTGGCCTCACTGACCATTCTGACTGCCCCAAAGGGGCATGGGCGGCCTCATTGACCATTCCACCTTTCCCAAAGGGGCAGGGGTGGTCTCGCTGACCACTTCAACTGCCCCAAAGGGGTGGGGGTGGCTTCACTGACCATTCTGACTGCCCCAAAGGGGCATGGGCAACCTCACTGACCATTCCACCTTTCCCAAAGGGGCAGGAGTGGTCTTGCTGATCATTCTGACTGCCCCAAAGGGACATGGGCAGCCTCACTGACCATTCCACCTTTCCCAAAGGGGCAGGGGTGGTCTCGCTGACCATTTCAACTGCCCCAAAGGGGCATGGGCAGCCTCACTGACCATTCCACCTTTCCCAAAGGGGCAGGGGTGGTCTCGCTGACCATTTCAACTGCCCCAAAGGGGTGAGGGTGGCCTCACTGACCATTCTACCTGTCCCAGAGGGGCAGGAGCAGCCTCATTTGGCAAGGGATTTCCCCTCACTGGGGAACTTCAAGGAAAGTGTGGTGACCCACTTGTTGGGAACATTGTAAAGCTCATTCTTGTTCTGCTGTGGGTTAGAGAAAGCCTGTGCAGCTCCTTCCAGCTCTGTGGTGAAGATTTTAAAAAACCAAACCAAACCAGGATCTCTCGTGATTTGGGTTTGATTTCTGGGACCTCAGAGCAACTCGGAGTAGGTGGCAGGAAGCCAAGTCCCGGGTTGGCTTTCAGAGCTCGGATCCGAATCAAGGGGTGTCTTCAGCAGCTCTTGAGGCCTGTGTCTCCCCTGGCCTTCAGTAGGCAGGCTTCCTCTTCCACGGAACAGAGCGTCAGAAAAGATGTCCAGAAGTGTCCTGGCGGTGCAAGGTGGGGGAAGATGGTAGCGTGGGTGCATTGGCCCTCCCAGGAATCAGATCTGGTGTTTGGGGAGGAACTTGATGCAAGTAAGAAGGGGTTTCTCCCTCAGCAGCCATTCTTGTTTCTTTAGTAGAAGTGAACTTGCCCAGATTTATCCATCTTCAGTTGTCCCTGGACTCTCGAGTAAGTGATTGCTATCCTCTTGTTCCCAGCTTGGAAGCAGAATTTATCACCGCTAGAGTTCACCTAAGGTTAGACCCTTAGAACTGTCCGTCAAACGAATTCCAGAACTGGCGTCAAGTGTGAGGAGCCCTGCTTCTGGCCAAGGTGCTCGGAGCCCTTGTAGTGTGGGGACTCTGAGGTGGGGTGGGATCACCAGTACCCCAGAGGAGATAGCTCTCACCATGTACACCAGGAGAAATGTTCTTACAGTACGCATCTGCTTTGGGATTTTCTTTGTGTCCTCACATGCTGCTTGTCTTAACGAGACAAAGCCAAGAGGCAGCCTTGGGCTCCAGTGACACACCTGTCACCTTGCAGTGTGACCTTGAGCAAGTCATAGAATAATATGACGGGAATAATAATAGTCCCTACTTCCCATGGTTACTGTAAGGACTAAATGAGATATTATTTGTAAAGCTCTTCGCCAGCCTCAGAGTGCTGCATCCATGCTAGCTATGTCTCGGTTGGCACCTCAGATCCACCACTTCTCAGATCAAACTAATCATCTGCCCTGCTCAGCCAGCACTGCTCCGACCTGCCTTCCTCTTTTCACTCCCTCTCTGCCTCACGCCAGACACAGACTTTGCTCACTTTCCATTCCTCATCAAACCCATGAAATCACGCCTTTACCTCAACTCCCTTCTCTGGTATACCCTTGTCTGTTTTTCCCATTGGCCAAATGTTTTCTCACCCAGTTCAGATTCCTCACAAGCCTTTGCCTTGATTTCTTTTTTACCCTCATCCCCTTCTGACTTATGTCACATTGATTAGTCTACATGACTTTTCCTCTCTCTGAGACTGTACGTACCTTGAGGACAGGGTCTCCGCCTTATTTCATCATTCTGTTCCTAGCCTCTGTCACAGGTCTGACTTGCTATAGGCCCTTAGTAAATGAAATAAATGGAATCTTTGACTCACCCCTCCTCATGTGGTGACCCCCCCCCCCAAACTCCCATGGAATAAATTACCATTTTTGTATGGATTCCATTTCTGTGACCTTTCTTCTGGAAGGTCTGCTTCTCAAATGCCCTTTAAAAAGACTCCTTTTCTCATTTCCACTCCTAGGTCAAGCCCTTATTGCTGCTTGACAGTAACCTTTTATAACTGGTCTCTGACTCCAGCCTCTCCTCTTTCTAATCCACAAGGCCCATCACTGCCAGATGAAGCACTCTTAGATAGAGTTTCAATCATGTTACCCCCCCCTACCTCAGAAATCTCCGCGGGCTCACTGTTGAGCACCGAATCAGGTGGAACTTCTGATCTTAGAGCTCCTCTACACTTGGCCCATTTGCAGCCTTCCCCCCATTCTACTCAATGTACTCTCCACCCCAGCTAGCCCAGCGATGAACCCATCCCTGAACACTGCCTGGAACTTCCAACCTGTGTTCATACCACCTACTTTCCTTTTGGATATCGTCTGCGTACCACTACCCATCTTCTATCCATCCTTAGCACGCCACTGAAATCAAAAGAGATGCCCATCAACCGGAGAATTACTGACCCAGTTGTGCTACACGAATGTCAGGGACGGAAGCTGGCCCCTTTGTCTTAGCTAGGTGGCTCAAGGGAAAGAACACTGGGTTTTTAGCCAGGAAGACCAGACTGAAAAATCCAGCCTCAGAAGCTTGAAGACCAAGAAGCCTGGAAACCCTCACATGACCTGAAGCAGAGTGAAGGAAGCAGGACCAGAGAACAAGATACGTAGTGACCACAGTCGTGTGCATGGAAAAGGCTGCCTAATAGCGACTGAAGAAGAAACAAAGCAAAAAAGGAAGACGTTCCTTCTCGTTTTTGCAGAGGTGGGGCCATGGAAGTGGGACGCGGCATAGACTGAAAATCGTGCTCTGATTCTTTTTGGTTTTTGTGTTTTATTCTTTATTACGAGGAATAATTGGCTGAGCTACGGGTAGGGATGTATTCAGAAAGGAGGATATTATATGAACAAGTTAAGTTTTAAAAGAGATTCTGCTTATTCTCGAAGGTTACCACCTCCGTGAAGCCTTCTCTGATTGTGTCTGGCTGGTAGTAATCTCTTTTCCCCCTCCTCTTGTTCTTCTGCCTTCTCTTCCATTTTGTAGTTAATTGTGCATATCCTATTCCGTATTATTAGCTTTTCAAGGACAGAGATCTTGTACTTATCTCCTATGAGACAAACATAATAGGTGCTCTTCACATATGTGTTGGCTGAATGAGTGAGTGAGTGAGTGAGTGATGTCAAACTCGGCCATGCACACAGTGGGTAGGTTGAATCTGTCCGCTGAGAACAGGAGGAGGGCTGTTTTCCTCCTAGAATCATTAAGTAAAGACTTCTGTGCTTCTCAGTGGATGGATCTGAACCACCTAACAGTTTATACTCTGATTTGTGATAAGTGGGGAGAAGACTTGCTATCCGGATGAGATTTCTCCTCTTGCTTGTTGGTTTTTCTCATGAGCTTCTGGGAAGCACTGGCCACAGGATACAGCTTCCACACAGAAAGAACTGGAGCCAGCCCTGCCTTCCCAGAGCTGCGGCAGGAGTGATAATAGGAGGAATTATGAGCATGACTTGCTTTTAGACATAATTCTAGCCTTTCCAGGGCAAAAATAGTCTGGCATCCCAGTGATCCCAAGGGCTCGGGCAGCCTTGTCAACAAACAGCCCCCTTGTCATGCCCATGACATGCCAGGTGCCATCTGACCCCACTTCCCCCCAGTGGCCCTCTGGAGACCCTGACTCCAAGCCCAGGGAGTGTTAATCCAGCTTTGAGACTCACTCTGGGGGCAAACCCCTCAGGTTGTAAGGTGACTGAGTCCGTTCTGGCTTCTCTGCTCCTACCCAGCCAGCCCCTTCATCCTGGCTGGGGGGGTTCAGTGGATACGCGACTGGATCATTAGCCAGGAAGACCAGAGTTAAAAATTCAGCCTCAGTCGTATAACCTCCATTTGCCTCAGTTTCCTCAACTGTACAGTGTGGATAATAACGAAACCTACCTCCCAGGGTTGTTATGAGAATCAAATGAGATCATAGTTGTAAAGTGCTTAGCACAGGGCCGGGCACGTAGTAGGTTCTCATTTATTGCTGCTCCCTTCCCATCCCCTCACCCTCCATCCAGCCATCTTCCTAGACCTGGCTACCACAGCCATCTTGCCATCTGCCCTGGCTCTGTGCATTCCCCACCCCCCTCTGCTCCCTGTCTCCACCTCTAACTCAGTGAGGTGGCATCAGATCTCTACCACTCTTGCCGCTGGGCAGGAGGGGCTTTGTCCATGGGCCTAGATCCCTTTCCTGGCTGGCACTCCCAGGCGTGTTGTATCCACCAGTAGAATGGAAGCTCCTTAAGGGCAAGGACTATCTCATACTTATGTTTTTGTCTCCCCTGCCTAGCACAATGCCCAACAGAAAGCAGATGTTCAAACACTGTTGGCTAATGGCTGGGGGCGGTGTCGGTATCATCTCCAGACTGAGGAATAGCTCCCCTCTTCCTGATGATGGAGGGTTCTGAACCCACCATTGATTTTCCATAGAGCTCCTCAGAAAGTTTGGTCAGGGTTTGACCGGAGCGCCTTTGGAGCCTGACAGTGCACGAGTCAGAGCGGATCCCCAAGAGGTGCCAATGGCTACAGGCAGTTGCTGGAATCGCAGCCCCCATATGTGGTGCAGAAGGGACCACTTAACGTACTTTTCACAACTGCTGGTGCTTGTAGGGTGGCATGTAGCCAGGTAGAACAATCAGCAAATTTATGAATTCTCCTTCTGTTTATACGTCAGTTCTAAAGATTAAATATTAGTTCAGGTTGTAGGTTGTGCCATGTCCACAGGTGCATCCAATAAAACCCTGCTTGAGCATGGCTCTCTTGGGTGAAATGCAAACACACTTATAAAATACAAATCTAGTTTCCTTTATTAATGGTTACTAATGGCCTTGGATTAAGGCAGAATTTGTTAAGTAAACAAATGAATAATTAGCGAGGATAATTCACAAATTTGCTAATTATTATTCCCTGCTGAGGATATTTGCCTGCCAGGATAAATATGCCAGTTTAAAAAAATAAATTTATAAAATTCTCAGCTTGTAAAGTGCTCATGATTGGGACTGATTATTTACACGAGAAAAGGATTCACTAGGACTCCTTGTCATGATCTTTTCCAGTCCCTTTAAATGTTTACAGTGAGTGGTGAGGGTGGGGATGATCGGGGCCAGAAGAGCACACAATTTTATAACACTTCACCATATGCAAAGCCCTCTTCTTTATGTGTCCCTATAAGGTAGGTAGTGCAGACATCATCTCAGTTCTACAGAGGAAACCAGGGCTCCCAGAGGTCCAGTGATCCCCCTGGGATCAGCGAGCACAACTACATGGCCTTTCCAGGGTGTTGGAAGCCAGTGTAAATTGGAGCGTCATCTGATGAAGAGAAAGTATCTCTGGAAATGTATTCTTTGTATAGTCACACTTTAAGTTCCTCCTTCACTAACAAAATTAAGACCATCTGCCGTGAACTCCCTCTTTTCCTCTGCTCTCCATTTTATGCTTCTTACTTCCTCTTCTTCCTCATTTTAATCTCTGTGGGAAAAGTGGACCTTCTTGTCAAGACCAGCCGTCTCCTTGTGCCCTCTGTCCCACACCATTGGAAGTCTTCCAGGAATCTACCCTTGGTTCATAGTCTGCCTGGTTTTCCTGTCTCCTGGACTTGTTCCCTGCTACCCATACAAGTGCTCAAGTCTCCCCTCACCTTCCCCTGCTGTTCTGGGCAAGGACTACCTTAGAGCTTTTCTCCGTTTTATAGACATAAGAAAAATTGTCTAGACCTGTGGCTTTTAATGCCCCTCCTTTCTATCTTTGCAATCTATCTTTTAAATCCGCCGTTCTCCTTGACACTGCTCTCTTCAAGTCCCAGGGAGTTCTTAACTGTTACTCGATAAATTTTTCTCAGTGTTTATTAACTCAGTCCTAATCTTTTAGCTTTTGACATCATTAACCAACTCCTCCTGCTTGATATGGAAACTTACGTACAGTAAAAACATTTATAGCAGCTCGTTTTAGTGGTGGCAAACAGCTGGGAATGAAAAGAATTCCCATATTTGGGGGAATGGTTGGACAAATAATGGCAGATAAATGTAATGCAGTGCTATCATGCTGTTAGAGGCGTTGAGGAAGATAGCATCGGAGAAACCTAGGAAGATTTGTAGGAACTGATGTGGATGAAGGACGCAGAACCAGAGAACTGTTTGTGTTGTAGCAACAGCATTCTCTGAAAGAATGCAGGACTCCGGTCACTGACATGGTCAGCCACGATTCCAGAAGACTGATGGTGACGGGACGCTGTCAGCGCAGGGACTTAATTTAATTGGCTGTGCGTATTTGGTACAAGGGTTTTCTTTTTCTTTTTTTTCCTCAAGGAGGGAAGAGAAAAATAAATTTTTGTTCATTTAAAAAGAAAATCTTTCTTTTCTTAGTTTCCATGGTATCGTTTTCTGTTGGCTAGGTTGTGCAGTGGAGAGAGCACTGGGTCTGGAGTCAGGAAGGCCTGAGTTCAAATCCAGCCTCAAACACTTACTAGCTGTGTGGTCTTGGGCCAGTCACTGAACCTTGCTGAGCCCCACTAACCTCAACTGAGAGATGGGGATGATAATCATACCACCTACCTCCCATGGATGCTGTGAAGATCACATGAGATCTTGGCTGTGCAGAGTCCCCCTTAAAACCACATAGCCTTTAGGTGCAGGCCGGGAGCCCTTCCTGTTCTCTCCTGTCTGGCTAAGCCCTCCTCAGGCTCAGTCTCCTCTCTTTGCTCATTATCTGGCTCCTGCCCTCCAACCTCCATGGGTTCCAGCATCAAAATTAGGCAGATGAGGCTCTCGGGTCACCCCTTTCCCTGGCTCGAATCTCTGTCTTCCTCTCCTGCCTGCTGAGTCGGATACTCTGCTGATCTTTCAAGCTCAGTCTGTCTAAAGCAGGAGCCGTCTTCTCCCTTCCTGCCTTCTCTGCCACCTCCAGGGTGTCCCTGACTCTTCTCTCCCGTCCCCTTTTCTGGATCTAATAGGTCTGCTGCATTCTACTTCCCAGCATGTCATGTGTCTCTGTTGTCTCCACTCACATAGCCATTAGCTCTGTTCAAGCCCTCACCGTTTCTTTCCTGAGCCATTGGAATCTCCTTCTGGTTCGTTCCCTGCTTCCATTCTCTCCCTGTCTCTGTCATCCTCCACAAAGCCTCCCTCAGGCTCGGCTCTGACTGTGCTGCTCTCCTGCGTAATGTCCCTGGATCTTTCTGAACCTCAGTTTCCTCCCCTGTAAAATGGAGATGTGTGTTGCACTTGATCCACAAGCTGCGACGAGGATCCGACAGGGAAAGTGCTCTGATAAATCTTCAAGGGCCCGCTGTTCTCATGAGTGATGTTATTCTGAGTTCCCTGAAGGCAGCAGCTGCTCTGCTCTCTCTGCCCTTGGTCACGGGCCCTTTGAGCTCTTTAATGAGTCTAAGGGAGCACAGAGGAGCTGCCACCCGGCATCCAGGAACTTCTGAATGTCTGAGGAAAGCGTCGGGACAGAGAGGAGGAAGAGGGGGAGAAAGATTCTCTACAGCTATTTCAAAAAATCAATCTAACTTTAAAGGGCAGAAGTTTTGAGAATATTCAGAAGCGAGACAGAGAAGGTGGGCTCTGAGGGTCCCTCCAGCTGCCGAGCTGTGACGTCCTCACTGGCGTCAGTGTGATGAGAAAGCACCACTTGAGGAGGACGCTTATTTGGGTATAAAAGTTCTGTTAAATTAGTTTCAAAAATCACTTGCCCTGGCATGTTAGCAGAGCCCTATTCGTTTATTTTAGGCATCTTTGTCTTTTATTATGTTATTCTTATCTTTTTTATTTAGACGCTTTTATGGGGATGCAGTATTATTGGGAGATAGACTTGTGTTTTTCAGCTCCAAACACTTGAATTAAAACATGAGAACTAAGAATCAGCCCTCACAGAAACCATTTGGGATGGTGGCCTGGCTGTGCACGTCTCCCACACCCCCAAGCACCATCCCAGCACAGATGTGCTACTGTGGCAGGACCAGTGAGTGGCTCCTGGGGTCAGGAACGTGCACACCGGCTGCATTGTTAGGCCCTCACTGACCTTTCACCTGCTGATTGCGGCAGGAAGGAAGGAGGTGGAGGAGAGGTCTCCTTCAGACACCACTCTCTTGGCTTCTGAAACCAGATCTGCTAGCCTGCTGCAGGGCAGGGCTAGAGACCATCATTATGGGCGGCAGAGAACACGGTCAGAGCCCCATCAGGGCTCCCCAAGCCAGTTTTCTTAGAAAGATGCCTGCCATGAGGTCCCTTCATAAGGAAACAAGATATTCCATTTGAAAACAGACCCTTTCAAACTTTTCCTATTCTTGACATATTTAGGAACTTGCCAGTCTACACAGCATGGCCATGTTCACCTCACACTCCAGTTGCATATAGATAGGAACACTCCTGCCTTCTTGCTCTTCCTCATGAAGCCTCCTGCAGCCTCCATTCTGTGCACAGACTCTGTGCCACCATCAGCTGGCGAAGTAGACTGAAGAAACCTAGCGTGGTGTAATGACATCCATACTTTTAAGACTCACCCAGACTTCCCAACACGGATGGCTGGGTAGCTCAGTGGATAGAGCACTGGGCCTGAAGTGAGGAATACTCATCTACATGTGTTCAAATCTGGCCCCAGACACTTACTAGATGTGTGATCTTGGGTGAGTTACTTGACCCTCTTTGCCCCAATTTCTTCATCTGTAAAATGAGCTGGAGAAGGAAATGGCAAACCAAACTACCCCAGATGGGATCAGAGTCAAACGTGACTGAGAAACAGCTGAGCAACAAAATAAGCCTCTCAGTACCCAGGTGAAGAAATGAGAAGTTAGCTTCTGATTTGGAAGCCGGAGGATGACTTTTGCAAAGGCTTTTGTAGCCTTGTGGGCAGTCTGGATGCTTTTTCCATGGGAAAAGCACTATGGATTAGAGAGTGATAAAAGGACCAGAACTAGGATGGGCGTGGGAGGAGGCTGAGAGCCATTAGGGAGCATCTCGCATTTAGGGAATCTCTCTGGGGTCTCGTTGGGGTGGGCACGGTTAGAAGTAGCCTGTGTGAAAGGAAAGGTGCAGCTCTTCACTCAGGGGACGAAGCAAAACCAAAAGTTAAAACAGAAAAAAAGCTCTCCAGGGCTCATTAAGGCTTTTCTATGTCTTTGCCTCACCTTCTCTGGGCAGAGTCAGCCATGTCCCCAGAGAGCCCCAGCCCTGCAGAGCTCGGAGACTGCAGGCCTGGCCTGTGGAGGGTCTGGCCTGCTGAGCGCTTCGGCGGCTTTTATGGGGAATGGCTGGGAACTGCTCACAGTTCTCAAGTAGGAAATTGTCAGGACAGGGAATATAAGGTTTGATTGCTAAGGGCTGCTGCAGGCTAATTGCTGAGAAGGCTGAAGTTGGGGGGCCCAGCAAGGCCGACCGACTCCTTGAAATGTTGCTTTTAAACTCCACAGTCTGGAGCAGAGTGAAATGACTGTGGTTTTATGGCAATTGTGTCCCATACATGTGCCGGGCAGCAGAGATTTCTTTATTTTGGCTCTATCTTTTTATGAAGTAATAGCCCCCAAAAAACCCTGGCAGCAAGTCAGCAATGGCAGAGGTGAAACCATTAACTTTTTTCTTCTTTGCTCTTTGCCCATCTCTCTCCCTCCCCTGCCAAGAGCAGCCACATGGAGTGAGCTCTCTGGGCCCCAGTCTCTTGAACCCTGGGGTGCCATGGGGACAGAATGAACTGGTAAAGAGATAGCTTCTTTCTGGGATGAGGGGGCGAGGAAGAGAGTCACTGCCCTCCCCAGAGACTCCTTCAGGTCCTGAGGTGATGCTGGCTGATGGTTGTCTCTAATGTGAGGTTTCCCAGCCCAGGAGGGTGGAGATTAGATGGCTTATTGCGGGGATGTAGATTCTTAGGCCCTCAATGGCAGCCAGTTGCTAGTCCAGCCATTGACCACTCTTGAGTTTTCTCATTTGTCCTGGGCATTTTTGTCCCCGTCCACTGGGTACTGCACTGGGACCCTCAGCTTCTTTGTTAGGGATTGAACTGAGGTGTTGTCATATGATCTGATGGCATCACTTTGAGCATCTAGGTTTTGGGGGAGCAGGGTGAAAAGGGAGGGGAAAGGACTGTGAAAAGAGCAAATTGATGTCCCAAGAACTCTTTGGACCTTGACAGAAGGTAAAAGAAGGAACATGGTCCCCAACTCAGCTGTCCCTCCAGAAAAGCCTTGAATCTCCACTGAGGCTCCCGTGATGGGGCAGTGGCCAAAGGACTGCTTTATGGGGTACCTTGTGCAGTTTGAATTTGGTCTGCTTGGTAGACAACCTTGCCAACCATTTGACTTCAGCTTATGATAGAAAAACTGCCCACTTTTGGCTTTGCATTCTCTGTGCCATGCCCGCTCCTCTCACCCCTTACTTGATTGGAAACATGGAAATGGATGATAAGTGACCAGTCTATTTGGATTTACCTCTAGAACATCTGAGGGGAGGAAGAACACCTGCCACCAGAAGAACTCCGTGTCTGGGCTTTTGAGCTCTCCACAGCTACTGCGTTTTCACAAGTTCTAGCAATGATTTTTTTATTTCTGTGCCTGGGGCAAGATGTTCCTAGAAAAGAGGTCTGAGAATGTTTGGCCAATTAAGCAATTCACTGGCTGCGCCTTCCAGGATGCTTCAGGATGTTAGTTGTGTGCACAGTTGAGACCCAAGTGGTCAAGACCCAAGAAACAGCACTAATAAAGATGGCCAGTGGGCCAAGCCCTGAGGGTAGGAGGTGTCTGCAGAGAAGCTGGAAGAAAGTTCTTTCCAGGAAGAGAAAAAATCAGTCCGTTGTGACATGGAGAGCTGGACACCTTCGAGAGCAGCGAGCCTCTCGCTTCCTTCAGATCCTCTCCGCTCCTCTGTTGCTCCCATCTTGGTCAAAGCCAACATCCGCTGTGTACTGGCCTGATCCGCTAGCTCTGTCTTCCAACACAAGCTCATCTTCCCTCCCAGAGATCATCACCCTTCACGGGCCTCCATCATGCACCTATTCGGGCATCACCCAGGACAGGGTTGTGTCTGGAGAGAATTAATGGCCCTTACCTTCTGAAAACTAACTGCCCAAGACCCTCTGTACCGATGCTGAGAGATGTGTGAATTAGGTATGTAAATAAGTCACATTGCTGCTGAGAGGCAAGTATATAAGGGGAGGCAAAATTAGGAGGAAAACTGGGATCTGTTTGTGCAGATGGGGTCGGGGTGGGAAGGATTGCAGGAGATAGATTGAGTAGGAAAGTGAGGGGCCTACAGAGCCTTAGAAGAAGGAAAGGAGAGGCCTGGCTAATGGTGGCCCAGAGGATGGCATTGCTGATGCCTACAGGGAGCATTTCATCATTCCTCTTTGGAAGATCTAACTTGGAGATGGAAATTTAGGAATGTTGTGTGGGATTTCTCCTTTGAAGCCTCTCCAGTTTGTGAGAATATGACCAGAGCCCCACTTGCAGATGGTGTTCCAGAGGAGATCTGAAGGACATGCAGACGATTGGTCAGAGTGGTCAGCCAAAGCCTTAGGCCTTCTGAAGGGAAGCATTTTCCAGAAGAGGGGAGGGCCTGCAGATCAGACACAGGGTTAGAGAAGGTGGAGCAAATGTCTGTCCTTGGGTCATTCACAGTGGACGGTGTGGCTCTTCTAAATACCAGACTCTTGGCAGCTCACCTTTTACCTCCGATGTGTCCTCTTTAACAGAGGCGACTTTTCCCTGAGAAACTGGTTTGATGTATTCCCGAGCAGGAACTCCTTGGCCATCTTTAAGAACTGGAATGTTTATCAACGAAAGATGGTAATCCTCCACAGCCCCTAATGAATGAATAAAAAGAAACAGCTTCCCTCAGATGCCAGCAAAGGACATCTTGCCCCATTAACTCCAAGGCAAGGCAACAGGTGTAGACCATGGAGTTCCCAGTGAAGAGGACGAGAGGTTCCGGTGGCTCTCTGGCACATAACAGCTGTGTCACTCCAGGCCTCAGGGCTCTGGGAGACTCTCTTAAAGCCTAAAGTTGCTGCAGAAGTTGCTGGTGTGCATTGGCTTAGGGTCCACACTTAAAAAAGAAACAACTAACAATAATTTAAGATGTTCCTCATTTCCAAAGTGTCCTGTCAGTCCTTCTCATGTCCACATTGCCAGCCCTCCCTCTGCCGACCTCCAGCCTCTCTTCTCAGCTGCCTTTTGGGTGTCTCAAGCTGCATGTCCTGTAGACATCTTCAACTCAGTGTTTCCAGGACTGCACCATAACCTTTCCCCTTCCAGACTTGCCTGTTGCTGCCGGGGCACCACCAAGCTCTTCATAGCCACGCTCACAGGCCCAGGCATCCTCCTCGCCTACTCTCATCCCACGTGGCCAGCCTGCTGCCAACGCCTGTCACTTTTGTCTTGGCACCATCCCTCGCTCACGCCACTCACTCTCCTCTCACCCTCACACCGGGCAGTCACAGTAATCTCTCCCTGTGTGAGTCCTTCCTTCACTCAGCTGTCAAATTGCTCTTCCTAAAATGAGGGGTGACCATGCCAGCCCCCTACTCAGTGAACTCCAGCGGCTCCACCTCCAGGATCAAATATAAACGCCTCTGTCTGGCCTTTAAAGCCTTTCTTTACCAACCGTCCAGCCCCCCACGTCCAGCAGGATCTGCCCACAGTGACCTGCCTGGCCTGCCCATGGCCAGGCAGGTCACTGATTGGTCCCTGGGGCTGGAATTCTGTCCTTTCTTCATGTCTTGGCTTCCTTCAAGCCCCAGCTAGAATACCACCTACCGGAGGCCTTTCCCAGCCTCCCTACGGCCTTTGCCAGCTAGGTGGTCTCCAGTTTCTCCATCTGTGGTTGCATGTTGTTTCCCCCATTAGACTGTGAACTCCTTGAGGGCAGGGACTGTTTTTGGCCTTCCTCTGTACCACCAATGCTTAGCACAATATCTGGCACATCTCTGCTTAAATGATTGAGTCCCATTGGGAAATATTCCCCTGAGGAGCTCTTGTCCAGGGGAAGGAGCTGCCGTCAGTCTGGGGTAGCCCAGGGTTATCTTTAGAGGCTCCATAAGCCAGTCAGCTCTAGAGATGTCTAACTCACTTACTGATCACCCCAAATGCTACTTGCCTACATCAGCCTTAATGGGGGGGGGGGGGGGCAGGCAGCAGCTGAGGAAGGTCAGCCAAAGAGCTTGTTCTGTTTGATTTAATGTTTTCCGCATTTACTCCTCTCTGAGTTCCCCCTGCTCCCGGGGCCCTGGTCTGACGAGAGCAGTGATGGGTCTCCTGTGAAGGAAGGCGCCTGGGCCTGATGTGCTCAGCCCTATGGCAGCTGCCGGGGATGGCCAGGCCTGGAGGTCCTCGCTACTTCCCCCACCTGCTGAGAGGGGAGGGTAGGAAGCGGCACAGAGCAGGCCTTCCTCGCTTCGTCAAAATGTTCAGCCTTTCCAGGGCTTTACCCATCCAATTATATAATGCTTTCAAGTGAAGCAAATGTTTGAACTCAGCAATTTTGATGAATTTTCAACCATGGAGCCTGGAAGTCGGTGTGGGTGTGTGTTTGTGATGGATGATTGCCTCTTCTATTTTATATTCAGTACAGCAGAGAGTATGTGCCAGACACGAACTTGGTGGAGTTTGCTCTCTGTTTAACTCCTCCAGAGCTCCTGTTTATACCCAGACTCCATCACAGGGTTTCTGCTCCCTTCCTTGCTGTTCCGATTACGCCTGCCCCCCTCCGCACTTGCTGGTTTCCTGCACTGCCCCCCAGGTCCAGTCCTCCCTCTCCCATCCTAATGGTCTCACCCTCATCTCTCAGTTTTGTATGACGAGGGAGACCCTGCCACCATAGCTTGTCTCTCCTCTTGGTTCTTTGGGTAGTGGGAGCTGCTGTAGGAGAGACCCTCTCAAAGAGTTAACCCTCCTAGCCTCTGCTAGTGAATGTCAGAGTTCTAGGTACAATATACCTTCACTACAGCAGAGAATGGCTGCTTAAGGTGGTACCTGAGGGAGTGAGAGCTTTAACAAGAGCCCCTCTGTGAAACACATTATCTTTTTGCAGTCAAGTAAGAAGCCATCCCTGCAAGCCCTGGAAGACTCCTCTTTCCACATGCCAGCCCTGTTTCTTAGGCCCTGGGAAGACATGTTTGTGGCAGGCAATGTTAACAATTTCTTATGTGTGTATGTGTATCATTGTGTGTCCACGGGCAGTGGCACCAAGGCATTGTGGTGTATCACAAAGACTTCCTATGTTTAATGGGGGGAAAATGGCCCTGGTCATTCTGGTTTAACTTACATTCTTTTTAGGTCATAGTTTTGACTTGATTTTAACATAATAGAGAAATGTTCATCTTTTTTTTTTAATTTATTTTTAGTTTTCAACATTTACTTCCATAAGTTTAAAATTTTTCCCCCTCCTTCCCCAAGACAGACTGCAATCTGATATAGGCTTTACATACACATTCCTTGAAGCTTTTTTTTTTTTGCTTTTTTGCTTTTTTTGGGGGGGGGAAGGCAGGGCAACTGGGGTTAAGTGACTTGCCCAAGGTCACATGGCTAGTCAGTGTTAAGTGGCTGAGGTTGGATTTGAACTCAGGTCCTCCTGACTTTAGGGCCAGTGCTCTATTCACTGCTCCACCTAGCTGCCCCCATTATTTTCACATTAGTCACGTTGTATAGAAGAATTATAATAAATGGGAGAAACCATGAAAAAGGAAAAAAAAGAAAATTGTGCACTTCTCCCTGCATTCCAGCTCCATAGTTCTTTCTCTGGACTTTGATGGTGTTTTCCATCATGAGTTCTCTGAAAATGTTTTAGGTCCCTGCATGGCTGAGAAGGGCCAAGTCTATCAGAGTCAGTCATTACACAGTGTTCTCTGGGTTCTGCTCACTTCACTCAGCATCAGTTCACACAAGTCTTCCCAGGTTTCTCTGAAATCTGTTTGTTCACCATTTCTTATAGCACAGTAGTATCCCGTTACATTCATATACCACAGCTGGTTCGGCCATTCCCCAATTGATGGGCATCCCCTATATTTCCAGTTTTTTGCAACCACAAAGAGAGCTGCAATAAATATTTTGTACATATGGGTCCTTTTCCCACTTCTGTGATCTCTTTGGGACATAACCCCAACAGTGGTATTGCTGGGTCAAAGGGTATGCAATTATTTATAGCCCTTTGGGCATAGTTCCAGATTGCTCTCCAGAATGGTTGTATCAGTTAACAGCTCCACCAACAAAGCATTAGTGTTCCAATTTTTCCACATCCTCTCCAGCATTTGTCATTTTCCTGTTTTGTCATCTTAGCCAATCTGACTGGTGAGATGTGGTACCTCAGAGTTGTTTTGATTTGCATTTCCGAATTAATAGTGATTTAGAGGAATGCTCATCTTTTTTAACTGGCCTGCCTTCGACATCCATTTGACTTATTCAGTCAGCCCTGAGTTGTCTCTGATAAGGGAGAATTTGGAGAGCATGGAGAATTAAAATCCAAAGGAACCAGAAACTCTGTTTTTGACCGTAGCTGTTGGCCTCCTCTCTCCTTCAGAACTGCCTAACCAGAGGATTATATCCTTCCCCAGCTCCCACTCTTGGGAACAGGTACCAGTGATCAGGGAAAAGTCCAGGAAAGTGAAGCATGATGCACAGGTGATGCACAGAAAGCATAATCTTATGTCAGAGGCAGCGAGAATGACCTGGGTCATAGCCGAGACTGAAAGAAGCATTTACAAGGCTCCTGTACCACCTACCACAGATGGGAAAGTTCTTTGGGAAGGTGAAAAATATGTACAAATTGACAGAGAGTGAATTTGCTTTCTGTCTTCCCTGGCATACATATGTATACAACCAAGTACGCTCTCTTGTGTAAGGACCAGTAAGCCCCTGTGTTCTCTAAGAGGATGCTTGAGGCCCCACTTATCCCATGCTGTGGTAACCTCCTGATGCCTTCCTTAGCTCAGGCCTTTCACATGCCACAGACTGGCAAAACATGGCTGGGGAATGGGGTTTCTGGGCACAGTGAGGTCCAGTGAGCCCCGTAAGACACAGCCCAAAGAACTGCTGTGATCCTGGGCAGAGCTTCCAGGGGAAGGGGAGGCGAAGGTCTCACTGTCCCTTGCCCTCATCAGACTGCCTCGGAAGTGCGGGGTTTAGTTTGGGTCCTTAAGGTTTGAGAAGGACATTGATAAACTGAAGAAGGAGGGCCACCACGATGGTGACAGCCTGGACTCCAGGCCCCATGAGCATCAGCTGAAGGACCGGGGTATTTCCAGACTGGAGAAGAGTTGGGGGCACATGGTCACTTTCCTTAAGTATTGAAGTGGCTGTCATGTAAACAAGGGATTTGGAAAGCTTGGTGGTGCCATAGGGCCTAGAGCGCTGGCCTGGAGTCAAGAAGGCTCCTCTTCCTGAGTCTCAGATGCTTACTAGCTGTGTGACCCTGGGCAAGTCACTTACCTCTGTTTGACTCAGTTTCCTCATCTGTCAAATGAGCTGGAGAAGGAAATGGCAAACCCCTCCAGTGTCTTTGCCAAGAAAACCCCAAATGGGGTCCTGAAGAGTCTGATGTGACTGGAACGACTGAACAACAAAAAGAGGAGGGATCAGACTTCTTCCATTTGTCCCAAGATGACAGAACTGGGAGCAATAAACGAGATTTACAAAGAGACCAAACCTTCGTAACAATTTGAACTGGCCCAAAGTGAAAGGGGTCTCCCCCATCTCAAGGGGAGGCTGGACGGTCCCTTTGGGTTGCACTGTCGATAGAACACTAGACCTAGCTTGCGAGGCAGCCTCAGACCCTCGCTTAGCTGAGTGCCCACCCTGGCCTAGTCACTACACGCTCCTCCCTACCAGCCTGGATTCACTCGTGTGTTAGATGGAGACAGTAGTAGCAGCTGCCTCCCGGGACTGTGGTGGGCAATTGGTGGCACTTTATTGTGGCCAGCAGACTCCTTTAAAGTCTGTTTCTCAGGATCACTGGGGTCCAGCCCCAGGGGCTCCAGGGAGCCATGGGCACCAGAGCAGACAGCTTCTGCTCCTGGATGTGACGCTTGAGTCCCGGCAGTTCTCCACGCTGCAGCCGGCTCAGGGCAAAGGTGTTTGTCAGCTTAATTTTATTAATAAAAAATGTGACTGGCCCTGCTTTGGGGGACACAGAAGCCCTGGTCCAGTTGGGTGAGTGAACCTCTCTCCTGGGTCTATGCCAGGCTCCTGAGGATACTGTGGATCATGCACCTCAAATTGTAGGATGATGGAGACTTAGTTCTGACAGACTGCAGCAGCGTTCATCAGGTCTAGCTGTCTCATTCTTATAGATGAAGAAAATGAGGCCCACATAGGGTCTTTCTGCTCTACCATAGAACTACAAGGTGTGGATGGTGGTGGGAGAGGCTGGAGTCTCTGCTCCCTAACCTCTTGGCCCCGGCGCACAGAAAGAGAGAGACACAAGGGAGCAAGGGTCTGGGGTACCTGAAGTAGAACAGAAATATCAGGAATCAGGGTCTTTGTGGAAAGACCATGAGAATTCTGCTGGGAAGACCCAGGAGCCTCATTTTGATTCCTGACAAAATTCTAGAATTAGTTGGGTTTTTTTTCAAAGTGGTTTGGGAAATGAGTGAACATGGGAAGCTAGCATGGGTTCATTAAGAACAAGTCGTGCTAGACCAACCTTAGGTGAATGAGACATGGGGGACTTTGGCTCCAGGCGTAATGTGCCTGAATCTCAGTTTGTCAGACAATGACTTCAGTGTTTGATAAAGCCTTCCCCCACCTCCTGGACCAGGTGAGAAGTGTGAACGTGGAGGGAAGGAAGCTGCGTGATGCCACGCTTTGGGGAACTGTGAGCAGATGAGATGCCCAGACTCAGAGCTGGTGAGTCTCTGGCCCTGCCCTGAACCTCATTCTGTTCCACATTTCATCAGTAACTTGGATGAAGAAATCGATGGATGTTTGCCATCCGTTTACCCCATTTGTGAATGAGCGCTAATATGTTAAGCAGCAAAATTGGAAATAAGCTCGGATGCTGGACTGACTTTGATTAGATAAAGGTTGATAGCAATAAATGGAAAACCTGGTACTTGGGTTCCTAAGTCCGTTTCACATGTCCAAGTAGTGGAAGTGCGACTTGACAACAATTGATATTAAAAACTCAGAGACGTGAGCGTGTAAGTGTATTGTACATCCAGTATCAGTCGTCATATAATGTGGTATGCAAAAAAAAATACCTCGTATGAATTTTGGTTGGATTGATAGGTATAGAAGCCATGATGAGGAATGTCTTAGTCTCATTATATTCTGTCCTAGTCACACCTGATCAGAAGTATATTCAGTTCAGTTCTGGGTACCACATTTTTTTTGGAGGGGGGAAGGCAAGGAGAGACCTGGAAGATCATCAGTCAGTCAACTAATTATGCTAAGCCCTGGGGCTACAAATATGAAGAATGAAGCAGTCTGGCCCCCCAAAGAGTTTACATTCTAACAGGTGTGTATGTGTGTATGCACACATACATAATAAACATCTGAGGGGGGATCTGGAGAGGCCTCACACTGAAGGACGTTCCTGGGCTGAGCTTGAAGGAAGGTGAGGTTGGTTATTCTGTGAAATGCAAGTGAGGAAGGAGTGCGTTCTTGGTCTGGGGGAATGGCCTAGTGCAAAGACCCAGAGAAAAGAGGGGGAGGGAGGGAGGGAGAGAATGAGAGAGAAAGACAGAGAGAGAGTGTGTGTGTTACCTTAGGGTCCCAACTGTGGAAGGAAAGAGTAATGTCCTATGAAGTCAAAATGACTGCTTTCAGCCAAGTCATGAAGCCTTTAAGAGCTTCACGAAGGAGTTGAGAGTTGCTCCTAAAGGCATTAGGGAGCCACTGGAGTTATTCGAGTAGCACTGGCATTGGCATGGTCAGATCTGTGAATAAAGAACACCACCTTGGCAGCTGTGTAAAGGACAGCTGGAGGCAGGGAGGCCTCACAGGAGGAACTTTGGGGAATTATGCATTGAGTGCTTGTGAGAGCCTGGACTAAGGTGGTGGCCAAGGGAGTGGGGCAAAGGGGCAGATTTGATGGAGATAGAAATGCCATTGGATGCATGGGGTGAGAGAGAGAAAGGAGGAGAGGATGATGCCAGAGTAACAAACCTGAGAAACTGGAGACATGGCAGTACCTTTGACAGAAAGAGGGATGTGATCAGAAAGCTAGCAGCTAGAAGGCTGTGCAGTGCTGTAGAGTCACAAGAATCAGCAGACATGTGTCAAGTGTCAGCCATTATCCTGCGTCCTGGGGCTCCAGAGGAAGGCTCCTGCCTTCAAGGCGCTCACCATCTGAGGGGAGAAGACCACAGATGAAAAGCAGGAGGACCCCTACTGGGGCAGAAGAGGAGAGGGAGAATGATGACATCTCAGGGCTGGAGAAAGGACCTGAGGGGGTGTCATTGTGCAAGATGCGGAGTTCTGGAGAACAGCCAGATGGGACATGGATGCTGGATCTGAAGGTAGCAGAAGTACTTAAAGTCTGGCCTCAGACACTGACTCCCTGCAGGACCTCGGGCAGGGCAGTCAGATCTGTGGGCCTAGGTGTCTTCATCTGCAAAATGAGGAAGCTGTCTCTGAGGTCTCTTCTGGCTGTCAGCTTGGTATCCTACAAAGCAAAAGAATCTAGTGTCAAGGGAAAGTTTTGTTTTTTAGAACTGGGGATGCCAAAGCATGTTGGCTGATAAGTGGAACCAGGAAAAAGGAGGAGTTTGAAGATGAATAAGACAGAGAGTTTAATTAATGAATGAAGCAAGGTCCTGGAAGAGGCTGGAAAGGATGTGATAGAGTGATTCGCCTTGCTGAAGAGCACATTCAGCTCCTCCTCTGAGATGAATCCTGAGAAAGTTCTGAATCTGGAGACTGAAGAAGACAGCATTTATTAAGCCCATTCTCTGGACTGGCATCGGGCTAAGCAGATGGACACAAGGCCAAAAATGTTGTCCCTGCTCATTCGAATGGCAGAGACTGTGTGCAAGTAAGAATAATTCCATATTTGTTTTCCTTGGTTCTCAAAGAGGACCAAAGTGGCATCGCAATGCTAGAGTCAAGTTGCAGTGTGTCTGACTATGAGTGATCAGACCAACGTGAGCTCGGAACACTCCACTACA
Organism: Pseudochirops cupreus; assembly: GCA_028627135.1. Taxonomy (NCBI): domain Eukaryota; kingdom Metazoa; phylum Chordata; class Mammalia; order Diprotodontia; family Pseudocheiridae; genus Pseudochirops; species Pseudochirops cupreus. The sequence continues at coordinate 18,790,360 of CM053581.1, forward strand.
GGTCAGGCACAGAGAGTCCGTGTAAAGGGATCTGAAGGAGGCATTAGCATCTGGGGGAACCAGAAGAAATCTCTGAGCTGAATCCTCAGGGAAGCTGGAGAAATCAAGAGGTGGAGGCAAGGAACCAAGGCTGCTAGAAATGGGAAACAGCCAGGCAGAGGCACGGCAGGCAGGTGTGGAGCCCAGCATTGGGAGGGCAGTCAGTGAGTCTACCACCTGGATCCTCCAGAATGGAGAGGGCAGTGAGACAGAAGAAAGGAAGAGGGGAGGGAGAGCTTTACATGCTGACCAGAGACTTTTGTTTGGTGTCAGATGTAACAGTGCGTCCCTGGAGTTCCCCCTGAACGTTGGCTGACAAGGTCATACCTACACTTTTAAAAAATTACATTGAGGAACTCATAACAAAAAGGGAGAAGGGAGGGAGCCAGCAGTGCCAAATCTTAAACTATACTGTAAATCTAGAATCATCAAAACAGTTTGACATTGAGTTAGAAATTGAGGTTGATTATTGGAACATATTAGGAAAACAATATATAGAAGCAGATGAGCCCAGGAGCTTGGTGTTTGATGAGCCCAGAGATCCCAATTATTAGAGCAAGAGTTCACTATTTGACAGAAACTACTGGGAAACTCGGAACACAGTCTAGCATGCCAACATCTTGTGCCGTGTGCCACAACAAGCTCCAGAGGGCTGTGTGAGTTAGACGTAAAGGGTGGCATCATAAACAGTTTAGAAGAGCGTGGAAGAACTTAGCTGTCAGGTGTATAGAGGGAGGGTACGTGACCAAACACAAGATGAAAGGTAAAATGGACAATTCTGATTACTTAAAATTAACAAGTTTTTGCACAAACTGAACCAAAATTAGAACTAGAAAAATGGGGGTGGGGATCTTTGCAGCAAATTTTTCTGATGAAGATCTCTTTCCAAGATATACAGGAAACTGATTTAAGTTTGTAAGAATAAGTCCATTTCCCAATTGATACATGGTCATAGTATATGAACAGGCAGTTTTCGAGAAAAATTCTGGCTGTCAATAGTCATATGAAAATTGCTATAAATCACTAATAATTAGAGAAATGCGAATTAAAGCAACTCTCAGCTGCCACCTCATACCCCTCAGATTGGCAAAGTTAATGCTCCTTAAATGGAAAATGAAAAATGTTAGAGGGACTGTGGGAAAGCAGATACATTAATGGGTCATTTGGGGGCTATGCCTGGTGTAGTCTTTGGGAAAGGATTTTGGAACTATGTCGCCAAATCCACAGAATTGTGCGTACCGTTTGATACAGCAATACCACTACTAGGACTATATCCCAAAAAGGTCAAAGAGGAAAAGGACCCATATTAACAAAAATATTTATAGCAATTCATTTTATGGTAGCAAAGAATTAGAAACCGAAGGGGCACCTATCAACTGTCAGAGGTAACAGATGATGAAAGGGACAGTTTCAGAGAAACATAAAGTGACACGGGTTACTGAGCAGAACCGGGGGACAGTTTTCACAATAACGCTCCTGTAAAAACAATCAACTTTAAAAGACTTTGGAACTGTGATCAGTGCAGTGACCAACCACAGGAGAGGAGGAGAAGCTTCATTCCCGGAAGAGGGACAGTGGGCACAAAGGTATAAAGGGTGGACATGTGTAGGAAGCAGCCTACTCTGTGGAGGGCAAGATCTGAGGAGGAGAGTAAACCATCACAGGACTGAAAAGATGGGAAGGAACCAGATTGTTAAAAACTGTAATTGTTAAACCAAGGATTTGATGGTAATGTTAAGAGCCAGGTAGTGGAGTTGAGGGGCCAACACAGTCAGATTTCTTCTTTGGCAACAGTATGGAGCTGGAAGGGAGAGGGGAGAGAGCTGAGACGGGGAGAACCCAGAGGAGTCTCTTGCAATGGTCTAGGCAAGGGAGAAGGAGGACTTGCATCAGGCTAGTGGTCGTGTGCCTGGAGAGGAGAAAGAACAGAGGAGTTACCGAGGGAAGCCTCCATTTTCAAATGCAGAAAGATAAGGTCATCTTGCGTTTCTGTTTTTACAGATAGGGAGACTTGGGCGCAGGGCATTGTCATTCACATAGCTGTCGCTCATCCTGATATGCTGTGGTCTCTCTTGTGACATCGGAGTGGAAGGGTAAAAGCCTAAAGTCCAAGACTCAGCTGTAAAATGAGGGCTCATACTGCCGTGCTCTGTGCTCTGGAGTTGGTATTTCTGACTGGCCAAGTCCTTGTGGGCTGTAGCTCCTCACCCACCCCCTGCACACCCAGGGCCTTCCTTAGGACCCCTTGAGAAAAGGCAAACAGAGCTTCCCTCCTTCCCTCCCCTATCTTTTCCACACCCTTCCCTCTGCACCCCCACCCCCAGCTATAATTCAGGTCCCCTTTGTAGGTAAGCTGTGTTCAGAACAGAATGAAGACAGACTCTGGGCCCAGGAGTTGTATCCCTGCTTTCCCACTTGGGACCAGCTGTTTGGCCTTCATTAGCCTTGATTTCCTCACCTGTCAAAGGGGTTCTGCCAAGGAAACCTGATCAAACACTTGGCAAAAGGAAGGCCTGGAGAATGAGTGCTTCTGGCCTTGTCTGTGCTGCTGAGTGGTAAGATGAAAATTACCCAGGAAACAGCTCCCAGAGCTGCCTCAGCTTCACTGAAGGGCCTGCACCTTGTTAGAGCCATTGACAAGCCTTGGGGACTCACTGTGGAGGGCTGCATGGAGCCCAGCTTTCCAGCCAGGAGCATGCCTGCATTTTCCTACTCTGCCCTCGGAAATCACGTCAGCCCAGGAAAGCAGGAAACAATAGGTGTGTGTGAAGTGAGTGTTTGACTTGGCACACTCCCATCACTTGTTCACAGAAATCACAGCTCTCCAAATGGAGGGCAAAATTCTCTTAAACCTAATCATGTTAAATGTCCTAGAGTTTAATGCCTTAATTGTATTGCTGACATTTGGGCCAGCTTAGAAAAGATTTGGTAATCAGGAGCAGGGAGAAGCTTCCGTTGCCCGTGACAAGACTGTCTTTAAAAATGGAGGTGAATGGAGAGCAGTTTCTAAACCAGCCTGCATGTTACACACCCCAGATCCAGGCATCCAGTGTGAGGCAGCACCCAAACACCCCGTTACCTCCACTATCTGAACGGGAAGCACAGGTGTCCGGAAGGAAAGAAGGTGGAGTTGTTCAGGCATCGGGAGGCCGTCCATAGCCTATAGCGAAACAGGCATTGGAGTTCATGTCAGAAGACTGAGGTCCCAGTCTTGGCTGTGTCACTGACTGACTGTGTAACTTGGGTAAGATTGCTCAGCATCCCTATCACCAGAATGAGGGGGCTGGACTAGACAGCTCACCAGGGCCCTTAGAACTCCAATGCTTTGCAGACCCATGGCTCCCAGTCCAGGGAAAAGAAGGGTGATTTAGTCATTGCTGTCCAGCCTGTAAAGGATGGATGACACTTCTCAGTCTCCCTGTATGTGAAACATAGCTCTAAGTTAGTGAACAGTATGATTGGGCTAGGCACAGAACATCCACCCTGTACAGCTTGTTCCCCAGTCACTCCCTCTTTCCACTTAAAATTACATCGGTATAGATGGTGTGAAAAGATCAAGGGTTTCCCTGATGTTTTCTCTTGTTTTATGATCCTGGGAAATTCTTGTGCCATCCGCAAAACTGTTATCAGACAAGTCACAAAATCCTTCCATGCCTTAATTTCTTCACCTATGAAATCTATAGCCTGTTTGTCCACAAGTTAGTTTGAGAAGGGGAAAAAAAATACAGACCCCTTTTCTAACATTAACACCAAGATTCAACTTGACTTTTGTGAAAGTCACAGTGGACCTTCCAGTTATTGGACTGGTTATTCTGGTAGTACCTAGAGAGGAGAATTGGGGAGGGGGCAGCAGGCAAGTCTGGGACCTTGGGAAGAACTTCCTCAAACTCCAGGCAAATAAAAGATGGCCTGGATAACCTCAAGATCTCTTGAATGCCATGCCCCAAAATGCCTCAGAGTGGAAGGTTTGGGGATGTGATATGGAGCGGAAGGAGGGCTGGATTGGAGTGAGGGTCCTGGGTTTAGGACCCAGCTCTACTTCAGTGTATGACCTTGGGTGAGTCCTTAGCTTCCTCTGGCCTTCTCATCTTGCTCTGTGAAATGAGGTGAGCCATGGGGCCCCCTGACGTCATTTCCACCTTTACATCTAGGACCCTTTGTTCTAGAGGGGATTTACGATCCAAGTGGTGATTGGACTGGAGGACTTCTATGGTCCTTTTCAGTTCTAAGATTGTCTGATTCATTGTTAAACTGCAGGAGTTCTACAGACCAGAACCAATGGTGGGGCAGCTGGAGTTTGTGGAGGCTTTAGCTGGCAATGGTGAAATGAGTCTCTTAGCAAATGAATGCCAACTCATGCAGTAGAACTGCCCCGCAGATGATGGGGCCTTCACCCCAGGGAAAATGCTCTTTCTCCCAGCTCTCCTGGTTCTCCCACACCCCTGGCTCCATCAGAGCCTCTGGGGCTCCATTCCATGGCTCTCTGGTGCTCATCGGCGTCAGGCACGTCAGCACAGTGCTTGATAACAAAGATCGCATTGACCTCGTGTGCTCACATTTAGCTCTTCTCCAAAGGGAAATGGATCAGAAATTTGCCCTCCTTCTGCTGTTCTTGATGCTTCAGTATTTTCTTTCCAGCCTCCCAAGTTTCACCATCATTTGTCACGTTCTTTCTGAGGCCATGTCCGGGAGAAAATGACTCTTGAGTAGCAGAATGAGAAAAAAATGGCTCCAGCAGACTTGAGAGTTAATATAAGGGTCAGTTCACTGGGGATTCATTTCCTAGAATTTTGGAGGATCAGAGAACATCAAACTTGTTGTTGATTAGAGGAGGCTGGGTTGGGAAGGATCCTTGGGTGAGGCTGCCTGCAGTCACTTCTGGAGAAAGAATGTTCATCCTTTTGTTGACTGTGGTTGTGTCCTTTAGAGAACACTGTATTTGCAGAGGTTCTGGTACACATGGAAGCCAGTTATCCTGGCCTTTCAGTCAGGGGCTCTGAAGGCCTAGGTGACACGTGCAGTCCTCATTTGCACCCGCCATTTAGCTTTACAAAGAGAGGAACAGTTTCCTGTCCACTTGTCACCAGCTGCTTTTAAGTGCCTTAGGTCAGTCCATAGGAGATATCTGAAGAAAGTAGTGTAAAAAGAATTGATGCACCAAAGATGGGTGAGGTTTCCTTTCTCTTCTTTCATCTCTGACTATTCATTCACTTGCAGGACTGAAGTAGCTGGTATTATCCCCCCTCATCTCAGACTTGCCTTGGTCCCCTGCAGGGACTAATTCTCCTCTGGTTGAGGTGGCTGACCTAATTTACCTGGACCTGAGCTTTTGAAGGGGCCAGGAGACTCTTCCCTATGGCATAGGGATTACAGACTGGTACAGATTCTGAAGTCTAAGTTAGGGTACTCAGTCCTACTGCACATGTAGAAACTGGAGCCCAAAGAACCCTAGGACAGAGGATTAGTGTCCAGGAAGCCTTCAGGATCATGAAGGATCAAGCCACACATTGAAATGAATAGGGGAAGCTCTCAAACACAGCTCTGCTATTGGCCATGGCTGCAGTGACTTAGGGACTACTGGACATCTGCCCTAAACCCTTGTTAAGTGAGTGTACCCTCATACTCTCCAGGGACAGCACAAGGTCACGGAGTTCTCAAGTGGTGATGCCAGGTTTAACGGAGAAGAGGTGGTCAGTGGAGCTGGCCAACCAAGAGTGTGTGTTCTCCTAATCCTTCAGCATAGCAGGGGCAATGGGTGTTGGACAGAGGCCAGGGGTGACCTGTTAGCGCCGTCCCCCCCCCCCAGCTCCAGGGGATAGACCGTCCAAGCATTCCACTCGCCTGCACACCAGAAGGAGAAGAGTGTGAGAGAACAGCCACAGCTGTGGGGTAGCTGTGGCTTCTAGCCGGTTCCTGGGGAAAAAGAGAAGCTGCTGAGCCCTGGCATTTCCCAAGTGCACGTTCTGCCCTCTTGTGCTTTGAGAGATGGCAGAGGACATTAGGATTTGACATTCCCATGGGTGGGGGTGATGAGGGAGTGAGGGCAAAGACAAGGGCTGCTCATCACTCTTGAGGAACTGAAGCGGTTCTCCCTGGCTCTGGGCACCTCCTTGCCAGAAGGAGGCTTCAGGCCCTGGGATTTCAGGAGAAAGGGTGGCATGTTTTTTGTTATGGATTGCAGAGGAAGAGATGATGTCAGGCTGTGGGAAAGACTTTTTCTCCTCACTGTTCTAACTTTGTTTTATCCTTTTCTCTCCGCCTGGCACTTTGCCTTCTCCTGGTCGCCCCTGCCGCCCATTCTGCCATTCATCTCATCACACTTGTGATTGTAAAGAGTGGGAAAGGGCATAAAATCACTCAAATCAAAACCACTTTGTGAAAGTTCTTAGATCCCTCTGCCCTCAGCTAGCCCAGAGCCATCTGCAGAGGGGAACTCCATCATCCCAAGGGCGGCCCTGGGAGCCGTCTGTCACACGGGGAGGTGTTGAGTTGATTCAGCAGGTCATTAGCCAGGACTAGGGGGATTTGCCTTAGAAGTGGCTTTTAGAAAGAAATTTTAGGATAGAGTTGGGGAGAGTGGCTTGGAGCTCTGGGCAGTGATGCTATATTTGAGGCCTCTGTCTGACAAAGAAAGAAGAAATAGCCAACCTCTCTGCGTGGCGGCTCTGAACCCAGACGAGAGGGCTGTGCCTCAGGAGTCGTGGGGCTTATGGCACCATCAGCACACAGCAGCTGGGGGAGAGATTGCCCCATGGCTTTAGACCTCTGGCCTCCTGAGACTCAGGGAAGGCATTTGCTCCAGAATGTTCCCTCTCCCAATATGACTTGCCCTCCCTCATCGCTTGCCACACAGGTCATGGGGATGCCCAGAAAGTCAGTAGCACATCTCTGCATGCTGATGGGAGGCAGGGGAGACGTAGGCAAAGCCGCCAATTTAAAGGATGCTGGTATCTGGAAGCCATCAGCAGAGAGAGATGACTGAGCCTGCCACCTCAAATAGGATAGAAGCCAAGGATGATGAGGGCATCCCATGGGAGGCTTTTCACCCCAGCCATGGCTCCCACACAGTGTGTGTCAGGGCCATCCCGGCTCCTCACAATGAGGCAATGTCCCAGGGTCTCTGCCCCCACCAACCATTGGTCCTGAAAGAACCTATTTCATACAACTTGGCCAAAGTGCCTATGATGCCCCTGGCCCTGGGCAGAACCATTGATCAGAAGAGTTGTGGTGATAGGGTTAGGATGGAAAATGGTGCCGCCTGGCTCAGTCAGGGCCTGGATGGAGCATCATGCGCCAAGAGGATACAAAAAAGGAGGCAGAATTCTTGGTATGAATGGGCACTCTGGTACTGTTCTTGTCAGTGCTTGTCCTCCTCACAAACCGTTTTTAGGTACCTACTGAAAGTGTCAGATCCCCAGGAGTGCTCAGTACAACCCTGAGGCTAGCAGGCAATGAGCTAGAATTAAGTTCCTCCTATGTGCCAGGCCCGGGGGTGAGGGTTGTGTAGAAAGGAGAAAAGAGAGGCAAAAGGCGGCCGTGCCCCAGACAGGCTCACAGTCTGATGGGGAGACCAGTAAGGTACCTTCAGGATAAATTGGAGATCATCGGTGGAGGGAGGCACTGTCCCTAAGGGAAATCAGGAAAGCCTTCTGGCCAAGGTGGTGAGGCAGGGGTGAGGCCGAAGAGCTCTGGGCATCCTCTCTGGCTGTCCCCATGCCTGGAATTCCCTCCCTTCTCTGCCCTGACCTCGCTTCCACTTGTGTCCTCTTTATGCTGTCTGTAGCTCACTTGGCCATGTTTGTTTGCTTGTGGGTGAGCTTATGGGGAGCAAGTACATGTCCCCTGCATTTAGCATAGTACCCAGCATGTAGTAAGCACTTCATAAATGTTGACTCTTTCAGCATTTCCTCCACCCCCAAATATGTTTGAAAAAATAGGTGTCTCCCAGGCCTACTACACACCTTCCTCTTCAGCATTCGTTTCGTTTACTTGGACACTTTGGTGGAGCTGTGATTCACTGATGTGTGTGCTCTTCCCTGCAGCAACTTCTGCAGCCTAGCCACACCTTCTTATCTGTGTGACTCTTGTTGCACAGAATCTTTACCTAATGATCTCCAGACTTTGGAGATGCCAGAGGGAGCACTGGGGCGCCCATCAGTCACACCACACTCTCTGTGACTGGCCTGTTTCCTTCACTGTCATCCCTCTCTCTGGTGACGTCCACGTGTGGCTCTTCACTGGTGATGGGTGGCAGCCTGCTCTTACACTGCACATAGCCATTGTCCTCTAGCTTCCCATCAACATTAACTCTCCACAGAGTATGGTATAGCGTGGCTTACAATCTTTTCAAAGATATACTTTTGTTTATCAAGGAGAAAATTGGGATCAGGGAAAGCAGTGCAGTTTCCCCAAGGCAGTCAGCCAAGCTCCCTTTCCTCATCCTGATCCTCTCTGGTCACAGCTCTGTGTCCATGCACAATACATGCCCACCATATATATGGATTAGCACTATTGAGGTGGCCAGCGGTGTCCATCCCACTGAATATGCCTGTTGTAAAACTGCAGGCCCCCTTCACTCACTTGGCTTTTCCCATGTGGCTGAACTTTTGGGTGATGTTGGATCTAATTCAGGAGGAGCTACAGCTTTGTGAGGCTTGATGTAATTCACACAATTACAGCTGTAGATGAGAATTCCTTAAGGCCCTCAACACCTATAGAGATTCTCTGAGCTCTTTGGACTCTGCCCTTTGCATCCACTGCTGCGAGGCAGTGTTGGTGAGCATGAATCTCCCCCTTTCATGCCTCACTGGACATTAATAATCAGAAGGTCATCAGACAAAGTAGCCCCATTACTGTATGTTCAAAGCAATCTTGTATAATGTTGCCGTATGTGAGTGACACCTCCTTGGAAGAGAACCTTTAAGCCAAAGGATCTTAGTCTTGGGTCTCTTTCAACACAGCTTGGTTGGTCAGTAGACAACAGTCTGTTATTGGGAATGTACTGGAAGCCTTTTCAGTACAGTACAACCTGATGGATCTTACTTTCCACGGGCACAAATTTAAGGATTCAAGGCCGTTTCCTGACTGGTGAGACTTTGGTGCAGGACTTTGTGGATGTTGACTAGGGAAGGATACTGGAAGTAGCAGTAGGTTTAGAATGACACCTGAGCTTACAGCCTGGCTTGCTCCAGGATTGTTATCCGGGGAGCAAGGGTTAAGTCACATAATCTCTATGTGCTTCCTTTTCTTCATCTATAAAATGAGAACCCTGCTGCTCACCCTATCCACAACACAGGACTTCTGTTAGTCATGAATACTCAGAAAGGAAGTGGTGATCCCTGCCATCCCAGCTTCCAGACCAACCTCATTTCCATTGGTTTGACAGGGTTTCTGAAGTTGTTATGTCAGTGAAATGCTGTAGATATGATTACCTAGATTCTAGCAGAGCATTTGATAAAATATCTCTACTTCTGTGGAATAGATAAGTGATCAATCAATCAACCGGCAAGCATTTATTTAGTACCTGCTGTGTGCTGAGCATTGTGCTAGATGTGGGGGGTGCAGGTGCAGTGTCAGAGACTGACTCAGCTTTGGTGCTCAGCCCCCTCAGCTGCCTCTCTAGCCCTCTCCTCGGAAGGCTGGGGGTGGAGCGGTACGTTCCCAAGGCCTAGACTTTGCCAACTCCCTTCATGCCGCATCCAGGTGGCCCCTTCCACCTTCCTTTTCTGTATTGTCTTCCCCCTTTGGGACTGTCAGCTCCTTGAGGGCAGGGACTGGCTTTTTCTTATTTGTCCCCCCAGGGCTTAGCAGAGTGCCTGACACATAGCAGGTTCTTAATAAATATTGATTAACTATTGATAAAAGATGATCTAGTTAGATCATCAGCTTATAATCGGAATAGGGCTCGTGGAGGTTTGGAAGGGAAGAAGGAAGGCCTTTAGCTCCAGGGAGAGTGGAGGATCTTCTCAAGTGTCAGTCACTTCATTGACACCCAGGCCCTGCATGTTGGATACCCATGCCTCGAGTAAGATCCTCCATGGTAGTTGTTTAATGAACGCTCTTGATGAACCAGCCTCAGAGAAAACATTGACTTTCAGCATTGTATTAGCTTTTTGGGACTGCGCCAAAGAAAAGTCTTTTCTGTACCCAACTCAGTACTGGCTTCACTGATTATGGAAGGTCAATCTTATGTGTTCTCATTAAGAGCTTTCTGTTCTCTTTTGTTTTTATCAAGGATGCTGGCTAAATTCTAAACTGCTTAAGGTATGAATGGCCTCAGCAGAAAATTATAGTAAGCCCAACCCATTGAATTATGTGCAGGAGGGAGAATCTACTAACCTCCATTTATAATTCTGTAATTAGCATGGCAGCCAGTGTAAACAGGTGGTGAGCTTTGGAGGGACACACAGTCACTATGGGGAGCCCATGGATGTTTGATCAGTAGTTACATAAATGCTACGGCCCTGGTGTTAGAGGAAGATCGCTGTAGCTCTGGCAAGAACAGCTGGCTTGTTATATGCTATTCATGTGTAGACTAGAGGCCCCTCAGACATCAGTGGTAGCTTTCTGTTTATTCTCAGCCATTTTACCTGCAATTTGCCAATGCTCTCCTATAAAAAAAATCAACCTAGAGGTCAGGAGAGTATGATTCCAGTATCCCCCACTTCCTCATCGTGCCCCTCAGTAAATCTCTTAGCTGCTGTAAGGCCTCAGTTTCTCCATAACGTAATTAGTAATGTCTGTTTCTGACATTCACAACCACATTCAATTTTTTTAAACCAGATAGAACAATGTAAAGAAAAATTAAAAGTGTCTTGATGAACTGATTTGGGGCTTAAAAGGTTTGTAATCTAATTTTAGGGGAGTTTCAGGGTTTGGTTGGGTTTCTCGAGCACCCCTGTGGGGCAAACCAGGTACCACTTTGTGATTTTTTTTAATTGAGAAAAAGGTGGGCCTTCTTATTTCCTGAGATGGCCGTCAGTGCCGGGCAGAAGGCTCTCTTCTTCATGCCCACTCTAGAATGGCGTGCCACAAGATGGTACCTGATAGTCTTTCTTCATAGGCTAGAGAAGTAGCTGTCCGTGATGCCAGACGCTTTCTCCTTGGCAGCTGGTGATTGCCCGGCTTACAGCAGCTCCACTGTCACTATTGCTGGAATGCAAAGAGCATAATGATTTCCTGACCCTCTGCTCAATGGTTGGTTGCTTACCTTCAGAAGCTCACAGTCTAGTAGAGGGGATGAAGACATCTCCTCAAATCACTACAGTTCAAAGGCCAGTGCTTCACAGATTCCATAAGTTTCAGTGAAAACCTTGTTATTGGGCATGATGTCTGGTTGCTAACCCCTTGGTGCCTTTTTAAGCATATAACCTACTACTCTGAGTTTTCTGTGGCCTCATGGCAGCCCCCTGTTGAGAAACCTGTCCCCTGTCCGCAGCTCTTGGGTATGTGCACTGGGGGGTGACCTTAGGCTATGTCATGGAGCAGGATGACTTTGTCAGGACAGGGCTGTCACCTGAGGTAAAGTAATAAAACCCAAATCCTTTGGCTGCCCAAGCATCCCATTGAGTAGGGAATTTTTCACTAGGGATGATCAGGGTCTAGATGACTAAAAATGAGAGAAAAGAAGAACAGGCTCAGCCTGAAAGATATTTCCTAAGCAGGCAAGAATTCTTTTCATCCATAAATTAGGAGGAAAGGGGAACCACAGAGTAAGAAAAATCGATCTACAAATGTGTTACAATCCGGAGAATTTCAAGTGTATTGTATTTGGAAGGGAATGCTGTCTTAAAGAATTCACAAGTGGGCCAGTGGAAGTTGAAGACCTTGCATTTCCAGCCCAGAAACATTAGCCTGCAGCCCCTAAGGAACAAAGTTTTTGTGTGTTCTGGGCCAGTGCCTGGTCCCTCATTTAGGTGTTAGGGCAGGCATCTCCTCTCCATGAGAGAGAACAGGGAGCAGTGGGGAAGGACCAAATATTCAATGTCCCAAATACCAGCCAGCCTCTTTGGTTTCCTACCTGGCTACCTTCCACACTACTCGTCCTTTGGCTGCGGGACAGGCCTCAAGCTGACATCTGGTCTGCTAGCTCACAGCTTCTGTTTGGCATCTCCTGGAGCCTGTCTCCTGAGGATGGAGGCCATCAAGTTCCTGTCCTCCATTTCCAAGACATATCTGGCCTTTTGGAGCAAGATATGGAGGGGGGATAGCAGGTGACTGGGTTGCAGTGGTCATCTCCTCTTGTCCTTGTTCCTCAGGTGCCTAGGCCAGGGAGCTGTGAAAGTCCAAAGGGAAAGTTAGGAATTGGGCTCTTTTCTGTGAGCAGAGGCTTCAGGTCACAGAGATAGACAGACTTAACCTTGCCCACAGGCTACTAGGGTGGCTTGGGTGGCATTTGGCTTTTGCCCATTGCCTCGAAACACTTTCTCTCACCTGGGACCCCTAGGTGATTGCCTCTAGCCCCTAGTGTGGGCTCTTCCTCTCTTGGGCTGCCATGTCACTTCTGGTAGGCAGAAACAGGTGAGTGATATGGGGGAGCAGGGGGGGGAGAGATGGAAAATCAGAAGTTGACACAGCATGAGGAGTAACATCTGAGTTACGCTAAAAAGTGGCCTGAATACAAACCCACCGGATTCCCATGGTGTATGCCTGTGGATAAGTTCACCTGCCTTGGTAGTGTACTTTCCAGCAGAGAAATATATAATGAGAACTAGCTCAGTGTTTGGGAGGCTCTGAAGGAAAGTATGGGAGAGAGGAGGTGTTAAGACTGACTACCAAACTGAAGGCCTACAGAGCCGTGGTGCTGACCTCATGGCCGTATGCCTGTGAAACCCGGACAGACTACCAGTGCCATGCCGGGAAACTGAATCTCTTCCATTTGAATTGTCTCAGGAAGATCCTGAAGATCACCCGGCAGGATGAGGTACCAGACACTGAGGTCCTTACTCGACCTAAACTGCCGAGCATTCAGACTCTGCTTCAGAGAACACAACTCTGACGGCCTGGCCACGTTCTAATGCAAAACGTTTGCTTGCCAAAAAGATCATTTTATGGAGAACTCACACAGGGCAAGTGCTCACATGGTGTCAGAAGAGGTGATATAAGGATACTTTCAAGGTCTTTCTCAAGAACTTCAGAATTGATTGTGTGACATGGGAGACAGTGGCACAGGACCGCCCAGCATGGCGTGCTTACACCAGAGAAGGTGCTGTGCTCTGTGAGCAGAGCAGTAGTGAAGTAGCTCAAAGGAAATGCAGGATGTACAAATTTGGAGAATCCAGTCCAAATATTCACACAGACTATTAGTGCCCGACCTGTGGTAGAGCATTCCAAGTTCATATTGCTCTGATCAGCCACAGCCAGACACACTGAAACCTGACTTTAGCATAGTGATATCATTTTGGTCCTCTTTTAGAAGGAAGGACAACAACCAGCCAACCATTTGCCCTGAAATCAAAGCTTCAATAGCCCAGACTGAACTCTGGAGAGAAAACCAGACACTGACTAGAAGGCTGTGTGATATGGTGGTAAGGAGGAGTGGATTCGAACCTTTTCCTAAGCACTGCCCTGCTCTGAGCCAAGTTGCTTCCACTCCCATCTAAGGGAGCTGGATGGTCACCTTGTAGCCCTGGGTCTCATCTACAAAGTGAGAGGAGAGCTCCTTCCAGCTCTCAGATGAGGGCTAGCTAATCCCCAGGGTTTATGTGCCTCAGCCCAGAGGCTTCCCATAATAACTCTACATGCGATGGACCCTGATCCTACATGATCACTGCTGAATTCACTTCTGGTCATGATTCCTTCTGACAAATTCCACCAGGACACAATGGAACAAGGCATGGTGGGCAGCCAGACGCACAGATGGAGGAAAGGGAGCAGCAGCAAGGACACACAGAGAGGAGCAAATAGAAATCTGCTGGGGGAGAGTCCAAGAGAATGATTTTGTCTGAGGGAAGGAATAGAAGAAATTGTCCTTCTCCAGTACCGAGGTGACAGAAGCTGGGAGGGAGAGCTGGTGTGATGGGTTATCAGGCCAGAAGCCTGGGCTGGATCCACCAGGAGAGAACTAGGAGCTGGGGGGAAAGAGGGTCAAGGGTTTACAAATAGACACATTTAGAATGGCTGTGAGGGAAGAGCTTCCTGACTTTGACCCCTCCCTCCTAGTGGAATGGCCTCAAGCCAGGGCCTTGTGGGGGGACGGCCACCTTCACTGGGGACCTGAAAGCAGAGGCTGGAGGACCCCTCCTCAAGGAGGAAGATCCCCGCTGGAGAATATTCTGGACTTGACACCCCGTCAAGTCCCTTCCATTCCCAGATTCTCCTGCTGTGCTTGTGTGTTTTAAATACTCTTCACTTATGTTCCTTAGTCTCCTTTCTGTGTGCTGTCTTTCCCCACTCTCTCTCTCTCCCTGCTGCCCATATTCCCTCCTTTGGAAAACAGAAACAAGTTCGGAAGTTTCTTCCAGCTCAGAATCGGTGATCCACTCACTCTGTGCTGTACAGTTTAGCTGTTTCCTCAAGTGTGGGCCAGAGGATGTTTTCAGATTCTCGCTAGTGTAGATGAGTTTTGTTAATCTGTTCCCAAATTGCTGTTCAGTAAAACTCTCCCCATTGACTATTTAACCAGCATTGGCATTATTCTGGGATCGTGGTGGGTGAGATGTGGGACCACAAAGTTATCTTACTTTTATTCTGTGTATATTCTGTATGGACTAATTTATTATGTGTGTCTTCCTCAAGAGAATGTGAGCCCCTGACACAGTAATTGATCTAATTGTATCTTTATATCCTTTGTCCCTTCATCTGTCAGGGTCAGGAATTGCACATTTGCATTAGTTCCTTTTGGCAAACATTGGCCACACCATTTTCCCCAAGCTTTTACTTCTCTCTTATTTTGGTTGCATTGATTTTTTTTTTGTCACACAGATTTCTTCCATTTTTATCTCACAGAATCCATGTTTCATCCCCACCCAACAATTCCTTCAGTTTGTTTAATAAATAAAAATGTATCCCCTTCCCACAGTTGTGACAAATAACTTTGTTATCACATTTTTATGTTTAAATGATTGATCTATTTGGAACTTTTTGAAGCAAATGATGGGAAGAATGGATCTAAATTTTTTTGCCCTACTGTTAAACAGTTTGTCAAATTTTGACAATTTGAGAAATTGGATTTGTCCATCATTTAGGGACCAAGATGGTGAGAGAGTTAAAACTGGTATATTAAAGGTGGTTGAAAGAATTGAGGGCATTTAAGTTGGGGAAGGGAAGACTGAGTGCAAACATGATACTTGTTTTCAACCTCATATCAAACCTTTGAATACTTGTCCCAGGGAAGATGGAATCGACTGATTCTGTTTTGTAGAATTAAGGCCACTAGAAGGACAGATTTCATGTCAGTATTTAGAATTCTTCAATGAACAGAGCCATCCACAGTGGAAGGGGCAACCTCATGAAGTACCGAGTCTGTTGTCCAACAGAAAGACAATACTAGTGTCTGTCAGAAGTGTCATAGAAAAGAGTCCTTCATTGAGTGGGAAGTTGGATGGCCTTTATAGTGCTAAGGTTTTCTTTATTCCTTTTGTCAAGATGTGACTGGACATATCCCCAGAGACTTTGATCATGGTGGTGGAATTTAAACCATCAGGGATTTAGACTTTAGAGGCCACCAGTCAGAAATGGGGAACCGCGTGACCTTTGTTAAGCATGTTTCCTAAACTCAACAGAAATCTGCCTTCTCTCACCTTCTGCCTCCTAGCTGCTTCTGCAGTCAATGCACTGCACTCAGCCCCTGCCGGAGTTCAGAAGCTCTGCAGGTTCAGGGGGACAGGGCTGCCCACCTGGGGCTCAGAACCGCCTGGGGTTTCTGGCTTCTGAGGCCCAGCCCAGGGCCTGAGACTGTGGGGCATCAGGAAGGCAGGCACAGGGTCCCTCATCAGTCTGCCTCAGGCCTGAGTGGTAGACAGCAAAGCTGCCGGCTTCTGCTTGTCCTGGTGCCCTAGTCTGGGTCAGGGGGTGGGGTGCCCAGGTTTGCAGCCTTTCCCTGCATGCTTGGGGTTCTCTGAGTGCACCAGGCTGCATACCAAACCCCCTCCCAGCTGTCCACAGACACCTCCCCGCCCCCTGCCCTGGCTCCCTGTGATTACCTGAGCTGGAAAAAGTGATGTACCTGTGCCTGTGACTTTGGCTTGCGTTTCCCCATCAGGATTTGTTCTGGCCCATTCCCTTTGTCTGCTTAGAGGAGGTTAGGGCAATGTTTGCTTTGCAGCTTCTTCTCCATAGTTCCCCCCACTCCTCATTTTCCAAAGCAAGAGATCGTGTGACAAGCAGTGCATATGAAGTGACTGACAGGGTGAAGAGAAGGCACATTCACAACTCACATTCCCACTGATCAGGGGTCTCTTCCGTTGTCATTAAGGCTGAAAGAGGTCATGGAATCCATGAGGAAGTGTCTGGCTTTGCTAGCAAGCCTAGGCCCCGGAAAGAATATGTTCTGGGATGTTGCAGAGGTTTTCAGATCAAATCAGGCTGCGATGAAAACTGTATCCGCATCCTCACCGAAAACGTGAGACATGTGGCTGCTCCAGGCACAGATCCCTGAGGACGGTCAGTTGATGGGCCTTTAGATCCCCAAGCACAATCCCCTGGGTCATGTCATGGTGACAAGCAGCAATGAAATTCATGCATGGTCTTATTCACATGTTCTGAATTAATAATTATCAGTGTATACTCTTTGACAGTAGTGTTTTCCATCATCTTCTTAAGGTTGCAAGGCCTGTTTCACCTGCCTTCCCAAGGAGTGGCAGGCAAGAGGGAAGGTCAAGAGTTGGGAAAACAGTAGTGTCTTTGTCCTTCCCTTCCATTGTGCCTCTCCCAAGCCCACATCCATTTGTCCAAAGTACATCAGCTGATGCTTCGATTGTTAAATGAAAAACTTGATCCAAGGCAATGGCATGGCATGGTAGATGAGGCCATTTTCAAGACCTTCCTCTTTAAAACTCTTTCTGCTGTGGCCTGACCCACACTGGCTTGAGCTAGAATGTACTAAAGGAAGGCAAAGAAGCCCTTTCTGGGCAGTAGGATGACTTCTCTGGCAGAGCCTTCCCAGCAATCATTGTCCCTAGGCCAGTGATCATTGTTCCTGGACTCTCACACATTTTAAAAAAGACAGTCAAAATTATTTCAGTCAGGCAGTAGCTAGGCTGGTATCTTTGATGAGAGAGGGTAAGCCAAATCCCTGGATTTCTGTGGGGATCTCATGATCCTGAACAGCCTCAGCAAACTTAAAGATTTTGAATAGTAGGAGAAAAATAAGTCCTCTGTCACTTGGAGCCAGCAGGCCTGTCTCACTGGTGACTGTTGAGTCCATGCTCATGTGTTCCCTTTAGCCACGCTCAAGGTGCCTACATGTACCATTCGTCCCTAAATGACTATCATGATGGTGGAAGTGCTGCACTGAAATTTGACTTTGCGTCCTAGTACATTTGTTTAAGACTTTTGATCACATTGCACACATAGGGTTTTTATACCCCCAACCCCAGATAACAATCCAGAACAGGAACAGCTTTGACTATGAAGGCTGTGCATAGTCAAAGTAACTGGTGTTCACACTTGTCTATCTTAAGGGCCACAGTGAGAGTTGTTGCAGTAAAATGTGGGTCCTTCAGCTAAATCATTATCATTTCTCTGACTCTCAAATTCAGCCCCTGCAGAACTCCCTGCCTGGGGTCTTCTATCACCCAGCTCCAGGTACCTTGCCTCTCTGCCCATGTACCTGTTCCTTCTGTGCTGCTCTGAATCTCATAGTCATATTAGTTCTGTCATTGCCTCCTGGAAAAGGGGTGTCAGTCTGCCCCACTGTGGCTGACCTCACCTTCCCTGTACTTATCCAAACCAAAATGCCTTGTCTCTGGCATTAAGGGGCTGTTCCGCCCCCACCTCCACCTCCATCAGAATGGAAACTTTATGTTTGTATCCCATGAGATCATGGCGTCTGATGAGGTACACCTTCTTTCCCAGATAGTTAGATCTGAGATTTAAATCCAGAAAGGACCTTAACAGTCCTCTAAACCAACCCTCTAATTTTATATATGAAGAACCCCACACTCAGAGAGGTGCTGTCACTTGACCCTAAGCGCTAGGGAGCTAAGCCAGGATTTGGCCTTGCCCTGTATCTAACCACTTGGGGAGCACTAAGAGGCTGCCGGTTTCCAGCCTGAGCTGCCCTGTGCTCCAAAAAAGCAGCAACAGGAGCAGTCCAGAGTTTCCTGGCAGGAGCTAAGCCAGGGTCTGAACCTTTGGCCTTTGGTTCCAACTCCAATGCATTGCATTGTCTCTAAGCCCACCATGTAAATCCTGCCCTAGGCTGGAATTGGACCTGAGCAAAAGAGGCTAGCCCTGTTTTGTAGAAAATGGACGGAGACCCAGTCAGCTTGTGACTCAAGCAGGCACTGTCCATTTGGGCAGTAGCAGGAGGAGCAGGCACACAGTGTCAGGGGCAGGTCTTTTTGCCCCTGACTGGATGTCCCTCTCAGCTTTTCTCATGGTGGTGTTTTTAAGATCTTAATGAATCATCTTCCTGAATTTGGAGATGGAAAACCCCTTTGGATTCATTTTATCAACCTTGTCCTCCTCTGGGCTTTCCCCCTGAAGAATGGTATGAGAGCTCTGGCCAGTCTTCTGACCAGCTTGCCTTAAGCATTGACACTGACACTCCCTTGGGGAGCTCAATCTAAAGCAGAAATGGTGGCCAAACTCGCTGTTGGGCCTGAGTTTCCTTTGGCTTAATCTGTCCTGTCACAGATGTGCCCCATTCTTCATTCTCCCCTGGAAGTGCCCATTGTCAAAGTGTTAGGATCCAGGCTCCAGCTTCTAGCTCACTCACTGACCACGGCTTCCGTTGTCTCATGGAAGCAGACCACCTTCAAATGGACTTTAGGGAGAATGTCAACAGGATTCTTAGACGCAAATCATGTTGGGAATTTCCAGTTGGACCCTTCTCCCTTCCCTTCACTCTTCAGTCCCTGTATGACTTAGCAGCAAGAGATGATCCTCTAGCTCTAGGTGCCAGTCTCAAAAAAGTAGAGTCAACTGAAAAGTCTTTCACTTGGAAGAAGAGAAGTGGCTCCCGAATATTCTTTTCTATATCAAAGTCTCAGCACATTAGCTGGGTCAAGATATGTGGTATTTTCCATGTTTTGAAAAGTTCGTGGCACTGAGAGTGAAGACATCTTTCTTGGCACTCAGTACCTGGGGACTTCAAGGACCTCGGCTCAGAAGGGCTTGAACTTCACATGTGTTTGTATTTCTGCCATCAGTGACTTTCTGAACACCCTTGAGGACATGCATAACTTCCGTCACCTCCCTGAACTTCTTTAGAAGAAATGGCATTTATTTTAAAGCTTTATTCTTGTTGGTAAGGCCTTTTTTCCTACCTCCAAGTAGAATCTTGTGGATACACTACCCCGTGAGAACTCACTCTACTTAACACCAAGAAATATGAGGATTTGTTTTCCTCTTCCTAATTCCTATTTCTGTGTCTCATCTTTCACCCTATTCTAAAATAAAGATAGAATCCCAAGACCAGAAAGACGCCTCTAGTATAGTCCCCCTATCCTCAGGCTAGGCTTAAATGACTTAGGGCAGAGGAACCTCTCTTCTGTTCTTAAAGCTCTCCAGGGACAGACACATTAATCCCTTCCTTGGTTACCCATTCTAGCTTTTGGTCTTTCTGATAGTGAAGAGGTTCTTCCTCAGAACGAGTCATAATCTGTCCCGCTTTGTCCCACTCCTGTGTTTTATCCCCCACGGACATAAAGAATGCTGAAGTTAGGTTTCAGGTTGGGCTTGGCTATTTTTTTAAGTGTTTTAAATAAATTAAAAAAAAACATTTTAAAAATTTGTAGAACAGTTGAAAACTTATAAATTGCCAGACTTAAACATACACATGTCTATGTCTTTTTCTTTGATATTTAAGACAAAAATATATTTTTGTAAATAGTTTTCTGTAATAGAGAAGATTATTATATATTCCCTTAGAAACAAAAGAAAAAGTGATCATTTTTACTCTGTGTGAGTAAGGTGCTAATGTTCCCAGTGAGTCGAGCCTTGGACCCTTCTTCCCAGTAACCCTCGTCAGGCTTAAAGATAGTCACGTGTAGTGACTCCTTAGGCTGCTTTTCCCAAGTTAAACTCCTTCCACACCAGGATCTATTTGCCTTTGTTCTTTGGGTCACTTCCATTCTCTCTAAGCCTTTGTTTTTGAAGTATAGTTCCCAAATTGCATACAGTCTTCTAGTAATTCAGCAACAGTTGCAGTGTCTTAACTGCCGTATTCAAGGCCTTAAAATCAGGGAGTGATAAGCAAGCCATGATATCACTGACTGCGGGTTCACTCCTGATGCCTGCAGATCACAGCATCTTCAGAACATCCCTCTACTGCGTTCAGTTCTTTCACAGCAGTTCTGAGTTGCTGACTTACTCAGCTTGTGGCCATCTAGGACCTCCAGATCTTTTCCTCCTGGGCTTTTTATACCTGGCAAGTATTTCTCCATCCTTCGTTTTTATCCTTTGAGTTATTCCCGTAAGCATACTTGTTGCAATTTTGTCTGTTTCCTTGTCATTTACATCGGTGTCAGCTGTTTAAGATTGTAGTGAGAGGCAAGTCAGTGTGTTTCTTTAAAATTCCTTTGTACATTAGTCCATGTGCATGATTCATATGGGAGAGATTCCCGAAAGAATGGAGCAAACTCAGATGGTATCAGCATGACTCTAAAGGATGCAAGGGTGTCAGAACCCTTCCAGTTGATGTGAGATGACAGCTGGATAGACCCAAGCTCCTCTGAAGGTCTCCTTCCTGGGGAGAGAGCAGAAGATGGTGTTCAAAGCTCCTTAGCCTACTGTCCTCACACACAGCTGTTAGGGAGTTAGTGCTCAAGTACCTTTAGGTGGATACCTCTATTGGGGATTCTCATAGGGCTCAAAGATTAGAACTGGGTCATGGTTCTGCCCTGTTGGTAGCTTCAAACAAATCATTGGAAACATTCAAGGAAGGAAGGGAGGAAGGAAGGAAGGAAGGAAATCCTTCTTGGGAAGGATGTTAAAACAGTCTCCAAGCCCTCGTCAGCTGTTCTCAGTGCCAGGACTCGGAATAGGGGCCCAGTGGGTTACCCTTGCTATAGGTACCTTGGAACAAGGGCTTGGTGCACGCCTGTTTGGGAAGTTCTGGTATCTTCAGGCAGTGGGGCACACCCCTGCAGCAATCCAGATTAGCACTGGCTAAAAGGAATCATATTCTTTGCTTCCCCATAGCAACTGCCTTGTGTAAAACTAAACACATAGGATAGCCAGCGGGCCTGTGACCTGTGGACATTAGAGTACTCTATAGGATGGAACATACCACCAGGAAGGCAGCCAGAGGCAGTCAGATAAAATAGCTGGAGATTGATCCAAAGGGTGCCTAAAGGGCTGGTTTAAGGGAACTAGTTAGTATCAAAGGGTTGTGGGAAGTTAGCCTGGAGAAATAAAGGCCGATAATGGTTTCCAAGCCTACAAATGTTTCTCAGGCTTCATTAAACACAGAATAAAGCGAAATAAATTCAACCGAAGGGTAAAAAGTGCTGTATTTTTTAGATGGATGATTACAGTTCCATGTTTTAAAAATCTTTTCTTGATGCTTTAAAAAAAGTTACCGCCACTTTCCACAAACTGCTTGATATCCCCTCTTAATCCTCCCTTTTAACAAGTAATTGCAGTAAAGTGGAACAGACCCACACACTGGCCAGGTCTGGAAAGGTGTGTGGCCTTACTCCACAGCTCTGATTCATCACCCCTCTACTTAAAGCCTGGACACAAGCTGTACTGCCAGGCCTCTGTAACCAAGGCTGGCCTCTGCCTTGATCGGAGTTCTCAGATCTCTGTTGTTTTCCTCTACCTCATATGAACTTCTCTGATTCTGCTTCCTTGGCTCTGCATCAGTTAATTTAAATCTTCCGCAGTTCCTCTGAATTCTTCATGTTGGCCTTTTCTCATTCATATCTCATTACTTTTGTATTACACAGTTTATTCAGCCATGTGGGCACCCAATTTCTTCTGGTTCTGAGATCCTCATCTTAATATTTTATTTTTAAAAATACTTATAGTCCACTATAAAATATTTGGGAGTCTGCCTACCAAGACATACCCAGAAATTACATGAACACAACTACAAAATACTTTTCACATAAATGAAGTCAGACCTAAAAATTGGACAAATACTAAAACTTGTGAGTAAGCCAAGCCAATGTCATAAAAATGACAATATTACCTAAATTAACTTACTTATTCAATGCCATACCAATCAAACCACCAAAGAATTTTATAGGGCTAGAAAAAAAATCATCTGAAAATATAGAGTATATAGGTCAAGAATATCAAAGGAACCAATGAGAAAAAAAAAAGGAAAAAAGTAAAGAAAGGCAGCCTAGCAGTACCAGATTTCCAATTATACTATAAAACAATCTGAGACTGGATAAGAAGTAGAGTGGTTGATCAGTGGCGTAGCTTAGGTACCCAATGTATAGTTTAAAATGGCCACAGTAATCTAGTAGTTTTTAAACCAAAAGATCCAGGCTTTGGGGACAAGAATTCACTATTCAGCAAAAACTACTCGGAAAACTAGGAAGCAGTTTGGCAGAAAGTAAGTATAACACCATATACCAAAATAAGGTCAAAATAGATACATGATTTAGACATAAAGAGTGATAGCATAGGCAATTTAGGGGACATGGAAAAAATTACTTTGTCAGATATATGGATAAGGGCAAAGTTTATGACCAAACAAGGGGTTAAGAGGATCCTGAGAGATAAAATGGATAATTTTCATTACATTAAATTAAAAGGTTTTTGCACAAACAAAACTAATGCAGCCAAAATTAGTAGGAAAGCAAAAGGAAAAAAAATACAGTTTCTCTGATAAAGGTCTCATTTTTCAAATATATAAGAAACTAACTCAAATTTATAAAATAAGAGCCATTCCCCAGCTGATAAATGTTCAACAGATAGGGAGTTTTTAGAAGTTGAAATCAAAGCTATCGATAGTCATGATAACATGCTCTAAATCACTAATAGAGAAGTAGAAATTAACTTTGAGGTACCATTTTGCACCAATCAAATTGGCTAACACAATAGAAGAGGAAAGTAACAAATGCTAGAGAGGATGTGGAAAAATAAGGGCACTGCTGCAGTTTTGTGGAGTTGTGGAGTACAACCATTCTGGAGAACAATTTGGAACTTTGCCCACAGGGCTACAAAACAGTGCATACCCTCTGACCCAGCAATACCACTCCTAGGTCTGTATCCAAAAGAGATCAAAGAAAAAGAGAAGACATCTATATGCACAAAAATATTTGTAGCAGCTCTTTTTGTGGTGGCAAAGAATTGGAAATTGAGGAGATGCCCGTCAGTTATTAGGAAATCGCTGAACAAGCTGTGGTGTCTGATTATGATGGAATACTGTTGTGCTATAAAGAATGATGAGCAGGATGCTTTCAGAAAAACCTGGAAGATTTATATGAACTGATGCAAAGTGCAGTGAGCAGAACCAAGAGAACACTGTACACACTAACAGTGATATTGAAAGTCTTTACTACTCTGATCAAGTCAGTGATGCACAACAATTTCAAAGGATTCGATAAAAAATACTATCCACCTCCAGAGAGAGAACTGATGGACTCTGAGTGTAGATTGAAGCAGATTTGTTGCACTTTCTCTATTTTTTCTTGCTTTTTTTGGCAGCATGGCTAATATGGAAATAGAATTTGCATAACTTCATGTTTATAATGGGTATCATATTGTTTGCCTTCTCAGTGGGTAGGGAAAGGGTCAGGAGAGAATTTGGAACTAAAATTTAAAAATTAATTTTTAAAATTACTCGTAGTCTTAATATTAGTATATAGAAGCCAAGGTCTCTGACCCTAAGAAATAGGCATGTTAAATGATACAGTCAAGGTCTCTAAGGATGGTGAGTTGGGTGCTCCCAGCAGAGACTGTGGGCTGCTCTTTGTTCTCATGGTCAGAGAATGTTGACCAACAGTTGGCTTCTTTCCTTGGACCATAGACCTAGAGGTGGGAGGGACTTCAGAGAGCTTCCAGCTTAACACCCCCATTTTAGAGATGAGGAAACAGACCCAAAGAGATGAAAGGACCTGCCTGAGAGGACTGAACCCACCCCCTGACGTCCAACTGAGCCTTCTTCTTCCCAGGGCAGCTTCCCATGTGAATGAGCAGACAGGAGGAGACACCCTGCCTTCCTCCACAGGGCTTGACTTAGAAGCTGGGATGGTGTTGGGTGGCAAAGGGAACAGGATAGCAAAGGCAGGTGACGCAGGAGTGGCACGTCCCTTCCACTCGGTGCTGCGGTGTTCTCTTAAAGACACTGGGCAGACTGACCTCACAGGGGGAAAGCTTCTGTCCCCTCAAAGCTTTCAAAGATAGGGAGGACCATGGACTTTCCGGCCCCCACTGCTCTTCTTCCCCATTTTGGAGAAGACATGCCATCTGCCTTGGCATTTGGGGAGAGAGCTCCCCCAAAAATATGCTAGTAAGTTCAAAATGATCTTCATTCATTCAGGAATTTATTGGGCCCTTTTCATATGTATAACACAGCTGATAGAGAGTGTAAGTAAAGGCCCTGAGGTGAGGGAGTGAGTGTAACTGATGGGAAGATGAAACACATACTGCAGAGAAAGATACTAAGTATAGGGAGTTAGGAGGCAAAGTGAGAAGAGCTCTGCAATCAGATCTGAAGGTAGAAGGGACCTGAGAGGCCACCCCAAAACCTCTCCAGTTTTGTAGATGAGGAAACTGAGCTCCAGAAAAGTCGGTGGTCACTTGAACAATAGATGACAGCACTGGGATTGGAACCCAGGACCACTGATCCCAGACATGGCACTTTGCACTGCACCGTGTTCTTTGTGTAGACAGTCACCCAGGGATGGGAGGGCTACTTCACTCTACAGTGATTGTAAATGTTAGGCTGGAATGTCAGGAACATGATCAGATACAGCGTGGAGTGGTAGATGCTACGTGGGGCCGAGAGTCATGCAGAGCGCGGTTCTGATGCTGCCTCTGACACTTAGTGTCTGGGTGACTATGGGCATGTCACATTCTTCATCTGTGTGTGGAGGATGATCATTGTGGCCTTTCTCTCCTGGGGTGTCTGTGAGCGTCAAATGAGATAAGGAAGGTTCCGTGTTGTTTTGGGGCAGCCGTATGACATCATGGTAGAGGGAGCTTCCGCTCCCAGGAGTTGGGGAGGCTTCCTCTGTCGCCTCTTCTAGTGCAGGTCAGCCCTGCACCTGGAGCAGAAGCAGTCTGACTGTGGTGGTTCAAGGCCATGAGCTCCTTCCTGACCTTGTAGCTTCCGGTGAGAGAGGATGGGTCTGTAATCTTTCTGTGAAGGCCCAGGTGCCTCACAGCTAGTTTAAAGAAACCTTGCCATATTGGAAATTGATTTTCAACAGATCCACTCAGTGGTGAGGCCAGAAGTCTTCATAGATTGAGTTTCATTCAAAGACATAGCTAGCTATGAAGCAGCATCGCAGCATGCACTTAATTTCATCAAATGTTGTTCTTGGGCTGGACATTTCAGTGACAAAGACATAGCTGAGCTGTTTGCTTTTCAGTCTCAGTTTTGGGATTGGGGTATATATACTGGCAAGGGCCAGAAAATCAGGTGAAAAAATAAAAAGATAGCCAAATTGTCCTCAGGCAATTGTTGGCTTGGTGAGGATTGGAGGGGGAGAGAAGACAGGCACATGGGGATAACTGTGGCCCCTTTGCCCGTCCCTGGTGCCATGAAATCTGAACCACTCTGGTCCAGTGTGGGCATCGTAGGTACCTCTCAGATTCTGGTGGCTCTGCTGCTCGATCAGGTGGAAAGTCCACGAGTGAAGGGGATAATCAGGGTTAATTTTAGGAAGGTCTTTTCATGTTGCATTAAGTACCAGCTGGACCCAGGATGCTGTACAGGTTTAGTGAATACCTGCTGATTGATGAATTCTGGTCTGTTTCTGAAAGGATGAAAAAGTCACCAGAGACCATGAAGGCAGAGCCTGACGTGACTGGGCGCTGCATGGAGGAAGGGCAGTGATGGCCATCTGGCCCAGTGGCTTTTGTAGTGCGGTCAGGTCAGCGTGGTAACCACTGTTTGACTTGACTTGAGAGCTCACTCTGGGATAATCTGAGTGCAGACTGAGACATGGCCCCATCCCGCAGCCTACCGCTGAAATCTGATGGATGGAGCCCAGACCCAGGCGAGAGGGGTGCCAGGGACTTGGAGCCTGGGTCAGAAGTTGAAAGCTGGACCAGACGGACTTTGTTGCTTGACCCCAAATCCTGGGCTGTTTGCAGGCTTCCAGGAGAAGCCAGCCGCAAGGGAGAAAAATTCTCCCAGCCTTGTTTTTGATGAAGTCAGATTGTTTGCTTTGTGGAATGAGAGAAAAAACTGTGCATGTATTTTTGGGGAGGGAGGTGGGACAAGGCTGTCAGTTTCAGCCTTCCTGTTAGCTCAGTCAGTTACTTCGTACAGTTGTAGGTAATTTCACAGCTGTTCCCTCAAATTAATTTTACACATGTTTAAACCAGTTATGCCCAGACAATAAAGCTGTAACCCCACAATTGAGGACTTCAAAGGAAGTTGTTCTACCTAAATGTGAAAGCTCGGAGAGAACTGGGAAAGTGTTCCAGCTAAACTTTTGAGGAAATGGTAGGAGACTAAGAGGCGGCTTTTTTCCTCCATGTTGTATTAGATCATTCTTGACACCAAACTGGGACTAGACACTTGGAAGGACTGGTGAGCAAACGGTTTCTGGTCTTCATGACTGCTTGGCGTGGCCCTTCCCATCAATCTCTTTCGCTACCTTTTGAAACTGTATCCCTTACATTTCAAACATTCCCCTGGGGCAGGACCTTCATCTCTGGGCCCAGGAGTGGCTCTTACCTCAGGCCTCCCACCAGCTGGCTCTTGGGGGCTGGCCAAGCCCTGCAGCCTTCCCCTCCCTCAGTTTCCTCATCCCTGTGAGGAAGCTCTGCTTCAGAGAAGCATTTTAAGAGCCCAATGCGGTGATGTAGGTACAGGCTCTCTGGAAGACATAATGTGAGATCATTTGGGAAAGAGGAGAGCTCTGAAGGCTCTGAAGGCCTGTGGCAGCATTTCTGAGCCCGTGAAAGGGGCCAGATCCTGTTGGTGATCCAAGGGGAAGCAAAATCCGTGTGCCATTACTCCCTCTTTACAGCATGGACCTCAGCCTTCCCTGGAGGGGGCCACTAAGGACTCAGAAAAATGGCAGAATTTGAAGAGCTCTTGGAGATCTTCTCACCTAGGGAGATAGGGATATGGAGGCTCAGATGAGAGGAAGGGACTTCCTCATCCAGCACAGAAAAAATAACAAAAGGATTTCCCTTGCACCCCTTTGATCTCATCTGTCCAATTAGTGGCTGTTTAAAATATGAGCCAGCATTATGAACAGTGACCTTTAGTGGGTGCAGTGCCAGCTTTTCAGCCATGAGAGGAGGATAAGCCTTGTGTGGTTTGGGTTGGGGGAACGAAACAGAAGGTTTTGGTTCGAAATGCGCTTTTTGCCTTATTAATGGATTCGGATCATCAGGATTTCCCCAGCCCTTTGTTATGAACATAATCATCCATACTGTGCATATTATTTTCAGTTTGGCAAGATTATAAGCTAAGACAAGTTTCTTTTTAGAGTTTTTGAGATCTGACCAAATGAGAGAGGCCATAGTCTCCATCACCCCTGGCTCTTCCCGTCGGATGTGAAGGACTCTTCTAAGTGTTATGAGCCTAACATATTAAAGCATCAGCAAGCACTGATTGAGAGCCTACTGTGTGCCAGGCTTTGTCCCCAAAACCCTCCCTGCTCTAAGGAGCTCACAGTGCTCGGGGGAGGCAGTGCCAAACACATGAACAAAGTGGCTCAGACTCCCTCCTGCCCCATGTCCCTTTCCATGGATGCTTTACAGCCCTTGTTTTATCACATCTGAAGAAATGTTGAGGTGGAGCTGCTGTTATTATAACTTCATTTACAGTTGAAGGCTCACTCAGTCATCAGACTTAGTGCTGGGGAAGGGCTTGGGTCCCCTGGCTTCAGCCTGGGACCCACCAGTTGCTCGTGGAGTCCTCGTAGTTGGCTGTTAGAAATCCTCCCATTGAAAATGCTGCAAGGTTCACATTGCATGAATGTCCTTTTTGGAAGGACAGTGAAAATTAGATACCCACCTCAACTTAGAGATGAATCAAGAGCTTTCTTTTTTTTCTGGGCTCTTAAAGACAACACCTTAAAGCATTTCTGGGCTCTTAAAGACAATACCTTCAGAAGGGTGCTGACCTGTTCCCCACCAGCTCTATGCCAGACTGTGGAGTCTTCCTTTAATGCAGTGGTTCTCAACCTTCCTAATGCCGCGACCCTTTAATACTTGTATGTGGGCATATCTGCATGTGGGTGGACCCGCCTGGAGACAGATAGAGGAGCGATGTCTTGGTTCCTAAGACCATTGGAAATATGTGTTTTCCCGTGGTCTTAGGTGACCCCTGTGGTCCCTGTGAAAGGGACGTTTGACCCCCAAAGGTTGAGAACTGCTGCTTTACAGGTCAGGTTTTTACGTTGACACAGCACTGACAGCAATCACACTACTCCAAAGATTGGCTAACAAATGGAAAACCGCCAAGGCACGCTGCTGCAAGGGTGTCAGGAAAATTACATCCCCAAACTGAAAGTGACTGTCAGTTACATTTTTGTTTGTGAAAATTGGAAACGCTCTCCCCTCCTATTCACTGACATCTCTGATTTATTGTTTCTCTGCTGAAAATTATCCAAAGATGTTTTCAAATGTTATCTGGAGAGAGCCTGTTTCTGGGGGTGGAGAGAACTGCAAAGAGCCTGTTTGCCACATCAGCTTTGCTGCTGGCTATCCAGGCAGTGGCCCTCTCTCCTTGCTGATGTTCTGAAATGACATGGACCATGT
Source organism: Pseudochirops cupreus (assembly GCA_028627135.1). Classification (NCBI taxonomy): domain Eukaryota; kingdom Metazoa; phylum Chordata; class Mammalia; order Diprotodontia; family Pseudocheiridae; genus Pseudochirops; species Pseudochirops cupreus. The sequence continues at coordinate 18,819,412 of CM053581.1, forward strand.
AGGGAAAGGTTGGGCCCCTGACCATTGCGGGAAAGGATTCCTGCCCTGAAAGCTCTGCCCCCCTAACTAGTTATGTGGCCCTGGCCTTTCGTTCATCATAGAGACCGATTACAAGGAGACCCAGTCGATGATGGGCATCCCTAAGGCACTTGGGCCCCAGAATGGGGACGCATGGGAATAGCTTTCAGCACTGAAAGATGCTGGTGAGATTAACCTTCCTTCCCTGTCCCGAAAGAGTAATCCAAGTCCAATTCTGGGTCACCCCTTGGGGAGATCCAGATGCCAGACAGTGTGAGGGATCCAGAAAGGAAGAGGGGAAGTTAGGTAGGGATGATAGCAGCAGGGAGATAGAGTTTTGGATAAAACCCCCTATCCAAAGACAAAGAGTCTGTGGATGGGAAGATACAAGCTTCAGTGATTGAAAAAGCTAGGAAAGGGAAGCAGTGCCTTGAGGGTGACAGAGTGTTAGAGAGAGAGGCCTCTAGGATTGGTGTTTCCATTTTACAGATAGAGACACTGAGGGCAGGGCAGTTAGGTCTGCAGCTCGGTGCCCTGATTGTAGTTGTTTGTCCTTAGCAGTAAAAGCCAAAATGAGAAGGAGGTCAAGTCAGCTTGCTCAGAGTCATCAGGCATGTTTTGCTCCTGACCAGGGTCAGACCTTAGGGCTTAGGGCTTCTGGACTCACTCTAGTTCCTGAGAACAGTAACCCTGGCATGGGAGCAGATGTGGCCCTTGTCAGGAGCGCCTTGAATCAACCTATGGGCTGGTGGCCAAAAATCAGACAGTGGCTAGTGAGCTATACCTTTCTGGGGTTTCAAAAATAATTTGCCCTTTACGAATATGATTTACTGTCTAATTACTGCCACCCTCCACACATTACATAGTAACAGAACATTAAGGCTTTATGATGGGTGCTTAGTGCACCATTTAGTACATACATAGCATTGATATAATCACTTTGTGGTATTGCAGCAACCAAAAATTACCTTCCTGATTTGACAGCGTACTGACAGGCAGCACTGGCATAATCTTGTGGTTAACACTGGAGAATTAAAAGGGTTTATACACCACCCACAATTTGCGGTGAAGAGGAAACAAGCCAGAGCCATAGAAATCGTTGTGTCATATTGTCAGAAAAGAGTGTGGGGCCCAGCCCCGCCAGGGTTGGAGGCATCGAGATGGGCCCAAGGCTGTTCCCAAGTGTCCTGGGGCCAGGTCAGGCACGACTCCTGACCCACCAAGAGAAGGCAGGTGGGCAGTTGTTTGTCTGGTCCGATTGTCTCCACAAGTGAGGCTATCTCTACGAGAAGTGCCTGAGCCCACTCTGGGATGAGAAAAAAAATGGGTGAAGACTGGCAAGTAAAGTGGATGTGGGGTGGAGTGGGAGGCATCCCTGGAGAGGCATGAGGGCTGATGGCTAGAATTCGTTTGGCCTTTGGAGGATGGCGGCAAAGCGAGCCCTGTCCTCTGACCAGTGACACCAGGGGCAGCAGGACAGGGCAGAGGCAGACACAGGAGACCAGCACGCTTGAAGTGATGCCCCTGCTGGTGACAGGGGGTCTGTTCTGACCAGCAAAGACCACCCGGTGAAAGGTACTCAGAGCCCAGCCCCTTTTCTGAAGAGGTCTGGAGCCTTCACCCTCCCCCAGCCAGTGAAGGGCAGTCTTGTGCATTGGCCCCACTGACCTCCTGTTACTGTGGGGATTTCAGAGTCCAGTCTGAACGAATCATAGAGGGGCCAATTGGCTGAGCCCCAGGCTGAGCCAGATGTGGCAGCCATCCCTGCCCTGCCCATTCAGACCTCGGAGGGAGGCTCTCTCCTCCAGCCCCCAGCCCCCACTTCCTACCCAGGGCTCTCCCTGGAATGTTGGAAGAGGAGGATTGAGGTCTGGGCAACCTGTTAAAAATGTGAATTGTGACCATGAACTCTCAGTGGCCTTTCAGCTTTGCTGACAGAAATTTACTCCACATAGACAAAAAAAAATTAAGCAGGTGAGGTCATTTGGAGTTGAAACAAGCATGCAGTCGGCCGTGTTTGAAAATGAAGTTATAATTAACCTGCTGATGGCGGCGAGGTGTTACCTTGAACTCTATGTGGCCTCTTGGCACAGTGGCTGAACTTGCTTTATTGAACACCCAGAGACCGAACAGGTGAAATCACGCTCGGGCCGGGCCAATGGTACTTGTAGAAAGAAGAATATGACCCTTTTAGAGCCGATTAACCGGAGTGCAACGGAGGTAGGGATTAATTGAGCAGTGCTAATCAGAAAATAAAAATGGGCGCTGGCCATCTCTGCTCTGCGGAGCAGAAGTCTATTCAAGCCACGGAGGTAAACGACTCCCCCTGACCAGCCAGCGAATTGATGTGGCCATTGAAGGAATGGGCAGCTAACTGGCCTGTCAGTGGCCGGGCTCGTAGGCATGCTTAGGAAGAGGTCATCACTGGCAGAGCTGGAAAGGAGGGCTTCCAGGCGGTACCTGAACCCAGGCCAGGCGCACTCTCGGTGCTGAATGGGTGGTGGCTAATGAGCCGAAGTGGCCCACAGGAAGCAGCCCTGGAAGGATACATTGTGGCCAGGGAAGGATACGTTGTATCAACTTCTACGTGACCTGCTGGGGCAGTAGGGGAGATGGGATCTCTCTCGTTCATAATCTTGGAAGGGTTTGGAGGTTTGCATCCGTCCCTCAGCGTTGTCCCTCCTCTTGGGGACCGGCAAAGAAGTCTTTTTGACCCTTGCAGCACACTGGGGACTAGCCAGCTGGCACATATGTATTAGTCTGCCTCTTCTGTCTTCACCCCCTTCCCCTCTAATTAGGTAATGTCTTAACATGGTAGAGTCAAATTTGATGAAAGCAGGTTTAAAAAAAATTATTTTGGGTTCCACTTTGTTTTGGCCCAGAGAGCTCTTCATTAGACTAAACAAACTGTTTAGTTTCGGTTTACTGTTTTGACAGGCTGGCTGAAATGAATGCTTTTGTTAGTTTAATAAATGAAGAATCCCAGGCTAACGTGCGTCTTGTGACAAAGGCGGGACTAGGCTTGGCATGACCCTATCTTTTCTTTCTCTTGTCATGGGGGATGTTTCCCAACCTCAGGAGACATTTTACTTAGGGAGGCACACCCCTTTATCCCTTTACCCCCTTCACGTTGACCCTCCTCCTTTGGCAGCAGCACAAACCACACACTTTGATTTCCTGCCCAAGAACAAGGTGCTAAGCGGTGACCAGTCTCTGCATTTCAAGTGCTGGGCGTCCCCCTTATTTGGGACTAGGGCTGAGCATTCTGGAGCCACTTATGTCCTTTGGAAGGAAAACACTTTGTACTTGTTGGGGTATGTTTCATCTCAGAGACACATGGACAGATGCAGAGACAGAGGCAGTCACACAGAACCCAGCTGGGCCACTTTGGTAGGGGGGGATGGGGGGTGGGGGGTGGGGGGTGTGGCCTGGAACAGTTGTCTTCATTTGGCTCATCCTATCAGCCAGTGATGACCCAGTCAAATACACTTTGGGAGTTTGCAGCCTCCCTGACTTTGCTTATCTCACATGTCAAATCTCAAATCCTCCCCCATGACCTCACCAAATGAAGTCCTGCTCATCTTTCAGGGCATAGCTCAAAGTCTAGTCCAAAATCATGTTTCCGTGGCTGAATTCATGTAGCATCTATTGTCTTTAACACTCCCACACTCCATTATAGTCACTTGTATACCTGGTTATCTCCTGAAGGGTCTCAAGTCAGTGTTTTATACTTTTAGGCAAGCATTAATTTATTCAGCGAGCATGACACCTTCTGTGTGCAGACACTGGACCGGTGGTACCAAGACCAAAAGAAAAGAAAAAACCTTCTCTTTGCCCTCCAGAAGCATACGTTTTATTGGAGAAGAACAGCATGGAAAATTAAACACACACATACACACACATGCATACACATACACACACATGCGTACACATACACACACACGTACACATACACACACACACAACACACACACACACACACACACACACACACACACACACACACACACACACACACACACACACCCTTCAGAGAAATTTCCAAAGACAGGGAACTAGCAACTAGAGAGATCAGGGCAGACTTCCTGTAGGAAGCAGCCTCTGAACTGAGCCTTGAAGGAAAGGAAGCCAGAGATTCCCAGAAGCTGGTGGGAAGAGGATTGCCTTCTAGGCTGAGGGGACAGCCTGTGCTAAGGCACACTGGTAGGATATTGTGCACAGGGAAGAGCATTAGGTCAGTATGCCGCAAGCTGGAAGGGGGGGGTTTCAAGTTGGAGTACTAACAGCTTTACGGGACAAGGAGGCAGTAGTGTTTTGCCCCAGATGCGAGCAGGAGCCACTGGGGCCCTTTGAGAAGGACACAGACGTGGTCAGGGAGAACCACAGGAGTATTTGTGTTTGGTGGCTTCCTAGGGCTGGACTGCAGAGGGGAGAGACCTGAGATGAGAGAGCAGTGAGGAAACCCTTGCAGAAGGGGATGGCTGGGTGCATGGGAGAAGGGGATGCAGTAGAGCCATACTGTGGAGGTAGAATCCGCCAGCCCCAACCACTGTTGGTTATGAGGGCCTAGGAGAAGAAGTTGAGAATAACTCCAGGGTCGTGAGCCTGGGCACAAAGGAGGGAAGATGGTGCCTTGTGGGGAGTGAGCGGGCAGGAAAAGGGGTGGGCTCTCTGTATACCTCACAGCATCATTAGCACACACCAGGTGCTGGCTAAGTGTTTGTTGGATAAATTGACCAAACAGCAAATCACGTCATTTCTTTCACAAGGGTACACTGAGTCCTGAACTTGTTGGCAGCTCTGTTTCATCTCCAGCATCTGGGAGAATATTCTTTGAGTCTGCTGCTCTTCCCTTAAAAGAGAGGTAGGTGGGAAGGCAGGAGGCTGGATGATACCCACTCCTGGGTGAGCACAGGCCTCCAGGTTTGAACAGAAACGATTGTGCCGTGAATGCTGAACAATTCTTTCTACACTCCAGGGTGGTGTAACCCAGGAGACACAGGTTGTAACTGCAGCCAGACTGTACTGAAATGCATTTAGCAACAATACACTTTTAAAACAAGCTCATGGACCCAGGGCGGGATTGCCTTGTACTGTCTCTGATCTCTAGCATACATGCTCAGTGTGACTTCCCCTCCCTGAGGGGCTTTCCCTGTGTTCAGAAGATCTGTGGGCTTGGGTTTGCCCAGGTCTCCCGAACTCTGCTTTTGTCTTTTGGCCCAAAGTCAGAGGAGTTGACCTCAGACCTCGTGCTACCTGACCTTGCCTGAGCTTGGACAGGGGAGACATCCTCTTTGGGCCTCTGGCCTGTCGTGTGCAGAATGGAGGGGGTTTGGCTTGATGACCCCCAAGTTCCTTCCAGTTCTGTGTCCCATGATCTGTTTGTGAAATGGTGGCAGACAAGGTACCACCTGAAGAATAGAAGGGGTGTAACTCCAAATGCCAGTCAGGGCCGGATCTGCCAGGCTGGGTAGAGGGGTCACGTGGAGAGGCCCAGAGAAGCAAGTCTCCAAACGCTTCTTTCATTAAAAGTTAGTTGTATGACTGTGTTATGCCCTACTCTTGAGGGACCCCCAGGGAGTTGGAAAGGGCTGCCCAGGTACACAGAGAAGACAGGAGAGGAAGTACAAATTATGGGACTTGCTGGGAGTTGGGGGGTAAGGGAGTCAGGGCAGATCTCCTCCAGGGTGGGGAGAGGAGCCCGGTAGTCCCTATCACTTGCTCCCTGGCCTTGCCCTGTGCAGTTCGACTTGTGACCCTGATCCCGGGGATTTTCTGAATGAATTGCCATAATTGGTTTGAATACCAGGGTGGTGGTGCCTGTGCAGTAATCCTGCCAGCTAGGCAGCACTCCAGGCTCCTCCATCTGGATGACGGGGAGGGAGAAACTCAGCAGCAAATCAGTCTTGCTAGTTGGAGAAGTGGATGAACGAGGTCCTGTGAACAGCAGGGGACTTGTTCCGAGTGAACTCTGAGTGACCCCCTGGCACCCTGGCCGACCTTGCAGCCTCCCAGGTGGATTCACTTTCTTCCCTTGCTGATAAGGCCCAGAAGGGCCACACCACCACACCCTGACCCACAGCCGACCTCCCTTCCTGCTTTCCCTGAGCCCAAGTCTGATAACAACAGGGGTGATAATGCTGGAGAGGCACAGGCTGGAAACCCTATCAGTGTGTACACAAGGGCCAGGAGAAAGCAATAAGGGCCAAGTGGAGCAGCCCTGCCTGACCCCTGGCTGACCTCGGCAGCCTGGAGCTGTGGGGAAGCCGCAGTACCTTACAGCCTCTTTTCTGGGAGGTGTCTTTTTTTAAGCCACAGGGGCAAAATAGAGCCCCCTCCCCTCCACTGGAAACTCAAGGACCAGTTTGGAAGCTCAGCTCCAGGCCTGGTGTGGTGGTGGGTGCCCTGCAGGTCCTATGGAGGTAAAATGCCACTTGCCAGTTTTCCCAGGACTCCCAGGCCCACTTCCCATGGAGCCACTCTTCTAGATCCCTTCTCCAAGAACTGGGGAGCAGACTGGGAGGCTTCCTGCAGCAGGAGCTTCCTGGTTTAGGTTCTTTCACCACCAGCCCTGCAACTGTTCAATCAGGAATCATGAATTAAGTGCTGCTCTGTGCCAGGCATTGTGCTAAGCCCTGGGGATGCCAAGAGATGCAAAAGGTAGCCCCTGCCCTGTGCAGAAACCAGTCAGATATTCACAGCATGCCCACCCCCTCGAGGGATCCTTCCATCACCATTCTGAAGTGGCTTGTTCATGCCTGTGGCTCGCTTACATTCTCACTTAGAGATCTGAAAGGTGAGGCTAGCTGCATTCAGGGAGGCATTTCATCCCACACCAGAGAATATCGGGGGGGGGGGGGGGGGGTGGAGAATCCTTCTTTAAAACCTTGCATTTGACCCTACTCAGGCACCACAAGTTCTCCAAGCACCTGTTTGCCCATCCCAAGCTTGCCAGCACACCTGGCTGCTCGAGTCAGTGGGCAGGGGAGGCTGTCTAGGGATGCCCACTCCAACTGGGCATCTCCTGGTCCATGCTTTGGAGCAACTATCAGTTAGCTGTCAGGAAGCCCTTCCTCAGCAGTAAAGGCAGGAAGAAGCCCCAAAACTATCCAGGGCAATCCTGTACTCTCCTTCTTCTGGAAAAGTTAAGATCCATTCTAGATGGAGCTATAAGGGAAGAGACTGGCCTTGTGAGACCCCTTCAGAATCGGTGATTCTGTGTCCAGAGGCTGGGCAAGCTCTGGTACCTTCTCTCCTGGATCCTGATCAAACCTTTGGAGGGAAATAGCGGTGGTCCTCTTGGACAGGGAAACAGACTGGGAGAACTGGAGGGACTAATGGCATTCCTGCTCTCTTGAGCCCTGTCAGACCTGCCTGATCCCGGAGTCAGGATGGGACCCGCCCCGCACATTCTGGGCTCTTAAACAGCCTGTAGGCCCTGAGGCTTTCACTGCTGCCCAGGGAAGGACTCACAGGACTTGGAGCTGGGAGACAGCTGGGGCCACTGCTAGCTACAGCTAGGCAGCCCCCAGTGCTGACCTGCCTCCCAAAGCCTCAGCCAGTCAGCCTGGTCCCTCGCCGAGGACCTTCCTATTCCTCTCAGATGACCCTCACCTGTCACCCGCTGACCTGCATCCGCGACAGCTGAGCAGGAAAAGAATCTGGGGCTTCATGTTGGGGATGTCTTGGGCCTGCTGTGCACGTGCCCTCACAGCCCAAGTCCAAGGGAGACAGCACGCAGGCCTAAACAGCCCCTTGGATTCTGTCTGCATTTGGTTGTCTTGGGTCCTTCATTAGGAGAAAGGACCCTGAATTATCTGAAGGCAACAGGCTCTTGTGTTCTTGCAACCTAGTGTGATGCAGGATAAGGACCAGATGGTATTGCAGACACAGTAGGCCTAACATGGAATCATTTTCGTGGGCCTGAAGACCAGCCCTGCTAGGATAGGATGCCCCACCTGTCTTCCAGTCTTAGACATGTGACATCCACCCTTGTTTGTTCACTATCCTTTCTTTATTCACTGGGATTAGCCCGAGCCTCATCCAGGAAATCATGTTTTATCTTAGGATTTCCACATTAACTCATCCTTTATTCATTCAGCAGACATTTATTAAATGCCTACTTTGGACAGAGCCATGAGCCAGATGAGACACAGAAATGGTGCAGTGCTCTCTCTGCCTTGTGGAGCTAACAGCCTATCTCTGACTGTGTGCGTCTAAAAGGATCTTTAAGAAAAAAAATCTTTACTTTGTAGTACTTGGGGGGAGAGTGGTCAGAGAATTCTGCCATACACATATACCTTCCATAGTGTGACTTAGTGATGGCCTCTGACTTATCTTCTCTGAGTAAAAGGATCAGCCCATTACTTGCAGAGTAATAAGCAGCAAGGATTTGGGAATGCATGTTATGGATTTTCCTTATTCACCCTTCCTTCCATAGCCTCACTGGGAAAATCGACAGCTGACATTTCTCTTTTGGATTTCCCCATACAATCAATATTCCCAGGTTTCATTTGTCACCTCAGAAGTGGGAACAGTTTCTCTATTGTGAAAAGAGGCCTCTGCTTGCCAGCTCCAGAGCTTGGCTGGGTGATGGAGAGAAGGGGAACCAAGAGAGAATGGCTGGCAGGAGCCTCGTCCTCCGGGTGCTACTCATCAGGCAGTCACCGTGTGTTTAGTAAACATCTGCAGTGCGCCAGACCCTTTGATGAGTAATAGGGATACAGAGTGGACGGGGGCTGCACCTGTGAACCTCTGCCAGTGCAGGTAGATGCCTTCTGTGCAACTTGCAGTGTTTCACGAAGCCCCAAGAACCCGGGTGGTGCAGTCAGTATGTGTAGGAGACAAGACTTGGATCCACACTTTCTGGGTTTTGAGGCTGACTTTCCATCCACTAAACCTCGAAAGAACAAAGGAAGGTTGGAAAATGGTTCAATTTGGTTGAAATTCTAGTGAGTTCTCTTTTGGACATGTTGAGATTTGAGATGTTTCCAAGACATCCAGTGTGAAACATCCAATAGGAAATTGTTGATGCAAGATTGAAGCACACTGGCCTGAACCTGGGAGTCATTTCCATAGTGGTGATAGTAACCCAAAGGATAATCCATGGGACATGCTTAGGTCATGTAGAATGTCCACTCTTAGGAGAGGTGACCTGGATAATAAACCAGCAAAGGAGAGTGAGAAGGACCCATTAGGTCAGAGAGCCAAGAGAAGAGAGAGTATCTAAGAGGAGACAGTGGTCGATGATTGAAAAGACAACAGATCGTTCAAAAAGAATTTAAGACTGTTGGTTGTTAGTAACTTTGGAGAAAGCAGTTTGATGCTTCCTGATGAAGTTGGATGCCATGTTGCAACGGACTGAAGAGTCTGTTAAAAGAGAGGCAGCAGCAGCAGCCAGCAAACAGCTTTATCTAGAAGTTTGGCTGATAAAGTGGGTAGAGATGTAGAATGATGGCTTGAGGGGATGGAAAAGTACACTGAAAGTTTGTTTAAGGGTTGGGGAGACGTGGGTGTGTTTTGAAGACAGTAGGAAAGGGAGAGATTAGAGAGAAGGGGAGGTTGAAGTGAACCCACTGAAGAAGATGAAGGGAGATAACAAGGAGGAAGGCCACTTCATCATCAGAGATTGAGAAAAGAGGAGAAAGTGGGAAATGATATTAAGGGGGTCTGAGATGAAGAGAAGGAGAGAAAGGGCATTAATATCAGATGGTCTCAGTGTTCTTGTTAAAGTAAAAGGTAAGATCCTTAGCTGAGAGAGAAGACGAAAAGGAAGGATTTGGTGACTTGAGAGGGGAAGAGAGGGTTTGGAAGAAGTTTGGTGGGAGTGAGATAGAAAATCAGTTAGGGAAGAACAAAAGTATGGTCTTGTGGGAGTAAGGGCCCCTTTGAACAACATGAATTTATAATTTACCCAGCCAGCGTGGTTGTTTGGCTTCTCCAACTCTGTTCAGGCAGCCAGTGTACTACAGTGAAAAGGATGGCTAGATTTGAGCACTTGGGTTCAAATCCCGTCAGTCACTTGCTAGCTGTGTGGCCTTGGACAAGTCACCCATACTGTCTGGGCCTCAGTGGCATCATCTATACAATGCTGGGTTTTAGCTAGGTGACTTCTCCAGACCCTCCCTGCCCTAGATCCACGGTGCAAAGGTCGGTTTCCATCTGTCTCTTCCTCGTCCCTTGCAGAGGCTGTGCCCAGCACTTCACGATCAGCTTGGAGCCACGGCCTGCCCTGACGCTTGATCGCTAGGGGAGCGTTGGTTCTTCAGTCCATCTTCAAGGAGTGACCACTAAGAGCTGTGGCGCCTGTCTCACTGTCACCTGCAGGGCCTCTCTGTTGCCTTCACGACTCCTGCGCAGCCTGGGCCCTCCCCCACTCCCCCCACACAGACACAACACACACAACACACACTCTGCAGTGCAGCACAGCTGCCCTTTTCTCCTGTGATGCCTTGCACCCACCTCCTGGCCATGCCCTCCCACCTTCCCTCCGCCTCACAGTCTTCTTTACCCTTATGATGCAGCTGCATGGAGCCTTTCTCCAAGCCATCCTGCATCTAACTGTTTGGGACCTGTTTTTAATGGTTTACACTGCCTCCTCCATTAGGCTATGATGTCCTTACAAGTGAGATTGTTTCATTCTTTACTTTTCTATCCACACAGTTGGGACGGTGCCTGGCTCTAGTAGGTGCTTAATAAATGCTTGCTGGTCGAGTGATTATAAGACTTAAGTGAGATAATGTGGATAAAGTGCTCTGTGAACCATCAAGAGCCATACCAACAGCAGTTATTCACCAATGAATCTAAGGACTCATTATTTAAGTGTTTTCTCCTCTGGTATAGATAGCAGCTTATTCACATCTTTTCATCTTGTGCAATTATTTATTTTTAAAGAGATTAGCATACATGTGCATCTAAAATAAAGAGAGAAGCTCTAAGGAGCCCAAGTCAGAGGCTCAGATCTCCACTTCTCCTAGGCTCTCTCTTCTAGGGCTTCCCAGTACACTTGGGTGACCTTCAGAAGAGACTACATCTGGTTCCACTTCCAAAGTCAATGGGGAAGAATGGAGGAATGGGCTCCCTGACATCCTCTCCAGCTCTGGATGCCATTCACAAGCAGGTCATTGGAGGCATCATAGTCAGAGCTCCTGATGATTGCTCCTAGGAGCGGTCCCTCCTCAACCCCTGCACTGCCGTCACTGTCTTCTCTGGGATTGCAGACAGCCTTTCTGGTGTCTCTTAGCAAGGCTGGTCCTCAGAGAGCAGACTGGATTGCATGGCCAAGAGGGACACAGGTCATTGTGGGAGATATGCTACTGTCTGCTTCTGGCCACTGCTCCTCTTTCCATTGGCTTTTGAGTGTCCCACAGCTCTTATTCTTTTAGAGACTGTGATATTACAGAATCTCCAACCATCCAGCATCCCTGGAAGAACATTGATACTAAAGAAGATGAGTATCATATTAGGAGGCATCTTGGGATTGATGAAAAAACAGTGCAGTTTACCAAATGAGATCCAGCCATTTGCTTTCCACTTAATTCTGGGTTGAGCTCACTGACTGTCCTCAGTATTCTAAGTATAGGTAGTGTTTTGCTAATTTGGTGGTTTCTCCCTTCGGCTGCATTTCATAGTCTACACCAATAGTGTCCAGCTCAAATAGGAAAGGGGGCCACTAAACCATATGTAAGGATCCCTGCAGGCCCTGCATTGACTTGGAAAACTGGCTGTGCTTTTAGTAATGTATCTATACAATAAAATCAGACATGAACCACATTTTAATCTTGTTTGGACCACGTTTGGGAGTGTTGCGAGCTGCACGGGCTGTGGTTGACACATCTGGTCTAAACAATCTGTATTTTTCATCCTTATTCCTATAGGGGTTATGGTGTTCTGCACAAAATGAGTATATGGTAAATGTTGGTTGAGATAGATTATAAATTATTACCAACTTTGAGGTGGTATCTAACTTTGGATCTAATTTTGGGGAGAAACATTTATGGTCAATCCATTGATGGTTCTTATGTGCCTCACCCTACTTACCTGTGTAGCCTGTTCATAGCCTTGTGGATTCACCTTCTTCACAGGAGTTGGTTGGCTCCTTGAAAACGGGGGAGTGGGCTTCTCTTGATTTTTCTGAAACTCCCCAGCCCCAAGCACTGTGCCCCCTTGTGGATATGCCTCAAGTGTTAATTAAATCCAGCCATAAATTAAGGGATGACTTCAGGAGAGGGGTGATGGGAAGCCTTGGGTAAGGTACCAAAGAAGGCTCTGGGCATGGCTGGACCACTTTATTTTTCACTGAGCAGCCTCCACCCACAGGCAAGTGTTTTCACCTTTGCTGTCTGTGTGTTATATTTGAAGAAAGTCATTGAGCTCAGAGGTACAGGGTAATATTTTGAACAGTGATTTATTTTTGATATTGCAGACTGCCTTGGCATTGGTCTCTCCTTTGTGAAATATAGGCAACCTTTCAAAAAAGAAAAGGGGGCTCAGCATAGGGATAGCAAAGCTGTTGTGTTGGACCCTTTAAAAGTTTCACCTCAAGAATCTCCTTGTATCAGTTTGTATAGAAATAGAGGGCCTAGAAATGAGTTCCACCTGGTCTAAGGAAGAGGCAGAGTAGGCTAAAGGATCAGTTCTTTCTTAGTTACCATCTTGTCACCACAAAACTTCTGCTGACCTTCAGGCTTTCTAGTCAAAACTAAGTGAGGATGGATTGTGATGATGGAGAAGGCAGTAGCCGGAGGAGGCAGGACCAAGTTCTGTCACTAACATTACCTTGGGAAGGTCATCTGGCCTCCCTTCACCAGGAGGATGAAGGCTTGGTCTTCTCTGTGCAAGGAAGGTGCCGAGATTCAAAGCAGTAATTATGCCACTGTCCTCTAGAGAAGACTGCATACTACAGCTGGACCATGGGCTGCCCTTCTAAGCTCCAGGGTTTTGTGCAGAATAGTGTGACCAGGAGTCTGGAGACCATGTTCCTCCACAGATTCCTGGGTGAAGGAATTGGAAAGGATTTGCCTAGAGATGAGAAGACTAAGGGAAAATGCAAGGTCTTTGTTCAAATATTTGAAAGCATGTCATGTGGGAGACCAGAGCAGACTTATTTTCCAGAGGACAGAACTAATAACCTCCATTCAGAGTCACCTTAGAATTAAGAAGATTGTTTAACAGTCAGAGTTGCCTAATAAAAGAATGAGCTAGAAAGATTCTGAGCTCCCCATCACTGGAGAGGCTGTGTGACATTTGTCAGGGATATGCTGGGGAGACTCCTGCTTTGGGCAGGTACGGTGGGTGGATCACCCAGCTTCTGAAGATTAATTTCAATTCAACAAACATATTAAGTGCTCTTGTGTTCAGGTCTCTTTGCTAGACTCTGGAGAATGTAGAATTTAAAATCTCAATGGCTGGCTCTCTTAAAAGAACTTAGGCTTTATGTGGCAAGGAGGTGACTGTGATGATACTGACACGAGACAGTTCCAGACAAAATGCTCTCTTGCTTGAAGGAACTTCAGGTACCACTTAGTCCCATCTTGTTACCGGACAAGAATTCCTTCAATGGTGAACTGAACAGGTGATCAGTACAATGTGAACTCACTGAGAACATGGTCTCATTTGGGGAGGTCTTCATACATGCAGTGTCTATGTAGTAAGGGCTTAGTAAATGTTTGTCACATTGAACCAAAGTGGTGGTTCTTCCTTTGCCTGAAGAAGGGTAGTGAAGTGGAATGTGATATGTGAGGAGGGAGAGCATCCTCTCAGCTGGAGAGGAGAGATAAGTAAGGGAGATGGAATCTATGATGAGGCGATCTCCAAGATTTCCTTACAGCTTTATATTCTGTGAGCGCATTACCTTTTTTACAAGCTGTTTTTAGAAACTACAGGTACAAGACAGCTTTTCTTATGTGTTTACTCTAGAATAATGATCTACCATATGCCGACCTGCCCAGGATTCTCCCTTCCTGTGCCTCTCGGCTGCTGATAGGAGTCAGGGATGCCCAGAAGAGCTGCTCATGGTGAAACATCCCCAAACCTTTTTCAAACCCTTCCTCCAAGCCCATCTGCCCGCCCCTCTCCCTCTGTGATTTTTGTATTACTTGGGACCCTGACAGGTGGTAACAATTTTGTTTCTTCTAACTTGATGGTATGAACTTCCAAATAGTCGAGGGTCATTTAGAGTGATTACGTTTTTTCCTCTTTGGATTCTGGGAGCCTGGAATGGAAGTATTTTAGAGCTGCTTAGCTTAGAGTGCATGTCCACAAAACAGATTCTGTCTTCATCCTTCCATCCTTTTGAAGACCAGGCAGTCCATAACATAACAGCCATCACACTCAGCAGACACAAATGAGAAATTACTCAGGGGCTCCACTGGTCTAACTGCATTAACTTAGTGACCTTTGGATTCATAGTTTGGGATTTGGGAAAAACAGATTCAGCAGATTATCACCAGATAGGTATATGTCCTCTTTTTAGTAGGCAGTCTTTTCTGTTTGAGAATCTGTTAGCCTGTTCATCCCACACACAGGAGCAGAGTCTATCTCTGTCCTCTCCTCCCTCCCCCCAAGGATTATGTTACCGGGAATTGCTGCTATTACGAGGAAATTGCCCAGCTCGGTTCTGCTGTCTTATCGAGGGATCAGGATGACTATTTTTGCCTTTCTACCCCTCCTCCCCAAATCTACTGGGGCCCATATTTTATATGAGGTCCTTTTCAATTATGTTTTCAGGGTATCTGAAATACTGTCCAAGTTCTGGGCCATTTGGCTAGGGAAAAAGAAACCATGGCCAGGTTGACTTGTTGTCTTGCCTGGGAACATTTCACAGAATCACAGAACATCAGAGTCAGAAGGCGCCTCGTCAGCCATCTACTGAACAAAGAATCTGCTGGGCAGCACATTGACCAAATAGTCATGGGATGATCCTGGAAGCCCCAAAGCAAGGGAGCCTGCTGCCTCCCCAGGCCATCCCCTCGGATTCGGGAAGGGTTTGCTATTATCAGACTTACGTTTGCCTTTTCACAGCTTATAACAGTTGTTTCTGATTTTATCCTCTGAGGATCAAGCAAAAGTCAAATCTCTTTTTCATAGCCCTTCAAATCATTGAAAGAAGGCATTTTGCCTTCAAAACACACACACACACACACACACACGCACACACGCACACGTGTGCACACACACACACACACACATCTCCAGGCTATCTCTTCCTTCAAGCAGCTGTCATGTGGGATAAACATAAGGCATTTCTCCACCCTCATTGCCCTCCCTCTTAGCATTTTTTAGCGCATCCTAAAATGTGCTAAACATGTTATACCAAGTGTAGTCTGAGCAGATTGGAGGACAGGGAGACCACTATCTTCTCCCTGGCAGCTGTACTTGCCCCCTCCACACAGCCCAAGAGAGCCGGAGCATTTTTGCCTGTTGTATCACACTGCCGATTCATTGATTATACATCCTCCAAAATTCCCACCTGGTCTTCAGGATAACCTAAACCTTCCTAATCCTCTACTTGTGAAGCTGGTTGTTTTAACTTTAAATTTCATTTCATCTGATTCAACCAAGCGTTCTAGCAAAGCAGTGGGTCAGCGGATAAATATTTATTAGACACACTATGATCCAGGCCCTTTGCCAAGTTCCGGGGATATAGAAAGAGACAAAAGGCGGTCTCTGCCCTCAAGGAGCTCACACTCTAACGAAGGAGACAAACACAGCCAGGAGTAATTAAGAGAGGGAAGGCACGAGAATCAAGCAGGGTCGGGAAAGGCTTTCCACAGAGGATGGGATTTTAGTTGGAAATTAAAGGAAGCCAAGAGGGAAAATCTGAGGTTGGAGGTCAGCAAAGAAGCTGGGGCAGGATAGGTCAATTTGAGATTTGTCAGGATAGATATGGTAATGAAATCCTTGGGAAGTAATGAGATCGCTAAGTGAAGTCTCCTAGAGGGAGAAGAGGGCCCCTGACAGAACTCCATGGACACTCACTGTTTAAGGACATGCTCTGGGTGAGGATCCTGCAAAGGAGACTGAGAAGGAACAGTCAGAGAGGCAGGAGGAAAACAAGGAAAGAGAGGTGTCCCCAAAATCCAGAGTAAAGAGATTATCGAGAGAGGTGATCAGCAGTGCCAAAGGCTGCAGAGAGAGTGAGGACAGGGACAAGGCTGTTGAAATTGGCAATTAAGAGATCACTGGTTACTTTGGAGAGAGAAGTTTGGGTGGAATAATGAGGTCGGAAGGCAGGCGGTAAGGGGGTTAGGACAAGAGTGGGAGGAAAGTAGAGGCAGCTCTTGTAGGGGGCCTTTTTGAAGAGTTCAGCAACAAAGGACAGTAGTTAGTAAAGATGGAAAGATCAGGAAACATGAATGTGTTTATAGGCATTGGTGAAGGAATTAGTAGACAGGGAGAGAGTGATGATAAGTGAAATGCCAGAGGAGGCATTCTGCTGGTGGAGATGGGATGGAATGGGAGCGCTAGAACAAGTAGAGGGGTCGAAGCCTCTCATCCTGTGAGATGGAGGCATGAAGGAGAAAAGGGCAGAAGGCATAGCAGTGAGATGAGATGAAGAGGAGGGGGAAAGAGAGAACTCCCAGCAAATGGCCTCAATTTCTCCTTTAAATCTGGAAGCAAGGCTCTCAGCTGAGAAGGTGAGGGTGGGGAAGCCATGGAAATTTGAGGAGGGATGAGAAGATGTAGAAGAGCTGCTGTGGACGGTGGGAGAGCGGTGTGGTGGGGTTGCCTCGTTGCGGTCATGTAACATACATTTGTAGTGAGCGCAGTCGCAGTCGGGTGCCTGATGCAGATGGTGGGAGCGATCCGAGGCTACAGGGGAATCCAATGGAGAGCAGAGGAGAGTGTAGGGCAGCGGTGCTGAGCTCCAGTAGAATCTGGGTCCCCACCAGCCACCTGTGCATTTAGAAAACCACAACTTGTGTTGTGTTGTGTTTTTATTTACTTCGTCAAATATTTCCCAGTTACGTTTTAATCTGGTTCTGATTAGAGAGTCTTGCCCCAAGGCAGGGCTGCAAGTTTGGCACTTCTGGTGTAGAAAAGAATGGTTTCACCAAGGGGCCAAGTTAGGGAAAGGAAGAGAGAGTGGCTAGCTCAGGGGAGATAGCCTGGGAGAGAATTGAGGGATCCAGGGATTGGAGGTCACTGTGTGGTCAAAGAGAAGTGGGTGAGGGAAGGCAGAGGGAGCGGTGAAAAGCCAATAGATGGTGGTTAGATGAGGGGATCTGGGGAATCCTTGAACACAGAGGAGGCAGATTTGTGGGTGGTGACAAGGTCAAGGTTATGGCCATCTTGATGTGGGGCTGAAGGGAGTTGGGGAGCAGCTCGTGGGAGGTGAGGAGGTTGAGGAGCTGAGTTGGAGGGTGAGTCAGTATGTATCTCGAAGTCCCCTTATATGAAGGCAGGAATTTGGAAGGAGAGAAAAATTGGCACGGCCTATATGGATCCTGACTCTGTCATCCAGTGGGTTAGCTCGCTCCCTTCTGGCTTTGCACACAGGTAGGACATTTTTTTCATCTACCAGTTTACTGACTACGCATACCAGACCTAGGTTAGACTGGCGTGACCTGCTCTTGAAGGCTTGTTGACTCTTTGTGGTCATTGCTTCCTTTTCTAAGTGTTCACTAACCCTCTTCAGTAGTGATGCCTCCTTCCTGGAAGTCCTTGAAGTCCTGCCTAGGTGTCTGTCTCTCCAGAACTGTTATATTCCCAAGGCAACATTTGAAAAGATTTGTTATCCTTCAGGCTGCTTTCTAAACACTTGTACAGCAGGTTACGCCCTGCCTACTCCCAGTTGTGCTACCATGCCTAACTTCCTAGAACACAAGCCTGAAACCCAGAACCCTCTTTAGTATTCCCAGGACTTTACTTTGCACAGACACAGCTCAAATTTCCTTCATCCATCTCTCTTTCATTAATGTATAATTAATATGACTACTTTTCACCCCACCCTCTTTATGTTCAAACAGTGACTTGGAGGGGAAGCTCTGAAACGATGTTCTCTGTACAAAGAGTCTAGAATGGCAGGCTATTGGGGAAATAGAAGGAGTTGTGACAATTTCCAAAGCATTTAGCCAAAAAAATGGAGCTTATGGCAGCATTCAGGACCCAGATGGGAAGAACTATCACCGACCTTTGGGAACCTGTCACATTCCATCAGCATGAAGCAATAGCAGCAATGTCGGGAGAAGGCAGTCCTTTAGGTTTCCATGGCATCGGTGACCAAGCTGTGCACTGTGCATTCTACGTAAAGTGTGCTGGTCACCAGAGAGGAAAAACTTCCATCCTGGATAGGTCTGACTTTGCTTTCAGAATGTTAGAGATATCTCTGTGGTATCTCTGAATCTGAAGAGAGGAAAATGGAGAAATAGCTGGTACTACATGATGTCTAATCATGGGACCCACATTGCACCCCTCACCATGAGGATGCTCTCTGTTGAATCCTGGCTGTGTGAGGGATGCAGGGAAGTTCCCAGACCCTGTCTTCCTGGCAGTGCCTCCTCCCAGATCTGAGTTATAACCTTCTCTTTAGAATGGGAAGAATTCCAGCTGCCCCATTCACATACTGAAAATAACTCTGCTGCCTTAGACTTGGGGACAGGATGGGACCTGCAGTGGGAAGGCCATAGCAGGGATGCTGCAGAGAGTCCAGCCAAGCGAGACACTTTGTCTCTGCCTGAGCAGGACTGGTGTTAGCCAGTGCCCTGGAGACAAGCAGAGTGGCTGGGTGTGGAAGGCCAGGCGCTTGTGGAGGATTGAGTGGCCTTCCCAGCAAGACAGAGAGATCTTCCCTGTTTGTTTCATTGATGGCAATAAGCATCTCCCAAGCTTCCCAGATGTTGACTTGGTGAGACTTTCTTGTGCAGCATGCACACCCCTTAATGGCCTTGTCTGCCTTTCCCACTGAGGTGATGGCAAACTCTGGCTCCCAGTATTGATTTAATGACTTCATTGATCTGCTTCTTCACTTCATTAAATAAGGTTTTAACAGAGTTTCCTCAGAATTCACTAATTTCATTTCTTTCTAACACCCATGGTATTTCCATGTGTCCAGTAGCATGGGAGCAGACTGTAGTGATGGTCAGAGGACAGTCTTCCATACAAAAAGCTGTCATGGTGCTCATATCCCTAGAGTGGTCAGAGAATGGGTGGAATGGGAATGAACCCTCTACAGAGCACGAGCAAGCCAAGTCGAAGTTGAAGCCCATGACGTCAGGGTCTGGCACAGGCTGGGCAAGACCAAAGGCATAGGTGGGCTTGGAGTGTTTGCTTTCATTTTAATCTGGCTTTCCTTTCTGAAACCTGGAAATGGAGACTAAAGAGCTGACCCCAAAGCCAGGGAGATCTTGGTTCAAGACCCTGCATGAGTCTCTTTACCTCTCAGGGCTCTAGGTCACTCTCTGAGACTCTCAGGCACAGAGAAGGTGCATTGGTGGAGGGAGTTTCTTCATCTGTACCAAAAGCCTTATTATTCCAGGTTTCCTGTTACTCTGTACCAAGAGCCCTATGTATCTGTACCAGCCCTCTCATTCCAAGCATGACAAGTACATGTTTTGCAGAGGTAGCCACATGTGCAAAGACAGGCATAGATCACCTGGTAGAATTTAGAGCTGGAAGGGGCTTATGTCCTAAAATAAACATTGTTTTGCTTTGTGTTCACACAGCCCTGAAAACAGACACAGTGGGCTAATTTAATTTAGGAAGGTGCTCAGCCAGCCCAGAGGGCTAGCCTGGGATCAAGGCTGCTCGGGATCATGGATTTCATGCTAGACACTGCCTTAGAAGGCACTTCTTTCAGCCCCCTCACTTAATAATTAGGAAATCGATACTCAGAAGTTTTGAATGAGATTCCTGAGATCACATAAGCCTTAGGTTGCAGAACCTAGGATTTGAACGCAGTTCCTATGAATCTTGTACCATTCCCACCACACCATGCCAAATCAAGTCTGCTGTGTTAGCATGTCTTTTTTGTGTTCACATTTCTATTTCTATTCACAGTCAAATGGGGTCATACATACGCCAACGTGCGTATGCGTGCATACACACACACGCACACACACACACACACACACACACACACACACACACACACACATTCCCAATCTGGAAATGTACAATGGGGCTATCAGTAAAAAGATTAGGCACAACAACCACAGGAGTATTTAAATTAAAGCCACCTCACACTCAACAAATTGCCTGAGGTTTCCAAAGATCAGAATAGTCGTTTTTAGAGGGGCTATGTAAGAACGCACTGATGTACTCTTTGTGGGCTTTGAATTAGTCCATCCGATCAGGAAAGTAATTTGGAAGTGTGCTAAGAAATGATTAAACTTGTCATATTCTGTGGCCCAGAGATCCCACTGTAAAGTACATGTCCCAAGGAGAGTAAACAGAAAAAGAAAAATCCCTAAAATATTTCTAGATAAAAATAAAGGTCCCCAGAAGAACATCCCAAAATATTTATAGCAGCATTTTTTATACCATTCTGTGCTGTTCTTTTTGTAAAGAACTGTAGACAAAGCAGTTAATTAATTAATTGATTGAGTTAATTAATTGATTAATTGATTCATGGCACATGAATGTAATGGAAAATTACTGCAAGGTGAGAAACCCTGTTTATCAAGAAGTCAGGGAAGCATGGGAAGACTTAAACATCCTGATGCAAAATGAAGTCAGCAGAACCTCAAAAACCTTAGATCCAGTAACTCCCTCAGTGAACATGGAAACAACATGAGCTCTGTAATAAGGACAACCAGGCTTGATCATGAAGAAGAGACAGAAGAATGTACTTGCCTCCATTCTTTGGATATGGAAGTCTGTCCAGCCTGGTTGCTGTGTTAGTTTTAGTGAACTGCTTTCCTTCCTTCCTTCCTTCCTTCCTTCCTTCCTTCGTTCCTTCCTTCATTCCTTCGTTCCTTCTTTCCTCCTTCCTTTCTTCCTTCCTTCTTCCTTCCTTTCTTCCTTCCTTTCTTCCTTGCTTCCTGTTTCTTTCTTTCTTTAAGGCATAAATTTCTTTGTTATAAGGCATAACTTTCCGAGTGGGGGAAGAGAAAGGGATATATTGGGAAACAAAGATGGTATATAACTTAAGATACCCAATGTTTCTAAAAGGATACATGGGTGAGTGCCACAAACTTTGGGCACAGATCTGCAAACACCAGGTATGGAATTGTAGACTATTCAGAAAGGGACCTGAGCGATCTAGTTCAAGGCCTTTGTTTTTCCAAAGGGATAACGAGGCCCAGAAATGTTAGGTAACTCACCCTAGGCTGCAAATCTAGGAATGAAATACATGTGTCCCAAATCATCCCCTTTCTAGGCTGCAGGACAGGGTGATCAACACTGTCCCTTCTCTGTGTCCCACGGTGTGACCTTGGCTAGGGCACATCATTGCTGTGGGCTTCTGCTATGCCTCATCTGTGAAGTGGACATGGTACCTTGCCTGCCTGGTGGCAGGGGCTGGACCTAAACAATCTTTAGCTCTCTCTTCCTTGCTTCTTCCCACTTGTGAGTATGTTTGAGAGTGTTCTGTGTGTGGGGAGTGGCGCATCTCCTTTTTATGACAGCGGACAGTGAAGATACACATCACAACTTTTGAGATGCTTTAAACTCACATGAGATGTTTTTCCCAGCAGGCTGTAGGATTAGAACCTGTAAAACATGGTATACTCAGTCACTTGGACAGAAATCACAAAGAACAGACAAAATACATTAAATGGAACAACCATTCCAAATTCCCCAAATCCAAAGTTCCAGTGATGCCTTCCTAAGCATCCTCCCTTATCCCCACTTTTGTTCATAATCATTCGAACACTTAATTATTGCCTTCTGAACACTCACATTAAGAGTGGAGTGATGACATAGTATTATGTGTTATGTGAAAAATCTCTTAGTCATTGATAAATAGTAGTTTATTTATGTTGTTTCTGGTTAGCTGGGCAACATATTGGTTATAAACAGGCAGGAAATGAGTTAATCCCCCTAAGTCAAAGTTTACTTCTATTCCCAGTCACTAGTTAGTCATACAGTCAGCAAGCATTTATTAAGCGCTTGCTATGAGATACATTGGGCTAAATGCTGGGGATACAAAACAAGGCAGAAAACCAGTCCCTGCCCTCACAGAGCTCCCCTTCTAATGAGGAAGACAGCATAGAAATATGTCTTTCAGGAACAGCAGAGTCTTCTTGGCAAGGGCACTGGAGGATTGGCCATTCACTGGTGGATTAAGGCAGAGGTTACGTGACTTGCCCAGGGTCAACCAGCTAGGAAGTGTCTGAAGCCACATTTGAACTTGGGTCTTCCTGACTCCAGGCCTGACGCTCCATCCACTGAGCCACCTGACTAAATGGCAAGACCCAAACAATGAGCACACATACTCACAGAACTGATGGAAGGTGTGACCCCAGCCTCATCATACATATATTATGGTTACTTCTGTCTTTGTCCCTCCAGTGAGTAGAGCTAATAAGAAGATCTTGGATTCATCTCCCATGGAGTCTGGTTATTTTCTTCCAGTGAAAAATTCTCCGACACCCTTCTTCAGAGTGCATGCTGCTGGTCACTAGCACCTCTCATAGGTCCAGGACAAACGCCCCTGCTCTCCTGGATGAAGCGCTCAGGGCGCACCCAGCAGCACCATCTTAGACCAAGAGCAGCATGTGCCGTGCCTCTTGGTGATAAGTACCTGGTAGGACCAGGCAGACCAGTGTCTGCCTTCAGGAACCCTTAGCTGCTTTTCATCTTAGGCGACACGGCTAGAAAGTGTTCACGGCTGGCCGGTGGGTACTGAATGACTTGGACTCCCAGGATTGACCCCGAAATCAGAAAGGAGGGGGCCAAGGAGGGAGACAGAAAAAGACAACCAGAAAGTTGTCAGATGAATGAGTGGGGGCCCAGATTTCTTTCAAGTTCAGGAAACGGTTGGAAATCAAGCACTCAACAAGTGAGAGGAGGAAAGAAACTATAAATTTTCACCAAAACCGTAATAGATTTCAGCCCAGGCTGCAACAAGCCAATTTATGAACTTATGAATGTCTCTCCTCTGCAGTGTTCTCTTCATGTCTCGTCCAGTTTGGCAGGCTCGGGGAAGTCCTGACCAGCGTGGCCAAGCACACTCCCCACTCTGGGTGTCTGGAGACTCTCAGCTGGAGCGCTCATCACGCCTTGGTCAGCACTGTGCCTGCAATCGGACTTAAAGGCCTCTTTTGGCTCAGGGACTGTGGGAGTAGCTGTAAGACCTGATTCCTGAGCCCAACACTGCCTCTCCCAGGCCCTGCTTTGCCTTCTTGGGAAAGAAGATACAAGCAAAGCCGTGATATGCAGGATTCAGAAAATTTTGTGGTTGCCCAGGCCCCCAGTTCTGGGCCATTTAGGCTTGAGGTATTGGCAGAGCTGTGCATGGTTCAGTTTGGCCGCAGTATTCAGTCCTTGAGTCCATGGTATCAGGGAATGGCTCTGGGCAAGGGGCACAGATGTCAAGTAAATGGATTTCTTTGGAGTAAATGCACCCAGCAAGGATCTTCTAACTAGAAGTCACTCAAATATGTGTTCTTTGAATTGTATTTGCAGTCAGAGCCCACATTGCCCTGGCTGCTCAGCCAGGTATGGAAGTTTTGACCAAAACAGGCACCGTCTTGTCCACACATTGCTTATGATCCAGAGTTAAAGTCCATGTAAACAGGTCACACTTTGTGCCGGGTCATGAGCACCTACACAGACGGAGTCACTTCAGTTCAGCAGACTGCAGAGCACCATGTCAGGTATGGGGAGAGGTCAAGATAAAAGACCCAGTCCCTGCCATCACCAAGCTGACGTGTAGTAAGGGCACAAAGGACCCAAAGTCCCATGTGAAAATAACAACAACAACAAAGCTTAGCTGTCTGTGGCTTTGTCTGACATTCCCATTTCTGGCTTAAGGCACCTAGGTATCCCTCTCTCCAGGAGGGTGCTGTTCCCACTTGCCAGGGCCATCCTGAGCACTCCAAATGTTCCCTCTAGGCACTGGTTGGGGGGGAGGGGCGGAAGATCCTTGGTTAAAAAGACCTCTGAAGACTTCTAATTCATTCCCCTGTCTACAGGCAGCCTACGCCTACATTATAAAAGACAGATGGTGACCGGTCCAACTTCCCAAGATTCCCTAGGAGAGAAATCCAAGTTCAAATCCAGGACGCCTATTCCTCATTACAGTTGCCTCCCAAACCTCCCTGTATGTTGAACCAAAACAAATTGCTAAGGACCCAAAGTGCTGATTCCATATTCATCCCCCCCCCTCCAAAAAAAAAATCTTATCCATGTGCTGACCATCTAACTCTGATAAATTTACAGTCAACCCCTATTTGCCTTCCAAGGCTTTATAAGGTGGCTGTATGTAGAAAGGAAGCTGGGAGCTTAGTGAGTGGACAGTCAGAAACCTAAGCTGCCAAAAAGTGTCCCAGGCCTGCAGCAGGCCCAAGACAGCCAGGAGAGGACTGCAGACATCTGGAGGGAGCTGGAAGGGGCCAAAGTGCACCATCAGGTCAGCGCAGTATATTGCTCTCGTGGGGAGGGAGCTTAGGAAATCCTGGAGAAAGTACCAAAACCTGATGAATGCTCCAGAGTGAATGTAAGCAAACAAGAGTGTCCACAGTGTAGTGGCCATGTCCTGGGTGACCTTGCTGCCTAGAGAGCTGACTCTGCCCAGTGTTGGAGACTTGTCTTGAACCAGCTTGTAGGTTGTCGGGAGGGCCTTCTCTAGATCCTGGCCACCTCTCCAACAGAAGAGGCACGAGGGCAGCACAGGCTCGGCAGCCTGGCACACAGGGAACTTTGGCTTCCCTCTGGATTGCCCCAGATTGGTCTGAGAGCAGCAGGATCTCCCCGGGTGCCTTCATCTGATCCAATGGGTATGAGATACACAGAGCCCTAATTTTCTCCTCCAGCCTCTAGTCTTGCATTGCCAGCCACCTAACTGATATCTTCACCCAGATGTCTGTCTGGCCAGTCACCAAATCAAAATCACATCCAGAAGGAGCTCTTCATCTTCTCCCCTCGACCACCAACCTTAGTTACTTCTTTTAAAAACGCCCTCTTCCTCCAAGTCATCCAGCCTTATAATCGGTAATGAGGTGGCCACCGATTCCTTTAGGTTCCAGCCCCCCACCCCTCCCATCTCTACAAGGGCATTTCTTACATTCCACTAGTCTGATTCAGACCTTCATTGCCTTTCAGCTAGACTGGAGTGACAGCCTCCTGCTCTCCATCTCTCCAATCTCTCCTCCTGCCAGAATCACCTCTCAAGCACATGTCTGACCATGCCACCCCCTTCTGAAAAGCCTACAGGGCCACCTATTGCCTTGAGGGAAAGTGGCAGATTCCTTGCCTAGCTTTCTAAGCTACATGTCTTTGAGCTGCTCCCCACGCTCTGCCTTCACCTCCCATGGCCATGCCTTTGCAAAGTCATCCTTCTGCCTGGAGCACATCCTCTCTAGAGCCTCCACTCTCACAAGCCTTGTCTTCCCTGCTCTGCCTTCCTGTCTTCCTGTGCCCACCCCGAGGGGGCCACTGTTACTGTTTTGTCTCTTTGTCCCAAAAGCCTAGAACAGTGCTTGGTCCTTTTGTGGGGGCTTAATGAATGGTTGCTAAATTAAACTTATTTGGAGAGTAGACTTGGAGTTTGAGGGCAGAAATCTTTTCTCCATCCCTACCACCATCTTGAGGTGCTTTGAACAAGTCACTGGGTTGCCCCTTGTCTGTGAGCTGCTCTGTCCATAAAATGACGGACTCTTGACTCTTAGAAACCTGGACTCCAGGCCAGGGCTGCCTCCTTCTCCAGGTCCTTCTCTGCCCAACCTTTAACCAACTGCCAGGCCCAGACCCTGTGCTACCTTTCATCCACTTGATATTTATCTGGTACACATTTGTTTAGTGATGTTGTCTCCCTCATTAGAATGGGAGCTCTTTGAAGGCAGAAACAGAATTTGCCCTTTCTTTTTATCTCCAGTGTTCACCATAGTGCCAAATGCCCAATTAAGTGCTAATTACCAAATGCCTGTTTATCGACTGAGTCATG
Source organism: Pseudochirops cupreus (assembly GCA_028627135.1). Classification (NCBI taxonomy): domain Eukaryota; kingdom Metazoa; phylum Chordata; class Mammalia; order Diprotodontia; family Pseudocheiridae; genus Pseudochirops; species Pseudochirops cupreus. Next base: position 18,845,477 of record CM053581.1, read on the forward strand.
ATTTCGTATGTAATACTTTTTGTCTTTTCTATGTGGGAATGTTTGGGTTTAGTGTTTATCAAGTTCAGAATGTAAAAAACAGATTTTTAAATTATTTTTTTTAAACCAGAAAGAAAATTCAGTACTGTCAACCAGAATTCAGTTTTCCTTATACTTGGATTTCCAAAAATGGCTGTTGGAAACCTGTGCTTCCTCACTCCAGGATTTGCTCTTGGGCCCACTGACATGTGAAGAATTATCCTAAAGTGAGATGGGCTACTCTGGGCAGGGCTAGGTTCTGCTCCCTGCAGCCAAAGCCACTGGGTCCAGAACATTGAGGAGGGCATTCGTGCCTAGGTAGAAATTGGGCTGAATGGCTTGGAAGTTCCCTCTGAGCTCATAGATTGGAATCTCTGTCTCCTGTGCTTTGTTCATTGACCAGATCTCTGCCTCAACTTTGTGAATAAATGTCTGTTTGGTTTAAAGCTCTGATGGGCTTTGTTTTTAGATCTGCATTTGTCCCGTCAGTAAAAGTCTCTGGTTTGGCCACTGATACATCAGGTCAGTACCATAGTCAGTGATTTTATTGATTCCCTGAGTTTTCTGGCTTGGGGCATTCTTCTGTCATAGGCTGTCAAGCATCACTCATCCCTCCCAAGAGGTCCACTTCATAGATTGATTGGGAAGAGAGCATTTTGTAAACAAAGTGGGATGAAAATATGCATTGTTTTTATTACTGTGTTTTAGGGACAGTGAATTGGCTGTGTCCTCTCTTTACTGCCCTTTCCTTTTCCCATTTCCCTTCCCTTCGCAAACATTTGCAACTCAGTTTAGGCTTTGTAGTTATCTCCTTGGTTTTTCTTACCATGGTATGAATAGACCAGTGGTTCTCAACCTTCCTAATGCCATGACCCTTTAATACTCGTATGTGGATGTGTCTGCATGTGGGTGGACCCACCTGGAGACGGATAGAGGAACGTGGTATCAAGTGCTGAAATATGTGTTTTCTAGTGGTCTTAGGTGACCCCTGTGAAAGAGTCATTCAACCCCCAAAGGGGTTGCGAACCACAGGTTGAGAACCACTGGAATAGACAGTGCCTTCAGAAGAGAAAAAAACATGGGATTATAATTGTGATGAGTGTAAAAGTGGTCCTGGACCAGTCAAACACAGTGCTGCCACCACCACTTATTCTTGATGTTAGACGGCAAGGTTCTAGACTCCCTGTCACCTCGAACAGACAAGGAAGGAAGAAGAGGCTGCCCCACATTCCCTGAATTTTGACAGGGCAACTGTCCTGCATTCCTGCTGCTTACCTCTGTGCACTGAATGTGCTTAGAGAAAGTAGTTGAGGTCAGAAGTTTGCCAGGAGAATGACTGAGTGTTCCATTGTCCTTCCAATGAGTTTCAGGGTTCCAGGAGCCTCAGCCACTTTACTTTGCCTGTGGTATAACATTGCTAATTGATTGAGTCATCCTGAGCTGAACATGTCAAAACAATCCTGAGATGGTGACAGTGCTCTTACGAAGTTTCCATGGGACGTCTGCAAAGGCTAAAAATACTTGTGTTTATCGGGGGCTGTCATGCGGTGAAACGTGTTGAAAGTTGCATTGCATTTGAAAACCAAATGTTTTCAGGCTCTCGAGGCTGGGTTAGAGACAGCGTAGAGCTTTGCTTCTCTTTGCCCTAAGACAGCAGTACCCTAAGGGCAGTTGTCCAAGCTGGAAGACAGCAGAACTTGGGATGTTATGAACAACACTCATTCTCCTCTGGTGTCCACTGCATCCTGAGGGTTAATTAACCTTATGCCTGATTACCTAGTTGTCAGGAGCCGGAAGGCGCTAATCAGTACCAGTCATGTTAAAAAGTTGGCACTGGTTACAGTCAGTGTCACTGGTGGCGATTTTGTGGCCAGATTTTTCTGAGAAGTAACCCAGTCTAGGAAGGGATGGAAAACTGTCAGTAAATTTGGGTACAACCTAAGAACCCATGTCAAGCAAGCCAGTTTTCTGGATCTCAGTCTTTACCTCTGTACAGTATCCAAGAACATAATATTTGAGAAGGGACCTCGGTAGACATCTGGTCCAACTTGTAGAAAAAAGTGATCTCAAGTGGCCATCAAGCCTATGTTCAGAAACCTCCAAGGAAGGAGAGGCCCCCTTTTGGACAGCTCCAAGTGTTAAGAAAATTGTGGTGGCATCTAGCTCTTCCTAAGTGCCTCCTTGGGTCCTGATTCCACCCTCTGAAGCCAAACAGCATCCCTCCTTCACCTGACAGTCTGCTGCTGTCATGCATGCCCCACATCCTCTCTTCTCCAAGCTCAAAATGCCCATTTCCTTCCATTGATCCTCATGAGCTGGACCAGAGGCCCTTCACCATCTTAGCGGCCCTCCTCTAGATATTCTCATGCTTATCTGCACCCATTGTCATGATCACCATCACTGAGCAGACATTGAACATGTGTGTGTGGGATACTCTATGGCCACAGTGGCAGAGAAGGTCCTGAGACATCATACAGTCTCACCCTCTAATTCTGGAGATGAGGAAGAATTGAGGCCAAGGAAGTGCAGTGACTTGCCAGAGGCCATGCCTCCGTAGGATTGGGCCCTTTCCCTGTACCATAATCCTGAGTCAGCAAGACAGGCTTGGGCCTGCAGAGGAGCCACGCTCAGAAGGCCACGAGGAGACAAAGTCAGAATTCTCAAACGGTATTTGAAGTTATCACCTTGGCTTTTCTTACCATAATATGGGACTGGCAAAAGGGAGAATCTCTGAAGGCAGAATTCAGTGGTTGGCGTGGGATGCAGGATCAAGCTCAAGGTCAGGCTGGAGGATCTTAGGTACCGTTTTAGAAGTCACTTTGTCCAGCCCATCCCAAAGCAGCATCTTCCAGGAGGAGGAATAGCCTCTTGTCTCTCCTTCCTCCAGTTCATCCTCACATACTTACCAGGAGGAGCTCATCATTTCACATACTCACTCAAGTCTACAGTGGCTCCCATTGCCTCAAGGGTAAATTGCCACCCCCTTAGCCTAACACTGAAAGCCCACCACAGAATGGCCCCATCCGCCTTTCCTAGCCTTGTTTCATGCTTGTATTCTATATTCTCAGCAAACTGGACCCCGGCCATCCCCCCCCTCTGTGTCTTTCCATAAGGCCCTGTGTTCTACTCTTTGCCCTCTTTATTTGTCTTGCCTACCTTCATATTATACTTATTTGTTTGTGTATATTTTAGGTGCCACCAGTAAAATTTAAGGTTCTTTAAAACAGATACAATTTTGTTTTTATCCACTATCCATCACATAGCCCCTTACAGATAGGAGTTACCAGACAAGTATGTTTTTGTTGAAATGAGTTGAATAGTCATCTATTCTCTGCTTGAAGACCCCCAGGGTCAGGAAACTCTCTTATGCCCCTGACCCCAAAGCAGCCCATTCCATTGTTTTGCAGCTCAATTTTTTCCCCATGTTGAACAAAAACCTTCCTCTTTCTATAATAGGTTGGGAAAAGCTGGAAACTAGGTGGGGATGGTAGCCATGCACAGGGGTAAGGAGGCAAGCTCCACAAGATAAACAGGTTGTTCTATGTCCTCCTGAGCAGTATGGGGATTTAATGGGATGATCTGCCACACCCTGACATGGTCATGCCTGCCCCTTCATTACCTTCCCCCCAAAAAAGTACAAAAACATCTTTGAATCAGAGTGACAGAGGAATGGAGGCTCTCGCGGTACTTGAAGAAGTGAATGCCCAAGTCCCTGAGGCCCGAGTCCTTCTGCTTCCTCGATGTCCTTGTGTCTCATTCCTCTTCAAAAGGGGATTCCCGAAGAGCCAAATGACTCCCACCTGGCCTAAGTGAGGACCAGAAGAGATTTGGAATCCATGAAAAAAGTGGATGTCTGAAGCATTGAGTTAGTGGAGAGTTAAGGTGGGCAGTAGATTGTGAACAACCTTGAAAAGCAAGGTAAAGACTTTGAACATTGTTCTCTAAGCATGTTCCGATTGATAAATAGTCTAAAGACATGAACTGGCAGCTCTCAAGGGAAGAAACCCAAGTCACCTAGAGCCATATGGAAAGATGCTTCAAATCACTACTAATTAGAGAAATGCAGATAAAAGCAACATAACCATCAGATGAGCAAAGATGACCAAAAAAGGAATGTGATGAATGTTGGAGAGGCTGTGGGAAAACAGGCACCTGGATGCCACCATTGGTGGACCTGTGAATGGGCACTACCCATTCTGGAAATCCATTTGGAATCATACACAAAAAGTTACCAAACAATGAGGGCCCCTCGACCCAGCCGTATCACACCTATATCCAAAAGAGAATGAAGAGAGAGGAAATGGTCCTTTATGTACAAAAAAATTTAGAACAATTCTTCTTTGTGGTAGCAAAAGACAACAACCACAACTGGAAATTAAGGGGATGCCCATCACTCAAGGAGCTGCTGAATGAGTTATGGCGGGTGAATGTGATGGCAAAGTGTTATGAGGAAGCGGATGATTCCGAAGAGACACAGAAAAAGCCCTGGGAGCCGGGAGAACCCTGGGCATCATTGCATCAACTTGATGAAAATGGACCATTGTGAGGGGGAATGAAGTGGGCGGAGCCGGGAGAACAGTTGACAACGTAAACAAGTGTGGCTGCTGCAAGGATGGTGATCTAGCGATCAGA
>CM053581.1:18850226-18967493 GCA_028627135.1 Pseudochirops cupreus
GAAGAAGAAGAAGAAGAAGAAGAAGAAGGCGGCCGATTTCCGGCCGTCTGTTAAACAGAGAGGAGGAGCCGTCGCTGCACCTCCAGAGGAGGCCACTGATTAGCTTAGTGTTAGGTTAACTTCATTGCTTTACTTTGTTGCAAGAGACAAGTGGGAGGCAAATGCAGATGTTTGTGTCACAGAAAAACAAAGACATCGATACAATTTAATTCAAAATAATTTAAAAACATAAAGCTGTGGAGAAAGTCCTTGAAACAATTTGAATAGGGAGTGATGTGTGTTATTACCCTCTTGCTCCAGGCAGAGAGACCCGCCTTGACTGGGAAGGGCATCAGGACAGAAGGGCCAATCTGGGCCAAGAGGCAGGAGGCAGGATGACCTTGCATAAGTCATATGTCCTCTGTGAACCTCTTACCTCAGCTGCGGATTGTAAATGCCTGCCTTGTCCTGCCTGCCTCCCGGCCTTGCATAATAGATGTGAGAAAGTACAGGAAAGCCCTTAGATCTCTGGAAAGCAACTGGAAAATGGTGGTGGCTTCAGAGGAGCTAGGAAGCAGAGGGGCTGGAGAGCTGACCGCTGCCTGGCTGTGTGACCCTGCATAACTCACCGAGCCTCACTCAACCTGGACTTTGTCGTCTGTTAAATGGGGGCAGTAATAAGCTGCAGCTTTCACCACATGGAGTGTTGTGTGAATCAAACAAAATAACAAATGCAGATTGCTTTGTGGATGCCAGTGTAACTGCTTTGTAAACTACGTACATGACAGCTGTTTTCATTATATAATGATGACAACAACGATCGTTAGGTTAACGTGAACATAAACTACTCCGGTCCTCCAGCCTTGTGTTTGATCATCACTCCCTTGCATTTCTTTTCTTTAGCTTCCCGGATGAGCTTTTTGAGGGCAGACTCTGTGGGCCTCCTCCTGTCTCCTCTTGGCACTCTAGGATCTAGCATGGGAAGGGAACATTTTCCAGCCGAGGAAATGGGGGCCCAGAGAGATGAAGTGGTGTTCCCTGACAGTAAGTGGCAGGGCTGTCCCGTGCTAGTGTGAAGCTGGACCCCGATAGATAGTAGTGACCACGTTCAGCCATCATCTGGCACAGTACCTGGTCCACAGGTATTCAGCTTCATTAAGTTCAGTGTTAATGAAGTGATTGGGCAGGATGAAGTGGTCTTGCTTCCTCCTCAACCCTGGTTTGGATGGACAGATAAGTATAAGAGGAAATCAGTCCAGGAGCATTGTTCAAAATTCCCAGGCTATCGGTCTGTAGCACTGGTTCCTTTGTTTGTGTGTGGAACGTGGCTTCAGAGGAGTCATTGGATGCCTTATAGATGCATTCATTATGTTTTCAGTAGTCTGATGCATGGGTGGAGGACAAGTAATTTATCCCAATTTGTGCCATAATTTGAGGGCATTGTCACTCTCTCCATCAAGTGCAACTAATTACGTGTATGGGATACTTAGGGAGAGGTAGGTAACCTTGTCCAAAGCATTTAGACTCTGCTCGTGCCCTACAGTCCTCTGCCAGACAAGGTACCAAGCCATGTTATGATTCATTTTCCATTGTCAGCATAGACTTAAAGTCAAGAACAGCTCAAGGTCACAGTGAATGCCTACATCCTGGCCAAGAGGTGAAGACCCAACATCCATTACCTTGTCTTTGATCTCCACAAGAAGAGAAATCCTCGGATTACTGGGTTGCTATGTCCATGCAACGGTCATGTTGTAAATGAAAGCAAGAGAAGTCAGCCCCCAAAACACAATCATAGATTTCAGAATTAACTAGTCCATTTTGCAGAAACCATGACCCAGAGTGGTCTTGCCAAAAGTCATAGAAGAAATAAGTCCCCGAGGAAGGTATGGCACCCAGAGTCTCTGAATCTGGTAGTGTTTGCACCATGCCACACTGACAGAAAGGAACAGAGAGGTCTCAGATGCTGCCCAGAGGACAGGCTTGGCGTCCAGTGGGAGCTCCCCGACTTCTTGTCTTCTGTTTCAGGCTGCCTGTGCAGTGTTGCATAATGGAGGAAACATGAAGTCAGTGAGAATGCTGCCTCTGAGAGCCCTTCCCTGTAAGACCAGGGACAAGCCAGGGCCCTTCTCTGGCCTCGGCCACCTTCTCGGTAAAAGCTGATGGGAATGAGCCTGCCCAGAATACTGACCTCATGAGGGAGGAGCTAATAAGTGTAATGAGTGGAAAGTGCTGTATATGCTTTAATGAGCTGCATAAACGCTTGTTATTTGTCTTCTTCCTTGTCCAAGCATTAATTTTGGGACCTAAGGACATTTCTTCTCCTTTTCTGAGCAATTATCTTTCCTTACTGATTTTCAACAATCACAGGCAACCAAAGAGGTGGAATTCTGTAGCTTTCAGCAGAACACAGTCTATGAACTGGTTAGGAAGCTGGTCTTAGGCCCTTGGATACATTTTGTTTGTATGTTACCATTTTTATTTTTACAGATTTCTCCTCAAATCCTTCCCTCCCTTCCTTCCAAAGAGCTGTCCCGTTTAACAGGTTGGTTTTGCTTTGTTGTTGTTGTGTTTAAGAAAAAAGAAAAAGAGGAAGAGAGAAAAACAAGCAAAGCAAATCAATATATTAAAAAAAATCTGACATTTTATGTACATGCCACTCCCATGAGCCTCTCTCATCTTCACAGAGGAATGGCAGGGAGCTACCTTCTCATTCATCTTCTTAGAGGCCATGCATTTCCTTTACAATTTTGCAGCATTCAGTTTTTAAAATAATTCTTACTGATATGTTTCTTTACATCTCCAGAACTTCTCTCAATATCCCTTCCCCTCCCTTCTTCCAGAGGGCTATCCCGTCTAATCAGTAATGTTTTTAAAACTACGTGATGCAGCAGTTAGAGCACTGGACTTGGAATCTAGAAGACCTGCATTCGGATCCAGCCTCTAATACATACTCGCCGCACAACCCTCAGCAAGTCACTTGACTGCTGTCTGCTTCAGTTTGTCCAGCTGTAAAATGGGAATAATAACAGCACCTACCTCCCAGGGTTGTTGTGAGGACAAATAATTTTTGTAAAACATTTTGCAAACTGCAAAGATTATATAAGTGTTAGCTGTTATTATTATTATTAAAGAAGAAGAGAATAAAATACGAAAAAACCTGGCCAGTAACATCCAGAAAGTCTGAAAATACATGCAGTGTGCCGTGCCTGGGGACCCCCCGCCTCTGCAGAGGAGCGGCTCCTGCTAGCTCTTCTTTCAGGCCGCACTCTTTCCTTGCAACAGCATAGTGTCCCCTTTGGACTGCTTGGTGATGGTTCTTTCGGTTTACATTGTCATAGGCAGTACATGTATATTGTTGGCACTACGTACCCCTCTCGGAATCAGTTCGTGTCTGTCCTCACGTTTCTCTCTAGTCGTCATAATCATCCTTTCTTATAACTCTGTAATCCTGCACTACATCCGTGTGCCACAATTTGTTTAGCCATTACGCAATCAATGGGCTTTGATTTTGTTTCCAATTCTTTGCTGCCAGAAAAAGTGCTGCTATAAACATTTCTGATATGAGGCCTTCCTTCTCATCATTATTCTCCTTTGGTTATAAGCCCATTAATGGAATCTCTGGGTCGAAGGGTATAGACATTTTAGTTACTTTGTATAATTCCAAATTCCTTTCCAAAATGGTTATACCGATTTACAGTTCCACCAACAATGCGCTAGTGTGCCTATCTCTTCCCACAACCCTTCTAACACCGATTGTTCCTATCTTTTGTTATCAGTATTTCTGTGGAAAGAGAGCCTGAGAGAAGGGTCAGATGCCTCACCCAGGACAGACTAGACACCTAGCTCCCCATGTTCAGTTGTCCTGCTTCACACAGTGCATCCACACATGATTTACTGTGTAGACTTTGTATGTGTGCAAGGAGAAGAGGCTGTCCAAGTAATGAGCTTTCCTTACCCTATGTCAGGATGTCAGCATCACAAGGAGCATCAGAGAAAAGCATTCTTTTCTGATTGGCCTGTATTTCAGAGCCGCTCTAGACAGGCCCAGATTGCCCAGGACAGAGCCCCTCACACTGCTGCCAAGGGGAGGATACTGCTCTCCTGCCCTGTATCTGTGATCTCCAACTGCACCGCTTCACACCTTGAGTGAGAAAAGATGGGAAAAGCCAGTGGTTTCAACAGGCCTGGGCCACCCAGCAGAGCCAGAGCTGCCTTTCCCGTCTGTAAGGCCCCTCGGCCAAGAGGGCTGCTCCTGCCCTGCTCACACTCTTACCCTGTCTGTGGCCCTCATGGTTCCCTCAGCACATGTGGCCTGTGTTTTCAGGGGTCCTGTCTCCTTGAGTCAGGGCCAGAGCCCTTGTGCCATCTTGCACACCCCCTCCCTCACCCAGGCATCTCTCACAGTGCCTTACACAGACCAGGGACTCCGGAAATACTGGTGGGATTCATAGTATCTTTCCTGTAACTGCAGCACAGCTTGACAAGTTGATAGGTTTGTCTGTTTTTCATTTGTTTGGAGACACATACCATGGATGATATTGTATAATCATGCAGTTTTCCTAAATGATCCAAAGCTTGTTTGCATTAGCTCTCAGCATAGCATGCCCAGACCACACTCCTTCCGAATTCTTAATCCTGAAAGTAAAAAATCCAGGGTTCCATTGGCAGTCCCTGGACTCCGGGGCTCCGACCTCCGTGCTCTGCCCATCCCTGGAGCCTGTGCTGGGACCCTGGAGGGGGGGGGGGGGGGGGCTTGGACCCTTCTGCAGAGGGGCTTCAGGAACATGGCTGCCCTTCCTTAAGCTACCCAGAAGAAAGTGGAGCTGTACTTGAGGCCTGCCGGTGCTGGAGCCGAAGTCAGGAATTGCCTAGCTAATCTGCAAGGAGAGCATATCCCCCCCACCCCACTTTGTTTTCCCCTTGTAACTTTCTAATTAGGAATTGATGAGCAGCGAACACTGTAGGTTTGCTTCCCTCGGTTACTTTTCTTGGAAAGATTAAGGTGTAGAAAGTCTGGGCAGCCCTACAAGTTCTACCCATGCCCCTCACCGCACCCCCACCCCCAGGCAACTTCTGTCAGTGTAATACAATCATCAAATCTGTCTCTGCTGATCAACAGAAACCAGTGTGAAACTTCAGGTTTTCTTAGGCAGCTATTAGCCATTGTCATCCAGAAATGAGGTCAGGTCCCTTCAAGGTCCCCTAGCCTCAGGCTTCTTGGAGAAGCGTGTCAGCAGTCACCAGGCTTGGCCAGGGGCCACGTGTCCCTGACTACTGGCTTGGCATAACATAGAGCCTTGTCCTGTCCTGAGCTTGACTTCAGCATCGAGAATCACCCCAAATCCTCAGTGTCACACTTTTCCATTAAATACTCTGTAGAAGAGTAGGGGATTGTAAGATAGAAGGGAGCATTGATTTTCTTTGTGTTGCCCCAACTACAGAACCAGGAGTGACAGTTGGGGTTTACAGAGAGACAGATGTAGGCTCCCTGGAAGAAGAAGCCGCCCCCAAAGGAGCTCCCTTCACTAAAGGCAGAGGCTGGATGGCCCCTTGTCAGTGATGATGTAGAGGGATTGAGGAGGCAGGGACAGTTGGACGGCACGGCCCCTTCCAGTCTCATTGAAGTTCCACAGTGACACTCGTAGTAGTAGTAGTAGTAGTAGGTTAGACAAGTATTATTGGTCCCATTTGACGAATGGGAAAATGAAAGCTCACAGAGATTAGATTATTTCCTCAGTGGGTGGTGACCTCGTTCTTTAAGTCTATTCTATATTATGTTTAGTTTTAGTTTACTGATGACAACATGAAACTTCTTTGTCTGGTGCTCAAGGTTATCCACAACCTGGTGTCTCCCTTGCTTTCCAGCCATGTCTGATCTCTCCTGATTCATTTTGCTCTAGCCAGAACAGCCTGCTTGTTCACTCTCTACCTGATGCCATCCACCTCTGTGGATGTCTGTAAACCTCTACCCCTTTTTCCCACCCCCTCCCCCAGCTTTGCAGTTCCCTTCCCCTTCTCAGCTTTTGGAAATACAGCCTAACATCACTGTCACCTGGGCTCCTTCTGCTCTCACAAGCATTGCACTAATGAAATCACAGCAGTAATGAGGAAAAGGAAGAGATCATATCAGTCTAGAGAAATGCAAATGTCACTGTTTTCCAAAACTGAAGGAGTACAGAGGCTGTGCTCTCTGGCCTTGACTTTGACTCCTGGTCATATTCTAGGTCTAAATCACAGGGGAGAAAACCTTGGGATGGTGCACACGCCTTAGTAGAATGTCAGCTCAATGAGGACAAGGGCCACCTCTCAATTATTTCTCTATCCCTGACATTATCTGGCATAGTGGGTGTCTAATAATAAGTGAATCATAGCTACAGAAGAATCACAGACCATAACAACATGAAAAAATGCTGCAGAACTTTTGAAGTGGGTTGGCTTTTTTTTTTTTGCCCCAGGGATAAAACTTGATATTAATCTCTCTTAGATTTCACCTCATTAAATTGGCACAGCGGATAGAGTGCCAGACTTGAAGTCAGAAAGCCCGAGTACAAATCTAGCCTCAGATACTTGCTAGCTGTGTGACCCAGAGCAAGTCCTTTAACTTCTGGCCAGTCTGCAAAGTGGGAATAATCACAGCTTCTGTCTCCCAGGGTTGTTGTGGGGATGAAATGAGAAAACATTTGTGCAGGACCTAGAACACAGTATAAATGCTAACTCATTTTTATTTCTGGTTCCTAACTCTGTCCTCTCCTCTGTCAGCTGTCCCTCCTACCTTTCCATCATCAGCACATTGGATAAGCATGTACCGTCTGTGTCTTCATCAAAGATTTCAGAGGCTTTGGGGAAAGAATATCTAGTAGGCCCAAGAGGGATGGGAAGCTCAAGAATGAAATTCTTGAAGACCCAAACAGGAAAAATTCCAGTGAGGAAAAGGTATAGCTGTCTAAAGAGACCAATGTGAATGTACAAGGAATTCAGAGATCATCTTAGATAGAAAAAGTGCACATATTTATGATACAAGCAACAAAAGCATGATAGGCCCTTTAAGAATTGTGTCAGAACAAAAAGAATACCACCAGAAACACTGAAGCCCAGAATGAGCTAATATTGGGGACAAGTGCTAAAGATAATTGCTAGTTGTTGGGTTGTTTTTAAATTGGGAGCAAAGTGAGGATTAGACCGCTGCTTCATGGATGGAAGATGATGATGGACAAAAGGAGGCAAAAAATACTTAAGTTATTTTGCTTTCTCTTTTCTCTGAGGAGGAAAATTGCTTTGGATGGGAAAAGACAACCCCTTCCCCCTTTACCCTCCTCCCAACACATTAATAGGGATCCAAAAGAAATGAAGAAATAGAGAGAACCTAGTTGCCTTGAGTAAGTCCAAATCATCTTACCACATTACATTCAGAACTGCTGCCTTTGATTATCTAGCTCTTATCAATGTATTTGAGAGCTCCTGAAAAAGGAAGAGATCTCATCAGTCTGGAGAAATGCAAATGTCCCTGTTTTAAAAAACTGAAGGAGAACAGAGGCTGTGCTCTCTGGCCTTGACCTAGATGTTAGAATGCATTATTAAAAGGGTAGTTTATGAACATTTAGAAATGGAAGCAGTGATCACAAGGAGTCAACATGGCTTCATCAAGAACAGGTGCCAGGCTGATCTCATTTTTTCCTTTTTGTTGGAGTTATGAGACTAGTAGATCAGGGCAGTGCCACAGACAAATTGTGCCCATTGAGCAGTGCATTTGACAGCCTTCTGTGTGCTTGTCATGAACAAGGTAAAGAAACTTGGACTAGAAGATGGGGCAGTTAGCAGCTCAGATTGGTCGAAAGACTGGGCCCAAGGGAAAAATCAAAATGACTGTACACAGCTTTCAAGGAAATTCTTAAGGGCGTTGTCTCAGATCTCTATTCTTGACCCTGTGCTATTCAATATGGTTAGACATATTGTTCCTCTTCTTATCTCATGAAGTCCAAGATGGTCAGTGACCACAATTACCTCTATTGTTACATGTTTCCAGAAATCTTGTATGGTTTTAACATGTGTGTATGGGACACATCTTATTGATGGAGTATTTGGGTAGCATTTTGCTCTAAGTCAGGCCATAGAGCATCCATAGAATGTTTTTAGAAAGATGGCCCTTTGAATTAATGAAAAGAAATGCTAGGGAAGGTGGCTTAACCATACCAGATCTTAAATTGTGTTATAAAGCAGTAATCATCAAAGCTACTTGGTACTGGCTAAGAAACAAGGGTAGATCAGTGGAACAGAATAGGTACACAAGACACAGTACTTGATGACTATAGCAATCTACTGTTTGATAAACCCAAAGACTCCAGCTTCTGGGATGAGAACTCATTATTTGCCAAAAACTGCTGGGGAAACTGGAAAATAGTATGGCAGAAATGGGGCATAAACCAATGTCTGACACATTATACCAAAATAAAGTCCAAATGGGTACACACTTTAGATAGAAAGGCTGATAAACTATTATCTGTCAAATTTATGGAGAATGGAGGAATTTATGACCAAACAAGAGATAGAGAACATTATGAAATGCAAAATGGATAGTTTTGATTACATTAAATTGAAACAGTTTTGCATAGACAAAGCCAATGCAACCAAGATTAGGAGGGAAGCAGAAAACTGAGAAAGAATTTTTACAACTAGTGTCTCTGATAAAGGCTTCATTTCTAAAACATAGAGAACTGAGTCAAATTTACAAGAATACAAGCCATTCCTTAATTGATAAGTGCTCAAAGGATGTGAACAGGCAGTTTTCAGAGGAAGAAATTAAAGCTCTCTATAGTCATATGAAAAAATGCTCTAAATCATTATTGATTAGAGAGATGCAAATCAAAACAACTCTGAGATACCACATCACACCTGTCAGATTGGCTAACATGACAAAACAGGAAAATTATAAATATTGGAGATGATGTGGGAAAGTTGGAACACTAATTCATTGTTGGTGGAGTTGTGAGCTGATCCAGCCATTCTGGAGAGCAGTCTGGAACTATGCCCAAAGGGTTATAAAAATGTGCATTTATCTTTGACCCAGCAATACCACTTCTAGGGCCATATCCCAAAGAGATCATAAAAATGGGAAAAGGACCCACATGTACTTCTTCCACTTGGGTTTTGTTTTCCTTTGTGGATGGTAGGCTCAGGGACAATGTCATCTACAAACAAGCGCCTGGAGGACCATGCAGCCCGCACTGATTGAAGTGTGGCCTTTAGATCAAAGTCAGTGATCATGCTCTTACATTCTGCACTGGGGCAGTCATTCTGAGAGAACTGGGTTTCATTTCTTTTTGTTTTGTCTTTAAGTCTGGGCATTACAAATCAAGAGTTTTTGATGAGCTCAGCCATATCCAGAAGAGATTAACTGGAGTAGTAGGGGATCAAAAAAACATCATTTGAGAAACATTTGAAGCAACAGGGGATGTTTACTGTGTAGAAGAGAATACTTGGGGTAGAACACGAGAGCTCTCTCTGGTATGAATTTCTACCCCACAGGGTTTTTGTGAGGATTGAATGAGATCATAGGATATTGAAAGCACGTTGTTGCCACAAAACACAATATCAGTGTTAGTTGTTACTGTTTGAAAGACTGGACTTGTCTTCCGTGCCTCTCCAGAATCAGAAAATTCCTTGTTTCTGACCACTATTGTAGCCATTCAAGAGCCTTTGGAGGAGGAGGCCTCCATCTGGTTCCTCTCTGGTTCATACCTGGAAAGGAAGGACCCAGCCTCCTCTTGCTGGCTATTTGTGGTGATGCCTTCTGAATTTCTTGAGCTCCTGGTTCACCTTAGGTCCATTAAGGTGATGGTCTTCAAGCAGATGGCAGCCTGACTCAGGTTTGGATAACACATTCTGCCTTGGAGTTCCCAAGAAAGGTGACCGCTATGAGTTTCTCATGGGGACACATGGGGAAGAGGAGGGAGTGTGGCAGCATGAAGGCTCAATGATGCTTCACTGGCAGCAGCGCCGATTGTGTAGCGAATCATTTTAATACATTTGCACCAGAAATTATAAAATGGAAACATGGCTGGATTTAGATTCAGAGGACTTGGCTTCAAGTCTTATCCCTACTGTTTATTATTTATTAATACTCTGGGCAAATCCCCCCTCCTCTCTGGGCCTCGGCTCCCTTGTGTGTCCATGAGAGGACTGGACAATATGGCCATGAAGGCCCTGAGACTGTGCTCTTAAAGACAAAGCTGGGAGCTGCTGGGAGATGAGGCTTCTTCTTCTCTGAAGCCTGAACAAAGGAGAAGAAAAGGGGGAAAATGAAGATAGAAAGTGGCTGTGTTTATAAACTGGCTGTCTTGAAACCCAAGACCTTTGTGGGTAATTGGAAGGGCCTGTGCCCAGAATGTCCTGCTTTAGGGAGTGCCCAGCTCACCAGGAGACTGGGAAAAGACAGGGAACTGCTTTGATGCCTGAGGCAGTGGGACAGAGTGAATCTGAATTCCTGAATCTAGGCGACTCTTTGCCCGAGATCTTAGGGTAGCCCAACTCATCTGCTGTTGACATCCAAGCTGATTCTCTGTTCTCTGATTGGCATGGGGTTCTTGCTAACAAAACAGGTCATCTCGAAGCTTAAGAGCATTTTCTCCCTTTGTAAATGTATTTAAATAATGAAATAGAAACATATGTTCTTTCCCCAAATACCACGTTAATTTGAAAAAGGCCCTTTTCATTAGCTGATATATACACCAGGGCTACAGATTACAAAGGCAGAAAATTAAATTGTAAACTATACAAGGATGCCTAGGAGAAAACCTGAAAGGGCCGTAACCAGAGATGCCCACTCTTCTGCTTACCCTGTTTGTAATCTGACGTTCACAGGGAATGCTGTCGAGAAAGAGAGCCCAACACAGTCTCATAATCTGTGACCACAAAAGGGGATGAGTCAGATCTTGATCTCTTATAAACTTCACTCTTAAGTCCCTCCTTTGCTCACTTTCTCAAAGTTTAACTGAGTTTGGTACAAGGACTGACAAGTTGAAGGAGTTCCTTCTCTCCTTGCCCCCCCCCCATGCATTTTTCAAATAGCTTCTCTCTCTCCCTCTCCCTCAGTCTCTTTCTCTCAAAAGTTCAAAGAGCATTTGCATTGCTTATCCTTTGTTAAGGGCTGCTAGTTATGAAAATCAGTTTACCTTCATTAAGCTAATCAAAGCCTTGGTTACGTTGTTCAGAGTCCCTTCTCCCTTTCTGCCTACTTTGAACACAGCAGGGTGGCCCAGGGAACTTGCTTGGTGGGTGGGTGGCCCTCTTGGGGTAGACAGAGGAGGGGGCAAGGAGAACATCCTCCTGACCTCCATACCTCATACTCCTAGAAGAGGCCACTGACAGATAGGTGATCCCCCTCCAGTGCTCCAGCATGCCCAGAAGCAGATGGTGCCAAATGTTGATCACCAGTGACTCAGGAAAGATGGATAGTTCGGGGGCTGCTGGGGACCCAAAGTAGCTCATCTCCATGAGGCACAGTGGATGGAGTGCCAGGCCAGCCTGAAATCAGGAAGACCTGCCTACATATTTTGCCTCAACCCCTTGCTATGAGGTGACCCTGGGCAAGCCCTTTAACCCCTGGAAACCTTGGCTTCTTCAGATGTTAAAGAAATAGCACCTGCCTCCTGAGGCCCAGATGAGAGCATGGAGGTCACAAGCTTCGCCAGCCTAAAGCACTTGTGGTCATTGAGGTTTGGGGTTTGTCTTAACTGATCTGGGAAGCAAACCAACCATTAGCTCAGGGAGACAGAAGGCATGTTCCATGAGAACCGCCTGGTTCACAGGACACTCCCATAACTGCCAGTCCTGGGGTCTCCATCTGACAGAGGCTGATGCCACAGGCCACCTCACTGAAGAACAATCATTCCTTGTAACAAAGATTACAAAGGAACAAAATCAAGTTCAGAAAAACTGAACAACAAATTCACTATCTGACAGTGTATGTTTGATCCCCTCCCTGGAGCTCCTGGAACCTCAACAGTGAAGGGAAGGAGGCCCCACGCAGGGAGGGTTCTTGCATGTTACGTGAACTCACCTAAACTTCAGCTCTGCCTGCACAGCCCAGCTTGCACAATTGCGTCCTTATTTTCCTGGGAAAACAAGATTTTTTTTTCAATACATTCCTCAGAAGTGACCTCTTTGTCCAGGACAAAACAATCTATGATTGCATAAGTGAGGATATTCACTCCAGCAGCAAAGATCCTCACTTTAGGAGATGAGGTGGCAGCTAATGAAGGAACCAAGGCTGTGTTTAGTGAGGGGAAGAGAAGACCTGGGCAGGGCAGGGCAGGGAAGGAGCTACTAATTGTAGCTCACACAGGCTCCCACATATGTGCAAATGTGTGTGTGTACAGAGATATGCATGCTCTCACACACACACACACACACACACACACACACACACTTTAAGTTTTCAGAGGGCTTTATGAGGTCAGCTCATTCAATCCTCACAACAATTCTGAGGTAGACACTATAATTAATCTTCATTTTATGGGTGAGAGCACTGAAGCTGAGAAAAGTCAGCTGTCTTGCCCAGGGTCATACAGTGAGGAAGTGTCTGAAGTCAGATTCACACCCAGGTCTCTGGGCCACCATTCTGGCACTCTAGCTGCTAGGCCACTCTGCCTTCGTATTTGAAGTGCTCTCCTGTGGGTGGGAGATGAGATGGATTCTGCTTGGTTCCAAAGGCCAAAACTGTCATGACAATGGGGGCAGTTACAGAGAGGCAGATGGAGGCTCTGTAGAAAGACCAATCTTCCCTACAATTTGAACTCTCCAGAAGCACAGGTGGTGATGGGCTCCATTCCCTGGAGGGCTTCACCTCTGGGCGAGGTCCTAGTGCGAAATCCTGGCTAAGTGGGGCTTGGTCTGAAGGATAGCTAATGTTTCTTACGACTCTTAGATTCTGAGATTTTCTCTTGTCAGATGCTTATGCTGAGGAGCATCTGGCCCACATTCCGGGAATGTGCATCATTTCTGGGCCCCTGCTCTGTTGTCACTAGCATTCAGCATTGCTGCTGGCATACAGGAAGAGCTTAATCAATGTCTGTTGATTGGTTGGCCCAGCAAGGACTTTCGCTCCATTGGCAGGATCTTTGGTGATCATAATACTATTCGCTATTTGTAAAGCACTTCCTTCACATGCATTATATCATTTCTAGAGAACAAGCATTTAAGTGCCTACTGTATACAAAGCATCGTACTTGGTGCTGAGGACTCAAGGACAAGGGAAAACATAACCCCTGCCCTTGAGAAACCTCCTCCTGGGAGGTGCACAGCAGGCATCCCGGAGCAGCCCACAGGGGATCGCCTGTGAATGGAGACCAGCAGGAGAAGGAAGGAGTTGGCACATGGACCCTGGGCTGCCAAGGAAGCCAAGAATCTCAAAGTAAAGAAGGCACGAATGCCAGTCAAAGGTCTACAGGTGGGGTAAGACTACCGAGGTCAGCGAAAGCAAATTGGCCAGTTTGGCTGAGAGGCAGAATGTGTGAAGGGGCATCCTATGAACTAAGCCTGGAAGGAAGAGATTTCAGGGCAAGGCCCAGGGGCTTGTATTTTGTCATGGGGACAGGAGGAAACCAGGAGAGTGACAGGATCAGATTTGGCACCTGTGTAGACTGCAGAGGGAAGAGACCAGAAGCCTGCAATCCCACTAAGAAGGCAAGAAGGAATGAGGGCCTCAGACAGTAGAGGAAAGAGGCCAGCCAGCTGGGAGCTGGGCTCCTGGAGGCAAGAATCAAGCCTGGCTCTGAGGTCTTGAGACTGGATGACCAGAAAGGTGGCGTTTTCTACAATAGAGACAAGGATGTGTGGGAAGGGTTGGGCTTAGGCAAGAAAATCATAAGTTCTTTTTTGAATAGGTTGATTTTGAGCTGTCTGTCAGATCTCCATTGTGAGGTAGGCCAGACAATGGTATTATCCTGACTTTACAGATTAGGAAACAGGGCAAACACTAAGCCTTCCCGTTTGACCAATCAGTTAGTCTGTCAGCATTTATGAAGCTCCCTCTCTGCTAGCTCCATGCCGAGTGCCAGGAATATATGTGACCAGAGCGTGGGTCATATACGCACAAAAATGGAGAAATAGATACTTTTGCATACCCAGATATACATGCATTATGCTTTCATACACAATCCGTGTGCGCATGTCCTTGCAGAGAGCTCCATCTTAGATTGCTACTGTGTATTGGACCTCTGGAGCCCATCAGATCAGCCTGGGTAGGGACAGCACCATGCCCAGGTTTCTGTTTCCGTTGGTTGTTTTGAGAGGGCACTGTGGTGCCCATGTATACACTGCCTGGTAGTTGTCATGATGGTGGGGTCAGAGTTGGCTAGCCCTCATGGTTATTGAAATGGGTGGGAAATGAGTGAGAAAAGTAGGTAAGGCAAAGTGGCACCAGATGATTTGGAAAGAACAGGCCCAACTCACAGACCTGCTTATCTCTGAAAATACGAATGCACAGACTAACTCATGGGTTTCCACCCATGTGTGGCTAATGGAGCCTTAACATTAAATGGCTATTATTAAAACATTTATGTAACACTTGGTATTTCCAAATCCCTTGACAATTGTTTATTAGCTAATTAATCCCCACAGCTTCCCTGGGAAGCAAGTTAGTGTTATTATGCACATTTTAGAGATTAGGCACAAATCGGCTAAGTGGCCCGCCTAGGGGCACGCTGTGAGTCAGGCCCAGGCGCCAACCAAGAGACAAAGCCTGCCCTCCAGTTCTGAGCTCAGACCAGGTCCTCTCTGGTGGAGGAATGAAAGAAGGGGAAAGGCTCTTTATACAGTGATGCTCTGGTTTGCTAGGTCAGAAGCACAGTGGGTGGGAGAGAAGGGATGCAGAGGCTTGGGAAAAGCAGGAAAGTAGAGAGACAGAAAAGAGGTATGTGCCTGGGGAGGTGATGGCAGAAGGCCGCCTGCCTGAGGGACCTCCCCTCTCTGGTCCTGAGTTTACTTAAGTGAGGTGAGGGGATTGAACTAGATGACCTTCAAGGTCCCTCCCAGCTCCACCTTGTGAAGCCTCAAAGTGTATCTGAGGGCTCAGGACACCAGGGCTATAGGTCACTACCCCTGGAGTCAAACCAGTGCCACCTACCACAGGAAGCCATCCTCATGTCCCCTCATGCTCTCCTCCCCTACATCGGCCAGCTGTTAATGCCCTCCCTCTGCCCACGGAAATGACTTGACACGGACCTGGTATAGATTTAGGATTTACTTATCTGTGTTCATGTTACGCAGGGGAGATGGTACTGATTTTGTCTGTGTAACCTTATTGCCTAGCCCATAGTAGCCCCTTAGGTGCTTGCTGAATTAAGGAATTAGTAAATTAGGGATAGTGAACTCTAAGGCAATAGACAAGTCTTCAGTCAGATGATCAGACGCTCAGAGTTAGAAATATCCCCAGAGATCATCCAGTCTGCCCAGACTTTTGCAGGAACCTTCTTCACAGCATGCCAGAAATCGGGTCATTCCGGCTCTGTTCCATGACTTCACGAAAGGGAATTCGCCCAGTCAGCTTTTAGATAGCTAAGCTTTCCTTATGTGGGGCCAGTATCCCCTTTTCTGTCCCTTCCAGTGCTGCTCCGAGTCCTGCTCTGGCCTTCTTGGGTCGATGCAGAGACAGCTCTCTTTCTCTTCTCTGGATCAGACGCCCCAGTCCTGTTCATGGCTTCTTGATAACAAATGGTTTCTAGTCCCCTCACCATTCTGAAGGCTCCCTTTCTCCTTGGTTTAAAAGAGTAAAAGCAAGACTGAGGAATTCTGCCTCCTCTCCGAGGACCATCAGCATATTCTCACCTCCCTTTCCTGATTCCCCTAGCTGCCAAGTGCCTGCTCTCTGCCCTCCCTTCCCTCCCTTGTATCTTTCTTCTGTGTGTGCTTTATGTACATGTGGTTGCTCCATTGGTCAGTCACGTCCGACTCTTTGTGACCCCACAGACTATCGTGCACCTGTGCTGGATACCTGAGAGTGGGTACTGGAGTGCTTTGCCATTTCCTTCTCTGAAAGAGAAGTGACTTCTCAGGTCACCCAGCTGTGTGTGAGGCTGGATTTGAACTCAGGTCTTCTTGACTCAAGACCCGGTGCTTGCTGCCTCCTGTTGTTTCCCCTGTAAAATGGTGCTGCTCCAGATCAAGGATTCTCTCATTTCTTGCCTTACTGTCCCCAGCACCCAGCACAGTGCCTGAGCACAAGAGACCTGTCATAAATGCTTGTTGAATGAATGATTCATTGATTTCTTCTCCAGTCTTCCTTTTGCCCCCAACATAACTCCAGAAGCTCCTGTGGTTGTCCTCAGAATTCATCACAGGCCTCTGCTTGTTGTGAGTTGAGTTGAGCATTCCAACCTTGTTCCTAAAAGAATCAGGCCTCTCTTTGTATTCTTGTAGAGGTTCTCTGGACCTCTGATTCTTCTGAACCCTTGCTTCTGTTTTCTGTGCGTTACTTTTTTAAAAATGTAGTGATATCTTTGGTTTCACATCAACTGCATTTCCCAGTTCTCCTCCTCACCCCATCCCCAGCCATGAGCCTGCGTGTATTTCTAAAATCCAGTGGATCGATGAGATCCTTTTGTGGCCACATCAGCCCCCATGGCTAATTTCCTTCTTTTCCTCTGTATTGGAGTAATTGGCCTTTGTGTCATCAGAATGTTGTCCGTAGGGTCTCTTGTCCTTCATGGAATGTTGAACTTTGGGCCATGGGGTAGCTACCTTTCTTTGAATTCACTGAAATTCACTCTTCCCAGTTCTGGTGTACACATCAGGCTTCTAGCCACCCCTGCTTTTGATACAGGGCCAGCCTGGGCATTTTATTCATATGGAGAACTCTCAGTGAGAAAACTCTCTCTGTCCATGCATTTTATCATCCTGAAGAATGGCCTGGGGCACTTAGAGATTACAGATCCCATGACTGTGATGTGTCCGGGGCAGGATTGGAATCTATGTCTTCCTGCCCCACCCCCAGGTGGGCTCTTTATCTCCCCTGGAGGGCTGCCTCTGGTCCTGAGGATAAGGTGGAAAAGCATGGCCAGAGCCTTGCGGATCTCTCTGCACTGCTGGACAGACAGGTCAGGACACACGGCCTCCTCCTGCTGATGGATGATAGCGTCTTCACATTGAAGGGTAGCCTGAATGCTCAGTGCAAAGGCTGCGTGGGTGCTAAGGTGATGCAGTCACTCCCAAGATTCTTGATCTTTCTCCCTATTAGTGTGACTCATTCTCAGAGTAGCAGTTCCCTCTCTTTATCTCCCTCAACTTTTGGGATAAGTGATCTATACAAAGGGAGGCTAGGAAGCCAGAGACCCAAACAGACTCCCTGAGCCCCGACCTAATAGGCGCCTTCTTTGGAGCTCATCTATAGAGCTAGATTATTCATGGATGCCTCTGGCTTAGGTGGGGGAGAGGCCAGCCTTGGAAAGTCAGCTGGCCCTGAGCATTTCCATCCTGTATCCAAAGTATAGACATGCCAGCTAGCAGCCTGGCTCTCTACCACCCACATACTAGTTTTTCTACATATGAAGAAACCAGAGCCACTTTCCCCCTCACCCTTCTCTTCTCTGAACCTAGTGACTCCCACATCCCTGTGATGGCTTTCTCATACCTTATCTTTAGAAGGGTGATGCAGGTAATGGTTACCTGTGAAAGAAAAAGTCACGGACAGCTGAATCACTAATTTAGACTTATGCTACTGGCCCCAGGAAGAGAAGGGTGATTTTCTAATTGGGTCAGATAATTTGGGCATGGAGTGGGCTAGTTCTTCTGCATTGATCCTCCCAAAATAGAACGGGTCACCTCCAGAGGGCTTCAGAGAGAATCTCTGTGGCTACTCTTTGTCAGGTGTCCAGGAGAGGAGGATTTTGTTCAGGAGACGCCCTTCTTCGCAGGACCCTAGCACCAGAGGGGAGTGCAGGAACCCCGAGTTACAGTCCCTGCTCAGAAACTGCTCAAGGAGGGCAAGGCTGTGGAAGTACACCAGAACCCACTGGGACTGAAGGAATGCTGAGGGCAGCGTTCTAATGGGTGGCTCTCTGTGGGGCCAGCCCAAGGACATAGAAGCATTCATGAAAGGGGACCAGAATATGAACCGATCCATACTTAGGAGTGCTGCCTCCCCAAAACAGAGGCTGTGGCTCCCTTCTCCAATCAGCACTTCATCTCTGTATCTTCTGAAGCTGGCACATAGTAGGCTCACGATAAATGCTTCATTTAGTTTAATTATTTGAGGGTGGGACTCTAGCCTTCCCATCAGACAGAGAGCTTGGGGAGATTGGGGACTCTATCTCTCCCATCAGACCAGGAGGTCCTTACGGGTGGGGACCCCTTGGAGAACACCAGCATCAGTCATGTTGGATGACTTCCCTATTCTAAACTTATTATGGAAGTCAGAATATTTCCTAGCAAATTGCCACACAGCCTCAGCATCTGTGCTGAACTGTAAGCTGGTGCCCTGGATATTTAGCAATGAAGTGCTCCAGAGAGCAGGAAGTGCCTGGGAAGGCTACGGGCCAATACCAAGCACAGTGTCTTTCATCAGCTGGTCTCAGGGCACTCTGCAAGCATTAGCTCTCTTAGCCACGCTCGTAACATCCACAAGGTGTTCCTGTACTTGACACGGGGAGGGGGGGGCGGGGATTAGCATCCTGTCACACTGTGTATACACAAACCAGGAAAAGTCTCCCAGGCCATGTCATGCCCCTCCTTTCAAATGCTGCTTAAGCCTTCCCTGACTCCAAGCACTTGGCATCAGCCAGCTCAGGCATTCCATTATCCCCCAAACCCTCCTACAGCAGTCCCTCAGATGCATGGTTATGGCCTGACTCTCCCTGTCAGCATCACCGTCCCACGCTTCACCCAAACTACCCTGTCATCTGAATTAGCCTGGACCCCACTTCAAGCTTGCCTTTACCCATATGGGAAATCAGGCCAGAACTCAAGTCATTTCCAGGGAGTGTTTGAACACCAATGTTCAGGGAGTCTCTTCACAGGACAGGAGGGACATTTCCCCCAACATACCAAAGGCTGGTGTCTGCATCCCCTCTCAGCTCAGCACTCCCTCAGGATCATGCCTCCTCATCACATCAGGAGGCTGCCTCAGGGGTCCGGGCAGCATACACCCCATTCCTTCCAGGCCTGCCCTGAGCGTATTGCCTGTGGTGCTTGGCCTTTCACTTCCCCTAAGCCCTCAGCTCATGACTTGGTATACAGAGTACTCTCAGTCCAAATGAGTGAGGGAAGATGTTACAGTTGTTATTAATAATAGGATCAGAGACTTGAGAGCTGGAGGAAACTTGGAGAGCCACTAGTCTGACCCATCACATTCTCCCATATGGAAGTTTAGGCCTTCTGAGTTTCGTGTGCTTTCCCTGGGAAGTACGTAGGGCAAGCATTACTTAAGCCCATGGAGATGAAGTGGCTTGCCCATGCCCCTACAGCATCAGTCAAGGCAGACACTGGTATCACGTGTTTCTTAGGTGCCCACCCTGTGCTTAGTGCTGGGATACAAACGGCCAGAATACAACCCCAGTCTTCATGCCAACAACTGGGCAGTTGGGACGTCCATGCAGAGTGGATAGAAGGTGGTGCAGCAGTGTGAAGGCGGGGGCCCCAATTTCAAACCCAGCATCCACCCTCAAGTGCAGGGTTGCCCCTGGAGATCCAGAGACAGCAGACAGACCACAGGAAAAACCTCTGGGCTTAGGGCTGGCTGCTGTGTTCTGTAGGACAGCACCCTTCCTTTCTGTTCAGGCTCTCTGGCCTTTTGTGTGGTGTTTTCTCGCCTCCTGGTCCAGGCGGAGAGGAGACCTGGATGCCACCGTTGTCTCCACTTTTGTAATCCCCGGTGTTGTCTGAGGACAGTTCTGTAGGGGCCCATCCTGCAGAACAGTGGCATTCTTAGGCAGCACCAAGGCAAGAGGAGCCAGACCTTCAGCTCCCAGGAGGGAGGGACAGAGCTTCCCCTCCTTTGTCTGCCCACTCTAATCAGCCTGGCCAAGAGAAGTTCCACCCTGACCCTGGGCCTTGCCCTCTTTTTGACCTTTTGGCCTCTTCTCCAGCTCCCTCCCTCTAGCCAAGGGGGGAATGAGAGAGGCCTCAGAAGATCCTCCATGCCCTGGCCTCAGGCCATTTGGGCCTCACTTTCCCTGACCCCAGGCTCTAGGTGCTGGGGGGTTTTCCATCACTTCATCCAGCCCTGAGCCTGTTCCAGTCCCTGCTTTGTCCTGTCTTTCCTTTCTCCTGCTGTTTCAATTAAAATCTTTGTCCAGGTGTCTTCTGGAGGAATGTGAACCTATGTGCTACGTCAGGATTACAAGGAAAATCACTGACCCCAACAATGGACCGACCTCATCTCCACAAAACATGACATAAAGGAATGCACTGGACAGACTGGGAGTCAGGAAGGCCAGCCTGTCTTCCCAGCTCTGTCATTCATTTGCAGGGAGCAGCCCTGGGAGCGAGACAAGGCCCAAGCAGCCCCTGCCCACAGAGGGCTTACATTCTTGGTGGACACTGTCACACAGATACATAGAAGAAACATCGAGCAAAGAAGGGGAGAGTTTTGAAGTTGGGGTGGCCCAAGAAAAGACCTTGGACAGAGCCCTGGTGCTTGAGCTGAGCTTGGAGGAAGCTCAGGAGCCTAAGAAGATGGAGAGCAGGGCTGGGATGGAGCTGGGATTGACCAGACTCAACAACTGGCCAGATGCAGCCTCCAGAGAAGGGAGCTGACTGGAGGAGAAAGAGGACAGGACTCTACTTCGGACATCTGGCCATTTCATAGACTTTGAGGAGAAGGGCATGAGAGCCACCTTATTCTACAGGCAAGGAGACTGAGGCTAGAGAGGAAGAGTGACTTTCCCAGTGTCCCTCAGTAGTAAATGGAAAAGCCAGGCCCTCCAGTCCCAAATCCAGCTCTCTCCTGCACTGAGCTGCCTTGCACTAACTGAAGCCATCATCATGTACAGAGGGCCAGGACTGCTTGGGTCACCCCAGAGAACGTTCTCTGGGCCCTATCTTGTGCCCTGATACTCCACACAAAAGAAAGAAGATTGCTGGTACTGCTGAAGATGTAGGTGGCTCTGGACACTCGAAGCAGCATCCTTACCCTGACCATGCCCCAACCCCTTAACCTCTGCCTCCTCCACATTCGCTGTTGTTCACAAAGAAGAGTGGCCAGGAAGGTCCAAATGGACCAACAAGGCCCATGCCCAGGCCCAGAAAAGCAACTCAAAGCATGGCTTCTGTTGCGGGTCTCTCAGGAACCTCTCGCCATCCTAATTTGAAAGGTAGATGCATTGAGATCTTGAGATAAATTTAAAGAAAAGGATGGAGACAAAGGGCAAGTGACTGGGCTGCGGGCTCGGTAAGCAGACCAGGGGCATGTTCTGGAGACAGGGTCGGTCTCAGAGGATATTCTGGTGGACAAGAGGAAGAAAAGTAGGCTGGATAATAATGCCTTAGGTGGATTCATACAGCTAGTCAAGCGAAAGCGCCTAAAACAATGGGTTCCTGGGTCTGCCAGCCTGGAGAAGGGCTGGGCTGCAACGGTGGCTGCCCTTGGCCTTAGCTTAGTCAACGTTCCAGCAGTGATTTAGATGAAGAGTTGGAAGACAGTATACAAGTCCAGTTTGGACGACAGAAGGCCATGAGACTTGATGTAAGCGATGGCATAATGGAGATTCCAAGTTCTCCTGATGGGGTGGTACAGTGCTCTAAACTAAGAAAATGACGTGTAACAGCGACAAACGTAAAGCCTTCATCGAGGGTCCAGAAACCCATGGCCTAAGTATAGGATACTGGAGTCTGGGGCTGACTTAACTTTGGCGCTCTCAAGGAGCCATGATTTTCTCTGCAAACTGGCACAGTTTACCACCTTTGTGGGCTTTTTCAATCACTATGATTTTTTATAACTAATTTATTTGTTTTTAGTTTTCAACATTCACTTCCGTAAGATTTTAAGTTTTAGATTTTTCCCCCCTCCCCAAGACAGCGCGCAGTCTGGTATCGGCTCTCTTATACATTCATAGTAAACAGTTTTCACATTAGTCCTGATGTAAAGAAGAAGTAGAACTAACTGGAAGAATCACAAGCAAGAAGAAACAAAACAACAGAAGAAAAGGAGAGCAGACAGTCTGCTTCCTCCCGTCCCCGTTCAGACTCCAAAGCTCTTTCTCTGGAGCTGGATTAGCGTTTTCCATCCCAAATCCTCTGGAGTTGTCTTAGATCCCTGCATTGCTGAGAAGAGCTGAGTCTATCAGAGTCAGTCATCACGCACTGTGGCTGTTACTGTGTACAGCGTTCTCCTGGTTCTGCTCACTTCACTCAGCATCAGTGCATATAAGTCTTCCCAGGTTTTTCTGGAGTCTGCCTGCTCATCATTTCTTATAACACAATAGTGTTCCTTTACATTCATATACCTCAGCTTGTTCATCCATTCCTTAATTGATGGGCATCCCCTCAATTTCCAATTCTTGGCCACCACAAAAAAGAACTGCTGTGAATATTTTTGTACATGTGGGTCCTTTTCCCATTTTTATGATCTCTTTGGGATACAGCCCTAGAAGTGGTGTTGTTAAGTCAAAGGGCATGCACTGTTTTATAACCCTTTCGACATAGTTCCAAATTGATTTCCAGAATGATTGGATCAGTTCACAACTCCACCAACAATGCATTAGTGTTCCAGTTTTCCCACATGTTCTCCAATATTTATCATTTTCCTGTTTGGCATGTTCATTTGCTGTGATTCTTATCTATGTTTTTCCATACATCCTTCATAAAATACCTACCTAGTGCACTGGAGGTCTTCCTTATATGAAGAATGATGGTCTAGGACCAGAGTCCTATTGCAGGGATCTAAGTATAATTTTGAGGATGCTTTTCACAAAATCTCTCTGGCTCACTCCCTCCCACTCCCTTCTGGGAACTTTGGTATCTGTTTCATTTTGTTTCTCCCTCCCCCCCCCCCCAAAAAGAGCCCTCCCCTGCAAGTTTATAGAATTACAAAGAACAATTCGTTAAATGCAGAGAGAGATTATTTATATAATAAAAATAAGGAAAAGATTCATATCTGAACCTACAGGACAGGAAAAACAGTCCTCCCTTTCCCTCAGGTACCTGTACAGTCCTCTGACTTATGGTACTACCCTCTCTGACTTAAATCCTGATTTGTTCCACATCCTGGCCTTTGTCTTCATTGCTCCTTGGCTCTGGCCAAGGACTTGGGGAAGCTATATTTGGAAGTGTCACTAACAAGTAGCTCTGTCCAACACCCTAGGAGGTGTGAATGCCTCAGTCATTGAAAGTGTTCATACAAAAGCTAGATGATCATCAGTCACAGATTCTGTCACCAGCATTCCTGCAGAGATAGACTAGATAAACTACCAAGTATCTCCTAACTCTAAGACTCTAAACTCACAGTTTCATAAAAGGAGTTGGACTATTGTTCTAACCGTAGTTCTAAAATAACTTTGGCTCTGATTTTTGAAGCAGCCAGTTCAGAGATGGAGACAGAGAAAGAGACAGAAACAGTGAGAGAGAGCAAGAGGGAAAGACAGAGAGGGAGAGGGAGAAAGGAGAGAGAAAGATGGGGAGAGAGAGAGGGAGAACAAGGGATTGGAGACACAGAGAAAGAGAGAACCATGGGGAGAGAGAGAAATAGAGCAGGAGATGGAATTTTAACTGGGCCTTGGAAGCCATGAAGCAAAAATGAGGAGGGAGAATATTCTGGGAAATTTAGGGAGAGGGAAGAGTTTGGGGGAGGGGAAGAGAATGACTTGTGTTTGGGACATACTAGGTTTAAGATGTCTATCCAATTTGAGATGTTCAGTAGTCAGAGGTCAGGAGAGATGTTTGATCTGAGAATCAGCAGCAGAACTAATTAACAGAATCCGTGGGAACAGAGGAGATCCCCAAGTGAAATAGGCTCTAGGGAGAAGAGAAGGAGGCCCAGGGCAGAGCCCCTGCAGACACCCACCTTAATTAAGTGGGCAGGACCTAGAGAAAAATCCAGCAAAGGATACTGAGGGGGAGCCAGCTGGGTGGGTAGAGGAGAGCCAGAAAAACCTGGAGACAAGAGGAGATCACAAAAACAGTGATGGGCAGTGTCAGAGCCCACAGAGGGATTGAGGAGGAGGGTTCAGAAAAATCCACAGCAGAATGAGGAAAAGGGAATTCGGTATCCACTTTGATAGATTTCTGAGCCCAGGAGGAGGAAGGTCCAAGAGGCCTGGTGCCCCTCAGGAATTAGCAAAATGGAAAGTAGGGGACTTGGGGACCAGTGGAGGTGAAGCTGCCCTGACCTGCAAGGTTCCTAGGCCTAGGGCCAGGCTCATCAGGCTTTTGGCCCTGCCTGATCCTTGCCTACTGGAGTCACTGTCACCTAGCTTCTGGGCTCTGTCTGACTGGGGGAAGTCGAGCCAGAGTGATGTCACTGGGCAAGGATGGTGGAATCAAGAGGGCTGCAGCCAGGTGTGCTGAGGAGGGAGCAGGATTGTGGAGACAGTAGCCAGGGTGAGCGTCAGATTGGGAGGGGAAAGCAGGCTGTCCTCCTGAGCTTTTCCAGCACTCATTCTCCAGTGACATAGATCTCTTCTACTCTCAAAACACTTTGATTTGCTTAGGTTTTTTTTCCATGTTTCCTCCTTGGAAAGAAGACTTGGGGGTTACAAGACAGGGGAGGGATGCCATAATGCCGGGTGTCTGGGTTTCAGTAGAAGGAAGGCAAACCATGGAGTTGGGGATCCAACCAAGCAAGATCCAGCATCCTCCTTAGGCCCCCTCCAAGCAAGCTGGAGCACCCTGAGATCCACTACCCTGATTGTTACATCCTCTTGCTCCGTGTAGGGATCAGAAGAAGAATCCTGCAAGGCAGTGCCTAGCCCAGTGATAGGAGTAGTTTCTCCATAGCCTCCTGACTTGCCTAAGGAGCTCCAGCTCCCCATTACACTAGGAGCTGGCCTCCTGTGATGAATGGACTATGACATTTGCTTATGAATGTGAAAGATAGTTCATTGCGGAATGACCCAGCCCAGCGTGTTACTGTCCCTCCCCAAAAGCCTCAGCCTGACCAAGGCTGCTGGAGTCACCCAGCTTCCCATTAACAATGACCTCAGCTGTTTGTTTAAAGAGTTCACAACCCCTAAGCAAAGTTTACATGTACCAAAAAGAGGAAAAAAAAGACAAAAAGGCAGCAGCAGCCACCCAGAGCTGCTGGATCACTCATGAGCCCTGGGCCTGACTCTCTCTTCTCCCAATGCAGTCAGCCAGTGGTTGATGGGAGGCTCCAGCAGATTCATGGAGGGGGGGGATAGCCTGTAGCCCCCAGCTTTCCCAGCGCTGTCCAGTGTCCTCCCATTGTAAATTCATGGATGGTGGAGTGGAGGGAGGAGGGCTCCGGGAATGTGCAGATCTGACTCAGAGGAAGCCGCCCTCGTTGGCTGGGGCTCTGGTGGGAGCCATGCGTGGACCAAGTGAAGAAGGGCCAGGCTGGGTCACCACAGCAGCGGCCAGCAACAAAACCTCTCTGCTGGGGGAGGTGTGGAGTAGATGCTGTTCCCCAGGCACCATTAACTCGCTCTCCCACACCAAATGACCCTCTGGTCTGGACTGCCTCATTCTTGTCCCGAGCCTGACAGGGCTTGTTTTACTTGGAAAAATGGGTGTTTGTGCTTGGCCACAGAGCAGGAGGGGGCCCGCAAGATCAGCTAGATGGAGCACAAATGCTCATGGCGTTGGATCTGACTATCACTGAAGTGACAAGTGAGAGGGGAGGAGACTCCCTTCCAGGGTCCCCTGCTGCTCCGGGGCACCAGTGGG
The DNA here is from genome assembly GCA_028627135.1 of Pseudochirops cupreus. Taxonomy (NCBI): domain Eukaryota; kingdom Metazoa; phylum Chordata; class Mammalia; order Diprotodontia; family Pseudocheiridae; genus Pseudochirops; species Pseudochirops cupreus. The sequence goes on from CM053581.1 coordinate 18,876,036, forward strand.
GCAGGAAGGCACCCAAGGCCGCCTCCATCACCACCCACACACCCCCAGCCCCTGGCACTGGGATAACCGTTCCGAGAGGTGGCCTTTGGCTGAGATAGTGACATATCGACCACCTTCTAGTGACCAGCACATTGACCCTGCGGACTGGAGAGCCCGATGGAGTGTCTCCCCAGCAGGGTCAGACCGAAGGCTGGTGGGCAGCTCCCAGGCCCCCCCGCCCTGTGGCCCTTTGAGCCAAGACCAGCGGTTGGGAGGGGAGCCCTGTGGGAGCCGGATGCAGGCAGTGTGGGTCCCCCGGCCCGAAGCCAAGGCATTTTATGGGGCGCTTTGGGGTTTTCGGGTAGGTTCATCTGCTAGAGGCTGACATTTGATTTTTATTGCCCCGTTCTCCGGTCCCTTCTCAGCCAGCAGTGCCGTCCTCTTTTATAGGGCTATTACCTTGGAGCGCTCAGCCCCTGCGTGTGCGGGGAGCCCAAGTTCATCTTGGTGACAAGCTAGTGATTAAAGCAAATGTTGACAGCGGCTCGTAAAGCAGCCGCCCTTCCGCCCTGAGCGCAACCCAGCACCCTGTGGAGCTGGGAAGCTCTTCTGGCTCCCTCTCCCCTCTGCAGCTGGACCATCCCAGGCTTATTTCCTACTGCTGCCTTCTGCCCAAGCATCCCAAGGTCTCACTCTCCTGCCCTCTGGGCTTGGCCAGCCAGGGCCTGGCACAGGTCAGCTGCCGTTGTGATGTCTCCTTCTCCACGAGGCACCAACTCTTTCACCCTGTCACTTATCCTTTGCTAAGAGGTCTTTCTTCTCATCCCTACCAGGTCATAAGCTTGAGGGCAAAGACTGTCCTAGATGGGGCAGCCACATGTCCCAGGGCACAGAAACCCTAAGATCAAATCCAGTCTCAGACAATGACTGACTGTATGACATGACCTTGGGGAAGTCTTTTGACCTCTGTTTGCCTCAGTTTCCCCATCTTTAAAATCCAGCCATAACAGCCCTTCCCTCCCAGGGTTGTTATAAAGCTGAAAGGTCCTCACAAATCTGAAAGTGCTCGCTTTCATTATTGTTCTACCTCAGATCCTCAGTGCAGAACAGGAGGCATCTACTAACCATATGACAGTTTGATTAGAAGCTCATGTCAGCGCCCCATGTGGAAGGGAGTGAGGGCAAGTTCTGGGAGCTTCCTGCTGGGTGGCTGCCAGGCCAGAGGGCAGGTGGGATGCCAAGGACCCTAAACCATGGTGGATAGTTTAGCCTGTGTATGGAGAGGGCTTGTTCTTTGTGGCCCTTGAAAACAGAGCCAGCACCCATGAGCAGAAGCAGCTAGAGTCATTATTTAGGGCTGGTCTGAGGAAAAACCTGGAAGCCACTGGAGCCTCCCCAAAAGTGGGGGGCCCTTTCTTGAAAGGTCTTCAGACAGGCTGGCTGACCATTTCTTAAGGAAGTTTTAGAGGGAATTCTTGGACTGCCTCTGAGATTCTGTGACTCTGAACCATTTCAAAAGACTGCAAGTGGAAAGGACAGGAGAAATCCTTCTCGCCCAGCCCAACCCAGCTCTGGCCCCAACCTCAGCTCTCGAGGCCATATACCAGAGCTGCACTGGAACACACAAACCAGGGTTCTGTGCAGAAGTCTTGTGTTTCCCCATACAGCATCCATGACAAAGCCCCTCCTCCAAAAGCACATCTCTGTTTGTATTCTGTAATCACCTCGCAGATGCCCAAAAGTCTACCCAGAAAGTTGAAAAAGGGTCTACTGATCTTCCCAGCTCACCCTCAAGTTAAAGTGAGCTTCGGGAGAGTTCATCTGCAAGAGAGAAGTCAAGGCAAAATGATCAATGCTCCCAGAATCACACACCAGGGCATAAGCACGCAGCTCTCAAGTTTCACAGATCTATGATACCTGGCTAGTTTCATCAGACCATCTCACATGGCTTGAAGTCGAGGAGCAGCCTCCAGGTCCATATCCCTCTTGGAGTGGCATTCTCTTCCCAAGTAGCTGTAGGGGGCTCAGCCCTAGCTTCTTGCACTTCAGCCTAGCTGTTGCTTTAAAAGTCTGTTTTCTAGCCTGCCGTCCAAGCAGGGCTTGCTGTGTGTCTGAGCCCTACATAACCTATGACTGACATTTGCAGAACTGGGAAAGCTAATGTAATCCAAAATCCCTTTCACCATGAACATTCACGAAGATGCTTACTCCATTATCACACTGATAGAGTGTGAATCAAGACTCACAGTCCTCAGAAATGGAATTCAGAATTAGACTTTAGATCGTCTCCTATCTACTGCCACAGAGGAGAGGTGATGGGGGAGGAAGAAACAAAGTCTGTTGGAAAAGCTGCAGGATGCGAGTCAGAGAATGAAAAAAAATCACCTTGGCCTTGGATCCCCAGGGCCTCGAACAATGGTGTGCACATAGTAGGTCCCTAATGGAAACCAGTGGAATTTCATTCTTTCTCTTCATGAGTGTTCACCATGCATCTGAATGATCCACAGTCACTCGCTGCTTGAGAAACCTGACTGTGGAATGCATGGACCTCAAGCACATTAGCCAGGATTGCTGAGGAATGCAAACCCAAGGTTGCTTCCCAGGGTGCAGAGAGCTTGAAGGTCCACACACAGTGTGAAAGGACAAAAGTGCACCCTGGACTTGTGGGGGGAGACTGGAAGAGGCACTGCCAACCCCTTTGGAACATCCCCCATGGCAAGCAGTGCTGGGCAGGCACACAGACCCGCAGCCTGACCCCAGCTCTTGCTGACCTGCCTTTTGTGGGTGTTGGTTCCTCCCCCTTCCCTCTTGTAGGGATCCCAGTCTACAGGAGATAAAAGGAGACTGCTTGGGGTGATGCTGTCTTGAGGATACTGCTCAGCATCTCGAACACAGTGGAGGACAGAGTACCTGACGGCCAGGTGCTCAGTTTCTGTGCCACAGGACTGAGATGAGCAAGGCTGTTCTCCTCTCCCTTTCTAAAAGACTCATTCTGCCTAGGGCATTTCTGGGAATGAGGCTCGAGGGTGTGCAGGGACAGAGCAGACAGTGGAGACCCGGGAGATGGGATATTGGCAGAGAACACAAGGACAGAAGCTCTTTCTAGCCTGGAGAGAAGACTTTAATGAGTCAGTCAGTAGCCTAACATTGAGGCCCTACTGTGCGCCAGACACTGTGCTGGTGCCAGAAATGTAAAGAAAGGCAAAGAACTCTTCTGTCCAAGAGCTGGCAGTTGGATGTCATGGGGTGATTTTACTCCATTTCAGAAATAAGGAAAACCAAGTAACCACTGGCCACATCTCCCAAGGAGAGGAACCGGCTAAGTCAGACCCTCCCACCCTTAGTCCGCATGACAGCCGTGAACAAACTGACAGTGCTGTGTCCTGGCAGGGAAGGATGTGTTGCCCTGGACAAGGCTATGGCCGTTGCCATAGCCCAGGTCATTTGCATCCGCCATGGTGGTGAAGGCCAGTGACCACTGCCTCGTGGTTGCCCCTCTCTTCTGGCTAAGGCTTCCTTTCCACACCGGTTCATTTTATACTCTGAGCCTTTGGTAAAAGCTGGTCTTTTGTTTTCTCCTCTGCGTGACTAAGCTGAGGAACTAGCTAGGTTCCAGACATATGGAGGGAGGGACCAGAGAAGGTGGGGGAGGTTATGGAAAGAGAACAGCCTTTAGATCTTACATGGATTCTGCCTCCCTACTGAGCCTGGTGAGCTGGCCTGTGACAGTCTCTGGTTCTTCATAAGAGGGCTGAATGAACTACATAGGGAGCTCCCAACCCTTGTGAGCCTGAGAATCCCCCCAAAAATTGTAGAACTCTGTCATGATAATAATTGTACTATGAGAAAATGTTGGTTAAAGCACTTTGTGAACCATGAAACACCCTATAAACACTAGCAATTATTATTGTGGACTGATGGATGAAGAAAATACCTAATGAAAAAAGCCACTTGAGTTCAGCAGTGCTGTTGAGAGAATTAGTATTTTATTCATGACAATAGCATCTTCATGTGTTTGGAAAATAGAAGTGTATCTGTGTGTGCTGGTCAGTCTAGAGAAGATATGATCGTGTGTTTATTGTACTGAGTCACTTACAGAGATGGACCAGGGCAGGGGATGTTGCTGGGAAATGTTTAACAGCTTTGGGTGAGGTGTGGGGGGTGTCCATGACACGCTTTTAAGTCTAATCTGCATTATTTTTCTCCATCACTTTCTTAAATCTTTTTAGACCAGAGGTCTACACAAGGGCTACATCTGTTCCTGCAGCCTGTTTTTTTGTATATCCCGTGAGATGGACAAAAATGGTTTTTACATTTTTAAACTAAGTCTTGCCATACAAAAACCAAATGGTGTGCAGTATTTGTCCTGAGGTTTGCCAACCCCTGGTCCAGACAGTCAACAAAACACTAACCCAAGCCCTGATCTGTAGTGATTACCAGTCTCTAAGATATAAATGCTCACACTGAACATTATCAGTCGGCTTTCATGAGCTGGTCCGAGCTGGCCCCAGCACACCTCTGGACAGCTCTCTCACAATAGCTACGGTCTCAGCAGGGAAGCCAACCCCAGATAAGACAGATCCCTCATATCCTTGCTGGTCTTTAGCCTAGGGATGACCACCTAGGAACAAGTGGTGACGTCCTGGAAATAACAGGCAGAGATAACCCCGAGGCCAGAGGCTCTTCAGGGAAGGCGTCTGGTGGCCCTGGAGGCTAAGAAGCAGTATAGCGCCATAGCTGATACTTACCTGGCATTTCAGAGTTTGCAGTGCCTGCTACATGAGTTCTCTTGTTTGATCCTTATGCTAATTGTGAGAGATTATTTTACAATATTACAAGTTATGCCTGTTTTGTAGATGTAGAAATGGAGGCTTAGAGTAATTTGTCCTGGACATGTTAAAGATGGGATTTTAACCCAGGCCTCTCACGGCTCTGAAGTACAGCTGTTCACGAAACATATTTGCATTTTTACAAATAGCAAGATTTGCACCAGGGGTGGGGAGGCTGAAAAGACTTTCCAGGCTGAAACACTGCCCTCTAATAAAGGCAGGAACCACTGGCCTTGGGATTCAGTGTAGAAAGAGAACTGCCATTGGAAATTTTCAAACCTTTGTTTTCTCCTTCCTGCTCTCCACCTTGGTCTCCCTCTGGTTTTTAGCCAGATATCCATGGCTGCTGGCAGTGTGGCCCACTGGAGAGACAACTGCTCTCAGCATGGGGCCTCCCGGGGAGCTCCATATACCAGTGAAGGCACCTACGCCTGGCCTCTCTTCCCATGCGCTGCTCCATTAAAACATGTTATTTGGGGAAGGATGCTATTAGTGGCAAACTCACGTAACCTTTGCATGGGACGGATTGAGAGTTGGAATGCAATACAGGGTTAAATGAAGGATTTTTTTCTCTTAGACTAGCAAAAGATGATTCCATTTTTCACGCATCGCTTTTGAAAGCAGACTGGATGTGGAAAAACTGAAGGTATTTCCTTTAGTGGTGCATGTCAACCAAACCCATTGATTATTAAACCTCATCTTCAGATTCTGAATAGATCATTTATTTTCAGGTTTGCTTTGGGCCAAGTCTCTCTGACCTGTCTTTTCCTCACATCTGGTTTGAATATCCAGGTTATTTTGAAGTCTTTCTCAAACAGTGTTTTAAGTGGCCTGCTTTCTCTCATTTTTTTCTCCTTCTAAAAAAAAATTGATTTGGTCTTTGAAATTTGTATCCAGGACTTTATTTTAGAAATCTAGACAACTGCAAAGTTTAGTTAACTGACCAAACAAACATGGCTAGGCGGATTGTGTCTCAGCTTTGGGATGCTCTCCATGCGGAATGAGAGGGAGCCTCTGGGCTGTTGCCTGTGTCCAGCTCCTCCCACATTCTGAATGCTGCCTGTGTCAGAACCTCCTGCAAGCCCCTGGGTGCCTCCATTCACTCTCCTTGCTTCAGCATTAACACGGACCCACATGGGGGTCAGGAAACCCCCTGGTGTGTGCAGGGGGGTCTGCCCTGCTCCCCCACATCTGAGTGTGTCATCTCAGAGCCCAGAGAGAGATGTGCCCTCACTTTCCCTGCCTGGGGTAAAAAGAGATGCTTGGCTAATAGAAACAGGGCTCCACCTCTAGGCTGTAGCCTCCTGCCTCCAACACCTTCTTCGGAGCAGGGGTGGGTCTGGCTTTATCAGCAGCTTCTCTCCTCCCTCCATTGACCATCTGATAAAATGAGAAGGGCTGCAGTACATTTTGCAAGTAAGACCCAGGATTTCCCAGCTCCCAGGCACAGGCAAGGGGAGGATCCCCAGCTTTCCCACTCGTACATCACCACTTGCAGTCCTTCTCTCTGGGCATAACAGCAAGAAGCCTTGGGGGCTTTGAAATGGAAAAGCAGTGTGAGCAAAGACCCCAGTCTGCTGACTTAGAAGTTACAGCTCACCTGATAATGGCGGGGCTGCTCTGGCTGAGGACTGGGGCTGGGACAGGGCGGGGAGGCGCCTAAGGGTGGGAGATGTTACAGCAGGCATGATCATGGCATGTTACTACAGGTGATCATGGCGGGGCTGCTCTGGCTGAGGGCAAGGGAATAAACTAACATAACCTCTTATGCTTTAACATGGGAGGGAAAAGAGAAAAGAATAAGCATTTATATGACATCTGCTGTGTGCTGGGCACTTGCATCTCATCCTGTTACTGTCAGTATTCCCATTTCACAGCTGAGGAAGCTGAGGTAGACAGAGGTGGTATGGCCAAGGTCACCCAGCAGGTCAGTGTCTGAAGCTGGATTTGAATTCAGATCTCCTGCCTCCAGGCCCAGCACTCTGTGCTCTCTGGGGCCCCTGCTACCTCTAGGCCGTGAGAGAGCCAAGTGTTCTCAGCACTAGGGGCAGCCTACAAAAGCCTGGAGGCAGGAGAAGGGCCATCCTGATGGGGAGTCAGGTTTCTGAAGGCCTGAAGAGGAGGAAGGGAGGAATTTCTCAGTGAGCATGATGCTGTCACTTGTGCATCCTGGCCTGAGGATCACAATGCACACTGATCTCATCTGATCCTCACAGAACCCTTTGGGGAAAGGGATTCAGCTCCTCCCTAGTGTCTCTACTGGAGAGGTCCTCACACACCTGGGACTCAACCTGGCTTTGCATCGAGCTGCCTGTCTTTTCCTCGCTTTTGCTGTCTAAGACACAGAAACCAGGTCATGGTGAAGCTGCCCATCGGCTCTCTTGGTGATGGGAAATTGTCTGTCATGGAACTGAAATCTCCCTCTTGCCTCTCGTCATGGGTTCTCTAACCAGGCTTCTGGAACAAGGTCTAATGTCATTGAGCGGGGTGTCCTGGGAATTAGGTAGAGGGGCTGTTAAAGCCCCATTGAGTTCGGTAGCCTAGGAGCCTCCAGCTCTGATGCTTCTTCTTCATGATTGTCTTTCAAATATTGGAAGGTTTCCTTGTCTGTGAAGTGAGAGCCCTTTTGAGGTCCCTTGGAACTCTAAAGTTCTGTGACTTCATCATAATCCTTCCTAAAGCTTCCCCCACCACCACCCCAAAAGCCAGGAATGGCCTCTGTTCCTTCAGCCATCTCTCTTATCACATGGCTTCCATCTGCCTCCCAGATGCCGTGCTCCCCATCACTCTTCTCAGGGGATCCATGCAGTTCCTAAAATGGAGCACTCCAGAATCTCCATTTCCATCAGAGGTCAGAGCTAGAATTTGGACAGGAGCCGTAATAGGCCCTATTGAGGTAGGACAGAGAGGGTCGTCTTCTGGAAAGCTGATTTGTTATTTGGAAGGATGCCAGAAGGTTATAAACCGTGCATGTCTCATGATCCAGCTCTGCCACTGCTGGGTCTGTAACCCAAAGAAATCAAAAGAAAAGGAGTTATTTGTATAGAACACCTATAGCAGCTCTTCATGGGCCAGAATTGGAAACTGAGGCACTGCCCTCCTTCAAGGAGTGGCTAAACAGCAGGTGGTGTGTCAGTGTCATCGAGTGTTACTGTGCTTTAAGAAGCGATGAAGTGGCCGGGTTCAAGAGAAGCTGGGCGAACTTTTCTGAATTGACGCAGAGCGAAGTGAGCAGAACCAGGAGAACCGTTCATTTATAAAATAGCGTTACAGAGAAAAACCATTTTGAACGAGTAATAATCAAAGCAGTGATTAACCGGAGCCCAGATAATGAAAGCTGCCGCTAAGGAGGTGCCAGATTTGAAATGCACAAAGAAGCATGCCTGTTGTGGGTGTGGCTGACGTGGTCACTTGTTCTTAGACAGCTGGTGAAGCGGTACATAGAGCCCTAGCCTCAGAAGCTGTGTGATCCTGAGCAAGTCACATCGCCTGCCCTCTGCTTGCCTCAGGTTCCTCATCTTAAAAATGGGGGTGATGAGCACCTGCCTCCCAGGGCCGTCGTGAGGATGACATGCAATCTTTGTCAGAAACTTAGCACACAGCAAGTGCTCTGTAAATCATCTTCCCCAGAGGATGGCGTTAAAAAAAAACACTTCTTACGTGAAAAATAAAATAATTTGTTAGAAAGAAAAATTCATAATTGAAGGAAATGCCGCAGTTCAGTTAGAGGTTAGTGAATATAAACATGTAATTATTTTTCCCCGTCTAAATTCACAGATCCTTTGAAATTTGTCCAGGGACCTGGATCCTCGCACCCCCATCCCTTGCTTCCCTCAAAAAAAACACAGAACTGCTTTGGTGCAAAGGGAAGGGCTCCTTGTAAAGCATAGAGGAGAAAGCAGGGCTGCTGGGAAATCACCGGGCCAGGCCGGACGCCGGATGCTCCACAGCATTTCCTCACAGAACATGAGGATGACGTTTTTTAAGAAACTTAATCTCATTTTTATTCATTTTTTTGCTGTATTCCGTTCATTTCCAAATCCATTTCTCCCCCTTCCATACCCAATGAGCCATCCTTTGTAAAAAGAGATTTTAAAGGAAAGGTAAACTGAGAGCTGAAGGCTAAGTGACCAGTGTATTTGCCAAGGGTAACAGACCCAATGGCTTCCCGAAGCCCCACAGCCCCTGTAGAGCGAGTGGGCTCTTTCTCAGCTCTTCCCTGGGGCCAGCCTCCACCATGACCGCCAGACAGCATTAACTTGGCTCTTCCCTTCTTCCTCTCAACATCTCTCTAGTGGTTGTCTGTGGTGTTTTCCTTGTTCTGCACATCTTACTCTGAATCAAGCTGTAGAAGCCTTCTCATGTTTCTCTGATGTCTTCCTGCTCCGTTTTCCTGAGATGCAATAAGAGCGCATCCCACTTTGTTTGGCCCTTTTCTGGTCAGTCTTAGCTTCTAAGGGAAGTGCTGTTGTGAACCTTCTGATGGGCACAAGTCTGCACTTCTGTCCTTGACCACCCTGGCACAGTTGCCCAGGAAAAGGGTCCCTGAGTCCAGCAACATGAGTGTGTCAGTCGCTGCTATTACAACACTGGCTTGCCTCCCAGAGTGACTGGCCTGGGCCATTGCTCTACCAGAAGTGTGTCCATCTTCCCACTTCTCCCTCCCCACACCCTAATTACTGACCATCTCCTCTTTGTGTTGTCTTTGCCAGTGGAAAATCATAGAATTCTTTGGTTGGTATCTTTCTTCTTCCACATGATTTGGACTCCCCTTCCCATATCACAAGATCACAGATTTCAAGCTGAAAGAGGCCTTAGAAATTACCTAGTCCAGTGCCTTCATTTTACGGATAAGGATTCTCAGGCCCGGGAGAAGAACAGTCTTGCCCAAAGTCAAACAGAGTCAGAATTTGAACCCAGGTCCTCTGACTAAATTCAGTGTTTCTTCTGACACTCACTAGTTATGTCCTGGGGATTGACTCTTGGTCTTCAATAGTTGGGTCAGCTCCCTATGGATCTCAGATAGTAGACCATCACAAGAGGGACTTGATTCAAAGATTTCTTTCCAAGTCAACTACCTTCTTTCTTTCCTGTCTTATGCAACAACATTGTCAGGCCCTGTACTAAGCACTAGGGATTCAAAAAAGGATAGCAATTTGGTCTCTGCCCTCAAGGAGTACCTACAGACAAGGGAGACAGCATGCATATGACTGTGTACATACAAGATCTATCATGAGAAGAAAAGCCCGAGCAGTGGGGGAGACTGGAAGGAAGATTTGGTCTGAGCCTTGAAGGAGTCCAGGGAAGCCAGAAGGCAGAGAGGAGGAGCATAGACAAGTAGACTGGAATCCCTGGACTGCAGCCTAAGTGGAGGAGAGTCAGGTCTGAGACGGCTGAGAGATAGGAAGGGACCATCATGCAAAAAAAAAAAAGGTGTGCAAAACTAAGGAGAGGATTTTATATTTGATGCTGGAGAGAATAAGTTTATTGAGTAGGAGGGGGACACAGTCAGACCAGTGCTTTGGGGAATCCGCCTGGGAACAAAGTGGAGGATGACCTGGAGTGGGGAGAGACTAGAGACAGTGAGAGTCACCAGCAGCCGTTGTAATTGTCTAGGCATGAGGTGCCATGGTGGTGTATGAATGGAGAGCAGGCATGGTGTGAAGGTAGAGAGAACATGACTTGTATGTTTGGGGGGGTGAGAGAGTGAGCATGGATGGTGACTCTCAGGTTGGGAGCCTGGGCGACTGGAAGGAGAGTGGTACCCTTGACATCAAGAGAGAAGTCTGGAAGAGGGCTAGGTTTAGTGGGAAATGTTGTTAGAGAAGAGAGCTTGAAGACAAGGTAAGGTAAGTAGTTATGTGAAAGGGGAGAGGGAGGGAGAGAGAGAGAAGAGGGGGGAAGGGGAGAAGGAAAGAGGGGGAGGGAGAGAGGCAGAGAAATCATTATTAAGCACTTCCATGCAGTCAGGCACTATGCTAAGTGCTGGGAGTATGAACACCAGGTGGTCCCTGTGCTCAACAAGCTTACATTCTAATACAAGACAAACCATGTGGCAAAGCTGGGAGGAGGGGCCGTGTGTGGGGGCTACTGGGGAGGGAGGCAGAGCCATCTGGAGTGAAGTGAGCTGCGTGGCTGTGGGAGGGCGACCCTCACAAAATGGCAGCCCCAGCCAGGACCTCCCCTAGTTAGTGGGCATCATAAAGATCCAGCAGAGAAGCCTGAGAAGGCTCAGTCAAACAAGAGGAGAAGCAAGAGAAAAGAGTGCCGAACCAAAACCCTAGAGAAGCCACAGTGCCCGGGAGAAGAGAAGGAGCAGTATCCAGGCTCCAGAGAAAAGCCATTAGGTTCGATGAGGAGATGGTGGGTAACAGTGGGAAGATCAGTTTGAGACCCTCAGAGACGCTGGGAACCAGACTGTAGAGAGCTAAGTGTAGAAGACTTTAGTTTAGCTAAGAAAGGGAGAAACAGAAGATAATATCTTGTGAGGGGGACTGAATCTAGTGAGAACTTTGTTTCATTCAATTTTACTCTTTTCATTTCCAAATTTTCTCTCTCTCTCTAGTCTTTCCCTACCCATTGAGAAGGCATGAAATACAAAGCCCATTACAAATATGAAGTCGCTCAAAACAAATCTCCACGTTAGTCATGTTCAAGAGAAAAAGAAATATGCTTCAATCTGCACCCTGCGTCCATCCAGTTTGCTGGGTGGAAATGGCTAGTATTTTTCATCATGAGTCCTTTGTGATTTTGTGGGCCACTGTATTGATGAGAATCACTAAGCCTTTCACAGCTGATTATTTTTACAACATTTGTTCTACTAGGTAGATTGTTCTCCTGGTTCTGCTCATTCCACTTTGCATCAGTTCATGCAGCTCTTCACAGGTTTCTCTGAAACCATCCCCATCGTCATTTCTTACAGCGCGATAGTATTCCATCACATTCATATACCATCAGTGGAGTGAGAGATTGTTGAGGATGGGGGAGATGGGTGTTGTGAGCAGCAGGAAAGAACCCAGTAGCTAGTGAAAGATTGAAGATGGGGTGGGAGAACGATCATGGGAGTGATCTGCTGGACATGATACACGTTGACTGATCACCCTTGGGAAGGGAAAGGGCAGCAAGATGCCCAGTGTAGGACCTGCCCCTGAGACTTATTAGCTGTGTGACCCTGGGCAAGTCACTTAACCTCTCAGCCTCACTTTCCACACTGGTAAAAATTAGGATAATAGCTTTTGCTTCACAGCCCTGTTGTATTAAATGAGGTAATCTGTGTAAGCAGCTTGCAAACCTTGAAGAGCGATATAAATTCCGTATTTGTCAGAGCGTGGACCTCAGAGGTATGTGAGATGAGCAGGGGGGAAGAAAGAGCTGTCAGCCAGTGGCCTGCAAGTGTGAGGCCAGGTAGAGGAGAGAAGGCAGCTGGTCCATGCCATAGAGAATCGATGGGTTTGCTTTGTGAGGTAAGATGACAGACACAAGTCTCTAGCAGAGCTTGGTGGCTTCCTTCAGCTCCAGTCAGCAGCATGCCAAGAACAAGGAAGGCTTTGGATCTAGGCTGGGAGCTCGGCGCTTCACAGGACTCGATCAGCCAGAGGATACAAGAGCGAGGCCTTTGAGAGGAGGTACGTTTGGAGCTGAACTCAGTGGGCCCTCCAGTTGGTGGTGGTTTGGTTGTGTCTGACTCTGCACGGCCCCATTTGGGATTCTCTTGTCAGAGATACTGCAGAGGTCTGACGTTTGCTTCTCCAGCTCACTTTACAAATGAGGAAACAGCCAAATAGGGTGAAATGGCTTGCCTAGTCTCACCCCCAGGAAGTGTCTGAGGCTGGATTTGAACTCGGGTCCTCCTGACTCCAGGGCCAGTGCCTGTCTTTGTGCTGCCTAGCTACTAATCAGGTGGTTGCTTCATAGTGGGGGAGACCTCGCCATGTTTTTAGGTGGCAGGGAATAAGCTAGTAGACATGGGAAATAAAGAGAAGGAAGGATGGCTTTAGCCCAAGGACACACTCTCAGCAGAGGAAGGGGCTGGAGCACAGTTAGAAGGACCCTCCTTGGGAAGAAGAGGGGCCTGGAGCAAAGACAAGATGCAGCTATGTGTGGGTCTGGGGTGTGGAGCAGGGGTGATGTGGGGCTCAGGGCACACAGCCGTGGGAGCAGAGGCTATCTCCTGAGGGGGGTGTGCAGGGCTGGAGGAGAAGGGAGAGGTTTGGAAGAGCCACGTGAGGATTCATCAGGGAGGAGTGCCCTATGGCCTATTCAAGTCAGGCTGTAGATTAGATCATCGTCTGGGGAGATGGTGAGCTAGGAGCAGTGAAGGAAGAGGGTGCTAGGTGCTGACCAGAGTAGTCAGTAGCATCCCGTTGGGCTGGCCAACAGCACAACGAGGAGAGGACAGTGAACCCGGAATGATGGACTAGGGCAAGATTAGGGGACAGCTAAGGGCCTGGAGGTCACTGTGAGGGAGAAGTTAGAAGGAACATCCTCCAGGTTGCAGGAGAGCAGAGATTGTTGTCCAAAGCAGGACGCTCAGAATTCAGCCGTGGAGATAGCTGGTCTAGGCAGGCCAGCGAGGCTACATGCCATGCCATTGGCAGGGGGCAGCCTCGGGGGCCACGGCATGGCAGGAGATGTTAAAGGGTCCAGGGTGCCGGCATCCCTAAGCATGGAGGAGTTCCAAAGGGCGGGAGAGTGGGGGACCCCAGAGCAGGAGAGGCAGCTGTGTCCTGGCAGCAGCCTCCCCACAGGCTGCCCTGTCCTCCACCCTGGGGTGGGGCTAAGGACCAGACCTATGATTTCCCAGGTGGAAGGGACTCCCAGAAAAGGCCAGGCCCTTCTCTGCACCATGGAGTCTTGGAGAGATGCCGAGGGCCCCCAGAGCCTACATAGCTTGTCCAGTGTCACACAACATGGCCCTGTCAGAGGTGGCTCATGGCCCAGGTGCCCTTGGCTCTCTCCTCTGTGCCCTTTTAGCTGGGGGCACTGCCCTTCAGAAGGAGGCCTTAGCTGGCTGAGGTCTCTGGCCTCCTGGCCCCTCGGACCCAGGTGCCTGTCCAGGCCAGGCCAGGCATGGCTCCTGCCCTCAGCAAGCCAGCGGCCCATGGGCACCAGGGATCTCACCATCCTCCAGCACAGGTTGGCTGGTGCCCTTTGGGGGGCTGTCTCCGCTGCGTGATTGGCGCTGGCTTGCCGGCTCCCTTCCTCTGCCGAGGAAGCAGGCCACAATAATGTTCCTGCAAATTTATGGCCGTGTTGTAATGTTTAATCACAGCTACGTGACTGTGGCTCCGGAGCGCCGTACAAGTTCAGCACAAGGTGAATCTCGTCTGAGATAATGGGAAGGTTCACCCAGAGGTGAGGGCAGCAGCCTCTGCTAGACCGCCGGGTGAACCGCGGGTCACCTGCCTCTCTGCCTGCCCTGCTCCCCTCCATGTGTAAACACAGGGAGAATGGAACTTCCAATGAACTTGGCATCCCCAGCCAGTGCTAATCTTGGCTTGGCCAACTGTCAACAGCCCCACATCCTGCTGCTGCCTCTTCCACCTTTCTGCGGGCTGCGGCTCTGGGACCCAGGGCCTGCCGTGGGAGCCCGCCCCTGCATCCTGATGCCCTGCATCTCGGGGACCAGGCCGCAAAGTGACAGATGACCCTGCTGGCCCGGGGCTCAGGGGTGGAGGCTCGTTTGGGGGAGGGGCTGAGTCCCCACAGCTGGGGCCGGGGCTCGGGCCAGGGAAGGCTGCTGACAGCTGGGAAGCGCACTGGTGGCTTCTGGGCTGAGCCTTGGAAGGAGCCCCTCTTGGTGACAGACCTCAGATGGGACTGTTAACCAAAGTGGCTCCAGCCGTGATGGATCCAGAAGCCCATCATCCTCAAGGAAGCCTGGGGGAGCCTGCCAAAGGGCAGTGCCCACCACTGCTGCCTGAAGCCTGATTTCTTGGGGCTCAGGAACCCCTGGGCCTGTGCTGACTTGGGAGATGGGCTTCATCCTCCATGTTTCAGTTTCCTTTGGGGAGCAGCTGTGACTGGGGGCTGGATTCACTCTGTGTCAGTATAGCTGTGGTATTTGGTCCCATGGGGGCTTCCCCCGTCTCCCTGGCTTGTGTTTCACTAAGATCACACTTGTTAGGTAAATATGCTTGGGGAAAAATATCAGAGTGCATTGCACATGTGGAAGCCTGAAACTCCACATTCTCCTGTCCAGCCCTGGGTAGGCCTCCAGGCATTAGGCCCTTGATGCAGGCATCTTCATGGCAGTGAGAGAGAGAATGCACCTGTACGTCTATCAAAGCCCAGCCTCGGTGGTAGGAGGGAACCACAGCCTCACCATCCTCCTGGGGAAGGGGCAGATAAGAGGGTGGTTGTGTGGCCCACAGGAGCAAGGAAGCCTTGTAAAGCTGGGGCACAGTAGCAAGCAGCGAGAGCCTCAGCATGAGCAGAGGGGCACAGACCATGTTGTGTGCTGGGGAGAAAGATCTAGGACTTTGGGACCCCTGAAGAATGCTTTGTCAACGTGTCACCGTGCATAATTACTGCCACGTGTCTCCTGACCTGCAATGCGGTGAATCCAGATACAGAGTGGGAGATGGTGGAGAACTCAGTCTCCTTGGGGCTCACTCAGGCAGGTGGGGCCTGGCCAGATGGGCAGTGCCTTGGGTAGGGGCATGGCGTAGTGCTCAGAGCCAGGAAACATGAAGCTGCTGGCCGGCCCACATCACTGTTCTAGGCTTCAGTTCCCCCTCTGTGAAATGGAAGTGTCCATCCTTGCATGATCTGCTTCACAGGCTTGTTGTTGGGGAGGCTTTTCTGCCCCCTCGAAGCTCTCTGAAAGCCTGTGTCCAGAGGGTGTCAGCGCCACTGCTGGATGCGGGGCCTGTGTCTTACAGAGGGAAGAGACACGTCCGAGTGAGAGAGAGTGCCCTTGTTCTCGAGCACTTGTGTGAGTTTGGCTAAGCATGGGCTCGGAGGGCAACGACCCAGAGACCGACTGCCTTGGTGCATGAAGTATACAGATACCACGGCCCCAGGTAGGAGAAGGAGGAAGGGGCCCCATGGCTTGCAGCTTGGAAGAAAGCCAGGCTAGTGGGGCAGCATTCTCCTCCCCTTTCTGTGTTCTAGTGAGTCACACAGCTGCTCTTATGATTATCAAGGCCAATGATTTAAGTCACTTCCACATCTCCTTGAATAAAAATAATGGTAATGAGGGTTGTTTTTAAAAATAATTACCATGTTTACCTTGCAAATGTTTTCCATTCAACAAGCATCGATCAGGCATCTACTGTATTTAACACATGCAGTTGGGGATTGGGGAAGGAGTACAAGATGAGTGCAGCATGTCCCCTGCCCTCCTTAACTTCTAGAACAGTAGAGAGAATCATGCATGTACATAAATAATTCCCATACAAGGGACAGTATTGTGGGGATCTGGGGAAGCAAGAGAGAAGGCTTCATGAAAGAGGCAGCAGTGGAGTTGGGCCCTGAAAGGTAGGAAAGCTATCCAGAGGTGAAGATGCAAAGGCAGGGCAAGGGCATAGAACTGGCATGTGTTCAGTTTATTGAGAATGTGTTGAGGGTAGAACTGGAAAAGACCTTGGAAGCCACGTAGCTGGCTCTCTTTCCTTCTTCCTTTTTTCCTTCCTTCCTGTCTTCCTTTCTTTCTTTCCTTCTTTCTCTTTTGTTAAGTGGAAATGGGAGAAAGGAACTTGTTGAAACAAACAGTTGACTTGTGCAAGTAGAACTATCTGCAAGCATAGGAAAAGAAGAGGGATGCTTTTCATCTTCACTTGTGTGTAAATTATTCACGAGAGGGTAGAATCCATGTGCACACACACACACACATACACACACACAAAAGAGTTTCATATAGATATTCAACTCAACAAAGGTAAATGTAGGAACGAGAAAAAGGAGAAAGGAGGAGCATAAGAGGGAGTATAGATTCAGGGAGGGATCAGTCAAAAGCCGAACAAACCTTAAGCTTGAAAGGAGATATTGAAGAGAAGGTTAAAAGGAAGGGAAATTCGGAAGTTTAAATTAACAGAGAAGATGATAGAAAAGAAAAAGTATAAGAGAATAGAACTGGAAAAAAAAACAATTAACAATCATAACTGAATGTGAATGGGATGAACTCACCTGTAAAATAAAATAAGTTAGCAGAATGGATTAGAAAGCAAAATTCAGCAAGAGGCACACTTGAGACATAAAGACACACAAGTAAAAATAAGGAAGGAGTTATAGCAAATTCTCTTATGATTCACACACACAAAAAAGCAGGGATAAAATTATGGTTTCAGACAAGGCAATAGCAAAAATAGACTTAATTAAAAGAGAGAAAGGGGGAACTATATTTTGCTATGTATTTCCAAGATCCCTAGCAGCCAAGCCAGCATTAGAACCTGGTGTCAAAGACTTTAAAATGCCTGGCCTTTCTCAGGACCTCTCCTTCTTCACGTAAGCTTCCTGAGAGCAATGACTGTGACATTAGGCCTTTGTTGTTGTTGTCACCACTGAACGTTCTGGTGATCATTTCTTGCCCAAGTTCCTGTGTGTAGTTAAAATAGACAGGGTCAGTGCCGTCAAGGGGACTTATGGTGATCATGTGAAAGGAGATCCCAAGAATGTGCTATGCCATGAGCAGATGTGTAGAATAAGTTTCATGGGGTTTCTGCTATGTACTGATAAAGTTAGTAATAGAAGAGTTAGTTATTAATGGAAATATGAATGGCGAAATATAAAAAATATTGGAAAATCTAATGGAGGGGTTGAACTCAGTAAGAGTGAGGCAGGGGAGAAGCGGGAGCACCACCTCCCTTTACTGTGTCATTGAGGAGAAAGGTTTCTTAAAGGAAAGAAGGTGCTCAGAGGTCAATGCTTGGAGCAAACAGCAGTCAGCGTCCTGTGGCAGAGTCTGCTGAGAGAAGGCTCCCAGATGGGTGAGGGGAGTAGTAGTCCAAGAGGTGGTAAGAAGTAGAAGGGAGCTGTGGCTTGGGGAATCTGAGAAGCACACACTGAAATCCTGGGTAACGGCCCCAGCAGCACCTCCCTTCTGTTTAAAGCGGCCTGTTACTAAAATTCAGAACTGTCAAGAATCAGCCAATAAGGAAGATGAACAACCCTTTCCTTTTTCTCTATGATCCACCTCCTGATAGGGTCAGGCAGCCCTGGCGCTGGAAACAGAACCACAGAATGTCAGAGTGGGAAGGGAGCTCAGTGACCTTCAGAGCCATCTCCCGCCTGAGGAAGTGTGCTCTTCAGGACTGCCAGGGCACGAAGACCCATCTTCTGAGGCAACCCCTTCACTTAAGGACCAGCTCTGATTTTCCTGCTTTTGTCATTTCTGCCCCTTGTTCCTGGTTCTCTTCTCTGAAGCCATGGGCAACAAATCTGATCTCTATCTCTCCAAAGACCTTTGAGTACTCACAGGCAGCTCTCACACACAGCCTTTCTGAGTCTTCTCCTTTCTAGAAAACTCTAGTTTCTAGTTTCAAACAATTTTTCTATGGCATGACTCAGGACCCCTTACCATCCTATTTCCATCATTTGGACAAGGTTTCTAGTGCTAGTTAGCCACTTAGTAATCCAGTGTTCCTAAAGCAACTCTTTCACTTCCCTGAGCCTCTGTGTCTGCATTGGTAAAATGGGTGTGATGTTGTTTGTTTTATAAGTTGGAAAGCTCTTTTTGAGAGGCTGAGCAGTAACCAAGAACGACCTCCTCAAAGTGCTTGCGTTCTCCTTCCTGGCAGTGGGCAGGACTCTCCAGAGTAGCTGTTCCTGGGTATTCAGCCTCTTCCTGGTCACTCTTTAGTGGGTGGACGAGATTTGTAGAAAGGCAGCCTTTGCCGTTGGACTGAACTGTCACTTTCATTTGTCAGTAACCTGTTCTTACCCTCAGACTGGATAAAATAGAGGCTCCCTGTTGTTGACACTTACTTTGGTAACGAGGTTAAATCCAAATTTCTCTCATTTTTTAATATTTGGATGCCATGCATCACAAGATAACTTTCCAACAGGAAATGGGCAATTTTCATGTCTGTGTCTAAAAGGGAAATAAGTGGGGTAGGTTATCCAGAAAAGCTCTTCTGGCTGGTGTCAGCCCTGGAAAGCTCTGGTGTGGTTTGAAGAAAATCAAATGATGACTGAAAAGGAAAACTCATTCTTCTAACTCAGGCTATCCTGACTGCTTTGACTGTTCTGGTCACTGACCATGATCCAGTCCTGCTGGCCTGACACTGACCGCTGTAACAAGAACTGCTGCTCCCTCATGTCCTCTCTGCCTCTCTGTCATTCATCCCTTCTAACCTCTCCGTCCCTCTCTCTCTCTCTCTTTCTTTCTTTCTCTCTGTCTTTGTCTCTCTCTGTCTCTTTCTCTTTGTCTCTCTTTCTCTCTCTGTCTCTTTCTCTCTCTCTCTCTCTGTCTCTGTCTCTCTCTCTTTCTTTCTCTCTCTCTCTCTGTCTCTCTTTCTCTCTCTGTCTCTCTGTCTCTCTCTATCTCTATCTCTTTCTCTCTCTCTCTCTCTCTCTCTTTCTTTCTTTCTTTCTTTTTCCTCTTTTTTTCTGTTTCCCTCTCCCCCCCTCTGTCTCTCTGTAGCATTGCAGAATGACAGTGATCCTCTGCCCATATGCCTTCTTGCCTCCAATCATATCTGTCTCTACTTTCCTTGTCTCTCCTGTTTCAGATAGAAAGTTTTCATCTAAAACAGCTCTTGGTGCATCTTACCCCAGTTACCATTAGCTCAGACATTATTTCCTCTCATTATTTTCTTATCATTGCATTTCCTAATTGTGTTCTTAACTTTTCAGAGTTCTTTCACATCTGCATTCTCACCCGTTCTCCACAATAATCCTCTGACCCAGGCAGAGTAGATATTGCTTTACAGATTAGTAAACTGAGGCCCAGAAAGGGGAAGTCTTTTACACAAGTCACACAAGGTAGTCAGTGGCAGGGCTAGGGCTCCAGCTCCTTCTCATTCAATAGTACTGCCTCCAGAAAGTACAAGGAGGGTCATCTGCTCTAGCTCCTTCATTTAACAGGAAAAAACATTGAGCCCCCATTTCCACTGATTGATGGAGCAGCTCAAAATATTTACAGCCCTTTTCACCTCCTCATTAGGTCAGCCCTGAGTACAGTACATATGCCTTGGATTTCAGGGCCAGTCCACAACTAGGCAAGTCAAAAACTGTTTTTTCAACTTTCAAAGAAAGTTTTTCTTCCTTTTTGGAGGAGAGTCAGAGAAAGAGTCTAGAACATTGGTTCCCAAGCATAGATCAGTACCTAAATTAGGGTCACAGAGAACATGTCGAAGGAGCCAGCCCTCTAGGAATGGACTAGAGAGACCTCAGCACCCTCACCTGGGTACTGTCTTGGCCACCGGTCAGGTGACCATCCACTCGTTTACATTCCATGAGGGCTGGAACTGGAGCCAAGGCAGTGATTGAGGCCAGCCCAGCAGCATCAGAAAATCTCAGGGGCCACCCACACTCCCATCTGAGGAGTCCGTGGACAAATGCCATCCAGGGTCATGGGCTTCTTTTCAGGTTACTGTGGCAATCACAACTGAATGCACAGGAACAGAGAGAATGAAGGATATTATGGACAAGCCGCCTATCCATTCGGAGCCTTCGTTTCTCCACCTGTAAACAGGGATGATAAATGTAATCCCTGCAGCACCTGCCTCACAGTGCAGGGCTAGGATTGTGGTGAGGTGACCTGCTTTACAAGGGTCAAAGCACTACAGAAACTTGAATGATTCATATTTTGTTAAGCTGCACTTGTCTTCTTTGATATAGGGAGCTCCGAGTGAGAAAGCCCCCTCTAGCAGAGCTGCTGAGCTGCTGCCGTACCCCACCGCCTTAGGGCCTTGGTCTCCTGAGCAGGGAGACGTTGTCATTTGCCAGGAGGCACCAGACGGAGGCCTCAATACCATATCTTCCTGACTCCTGACTCCTAGCTCTCCATCCATGCACATCCCATTATTACCATGACTGACCCTCAAATGCTAGGTGCCATAGAAGCTGGCACCTTCGTAGAACCTTGCAAGAAGTGAGCACTGCAATCCTGCTTCTTTGTTATCTTTGGGATTTCTTTGGTGTATGTGGGGGTGACTATGAAGGTGTTGACTGCAGCCAGACAATGGTATTCTCTGAGTCCCAGGGGTGGGAAGTCCTGGATTGGGGCAGAAAAGCATGGGAAAGGCCCAGAAGGTCTTCAGCATCTTCCACAATGGCCAGTGCAGGCAAAAAGACCAATGCCTGATCCCCCAGAGGGCTCTGTGGAGTTAGTTTGTCATTGAGAAAATGAGGTGATCCTTCTCACCCCTCAGTCAGGATATTTCTGGGGGAAAGGGAATTCTGATGGCAGGGGGAGTTCCACCGAGACAGGAGACTTTCAACACAGGGATGCCGCTATGGGCCGCCTTCCTACATGTTGCGGTCCTCTCTTGCCCCCGTCCAAGGCCTGTGATCAGGGACAGTGCTCTCCCAGCTAATTCACCATCAGAACACTTCATCTCCTGGCTCTGGGACATCGCTCCAGCCATCCCCAGGTCCAAGACGCTCTCCCAGCTCATTTCTGCCCCTTCAGGGCCCAGCTGAAACCCTACTTTCTGCAAGGAACCCTCCTTGATCCCACTTGCTCCTGCAGCGATTGTCTCCAGTTTGTCCTGTCTGTGGCTTGTTTGAACCTAGCTCTTTGACCTTGTCTCCTGTTGTATCCCCAGTGCTTACACAAGAGACACTTAGTAAGTGCTTAAGTTGCCCATAATAGGTCATAATAAATGTTTGCTGACTGGCTGGCTGCTTATAAGTTCTGCCATCTAGAATTTTCAAGGACTCATTCTTTCTTTTGGTCTTGAATTCCTTGGGACCCAGAAGCCAGCCACATGCCCTTTGTCCTAGGCCAGTCATTTCCATCATTCCACCAGGCCTCTAGCCTCCAACCCCCAGCATTGCCAGGCCTGCCAGCTAATGCTGCCACAGGGCCACTCAGAACCTGGCTAAGACAACAACAGTTCTGAAGAGACATCTTCTGGCTGGGGTAGGGGAAGCCTTCAAGGTTACTTTGTCTCTTTATCATTCTGAAAAAGCCAGATTTTAACTTTTGATACAGCTGGTGTAACCCCTTGTTTCTAGTATGAGCCAACTCTGGGCTGGGGATCCTTGAAACTGATAGCAGTGTGTAGAAGATTGTCCTCCAGAAAAGTGACTCTCTCTGGCTCAGCCCTGTTAGCCAGTCCCATGGAGTCCTTGGGGCCCCTGAGTGATTTGCCTTCTCCTCTCTCCATTGGGAGAGTTCCATAGACTTGAACCCCTGTGTAGGCCGTGTGTTCTGGGGTGAGACCTTGCTCCTGAATGGAGTTCTCTCATTCTCTACCTTCCCCTCGCCCCATCCCAAAGCACTCACTGGCAGCCCAGGCCCAGACTAGGAGGTGGGCTGTGTGGCCTTCAGTGCACTGTTGTTTCCTGATCTCAGCAGGATAGGGTAGGGTAGGACTGTCCTGGGAGGCATGACCTGGACAAAGCTGGAGGGAATCTCAGTGGCATGGACCCTGCTCCCCTGGGCCCCAGGCTGTCAATGCCCTGCCCAGAAGGCATTGCTGTGGTTTTGGTCTCTTCCATGGAATGATGTTCCGGACAGCCTTGATAACACCCAGGCTCTGAGGACATCTCTGACTTTCCCTCTAGCCCCTTTTCCCTGTTATCCAGACTGGTCAGTCCTGCCTCCAGATGGGAATGAGAAGTACTAGGTCATTGCATTTCTTCACACACACACACACACACACACACACACACACGCACGCACGCACGCACGCACAAAACCAGAATAAAGAAGGGGGGGAGGGGGAGAGGAGCCCAAGTAGTCTGACCAGAGGGCCATAGCTGTCTTGGTTCAGCACTTGGCTCTTTGACTGCACCAGCTGGGCTATGGATCCCAGAAATGGAAAGAACTTTCTTTCATACAGTCAGACGGCTGTCACTCAAGATAGGTGCCTCAGCTCAAAGAACTTTGGACCAGGTGCTATGAGGCAATAGCCTCTACTCTTGGGGAGATCTATAATTCCTACCCTTGCAGATCCCCCAGTCCAGGGGTGGGGAACATTTGGCCTCGAGGCCACATGTGACCCCCTAGGTCCTCAAGTGCAGCCCTTTGATTGAATTCATTTGGAGGAGCTGCCGCATTCTGATAAGTCACCTCATCATTCCTCCTACACAACCATTTCTTCTGAATCTCAGAGGAAAAGGCGTGGCACAGAGGACAACATTCAGTGACATGCAAATCACTGAATGAATCCCTCTGAGCCTCGGTTTCCTCATCTGCAACCTGAGTGTATAACAGCATTTACCTCCCAGAGCTGCTGTGAGACTCACATGAGATAACTCTTGGAATGCTTGCTGACATCATCATCTTGCTTTGTCTGCCAATGGGCACTTTCCCAGCCACCTAAGCTCAAGAGCTTGACATCATTGTTGGCTTCTTCCTCACCCTCCATACTCTCTTCTTCCTTCCTGACATCTCCTCCTGCTGCCTCTTTAGTCCCAGAAAGCTGGACTTGATCCTGGAGGTGGCAAGGGTGAAGGTGGGGCATCGTCAATGATTTCTGAGTAGGGGAAGGTCATGCGTAGAAGTATTTGAGGAAGACAACTTTAACTGTGTTTCAGATAGAGTGAAGAAGAAAAGGGCCGGGGGTAGCCACTGACCACGGTGAGGGCCTGGACTCAGGGGCACAGACAGGAGATGTGATGAAAACTTGGGACCTTCATCTGGGGTGGGGGTGGGGCCGAGAAAGTGACCAGTGACAGAAGGAGCAAGTGAACTCGGTCTAGTCAGTGCTCTTCCAAAATCAGATGTCTCCCGCTGTTCTTACCCAGCCCCTCCTCCTCACTGGGCTCACTTTTGACATTCCCCATCTATAAATCAGTCCGTCAGTAAACATTAAGGAAGTACTTGCTAATGTTAAGGATATAAAGAAAGGCAGGAGGGAGGCCCTGCCCTCAGGGAACTGACAATCTAACAAGCAAGACAACATACAAACAATAATGAAGAAACAAGTTCCCTGCAGGATAAGTTGAGAAGACTCAACAAAGGGAAGGCATGATTTCAGAAAGATTGGGAAAGGCTTCCTGTAGAAGGTGGGCTTTAAATGGGAGCTCGAAGGCAGCCAGGAGGCTGAAGGGCAGAGAGAGTGCCCCAGCCCCGGGGACAGCCAGTGAAAATGGGGCTGCTTGTGAGACGGAGCCGCCAGGAGGCCAGGGTCCCCAGGCTGCAGAATACCTGCAGGGAAGGTTTGGAGGAGGAGGGTGGTCGTGAACATCAGGCAGATTTTGTATTAGATCTGGATAGTGCTGAGAACCACTGGAGTTTGTTGAGGAGCGAGGTGGCATGATCAGAATTGTGATTTAGAAAAAGGCCTTTGATGGCTCAGTGGAAGAGGAGAAACTGGTGGCAGACAGCTAACCAGAAGGCTCTCCAAACAGTCCAGGCATGAAGAGGGGAGGGCCTGCACCCTCAGGGCGACCACAGTGGTGTCGGAGGAGAGAAGGACATGAATCAGAAATGTTTGCCTACTGATTGGATATGGACGATGGATATCAGATAGTGAGGGCGTGAGGATGGCACCTGGCTTGAACATCCAGGAGATTGGGAGGATAGTAATGCCCTCAGCAGCAAGAGGGAAGTTTGAAAGTGGGAGCATCTGGGAGAAAGAGAATGAGTTCAGCCTTAAATATGTTGACTCAAAGGCGTCTACAGGAAATCCAACTTGAGATGTCTAAGAGTCATTCAGCCTTGGGACCTTCCTCCACATCTCTGCCTTCAGTGTTCTTTATTTTATTTTTAAGATTCAATTTTAACCTTTTTCAGTTCCAAATTCTCTTCCTCTCCCTCCCTGCCCTCATCCCCATCCCTTGAGAAGGCACGAAAAACAAAGGCCAATACAGATATGTATAGTCATGCAAAACAAATACCCTTATTAGCCTTGTTGAAGAAAGGAAGGGAAAATTACAAGTGTTCACACTCTGAGTCCCATCACTTCTTCTGGAGGTGGATAACATGTTTCATCCGTGAGTCCTTTGAAACTATGGTTGGTTACTGTGTTGATCAGTTACAAAGTTTTTTTTCACAATATTATTGTTATTATATAAATTGTTCTCCTGGTTCTGCTCACTTCACTTTGCATCAGTTCATACAAGTCTTCCCAGGTTTTCCTGAAACCATCCCCTTCATCATTTCTTACACACAATAGTATTCCATCACAAACTTATACCATAACTTTTTCAGCCATTCATGGTTATCTCCTAAATTTCCCATTCTTTACTACTACAAAAAAAAAAAAGCAGAACACTATAAATATCTTTGTACACATAGGTTCTTTTCCTCTTTCTTTGACTTCTTTGAGAAATAGACCCAATAACAGAATCACTGGATCAAAGGGTTTTAGAGCTTTGGGGTATAGTTCCATATTGTCTTCGCTGTTGTGAATTCTCTCTAGCTTTAAGTCCTATACTCTCTCTCCCTTAAGGCTTTCCTAACCTTCCCAGGTCATCCATCCTAGGGCAAGCATTGTGATTCTGCCAGTTTTATTAGTTCTTTATTTAGGTTTAAGTCCTGCCTTCCAAATTCATCTGTTAGCACATCAGGAGCCAGACCCAAAGTAGAGCCTCAAATATAGCAAGCTTTCAGTAAATGGCCTATTAATGAGCCAGCCCTTTGGCCCTGGGGAAACCAGCACATGACCCCTGCCGAGGAAACCCTCCTCCTGCCAATCAGCACCTTCTTTGTGAGGAGCAGCTTAGTGGGGTGAGAAGTGACAGTCACACAGCCAGCATGTCATCCTGACTTAGAGGCTGCCTTGTCACCCCTGGGGCCCTGCTGCTTTGGATTCCTACCCAAGGATCAGGGTCTGAGAGACCCTCCTGTGACAGGACTGAGATGGGCCAATGAAATGAGGTTTTGCCTGAGGTCCCACAGAACGTGAGTGCCAGAGCTAAGATTCAATCCTATGTCTTCCTAATTCCAGTGCAGTGTTCTGGCCTGTGTACCAAGCTGCCTCGAAAGCTGGGACCTCATTGTGTTAATGGGGTGAGGAGGGGTCTCTAAAAGGGAATTTGCCCTACTGCGTGCTTTTAGGTCAGATCATCCTGATTCAAGCCCTTGTTTCTGAAACAACATTCTGCTTATAAAATCATCCCAGAAGCAAGATTCCACAAACATCCTGGCTCGCTTGGGAGTAGCCAGGTTTCATGGCTTTCATTTTCAGAGAGGTCTTCTACCCTGAATCCCTCCTGCTATAGTTGATAGTCATTACATGGGTGACCAAAAGTTCATTTTGCACAGCTTTGGGCCTCAGTTTACTTACCTGCAAAGTAAACCCCCTGCCACCTTCCTAACTGAACATTTCTGCAGGCTGATAACATAAGAACCATGGTCT
Organism: Pseudochirops cupreus; assembly: GCA_028627135.1. Classification (NCBI taxonomy): domain Eukaryota; kingdom Metazoa; phylum Chordata; class Mammalia; order Diprotodontia; family Pseudocheiridae; genus Pseudochirops; species Pseudochirops cupreus. The sequence goes on from CM053581.1 coordinate 18,902,263, forward strand.
CTCAACCATGCCTGGGACGGGGAAGCCTGTGGTTTTTTTCTGGTTTGTTTGCACAGCACCTAGAATGCCATGAACACTCAATAATTCTGACGGAATTCAGTTTCCGGGCCCTCTCTTCCCAGAGTGTAGCTAGCTCCTGCCTGGGCTGGCGTCCAGTTTTATGTGGCCAGCTGCTGTTGCTTCTGGGCATCCCCAAAGAGGAGGAGCCAAAATGAAGGCATTAGGAGCCATTCTGCCAGCAGCCACCACCATCTGGCACCATCTGTGGGCAGTAGGAATCTTGGCACTAACCCCTCCCCTGGAGTCCGGCACCCAGTGGGTCCTCTGCAGGGAAGGCTTAGAGATGCCCTCCATCCCCCCCCTTAGACCCTGATAGTCACTGACTTCCCCCCTAGGGAGGGCTCCAGAGCATGAATCAGCTGTTCCTCTCCATCTCTCTCAAGGGTATGCTGTCACAGAGTTCCAGCAGGCACAGTGGGTTAACTATGGGGAAGACCTCGCCAACTCATGAGAGATCTGCAGCTCAGAACCCTGCTGCTGGGGGAGCTCAGAGCTCCCAGGGGGACCTTCCCTTCAACTTCCCACATGGAAGTGTCGGGGACCTTCACTGAGAGTGGAGACAGGACTTTGACTTTGATGCACACCTCTACCTTGTTGCTGCTGCTGTTCACTTGTTTTCAGTTGTGTCTAGCTTTTCATGACTCCATTTGGAGTTTTTTTTTTGGCAGAGATACTGGAGCAGTTTGCCATTTCTTTCTCCAGCTCATTTTACAGATGAGGAAACTGAAGCAGAGTGAAGTGCCTTTTCCAGGGTCACACAGCCAGGAAGTGTCTGAGGTCAGATTAGAACTCACAAAGCTGAGTCTTCCTCCAAACATCAGACCTTCCTAGCAGCTGACGGAGCCAGGTCTCCAGGCTTAGACGAGGGTCCCCTTCCCTAGCATCCCCTGTAGCCTCTCATCTTAGCCTTAGCTCTGCCTTCTCTGGGGGGGCCACAGGCTGCCCAGGAGGGTTCAGAGAGGGAGGTACACTTTGCTCTACACCCCTCCAGTCTTTATCCTATTCAAGCATTAGAATGTTGTCACAGAAATGAGAGGTGGCATCACACACACACACACACACACACACACTTTGGGAAAGAGCCTTCCGGTCCCTCCCTCAGACATTCACTTTACATTTTACAAGCCCAGCCTCACAGGATAAAAGTTCCAACAAGAAAACCACATCTTTTTGTAACAGACACAAGTTTCTCTGGGCACCTTCCCCTTCCATTAGAAACTGCTTGTGAAAAGGAAAGTGAAGGTTGTCCTGTCTGTGAATCACCTTGGGAAAGGTGAGATGGAATGGACCACCATGCCCTTTCTCCTACATCTGTCCACCTCCAATAGCCCTGCTCCAGCAGGACAGCCAGGTGGATGGGACCATTATGAAAGAGTTTGGGGGAGTTCTGGAGGGCAGCTTCTCACCCCCTTAATACAGTATGAGTAAGAGATCCTTGGGCATAGCAGGGGCCCCCTTCAGCCAGCATGCACCTCTGTTCTTTGTGGGGGCTACCCAAGGGTGCTGGGGCAGCAGAGGCACGACTTCTGTGCCTGAGGCCATGTGTGTGACCTGGCCCGAGGCCTCTCCAGGCCTCAGCTTCTTTATGCAGGAGATGATGGAGAGGGACCAGATGAGCTCTCGGGTCCCTTCTAGGACCTTCTCAGCACTGAGCACACCACACTGCACACAGTAGGGGGACAAGACATGTTCCTGGAATGCTCCGGAAGATCTGCCCTCTGAATCGTGGTGCTGGAGCCTTGGTTAGCTCATGGCCCTGGGGAAACCCTTTACTTCTCAGATCAGTTTCCTCCCCCCTAAAACAAGGAGAACAGCTCTTGCCCTGCCTCCCTCGTTGGGTGCTGTGAGATGGAGGTGACTCTCCTCCTCACTATGCTCCCTGTTACATTTGCTGATCCATGAGTCAATCCTTTCTGTAATTACCCCAGTCACTTCATACAGTCATCTCATTTACCACAAAGCATCCCGTCTAATTAGCCTGTTTACCTTCCCAATAAACAAGCCGCCCTTAATTATTTTAACCATTTTGGGCTGGAGGGATGGAGGTATCATTGCCTGCTTAGCTATTGCTTCATTCAGGTGGCGCCCAAAGGTCCCTTCAGGCTGGGTTGTGACATGCTCGCTTTGGGGGACTTCGTGTTTGTCTTTGGGGAATCTCCCTCTGCAAGACATCAGCCTGGGCCTGCTTGTCTAGGTGTGTTCTGGGGCTGGTCCTGTGTGGTGTTAGGGCCAAAGTGATGTGGAGGGTCAGAGAAGCGGAGCCTGTGTGGTGGGCCGCTGGACCCTGACGGCTGGAAAGGACTGAGCGCAGCCCCCTTCTTCTGTCCTCACAGCAGATGGAAGACCCTTTCCAGGACAGAAGGCTCCCACCCTCTTGCTTTTGCTTTTGTAAGGCTCTTCCAAGAGAACAGCCAAGGAGTAGAAAACTCAGGCTTTCCCTGGGGATTATTTTGTCACCTCCGTACTTGGCATTCCTTCCCAAAAAGCCTTTTCTCCCAGTTTTCTGTGGTCTCACTTGTGGTAACAACTGTTGGGGGAGGCCCCAGGGCCCCTTTGAGGTGGGGAGGGGAAGGGGAGAGACTCTGCTCTGCAGGCAGTGCAGACCCACTTCCCTGCCCCCCAGGCTGTTCTACTGCTGCTATCCACTCCTTCCATCTTTGACTCCACAGTAGAGGCTCCGATGACCTTGTCAAGCTTGAGTCTCCTTCTCTGTGAAAGGAAGGAAGGGGTCCCAAGTCGGGAGAGCAAAGGGAGCCTACATCTGCCCATCGTGGGTCTAGTTCCATAATCACCTGGGTGGTTTTTCTCAGCCCAAGGCAGAAATGTAGATAATCCCAAAGGGCATTCAGGTTGTGTTCAGCAGTGTTCTTGAAGCAGGCCTGGTAAGAACAGTTGGGAGGCTGGGTTTTTAAGTCCTCCTCTGAAGTGCCCTTGTGAGTCAGGAGGCTTGGGGTCAGGTCCTTCTTGAATCTCCCGTGTCCCTTCTCTTCAGTTCTGCAGTGTGGTGACCCAGGTCACAGGGATGTTCTAAGACAAATGAGGTAGTAAAGAAATAACAAGAAATCCGTAAGGATGCAAGGCTCTGCATAAATGTGGGGACCAGTGGTCCTCCTGGCCCCTCCCTCTGTAACACCGTAGAATGGACACTCAGTGATAAAGCTCTCCTGGCTCAGCCCAGGCCACAAGGCCCCTTCCTGAGCTGGCCCAGAGGGGAGCCACACAGCACCCGGAGCTGTGAATGTCATGGGGGGGGAGGGGGAGCACCACCATGTTCTGTCACCTCCTGCTAGGAGTACTCCAAAGAGCTGGCGTGCTTCTCAGAGCCTCAGCGAGGAGGAAGAGCGAGGGCCCAAGGCTCCCTACATTCACTTCACTGCTTTGAACCATTGGACGTGTGCCCTGATTTCCTGTCTCGTAGCAGCTTCCTGCCCTGCTGTGACAAGTGGGTGGAGTTGGGGCCTGGATGCCCCAGTGCCCACGAGTCAGCTACTCACTGTGGGAAAGGGCATATTCCAGGAGATCCCTTCCCAAAGGGGCAGGGCTGGGCCCTCAGGATGCAATACCCTCTCCACCGATTAAGCTCAGAATACTTAATCACCCATCTCCAGAGCCAGGCTTAACAGCAGGAAACACAAAGGCGGACGAGTTCTCCGCAGGCGATAATGTGGGCTTATCTGGTTGGCCTTAGCCCGAGTAGGATTATCTGTGATGCCTGGAACCCCAAAGGTGGAGGGCTGTCATGAGTCATCCTCAGTAGGTCATGCAGAGGTGTGGAGGGGCTCCCCACTGGACCCCAGGGGCCTGTCTTTTCTCCTCCCATTAGGTGCCTGTTGCTCAAACATTGTGCAGCAGCTTTTAGTCACCAGGTGGTGGTTTTTCATGTGAAGGGGAGCAGCAGAACAGAGTAGGAAGGCACCCTTGCCTGAGAAGCCAGCTCTTCCCAGACTTACTGATCATAGATCAGGCACGCTTCCTCTCTGGGCCACCCTTTTCTCATCTCTGTGATTGTATGAATAAGCTCTGCCTTCCCTGTCTCTTGGATCCATGTCAAAGACAATGAAGACTGGAGCTGGGGCCTGTCTGAAGGAAAGTGTTGGGGCTTGGCATGGCTAGGGCTAGGATTCCTATTGCCTTGGGTCCAAGAAAAACCTGATAGCGTTCACAGAGCACATCAATGAGTGGTCTAGGGAGTGACTTAGTGTAGCCATCCTCCAGAAGGTGAGAAGCCATCCTCCAGAAGGTGAGAAGCCATCCTTCCTCCCCTACTCTTGTGCCAGTACACTGGGCTGGAGACTCCCTTCCTTTCTTGGCCCCAGGGATGAAGTATCAAAGCCCCTGTCAGGCCTGAACACTCTAGAAATGAGTTTGAGTTGCTCACATAGGACTTTACCATTATCACCCTGTGAGTGGTACCCCCTCTACAAGGTATACCCTGGATCTGTGCCTTCCCACTGGTCAGTCACCACTCCTAGACCTCAGAAAGATTTAATGAGCAAGACTATGACCACCAGATTGTCTCCTGCCAGAACCATGACCTAAGAAGTCTAGAGGCAACATCCTTTAGGGAAGAAGAGTCCGAGTCTGAGAGCACAAAAAATTCTGGGACAGGAATGCAAGAAAGTAGGGAGGAAGTCAGGTCAGTGAACATGGAGGAGAAAGTATCACTCGTAAGTGTCTGAGATGGGATTTGAACTCGGGTCCTCTTGACTCTAGGCCCAGTGCTGCGTGCACTGTGGCACCTGCTGGCTGCCTCAGAAGAGTCCTGGGAGGCTCTGCAGTGAATAGAGAATGTGCTAGGGGCCCTTCTTGTTGTTGCTCAGTCATTCAGTCATATCTGACTCTTGATGACTCTCGGGTCAAAGCGCACCAGGCCTTTCTCCCCTTCACTGTCTCCCAAAGTCTGTCCAGGTTCACACTCATTACTTGCATTACGCTCTCTATCCATTCCATTCTCTTCCTTCCCTTCTCCTTTTGCCTTCAGTCTTTCCCAGCGTCAGAGCCCATTTACTTGCCAACTAAAAGAACTCTTTAGAAATTCATAGGCCAGGACCAATGTCCCAGGTCTCTCAGCTTCCAAATCAAGGGCTTCCTCCTGTGCTTAGGAGGGCTCCTGGCTGCTCCCTTAAGTGAGCATGAGAGATGAAGTTTGGGCTGCCCTGGTCTCCCCCCGCACCCCACGCCGGCTTGTACATCTGAGGGAGCATTCCCAGCGTGCCTGTCTGGCATTGGTGCAGCCGTCCATCACTGCGGGACTTTCCTGCTACAAGGAAAGATAGCTGACGGTAATACCCAACATACCTTTTTCCATTTCACACCTGGCAGGGCCTCATCAGCCACCTTCATTTCCATTTCGCCTCCAGGATTGTCACACATGTTATCTCACTGTCACTTAAAACTGGCTCCCAGTCTCCTGTCCTCGCCCTCCTCTACCTCTTCCTTTATCTTCAGCCTCCAGTCCCTCTTTTCCTCTGGGTTCTCCCACTCTTTGTCCTGGCCTCCTTTTCCTCCCTTCCCCATCTCTACCCTACAGTGGCCCAGCTTATCAAGACCTAGTCCCACTCCCCTGAATCTGCTTCATGCTGCCACTCACAGTCTGCATTCCCCAGGGGGGGGGGGGGCTCCCCTTCCCATTCATCTCAGCTCTCCAGTCGTGGATCTCAGTGCCTGCTGGATCCCCGGCAAACTCAGGCACTCTGAGCTCCATCGGGCCCTCGCTGTTGGATGGCACTCTCAGCTCTTCCTCAGTGGTCCGGCTCTTCCAGGCCTTCTCCACGTCACCTTTGTCCTCGCCTCTCTTATATCTGTATCACCCTATCCTTCCCTCTCAGCAGATGACCCAGCCAAGCCAAGCCATCCCCTGTCAATCCTTGCATCTCCTTTCCTTCCTCCCTTGAGTGCTTGTGCTCCTTTGTTCCGGTCTCAGGGGTGGGGCTGTTCCCTCTTACCTGTGTTCTTGGTCAGATCTCCTCCCGTTTGCACTATGGATCCTCTTGTCCGTCGTTCTCCACTGGCTCCTGCCTTATGATCCACAGACATCCTCTGGTCATTGGCCCATCCTTTAAAAATAACCCTTCCCTGGATTCAGCCATCCTGTCAAGCCATCATCCCGCGTGACTTCTTTTTACTTCCAGACTCCCATTGGAGAGTGGTCTTCACTGCCTGCCAGCTTCTGAGCTCACCCTGTAGGGAGCCGTGATGTAGAGTCCTGGGTGTGGAGTCAGGAAGACCTGGGTTGTATGACTTTGAGCGAGTCACTTCCCCTTGGTTTGTGTCTAAAAAGGACAAGAGCAGCACCTACCTCCCAAGGGGTGGAGAGGATCGTTTAACGCCCTGGCCGAGCCTGCAGAACGTGCCATGTGGATGCTCACTCCCCTTCCTCAGCCCAGTCTGCCCCTCTGCTCAAACAGCTCCCTCAAAAGCTGTCCGTGATCTGATTGCTGAGTCAGATAGCCTTTTCTCAGGGGTCATTCTTCATTACCTTTCACATGACTTTCTGTCGCTGTGGACCACCCTCTTCTCCTAGCCTCCGGGCTTAGCGTCTGCACCTGGGACTCTGCTCCCTCCTGGATCCTCTCAGTCTCCTCTTCTTGCGAGAAGCGGCTGAGTTAGGTGAGGCCTGAGATGGAGTTGAGCTGAGGCCCTCGGTAGCAGAGATGGCTTCTTAATTTGATGAGTTCTGGTCAGTAAGTCAACTAGAATGCATTAAGGGCCTGCTCTGTACCAGGTGCTGTGCTAAGCACCAGCATACATGGAAAGGCAGAAAACAGTCCCTGGTCTCGAGCTCACAGTGTGATAGAGAAGGAAACATGGAAACAGCTCTTTACAAACCAACCATTGATGGGGCACACTGTCGTAATCAACATAAGGAAGGCACTGACATTAAGGGGGATTGGGAAAGACTCGTTAGGAGGCAGGATTTTAGCTGATTTTTGAAGGAAGCCAAAAAGCAGAGATGATGTCAGGAGCACAAGACTGAATTACTCAGCTCCAGCACGGGGTTCTGAGAGGCTCTTTGTGGGACCACTTTGGGGTGAAGGCCTCTTAGTTGAGCTTTTTGTTGACAAAGCATGGTGGGTGCAACTCCGTCTGCCTGAGGCATGCTGTGAGCTCATTGTGGAATAGCTGGCCCCTGCCCAGACCCTCCTGCCTTTCTCTCGGTAGAAGCAGTAGCTAAAACCAGGACCCATAGTAGGTGTGGGCTGGTGCCCAGCGTTGGACACATCAGAGTCCTGCTGAGTGTCCCCTACTTATTTTCTGTGTTCCTAGAATGGAGATAATTTGTGGGGTGGCTCAAAGAGATTAAAGAAATGGGGAGAGGACCCACACACACCAGAATATCCATAGCGGTTCTTTTTGTGGTGGCTCAGCATTGGAACTTAGAGGATGCCCATGCACTGGGCAGTGGCTGAGCGTGTGATAGTGCGTATTCCCAAGGACCTGTGTGATGAAACCCCCTGCCCTTCTCCAAACAGGGAGTCAGCGGCCTCCGAGTACACATGAAATCACGTTTTCTTTTCTTTCTTTTTTTCAGACATGGCTAACGAATGCAGAAGTTGTGTATACATGACGCTACATATCTGTAACGACCTTTGTTTTTCCTCAACAGGTGGGAGAGAATTCAAAATTTAAAATCAAATCAAATCAAATGAAGATGTTTAATATGAAGAAAATAAATTTCTTGTCATCACAGTAGTGTTCTATTACATTCATGAATAACTTATTTAGTCATTCCCTAGTCCATGGACCTCTATTTCTGTTTTTCTAAATAAAGCGTGAACTTTTACTACACAAAATGCCCTGCTATAAATATTTCGGTGAATAGAGGATCTTTCTTTTTTGTCATTGACATCCTTGAGTTATACGCCTAGCAATGCAACCTCTGGCTCAAAACAAGGGTATGGACATTGCAACCATTTTCTTAGAATAATGTCCAATGGGTTTCCAGAGTGGTTGGACCAGCTCACAGTGGGCTCATCTCTCCATAATCCCCCCAACATTGGCTACTCCCTGCTTTTGTTGTCTTTGCCAATCTGCTGCATATGTGGCAGAAACTCAAGAGTCGTTTTACTTTGCATTTCTCCTAATATTAGTAATTGGGTACATTCTTTCATATGGCTGTTAATAATTTACAGTTCTCGTGAGGTCGTATTTCTTCTTGAAATGTTCTTAGATTGGCAGGGAATTGCTAGGACAGAGCGTTTGTTGTCAGAGTCACTAATGGTTTTGTTCATTTAAATTCTTTTTGTTATGAAATTAATCATCAACAAACTGAAATGTGTCAGTATTTTAAAAGAGCAGGAAAGACATATGAGAAATTGTGAATTTCTCTCATGTACCGTTGGGGGAATTTTTGCTTAACCACTTTGCATTGTGACAAGAGATGATTTGATCTCAGCGGGGGGAGAAGTGAAATAATTATGATGTAAAGACAAGAGGCTTCAGTAAAAATAAATAAATGAATAAATGTTTTCAAGTTAAGACTTCATTTGGTATCAGAGGCAGCTAGGGGGCCTGGATAGAACGCAGGGCCAGGGGTCAGGAAGACCCGAGTTCCAGTCCAGCCTCAAAAGCGTCCTGACTGTGTGATGCTCGGTAAGGCACGTGATCTCCGGCTCAGGGATCATCCTACCTCAGCTATTGTGAGAGTCCAGTGGGGTCATGCTGGTGAAGTGCTTAGCCCAGCACCTAACGTGTAGTACGTGCTTACTCAATCCATCTGCCTTCTCTTTCTTGCTTCCTCCCTCCTTCTCTTGTTTCTTCCTTCTTTCCTTCCTTCCTCTCCTCCCCCTTCCTTCCTATCTGCCCCCCTACCTTGAAGAACATGCGTCCTTCAGAGGGCTAACAACCTGCTGGCTCCATCTAGGTCTGGAGATGGAAAGGGTCTAGTCCAACACTCATTTTACAGATGAAGGCACTGGGCCAAGATGCTCTGTGACAGCCCAACACCCCAGGGCGGGAGCTGTGTCCTCATCTCCAGACCCACTGCATAACCTGGGGTGGGGGGGGTGTCTGGGTTCCAGTAGAGGAATCAGTTTCTGTTGTTCTTTGACCCTTCACCTCCCCCCAGACAAGTCATCCAGCACTTCTGAGTTACCTGCTGTGTGCTAAGCACTGGGGAGACAGAGACCAAACCGAAACCAAAAAGGCTCTTCATCCTCCAGATGGCAGGGCCAGCCTTGAACCACCAGCTTCACAGCTGTTCTCCTTTGGTAACTGGAACGCACTGGCTTTACTGTTAGTCCTGGAGGCGGAGGGAGCCTGTTTGGAGAGTATCCCTTGTGATTAACCCCTGGCCCTTGGGTATTTTGCAGCTTTTGGATCTGTTCACCCAATGGGACTGGTCAACATACCTCGCTGACTATGGCCAACCTACTTGCAAGTATCTGCGTGTCAACCCAGTGACGGCCCTGGCCCTGCTCGAGAAGTGAGTACACCTTGGAGGTCCTGTGTCACGGGCCACGGAAGGGGAGGGAAGAGAAGGGGGGACAGAGAGGGTGGCCCAGCCCATCCTAGCAGCAGCTGCCCATGTAGGCCGACCAAAGGGAAAGGATGGAGAGCTACTTTCTGCTCCTTTAAAAACATGGCCTCCAGGCCTTTGGAAGGGCAGAGAAAAGACTGGGAAGTGGGACCTCCTCCAGCAGTATTGTCCCAACACGGTGCTGCGCGGTCCCAAGCCCAATGGCGAGGCAGGCTCCTGGGAGTAGTCAGAGGGCAGGGTAGTTAGAGAGCTTGGTCAGCAGAGGCCAGCTGTGTGCTGGCCTGCCCCATGGGCAGCATCACAGGGGGAAAGCCTGGTCACCCCGCCACCTCCACCCAGGTCTGTGGCCTTGCTCTAAGGCCAGTTCTAAGAGGTTCCCAAACTTTTCGGCCTCAGAATCCTTAAAACTCTTAAAAATTGTGAAGAACCTTGAGGAACTTTTATTCCTATGTGGCCTGTCTATCCATATGGATTGTATTTGAAATCAATCTGAGGTAGCTTCAAAGGGCCTCACTGCAGACCACAGCCTCCCTGTCCTGCCTTAGCTGCCTCAGCCTCCTGCTGTGGAACGCCTGCCCAGACATGTGTCCACAGGAAGAAAGACCTCAGGGTCCAGTTGTGAGAAGTAAGAGGGACACAGATGACATTCCCAGGCAGCCCCCGTGCCCTCTTGCTGCTCCCTGAGACTCCTGTGGAGACTGTCTCACCAGTCAGTCTGCCTTGTACAGCTGGGCCTAGAAGAGAGTCCTCGGCATAGAAAAGAGGCGAGCACAATCTTCCAAAAGTTCCGCGGTCAGGCTGGGCTGCCAGGAGGGCTCGGCACAGTCAGTCAGTGGGCTGAGTCTAGGCTGGCACTCTGGGACACTTGGGCAGAGGCTACATTTGGCCTCTTCATCAGGGGCTCCTGTCCTGGGGATGGACCAGGACCCGCTGGGTCATCTCCCTCCTAAGGAAAGCTCCACTGCCTAGGAGAGCCTCTGGCCCACACTGGGGCAGGGACTTTGGGCTCCTTGGTCAGGCCAGGTTGGGTTCTGCCAGCCAGAGAGTCAAGACTGTCCAGCCTCTTTGCCATTGTAGCAGTGCTTTTGTGGTTCTCTTCCTCCCAATGGCTTTCCTCACCCAGGACATCCAGAGAGTGAGCGGAGTCAGCTGGGCCTTCACCCTCTTCCTGCTCCCTTTCCCTAAGGCCTCACTGGGAAGCATCTCTCTTGCCCCTCCTTGTGACCTCTCTCCCTCCTCCTGGGGCTGCTAGGGGCCTGAGATGTGAAGCCAGGCCCTGAGGGAAAGCTTTCCTTGGTGGGAGCAGCTCCAGGAGGGACTCTAAGGAGCGAGGGCCCCAGGGCAACCCCCAGCCTTGAGCTGGTCATGAGAAAGCAGAGCGGGCTGCTGCCCTGTGACTTAGGGTCACCTGAAATGATGACAGCAGCCATTTATAGAGCCCCTAAGGTTTGTGGAGCGCTTTACAAGTGCTACCTCATTGAATGTCCCGTCAACCTTGCGAGGGAGGTGCTACCACTGCCTTCATCTACACAGCCAGTGAGTGTCTGAGGTCACATTTTAACCCAGCTCTTCTGAACTGCATCCACAAGAAACCCATGAGCTGAACTGATTGACTGAAGCCTCTCTCCCTCCATGGTCAGCAGAGAATCTCCAGGCCTCATTAGAACACACAGCACACAGTGCGAAGGAAAGGCCTCAGGATCAGGGGTGAGAGGACATGCTACTGGTCATCTGAGTCACTGGCCCTGTCTGAACCTCAGTGTCCTCTCTGGTAGATAAAGCAATGGGCTAAGTGAGCTCCACAAGCCCATCTAGCTCAAAATGCTGGTGTCCTGGAAAATGAGTTCCTCAGGGCTGTCTGACCACAGGTGAGAGAGGGGTGACTCACTGTCCTGAAGAGTCAAGCACCTAGATCCTTAGGAGTGAGCAGCTTCTCAGTCAGGAAAGGGTCCTCTCGGGCCTCCTGAAGTATGTCCACAATGGAAGGCTTCTGCACGCACACATACACACATGTGGACATACACACACGCACACGCACATACACTTTGCCTTCATGTCACAAGTCACTTCCCCACCTCCCTACTCTCCAGAGTGAGGCTCCGCAGACCCCACCCACAGGAGCTGCAGAGACTATTGGCCCAGAGGCTCAGAGTCCAACTGGACCGTCCTTCTCCAGAGTCAAACCTCATCTTGTTGGAATCCAGACATTCTGACCAGGACTAAGCTGGGGGCTCAAGCAATGGCATGGTAGGGGGCGCTGGCTGCTGAGCAACCTCAGCTTAGGGCTCTGCATCAGACGGTGGGCGAGCGCCTGTCTTTGTCTCTGCTCAGGCCACCTTGATGAAAGCACTCTGGAGAAGGAGCAGGCTTCTTTGTTCTTTAGCCTCCTCTGGTGCAGCAGCCTGAGCCTGACAATATAAAGGTCCCCTGATGCCCAGAGTGCACAATAGCCCGTTTGTGTTCTTTCCGTCCGCCAGTCCCACCCTCCCCTCCTCCAAAGTGCACGTCCCCCCCAGAGGGGTGCACCACACACATGCACACTCCCTAAAATACACACGTGGGTGCTCATTCATCTGACCAATGACCCTTTATAGCCTCTGTGCCTGTAGCCAACTCAGAGAAGAGGGACAAGAAGAAGAGTTGGGGTGAAAGACACTGCTCATCTCCAGTAAAGGGGTGCTCCCTCCCCAGTCAACTTGCTCCATAATCTGCCATCGCAGCTTCTACCCATTGTCACCAATTCAGCTTTCTGTGGCCAACAAAAACCAGTGTGGTCCCTCTTCCACACTAAAGCCTCTTAGGGACTTGAAGACAAGAGTTTTGTGTCTCCTGGGTCTTCTCTTTATGGGGCAGTCTAACCAATCCTCCTAGAACCCACCACTGTCCCTTCAGTTTATGTGCCCTACTTGTGCTGGAGTTCCCAGAGCTGGCCACCAGACTTCCTATGTGAGCTGATCAGGAAGGAGGACTGTAGGATGCTGCCCTTCCAGGCCTAGAATCTCTATTCTAAGCCCCACCCCACCCCCAGCCCCTATGGATGTAGCCCACAATCTTCATGTTCCGCTTCTGGGCTCTCACATCCTGCTGTTGGATGCTGAAACCCAGCACCAGCTAAAATGCCATCCTCATGAGTTAGGAATCCTTTGTTTAATAATGGAGAGGTCCCCAGAGGCATGGACACTGAGTACAGAGGGAGACTGGGAAGGACTGCCCAGTGAGAACCCTGGGCACCATGGAACAGAGCGGGGGTAACCTTTGGCTTCTCCTCCTCTTCCTCTTCTTCCTTTTCATCTTCCCCCCTATAACTGTGCCTTCTATCCTTTCTCACCACCCTACCCCACTGCCTTTGCTTCCCATGGAGACCCCTCCCTCTGGTTACTGCACATTGGCTCTGACCAATAGTGTGGGGAAGGGGGATAACCACTCTGGGATTACCTCTGGCTCTTGTCTCTGCTACTAAGACCAGGGTTAGTCACAAGTTCAAGGTCACTGGGCTTTCTCTCACCTGTCTCCTGTATCCAGGTTCTAAAGATGCGCAACCCAGTTCCCTAGGTACCCAGGGAACCCCCCAGCCCTCCTTCCTGAAGGCTCCTGTCCCACGTATTGAAAGCGTAGCCACCAAATAAAGAAGCCCAGGAGGAGGGGGGAGCTGCATGTGGGGTAGAACCCTCAGAGAGGACTCCTTGGGTGTTTTCTCAAGGGGCCAAGTCCAGGGTGCTAGGGGAGGGGAGGGAAGGGCAGGGCTCTGGCAAACCCTTTTGGGGAGCCCTCTGGCCTCTGCCTCCTTGACAATTCTGGCACCTTCGGATGCTGTCAGAGCACCCTCTGACTCCCTGCCCTCTGTCCTTCCCTCTGCCCAGGATGAAGGACACCAGCCGTAAGAACAACATGTTTGCACAGTTTCGGAAGAATGAGCGCGACAAGCAGAAGCTGATTGACACTGTGGCCAGGCAGCTCCGGGGACTCATCAACAGCCACCACTCATGAGGGCGGGGCTCTGCACTCTTGAATTCCTCTTCAGAGAGAATACATGTATTTTTTTTATCACCTTCTGTACAGTATCCACGAAACCTCCTCCTAGAGCAGAGAAGGAGGGAGGGGCGGCTAAGTCAGGGTTCGAGGGCTGTGATGTCACTGCAGGCTCTGGGCTCCTCCCCGGGTCCCAGCCTAACTAACCCCTTCGTCCCTCCACCCCCCCCCCCCCCAGGCTGGGACCTGGAGGAAAAGATGCCACAGGCCTGCAGGCCTTTCTCTCTTAGATCTCTGCTTTTGTTTCTAATCCAAGGAAAAGGAGAGCCTGGGGCTGTGGCCTCCAGGGAGTCCAGACAGTGCTGCCTGGCTCCCTCCCCCGGGCCCCAGGATTCTCAGTGAGCAGTCAGTGGTCTCCATCTCCAGACTGTGCTAAAGCCAGTGCAGGGCAAGGCAGGGATGAAACAGGGAGGAACTGGCCTCTGCATGGACAGGTGTGGCCGAGATCTCCGCCTGAGCAGTCGTGTGTCTGTGTCTGCATTTCAGACCCAGATCTCAGCAGGCATACCTCCAGGTTTCCTTCTTGTCTTGTTCCTGGCCCTTCTGACCTCCCTAGGCTCGGTCCTGGTCACACCTAGGGCCACACCTCTACCCACACCTAGACTCTCCCATCCAAATGTTAAGGCCTTGATATCAACCTGGGCTGGCAGAAGAATCCAAGCTGAATCCAGGAAAAAGGGTCACTGGCTTAGATGTCAAGGGCCTCAGTGGACCAGAATTCACCTGTGCAGGTCCCAGACTCCTGCTAACTGAGAGTAGGGCATAGAGGGCATGACAGGGTCACCAGTCAGATGCCCTGGTGCCCTGAGGTGTAACTCAACAATCCGGCCATGACCCACCAGAGGAAGAGGGTGCTTTGTTCCGCCAAGGCCTTCGCCAAACCTCCTCCTACAGGCTGGGCCAGTCAGGGTGAGCACAAGCCCCCTTCCCATCTGTCCCCCACACTTCCAGTGGGTGTCCCAAAGGCAAGGTCTTACATCCTAGACATGGGCACACACACACTCTTTCAGCTTGGCCCCAGCTTGGTTTGGGGTACGAGTCAGCACCATGTTTCTGTGTATCTGGGCAGTGGGGCCTAGCCCTGCAACAGCCAGACCTGCAAGGTCCCAGAAACAGGGCACTTGGGTTGGTTGGTTTTGGGGGCAAAGGAGGCAGCTCCCTCTTTCCTCTGGGAGACTGGAGCCATGTGGACTTTGCCTATCCAACAAGATCAAATAACAGACCGAAAGAAAGGAAATGAAGGGAACTCTCCCCTCCCTGACCCCTAGCCCGCCAAAAAAAAAGAACCTTTCTCCTCTTCCTTAAAAAAAGTGACAGCTAGATAGCTCAGACATTGGTTGCTGGCAGCAGGTTGTAAAGTTAGTTGTCTCCCCTCGGTCCCTCCTCACTCCCTTGACCAGGCATCTCTGGGCCGGGGCGCCCCTTTGGGCCCGACGGCCCTGACCAGACCGGGGTCAGCAGCACCAGTGGCCTCGGCCCTCATTAGCAGGTACCTGCAGTTCTCTTAAAGATTCCCATTTGACATGTCCCACCAAAGGTCAGCCTCTGACCTGGCCCCCAAATTGTCCGAAACAAGCCCCTTCCCTGCCTGAGCAAGCAGGAACCCTGTGCCTCAGAGCCTCAGCGGACTCAGGCCGCTAGTTGGCTCCCACCTGGACCTGCTGCTGCTCCTCACTAGAGAAGGAGTGCAAGGACAGACCAGTGCCTGGATCTCGGAGGCTTGTCCTTGACAGCCTCAAGGAACCTTGGAGCAGAAATCCCGAAAAGCTAGGCCTACCTGCTTGTCTCTGCCAAGGCGGGCGGCTGAGTCACCAGCCTGGCCAGTGTGAGGAAGAGGCTCACTCGGGCAGCGCCCTCATTAGTGTCTCCACCCCGGCCCTTCCCGCAAGGTCAGGCACCCTAGGCTCCCATCCCTCCTACCTGGCCTCTGGGGCCCTAGCATATGGCAGCCCAGGGGGCCTGGGCAACGTGGGAGGAGGGGGTAGGGAGCCCCCATGGGAGCTGGGGCTGCAGAGTGGACTTGCCGTAAACTGCCACAGGCACTGGAGGCCCTTCAGGAGCTGCTGCTGCTGGCAGAGGAACTCTAATTGAGCCTCAGCAAGCAGGGACAAAGCCGCCTCCCTGGCATTTCCAGTTTTTATTAGTGGGAGGACAGACTCATTAAACACAATTCTTAATCGCTTTTGTCAGCTGCTGACTTGCTGCTGGGGAGGGCGGAGATATTTCTCTCTCTCTCTCTCTCTCTCTCTCTCTCTCTCTCTCTCTCTATTTCTCTCTTTCTCTTTCCCCCCTTTCCCCCCCTGTCTCTTCCCCCCCATCTCTCACCCTCTCTCTTTCTGTCTCTGTCTATCTCTGTCTCTCTTGCCCTCTCTCTCTCTGTCTGTCTCACTCTTTCTTTCTCTGTCTTTCTCCCCCCTCCCTCTGTCTCTCACCCTTTCTCTGTCTCTGTCTCTCTGTGTCTGTCTGTCTGTTTCTCTCTTTCTCTCCCCCCTCCCTCCCTCTCTCTCCCTCTCTCTCTCTCTCTGTCTCTGTCTCTCTTCCTGTCTCTCCATCTCCCCTCCCCCCCCATGTCTGTCTCTTGGCTATTCTCAAATCCCACCCCCTGCTCCCATCCCCTCTTGTAAAACAAGAGATGAAAAGACCCCCCCCAGGCCTCTCTCAGGAAGGGCCCAGGAGACCCCAGGGCTCAGCAGGGCTACATTCTGAAGGTTTAGACCCTTGGGTAAGGATGAGCAAGGGCCTTGAAGCTACATGGCACTAGCTGAGGCTCCTGGCCTAGGGTAGCACCCTCAGCCAACCCTTGGATGGGCTGCCCAGCATGGGGTGACTCATAGTGCAGAGTTCCCCAAGCACTAGGCCACCTGTTCCAGGGGCCCTCGAGCATCCATCTTCTCCTAGAAGAAGAGAGGGTCACGTCTCTCAAAGCAGCCCAGTTTAAAGAGCTGGGCCAGCCCAGCCAAGCCTCAGGCATAAAGGTAGAGAGTAGCCCCCAGGGGATCAGAGGACACCTAAGGGACTATGCAGGAAGCAACAAACGGCCAGTTTCTGGTTGGCCTCAGGCCCAACTCTCCTGGGGTAGAGGAAACAGCTGTGCCATTGAGGAGTCAGGTGGGAGGAGGGGGGCCACCCCCCATCCTGTCTGCTCTGGGGCTCCTCAGGGCCCTCTCGAAGGACATAAGAGATGCTCCCCATCATGGCTTAGGAAGGAAAACCACCTGGACAGAAACTGTTCTCTGAGCTGGTCCCCATCCACCATCTCCCAACACAAAACAAGCCCATTCTCCTGCTATTAACCTACCTGTGTATGTAGATAGTTGCTATTTCTCTTTAAAAAAGAAAAAAGAAGTAATTTTTGCTCTAGAAAGGTGAATTTTTAAGCCTTTTTCCCCCAACAGATAAGTGGTTGACATGCCCCACCACACTCCCACCCCCCTTGATAAGACTGGCATTATCCATGCCTATGCCGAGACCTCCAACGCCTAGCAGAGCAGGCTGGCATCAGTGCCCCCGACTGGCAAATGCCCAGCAGCCCAGAGAACCTGCCCTAGTCCTTCCTGGCCCATTCCTCCTGAGACAGTCTCCACTGTGGAGCATCTTGCCCCAGTCTCCTGGCAAGCTTCAGTGGGTCATCTGGCCTCAGGCTTGGCCAGTTTGCACAGGTCCATAGAGATGGCAGAAGCCATTTGATCAGAGCCTAGGGGCATGTGCCAAAGACTCAAGATGATGGAGGGTTATCAGAACAGGAGCCGGAGGCTGGGCCTGTGCCAAAGACTCAAGATGATGGAGGGTTATCAGAACAGGAGCCGGAGGCTGGGCCTGGCACAGAGATCCCCACCGGCATATTGGGCAATGCTCCGGTTCCAGGGAGAGCTTTTTCTAAAGGATCTCCTAACGGGGCCTCACATTCCTCCTAGGCTGTAGGGCAGCCCACCTGGTTTTTGATGGCAGAGACTGTGGATATTCCTGGAGGACTAGTCAGAATCTGGATTTTGGAAGCCAGTGACTGGAAATAAGTCATGTGGGCTTTGGTGTTGTCCTCAGCCCCACCCCTACCCCCACCTTCTACACTGTTCTTGGCCATTGCCAAGGATTGTAATACAGGAGTCGAGATAAAAGATGCTCATTCTAAGGCTGCCCCCCTCCACCCCAGTCAAGGGGAGCTCCCTTCCCAGGAGGCCTCGGAGGTCTTCTGTGGGATAGGCAGGGCTCCAGGCCAGCTTGGCTTTCCCCTTCAGAAGCCCCCCAAGGGCAGGAGCTATGAGCAGCTACAGGTGGGTAGCATCTGCCCCCAGCAATGAGCTCTCAGTGTTCCACATGCCCTCCTTCCTTAAACCAGCATAAGAACCAGTCTTTTCTCCTCCTTTTTCCTCTTCTCATTTCCTGTCTTCTCTTTCTTCATTTCCTCTCCCTCTCTCCCCAGTCCTGGATCTCACTTACCCTGTCCCTACTCCTTCCTGTAATGAAAGAAGTGGGGTTTGTCAGAAAGGGAAGCCTTGGGGACTGGCCATGAGAACGGGTTTGACTTCAGGACAAGTCTCTAGTAGGGAGATCTCATGGACTTTCTTAGCACAGGAACTGTCCAAGGCCCACATTGGAGAGTTCCTACTGACCACCACCAGGAGCTGACTCCTTTCAGGGAGGCAGGGTGGTGCCCGGTCCCTGTGCCCTGCAGCCTGCCTGACCCAGCCTCCAACCCCGCTCCGGCCTCTTCTTTCAGGTCTCACTCCTGACCACTCCAGGTTCTTTCTTTATACCTTTCCTCATTCTCCATTTGTTAATTTTCTCCTTCCTCCCTCTCTTCCTTTCTCCCTCCTTTTTTTCTTCTCTCCGTCCCTCCTGTCTCTCTTTTATTTTGGGTCATTTTGTAAACAAATGTGGTGAACATGGCTCTTTCCCTTTTTTGCACACATTTATGGGGAATCTTAGGAAATTCTGTTTCTCAGCTGAAAGGGACGTTTCTGTTGTTCCCCACTTGACAGTTGAGGCGCTGCCAAAGCTGGCAGCAGGGTTGTTCATGGATGAACATATCGGGAACGTGCATGTTTCTTTCCTGTTCCTTTCCCTTGTAATGCCTTGTAAGCCAGACCTCCAATGTACCTGTTTACCAGAACACCGGAGCTTGGTCTCATTCTTCTCGCTCGCTGGTCTTGGGCTCTGAGGGGCTGAGCTGGGGCGGAGCGGGACCCCCAAGCCACACACACCCTGGGTGGAGAGGACCCAGTGGTCAGAGAGGGAGGGACTTGGGGGCAGGAAGACAGAGAAGTGGTGGTAGCAGGGCCTTCTCAGCTCCTCCTGAAGCCTCTCCTGGTGGCACTGCCAACATGTAAACAGACACTTCCATACATGCACAGGTCTGCACACACATGTGCATATACCCACCATGGAGAGAAGGTAGTTGAAAGTGTTCTGGGCTAGGACTGGAGAGTTCTGGGCTGAGTCGGCCACAGACTCGCAGCAGGGTCATGGCCAGGCCCCAGAGCTTTCCCTGGGCCTCACCTTTTTCATCTGTAAGATGGGGGAGCTGGAGCCCATGGGCCCTGAGGTACCCTCCAGGCTCTGGATTCTTGAAGGCCAGGACCCTCTGGGGGAAATCACAGGATCCCCACTCTGACCATTGGCAGCAAGGACCTCAGGGGCCACTGGGTCTGATCCACACATGAACAGAATCCCAGCCTGTGCCTGAGAGCACCAAGGAGGGGGACCCCCACCCTCAAGGCCACCTCTCCCACTGTGGGACAGCTTGACTTCTCAGGAACCTGTTTCTGACCCCCTCCCCAATTTCATATCCAATCTCTTTGTGTCTCCTGTCCCCCGTGGCCCATGTTTGCTACCAGCACACTCACATACCTTGTCCAAGTCACTCCCCTCTTTCCAGGCCCAGCTACCTCCTCAATAAAATGATCACTTGAGGCCCTTCCAATGTTCTGGGATCCATGCGCTGTGTAGACAGAAGTGAGTAGTGAAACTTTCACTCTGAAACCAGCTCAGGATCCTGAGCACTTTCCCAAGGCTGCTGGAGAAGGAAGCTGTGTTCAGTGGGAACTGGGTAAGATCTCTGAGGGACTTAGACTCCCACCCTGGCCCTGCCACCAGCCCTGTGACCTGGGGCAAATCACTTGTCCTCTCTGGGTCTCAATTTTCTCATCCATGAAATGGGTTCAGACTAGAAGACCTCAGAGATCTCTTCCAGCTCTAGATATATGAAGCCTCAGCTTGTTTTTGCCAGTAAATACACACACACACACACACACACACACTCACTCTCACACTCGTACTCACACATACATACACACTCCCACAGACGCACACACATGCTTTCACATGTATAACACACATGCATGCACTTATGCACTCGCACACACATGCAGTCACATGTATACATACATGTATACACTTAGGCACACTCACATACACACACACTCACACACATACATACATTCACACACACATTTATACATACATTCACAGCAGTCGTACCGAGGGTCATCAAGGGGAGACGGCTGGGCAGAAGTCTGAAGCTGAGGCCCAGGCTTTGCCACTCACCACCGCCATGACCTTGGGTAATTCATGCATCTCTAGGCCTCCCTTTCTTGCCGTGGCCATTGAGGCCCGGGCCTGGAACGCTCTCTATGTCCCTGATACATTGTACAGCCTTGGGATGGCCCCTGCTGACCTCCGGATTGGAATTTTCCTCGTCTCTAACTACAAACACCATTATTCTTCCTTCAGGGATCTGTGATTTCCTTCGTGTGGGCAGGCCCTGCACTTGTGCCAACGCAGCCCTCAGAACCGGCCAGAGCCTTCCCTGTTGGGTAGTCAGCCTCCTTGTGGGAAGCCCTGAGTGACTTCAGCAGGCTGGCCCTGAGGTAGCCGGTGGCCCCTCCCAGTCCTCACAATGTGGTGTCTGAGACCTTAGGTTGGAGCCCCAGTTCTGCCCCTTCCCCACTGCGTGAGCCGGACGAGAGGCTGGGTAGGCACGACAGCCCCAGATCTGTGACCATGACCCCTTCCTGCCTCCTACCCATCTCACCAAACCCAGCGCTGTTCTGGAGAGCCCAGGAGGCGCCTTGGGCCCAGGGGAGGCAGGAGTGAACCGAGTCAATCCAACAAGCATTTCCCTGATACTACAGAGCACCACCTTGGGCTTCAGCAGCAGCAACGTGGTTACAGCTGCCGTGTCCTGGGTGCCATGATAAAGCATTTATTATGCCCTCAGCCCTGGAGCTACAAACACCAGCAAGGTGTCCTTAGCCTCAAGAAGCTCATGTGCCGCTTGAGGAAGACAACACGTGATGGTCACAGTCGCTGAGTGGGGGTGGAGAGAGTCGCAGTGCAGGAGAAAGCCCTGGGTTCAAATCTTGTCTGTGACACTAGCAATGTGACCCTGGGCAAGTGATTTAATCATTCTTACTCTCAGTCTTCTCACCTCTGAAATGGGGACAGCAGTAGCACCTCCTTCATAGGAACCATGCGAGGACTAAGTGAGAAAATGTCTGTGAAGTACTCTGAAGACCTTAAAGCACTCTTATTTAAATGCTGTTCTTATCTAGCAGAATTTGGAGGACGGGGTGGCTCAGTAGATTGAGCACCAGGCCTGGAGTCAGGAAGACACATCTTCAGGAGCTTAAATCCAGTCTCCAACACTTAACTATCTGTGTGACCTTGAGCGAGTCACTTCACCCTGCCTGCCTCAGTTTCCTCATTTGTAAAATGAGCTGGAGAAGGAAATGGCAAACTGCTCCAGGATCTCTGCCAAGAAAACCCCAAACAGGGTCATGGAGAGTCAGACGTGACTGAAGTGACTAAACGACAAGACGTATAAATTATTAATAATAATAACAAAGTGAGAGTTATTCTCATTTTATTGATGAGGAAACAGGCCCATAGAGATGAGTGAATAAAATTATCCAGAGACAGGCACAAAAACAAACCAGTCCTTACACGAGGACCTCACAATCCAATGGGAGGGTGGGATAAGCCAACAAATTTGTACAAGCAAGCTGAGTAGGCAATAACCAGGGAGCTGTTCAAATTAAGAGGGGGCAGGGGTGCAGTGAATAGAGCACCAGCCCTGGAGTCAGGAGGACCCGAGTTCAAATGTAGCCTCAGACACAACATTAGCCGTGTGGCCTTGGGCAAGTCACTTAACCCCAATTGCCCTGCCTTCCCCCCCTCCAAAAAGCAAAAAAAAAAAGGCAAGGAAGGCTTCCTGTAGAAGGTAGAATGGCAGTTGGGTCTTCAAGGGAGGCAAAGACAAAGGGGGCAGCCAGAGAGGATTCCTGGTGCTGAGAGATGGAGCATCGTAGGTATAGAGAAGTCAGGAGGTAGCCAGTGTCACTGGATCAAAGGGTACATGGAGGGGGCTAAGGCAGAAGTCTAGAAAGATAGGCGTGGCATAGATTATGAAGGGCTTTAAATGCCAAGCAGAGGGTTTTCTGTTTAATTCTGGAAGTTATAGGGAGCCACTGGAGTTCATTGAGGAGAGGAATAACATGGTTAGATCTGCACATTAAGAAGATTAATTTGCAGTTGCATGGAGGATAAACTGGAATGGGGAGACATGAGATAGAAATATCAACCATGCTATTACAATACTCCAGCTATGAGGAGATGAGGGCTTAGGTTACCTAAGCCTTAGGAAATTGAATATATAGGGGCAAAGGGAAGAGAGATGGGAATCCAGAATGACTCCAAGGTTGTGAGTCTGAGAGCAAGGAGGAAGGCATTGCCTTCTGCAATACAGAAGGTTGATGGGGAAAGATTAGGGGGAAAGGGAATGGGTTTGATTTTAGACTTGTTGAGTTTCAGGTGCATACCACACATCCAGTTTGAGGTGTCTGAAAAGTGGTTGGACGTGTGAGATTGGAAGTCAGAGAGACTGGGGTGAGAACGTTAGATTTGAGAATCATCTGCGTAGAGAAGATAATTAAATCCATGGGAGCTGATGAGATCACCAAGTGAAGTATTACAGAGGGGGAAAAGGACTAAGGAGAAAACCCTGAGGGTGATCTGTAAGAGGATTCAGCAAAAGAGACAGAGAAGGAATGGTCAGAGAAGTGGGAGGAGGAGAGAGAGAGAGAGAGAGACCGAGAGAGAGACAGAGACAGAGATCCCAAAAATCAAGAAAGAAGAGAATGTCAAAGAGGAGAGAGTGATCACAAGTATCACAGGCTGATGTGTTTGTCCTTCGTTTTTGAAGAGGACCATGGCATCAGGGAAATAATGACATAACTTGCAGTTGACTTTGATTTGAGTGAGTGAGAGCTGTGCAAGGTCACCAGCCTCACTGAGGATTGAGAAAAAGTCATTGAAATTGGCCACCAAGATCATTAATAACTTTGGAGAGAGTGCTTTTGGTGGCGTGATAAGGGGTTACAGGTAAGTGATCAAGGCTGGACATGAACCATTATCACTAAATCCCACTACCTTGACTGGTGGCATCCTCTGCCCTCAAAGGGCATTGAGTCTGTCCACCAAAAAGCATTAATTATGCCCCTACTATGTCCCAGGCACTGTGCTTGGTGCTGGAAATACAAAAACAGTCTACTCTTATGTAGTTTATGTCCTGTTAAGGGAGATGAGTACACAATAAGTCTATGCAGGACAAATGTAAAGAGGATAAATGTGAGGGGACTGGGAAGGGAAGGCACTGGCAGCTGGAGAAACTGAGCTGGATTGTGAAGGAAGAGAAGAATTCTATGAGATGCAGGTAATTCGGGGAGTGCCTTCTGGATGTGAGGAAGGGAAATGCAGTGTCTCCTCTACAGGACAGAGAGAAGACCAGGCTGGCCAGACTGGAGAGTATGGGAGCTGCAAAGCTATACCAGAACAAGGTGTGAAAGGGCTTGAAAAGCTGAGCACAGAAAATTCAATTTTTACCCTAAAGGCAAAAAGGAGCCAGGGAAGCTGATTGAGTCCCAAAGAAGTCACACGATCATGGCTTTTCTTAAGGAAGATGTATGGAGGACGGGTTGGACTGGGAAGAGATGAGTCTAGGTCTAGGAGATGTTTATGGACTGATTAGAGATGCAGAATGTCTAGCTACAAAAAGAAGTAATGAAGCCATATGGGAGAAATGCCAGGGGACAGGTGTAGACTGTGAGAGGAGAGGGGGTAAATGTAGGCTGGGGAAAGGACATGAACTAGGAGAAGGAGGAGGAGGAGGAGGATGCCAGGCACTGTGCTAAAAACCCTTTACACATACCTTATCTGATCCTCACAACAACCCTGGAAGGTAGGTGCTACTGTATTTTACAGATAAGAAACTGAGGCAAACTGTTCAAGTGACTTGCCCAGGGTCACATAGTGTCTGAGTCACACTTGAACTCGGGTCTTCCCTACCCCAGACCCGGCACAATATCCACTGCACCACTAGTTGCCTCTTGGAACTCTTGATTCCCTTCTAGGCTCGAGAGCCATCTCTGGCATGGGGTCTTGGCTGATCCCCCAGTTTGTTTGATAGGCATTTATTGACCTGTGTAATATAAACTCCCCTGCTCATGTTCCCCCAGAAGAAAGTAAGCTCCTTGAAGGCAGGAACCATTCTGTCTTTCTATCCCCAGGGCTTGGCACCTTGTTGAATGAATAACAAACATTTCTTGAGGGCATCTTGACTGTGCTCTATATTCGGCCACAATAGTCAGGGCTGGGGGGAAACACCTGCTACTTTCCCCCAAACGAAGTCTGATCCAGGGTCTGGGAGGAGGCAGCCACTCTCCTCAGCCCAGCTGGACCCAAAGAAGAGGAGTCCATCGAGCAGCAGCAAAGGCATGGTAAGTTTGCCCACTAAAGCAGGTTGTTACTGTCCATTTCTGCTGCCCTGGGACTGGCCTCTCAAAGGGATGTGCAATGACAGTATTTTAGTATTGGGAACAATAAAGCCCTGACCTCTCTCTCCAAACTGATCTGCCGCTGCCTGCTTCTCCCCCCTGGAACCCTTCATTGTGGGCAGGTCAGTCTTTTGGCTTCTCCTCTACCCTCTTTATGCTTTGGAAATTCTGACTTGTACTCTGCCTCTTCTCTTGTCCATTCTGTACCATAACAATGACCTAAGGAGGGAGAATACTGTAGCCTGAAGGTACAGCCTGCAGAAAGGCATGGAGGTGGGAGATGCCATAGTTCTATCAGCTCTCCAGAGCCCATCTTTGGTGAGAGCAAAGAGGCAAATCCTTCAGATCCTAAGCTCTCCTGCCTCATTCAAGTGCAGCCAGGGGAGTGGTGTGATGTGGGGAATGCTTAGAAGGTATCCCTGGCTATATCCTGCCCCTCCCCCAAATGCCTGTCCCATGTATGGCTTGATGCCTGAAATGGAGGGTGCCCTTTCATTTAAAGCTTTTTCTCTGTGTTGAATGCAGACTTATTCCTCCACCTGGGTCAGAGATATGCTGGCCTCAGTCATTAGCACTTCATAGTGGAAGAGTTTCTCTTTTACTCTCAAACCAGTTCGTAAGAGATTACTGAGTTTGGAGCTAGAAAATCTCTTAGAGATGAATTAGTTAAGCCCCCTAATTGTGTGGGAGAAATAATTGAAACTCAGAGCAAGCAGTGACTTTACCAAGTCCACATAAGCAGCAAATAGAAGAGGCAAAATTTGAATGCAGATCATCTTTATCAGTAACTTGAGTCAAGGCATAGCCCGCAAGCTCCTTAAACTTGCCATGACTCAAAGCCGAAAAGGAGAGCTAACAGTGGATGATGGCTAGCATGCAAAAGAATCCTGACAGGTTAATGCCTTAGGCTAAAATGTAGATGAAAGTCAGGATAAATGTAAAGTCTTGCCCTTGGGTATAAAAAATCAATTTCACTAATATTTGATGGGAAGACCATGGATAGATAGCGGCTGTCCTGCAAAAGATCTGGGGGCTGTAGTGGACCACAAGCTCATTTAGGTGAGTCAGCAGTGTGATTTGGCAACTGAGAAAGTGAATGTGATCCTGGGTCATGTTAAAAGAGGAGGAAGTACTGAACTTTGTCGGATTTCGGCTCTGTTCAGTGCTTTTACTTTGATAAGGACATTGATAAGCTGAGAGTGTCCAGAGGAGGGCCACCAGTCTGATGAAGAACCTTGAACACATGGCACGAGGATCAGCTGACAGTTTAAGAAGAGGTGACTCCAGGAAGGTCTTCAATCAGAAGCTGGATGGCCGCCTGTTGGAGTGTCACAGTACAGGACGCTCCCCACTCTCAAATTCTGACCTGCTGTAAAAATACCAGGGTCTATTTTTGAAGAAAATCTGGTGGCCAGAGCAGAGCAGAGTAACCGGACCCTGCAGGGGATTGGGATAGAGAAGGGGCTGGCCTCCCTCAAACACCCCTGGCTGCCTTGCTCAGAGCTTCAGCATAGGTGGGAAAGGGCTCCCTGCTACAGAGCTTTTCTCCAGGCTGACCCAGCGGCCTCCTCCATAGCAGCCTGGCACTGCTGCCTGTCCCAGAAGTAGCCAGGCAATGCCAGAGAGGATCGGCATTGTGAACTGGGTCCTCTCTCCCTCCTCGGCCCCCATTCGGGACAGCCCTGGACCAGAGGCACAATGAGAATAGACCCAGTATCACATTGCTTCCGACTTCAGGAGACAATGACCACTGGGCGCTTTGATCCCCGGAACCCCACGAGATAACCCATCCTCATGTCAGCCTTCCGGCAGGGGGCAAAAATTGAAAGGGACAGGGGCCTTTAGTCATTTGAATGCAATGAAGAATCCCTAGAGTCCCAGAGGGACGAGTCCCTCCTCCCTACCCCAGACTGGGCCTCTCACACACTCACCAACCGGATTGGGGCTGGGGGGCCCAGATCGTGGGAGACAGAGGCGGGGGACAGAGCCATAGACTGAAAGCCAGAACCTTTCCCTCAGAGATCCTGGTTTGACTGTCATGGGCAATGTTTACTGGGGAGCAAGAGAAAGGCAGACATCCCAAGGGAACGGCGGACAAAGGCTCTTGAGGAAGCGCAGGAAGGAGGAGAGAAGAGAGGGGGGTGAGGGATATTGTGTGGGAGATATCCCCCTCTATCTGTTTCCATCGGCTGCCGGGTTAGGGTTACTCTGATGTTGGTCCTGGACTCACTAAAAGCCCAGCTGTCTTTGTGGGGTCTGGGACATCAGGGGGGCTCAGGCCGTTGTGATGGTAATGGGGGGCCCTCGGCCGCTGGGGTGGGGCCGGGCATCGGCCTTCCTGGGAGGGGGAAGGCTCTCTGCTTCCCCCTCCATCTGGGACTGTGCTGACAGCACCCTCAGGCCCAAATCAGGATCTTTCTTTCCCAAAAGGAATCTAAACTTGGAGATGCATTTCTGGCCCCAAACAATCCTCCCATTCTCCAGGTTCAATGACGGGTCTATTTCTTCCTGTAAATGGTCTCCTAATCTTCAACTTTTACCTTAGCGTCTGAGGGTAATTGGCCTTCCCACAGCACATGGCCCTCTCAGTTACCCAGCTCAGGTTAAGCTGGGTGGATGGCTTTTCTCTTTCTCTGATGCTCATTATTTAAACACTGGTGGGGTTAGACCCTCCCCTCCCCACTGGGCCCACTCTCTAAGTTAACCAGATGAGATGCCAGTTCTGGGCACTGAGATGGAGTGCTGGAATTGGGTCCCAGGCCTCAGAAGTGGCACTGGCCAGGGTGGCTTGACCAGAACTCTGGAGCCCCTCATGAGCCATACTGGTGGTCTCCAAGGCAAAGTCCAATGGGAGAGGATGGGGGGAGATGCCACAGAAGGAAGGAGGGGAGTGGTCAGGCGGGATCCCCAGGTGACTAGTGAAGTAGCTGGCTAACCGAGCATTTGGTTGGACTTGGGAGAGACAAAAGAGGGGAATGGGAGGAAGAAGGAAAAATGAGAAATGCCCTCTTTACCAGCTAAGAGGGAGAAATGAGGAAGCCAGGCAGAACCATGTGAGGCCAGTGCTGGGGCAGCTCTAGGCCAGGAGGGGCCAAGACCTGGAACTGGGTGCTTATGGGCTGTTAGAGCTGAAGGGGACATCTTCTAGGCCAACCCCCCCATTTTGCAGGTGAAGACAATGAAGCCCAGATTGAGGAAGTCACAGAGGTAGTAAATAACTAAGGATTTGAATCCAACTTCAGATTCAGTGTTCGTTTGGGCCTGGGGTCAGGAAGACCTGAGTTCAAATCCAGCCTCAGACACTGACTAGCTGTGTGACCCTCGGCACGTCCCTTAACCCTGTTGGCCTCAGTTTCCTCATCTGTCAAATGAGCTGGAGAAGGAAATGGCAAACCCCTCCAGCATCTCTGCCAAGAAAATCCCAAAAGGTGTCAGAAAGGGTCTCTGAACAACAACAAGCAGGCTGCTTCTCTTTATCCCTGCCATCTGGGACTGTCCTGACAGCGCCCTTGAGCCCAAATCAGGATCTTTCTTCCTGAAAGGATTCCAAACTTCAAGTGCATTTCTAGCCCCAACCAATCCTCCTGTTCTCCAGGTTCAATTTCAATGACGGGTCTGTTTCTTCCTGTAAATGGTCTCCTAATCTTAAACTTCCTGAATGAAAATATAGGAAAAAAAAGAAATGAGAAAACAAGTCCTTCATTCAATGTGCATTAATTGGGCACCTGCTGTGTGCAGTTCCCTGTGCTAGGCACTGCAAGTGACGCCTGGAGACTGAGGCAGTCAGGTGGGGCATTCCTGGAAACCAGGAGTAGATCCCATCAGGCAAGAATAGTCATCCTTTAAGGTATGGCTCAGGGTCGTCCTCCATGGAGTGTTCCCTGACTACTTAAGGTCTCAGCTTCCTCATCTGTAAAGTGGGGGCAGGAGCACAAAGATCTGTCTGTCTCCACCATTCCATGATTTTGTGGTTTTTAGAAGCAATTATTGTGTGTCTCAGACAGCGTGGCATCTAATCTTGGGATAGCCACTCCCTAAGTCTCCCAAGCTGCGCCATAAAGTGCTGAGGGTGAGGACCACAGGGGTCCCCTGTCCTCTCCCTACCAGAGCTTGGCACCCCTCTGGATGCAGTACATTCTCACTAGAAAGGGCATGGCTGATTTTCCTGTCTGTCCTCATCTTTGCAGGAGGTCCCCGAGGATGAAGACTGCTTTTCAGCCATGTGCCTCCCTACAGACAGACTGGGTGTACCCCCAAATCTGAGGCTCTCCGAGAAATCAAAGGCCCCTGAAGGCATTCATTAATTCATTCATTCCACAGGCATTCAGGAAATGCCTAAAAACCTGGCTTCAAGCATAGAACATTTGCAGCAATGCCCATTTTCATTCATTTCATTAATGGAGAGAGTGATCATAGCAATGAAGCACTTCTGTAGTACTGCTTTGGTGCCGGGAACTGTGGAAACCACTTTACAGATATCATCTCGTTTGATCTCACAACAGCCCTGAAAAGGCGAACACAGGTTAAGTGACTGCCCCAGGGACACACAGCTAAGAAGTGTCTGAGGCTAGATTGGGACTCTGGTTGTCCAGACTCCAGGCCCATCACTCTCTCCACTGATGACCCCGGGCTGCGCCTGTGGGAGGAGTCACTCCCCCCGTACCTCCCCCACACCTGCCTTCTACACGTCATCGCTGTCTCCCCCAATAAGGGGCGTCTCCTGCAGATGCTCGAAGCTGGGGTTTCAGCTTAGATACAAAGCCCAAGAAAATGAATACATGCCTTCAGGGAGCTTCCATTCATGATATAAAGTCAGTACAAAGCCACATCTGAGGGAGGGGGTACTAGCAACTGAAGGGTTCAGGATAGGCTTCCTTTAGAGGGTCACGCTTGAGGAGGAGTTTGAAGGAAACTGAAAATTCTGATGTGGGGAAGAAGAGAGGGCATTCTAGGGATGGAGAACAGCTCCAGCAAAGGCCTGGAAGGCAGAGGTGGGACGTTGGATTCTAGAAACAGCAAGAGACCAGGTTGGCTGAAAGGTGGGGGTGACCCACGTGTCACCAGCCTGGAAAGCCAGGTCAGAGCCAGAACTGAAAGGCCTTCAATGCCAGACAGAACGGTTTCCATTTGATCCTGGGAGCAAAGGGTCAGAGGAGCAATGTGGTCAGAACTGTACTTTAGAAAGGTGAATTTGACAGCCGGACTGGAGACAGTAGCCCAGAGTGAAGAGGCTGCTGCTATGGGCCAGAGGAGAGGGGATGAAGACCTGGCCTGGGGTCATGACTATGGGAGTAGAGGGACGAATGTTGGGGGAAGTCAACAGGATTTGGCAGCTTGGTGGATTGGAAGGGTGAGGGAGAGGAAAGGGTGGGTGGTGACTGACTTGGTGGACCTGGGTGACCGGGAGGATGAGGGAGCCCTCCGCTCAGCATCCCCCACTCCCAGCACAGAGCCAGGGCTGCCTGGTGGAGGAGGGCAGAAGGCAGCAGCCGTTCTGCTCCTCCCCAACCCTCCTGGGGCCAGATGCCTGGGAGGGGTCTCCCTGTTTTTGTCCCCAACCCACAACCAAGGGTACCCCTTGTGCTTTTTAAAATTTGTTTATTTTTAATTTGGGGGATAGAGTAAGTATTTCTGTAACATCGTGTAATAAGAATAAGAATAAGACTCAAGCCAGAAGACAGATTAACTTTCTGCCCCCTCCCCACTTCTGTCTTGGGTCTTTGAAAGGAAGAAGGGCCAATCTATAGAAACAGCACATTCACAGTGTTACCAGCCTGCTTAGCCTGAGCACAGTCATTCCCTGCTGGTCTGTCCTCACACCCCACCTTCCGGGCTTTTCCCTGGATCTTCAGGCCTGTATTAAGCTCCCACTGTGTTATCAGGCATTTGCTAAGCGTTTCACAAACATTATCAGGAGTTAGCCCTCAGTAATGTCCAAGCCCAAGGAGCTAGGCCTGTAGGGCAGAGGGGGAAAGGGAGATAGACCCAGGTCAGGGGAGAACTTGGGCAGCAAGAGGCTGGGAATGGAACCCAACAGGTGCTTACCTCCTCACTTGGAGTCAACCTATAAATATGCATTGATTATGTGGGAAGGATGGGGTCCAAGGACTGTGCTCCCCTGTGAGCCCCTTCTCCTTCCTAGCTTTCTCTTTACATCTACAGCCCTTCCAGAGCCTCTCCCAGCCTGGCTAGCCCCTGTTTTAACTCAGACTTCAGAGGGCTTTGGATGCTCAGGTCTCATTTCACAAAGGTGCCTTCTTGCTCCCAGGGCTCAGCTACATAGTTGTGGCCCTGGATGCCTTTGGAGGGAAAGGGTCTCCAAGGGCTTGAGGCTGAGGAAGGGGAGAAGGGGAGAGGGATGCTGCAGGTGGAGAGGGGCCGCAGCAGGGAGGGAGAGAAGGGCTGGGGTTCAGAGACTTCACTTTTTTTTGGTTTTGCAAGGAGGGATCGTTTGTCACAAGTGACAGAATTTTGGACTTGGGTTAGAGACTTCAGCCATGGAGCAAACCAAGTGTTTTTTAATCTGGGAAAGAAGAATCCATAGCCAGGGGTATAGAGGTGGGAGTCCCAACCTTTAGGCTGGATTGCATTGGGCACCCCCACCCAGTGGTTCCTGGCCTTCACACTTCAAAGACTGGACCAGCCTATCCACTCTGTAGAGATAAGAAGGCCCCTGTCCTCAAAGTGCTACAAGTCTGGTGGGGGAACTATGATGGATGTGCAGAAAGATTAACTGATCAGACGGGCCACGGCAGGATATTGTCACGAAGGCAAAGTAAATGATGTGGACAGCTTGAGGTTCTGAGTGAGGTCAGGGAGGACTTTCCGGACGAGGTGGACCTTGGGCTGGGCTCTAAAGCACACAGAGCACCCAGATAAGTGGGCAGCTGGGTGGTGCAGCTGGTGGAGCACTGGGCCTGGAGTCAGGAAGACTCATCGTCCTGAGTTCAAATTCGGTGTCAGACACTAGCCATGTGACCCTAGACGAGTCACTTAACCCTCATCTGTAAAGGGAGTTGGAGAAGAAAATGGAAAACCAGTCCAGTGTGATTGCCAGGAAAATTCTGAATGGGGTCGTGAAGGGTCGGACACGGCTGAGATGAACAATGACAAACGGAAAAGGAAAAGGCTATCCCAAGAAGGGGGGGATTCTGGAGGGACCACAGTGAAGCAGGAGAAGGGGGACAGTGTGTGGGAGCCCAGAGAAGATCAGCTTGGCCGGAGCGTGGATGGGTGCCGAGGCCTGGTGGCTGCACACAGGCCGCCCAGAGAGGGCGAGGAGAGGGAGGGAGATGGGAGAAGGGCCGCGTTCTGTGGGGAAGCCTGGCAGCGGGGGCCGCCCAGAGCCCCGGGGAGACGCCACAGGAGAGACGCTGAGGCTCGGTGACTGTGGTCTCACGGGTTTGGGGAGAACTGGGGACTTGCTGTCCCTCCCATGGGTGCTTTTGGTCCTGATGCCTTTTCTGGGGCACATGAATGTCTTCAAACCCATCCGGAAGCAGAGGGAAAAGAAGGAAGGGGCCTAGTGAGGGGAGAGCAGCTGGACAAGGTCACTATGGTAACTGGGCTTGGATGCAGGCCTAGGGGTCAGGATGTACAGGAAAGCAGCCTTCTCAGCTCTGCAGGACCGGCCATGGGACCAGTGACAAGCCACCTGACTCTGCAGGCCATAGTCTTCTCCTCTATGCCGTGAGAGTTAGACAGGCCGATCACCAAGGATCTCCCTCCCTGACCTTCCCTGTCCTGAGCTCCCTCCCAGCTCTGATGTTCCCTGTTCTAAGGCCCCTCCCAGCTCTGACATTCCCTGTCCTGAGCTCCCTCCCTGCTCTGACACTCCCTGTTCCAAAGCCCCTCCCAGTCCTGACATTCCTGGTTCTAAGGTCCCTCCCATGTCTAATAGCATCTGTTGTAGACACTGGGGCAGGGATGTCAGAGGGAATGGTAAGGGATGGCAT
Source organism: Pseudochirops cupreus (assembly GCA_028627135.1). Taxonomy (NCBI): domain Eukaryota; kingdom Metazoa; phylum Chordata; class Mammalia; order Diprotodontia; family Pseudocheiridae; genus Pseudochirops; species Pseudochirops cupreus. The sequence goes on from CM053581.1 coordinate 18,934,614, forward strand.
TTGAGGGACATTGTTACAAAGGAAAAGTCAGTAAATCTTGGGGAATGACTATCTGGGGATTGGGTGGAGAGGAAAAGTGAAGGGGGGAGACCCTGATCTGGATCCTAGGAAGTGACAGAAGATAACGGAGAGGAGGCCAAACAGTGCCCTTCCCCCCCGCCTCTGCTGGGCTGGGGGACCATGGGTGCAGTTGCAGTGGGTGCCATGAAGCTCAGCTGATAATATTGTGGGGTTTTTGCCAGATTCCTTTTTGTTAAATTCTTTGTTACAAAGTATGATTCACTGGTGGGGAGACAGGGAGGGATGTAGGCAAAAATGAAGATGATGTCAAACCAGGACTGCAAGTAAAAATGAAATGTAATTTTTAAAAAGAAAAAAAGAGAGAAGTTCAGAGTGGGCAGGAAAGGACTTTGAGGGGTGGAAAGAGGAAATGGAATCATCAAAGGCGACGAGGAGGAGCTGCCAAGAAGGAGGAGAATTAAGACAGCAGAGAAGAGAACTTGGCAGTGCTTACACCTGTGGTCTCAGAGGCAGCAGGGAGCTCTGGGAGGACAAGGAGAAAGGCGAGGCACTGGACTCCAGAGTCACTGAAGACGGAGAGAACGGTCGGCTGGGAAAGGGAGGAGAGAAGAAATGGCCACATCCAGGAAATGTGCTTTGTGCTTTGTTTTAGGTTGGCTGACGCCACAGGCCAATGGGTCTGGGTCATGTGCCATGACTTGCCCATGATCACACAGGTGGCAGAATTTGAACTCATGTCCTCGGAGTTCAAACACAGCCTCCTTCCCTCTGAATCTTGCGGCCTCCTCTAGGAGTATTTGTGGGCAGAGGAGAGGGAGAGCTTAAAAACACAGGTGTGAGAGGGCATGGTGGAAGGAGCCAGGGCCAGATTCAGGGCACAGGTGATGGGATTAGCCTTGGCAGAGAGCGGGGCCTCACCCTCTAAAACTGGAGGGAAAGGAGGAAGGGTGGGTGTGTCTCCAAAGGGAATCCGAAGTAGAGAGGAGGGTGTGGACAAAGAAAGGTTTGGAGGTGGAGACAAAGGAAGAGGAGGGATGGCTTTCTGCAAAGGTGAAGGCGAGGTCATCTTCTGGGAGTGGAGGCCAGGCTGGCTTGAGGGCTTGAGAAGAGAGTGTGGGCCAGACATGAGAGGCCATGGTGGACAGGAAGACAGAGGTGTGGGCCCTTTAGGGCTGCTCAGCAAGTCTGGATTCAGCATCTGGAGGAAGGGGGAGTGATGGGTCCTCTGTGACCTGTTGGAGAAATCCAGGTGTTGGCAGTGGGAAGAGTCAGGGGATTACCCACTGTGGGGCCCTGGGCTCTGCCTCAGTGACTCAAGGGAGGAGACTGGCAGTTAGGGGGCAGCCATGGTGCCCAAAATGCCCCCACAATGGCACTGCCTGAGACTTTCTGGCATAGAAACTGTCATTGGATATACCACGTTCAACGGGGCTTTTCAGCAGCATCTCAGAGAAACTCTGATATGGTTTGAGGTCTGACTCTGGATTGTGTCCAGATCTCCTGGATTCATCTCCCTGGCTTGCTCCCAGGGGCTCCCCATCCCAGTGCCCAGGGCTTGGGCAATGAGGCTCTTGTCTGTCCTCTGCCAGGACAGACCTGATCTGGTACCTCTTGGTCCCTTGTCCTTCCTGCCTCCAGAAGCGAGGTTCAGCATTGGCCTCATCAGGAGGTCTCAGCCTCAGAAGGAGGCAGTCAGCCTTCCTGTGTGGTCCCATGTTGTCTGACTATTCCACTGAGAGCTGGAAAAGATCTCAGAGATCATCAAGAACAGCCCCTCATCTTACAGATGAGGAAACTGAGGCTGTCAGGTAACATGCATTCACATAGGCTGTAGATGGAAAAATTTAGATTCAAACTCAGATCCTTGGACTCTAAATCCCTCCCTATCCTCTTGGTTTCTCCTTTAGGTGTGTTTGGTCCATCAGTGAAATAATAATCGTTTCTTAAGTACCTGCTATATGCCAGACACTGTGCCAGGGACTGAGGATTGCTAAATAAAAGTGAGACAGTCCTACCCTTGAGTTTCCATTCTGCTAGGATACATGCTGAGAGCAGGAGTGGAAAAAGTGTATGTTGGGAGAAGGTCTGGAAAAACCTGAGTGGAGATGAGGGGACAAGGAATTCAAAGGCTGAGGATGGTGTCAGACTAAACTGGTTAAGCTAAAAGGCTAAGATTTGAAAGGGAGGTACATGGGACCAGAGCAGGGGTTGGCTGGGAAAGCACAGAGGGTGTGCAAAGAGGAGAGAATGAGGCCAGCAGTGGGGAGGATGGGTGATGACTAGGTCCACAACCTTTGGAGCAATGGATTGGAAAGGTACTCTGCACCAGTGATGGGGAGGACAAGAGCAGATCGAGTGCAGGTGCAGATCACAGGCACAAGGGTGAGAAACAGACACAAAGGCTAGTAATTGGAAGTACCCAGGTGGGGCTTGAAGCAGTGAGAAATACTATGAGCTGGGCCCTGAACTCCTAGAGCAGTGGTTCTCAACCTTCCTAATGCTGAGACCCTTAAATACTTGTATGTGGGCGGACCCACCTGGAGATGGATAGAGGAGCTGTGTCTCAGTTCCTAAGACCATTGGAAATATGTGTTTTCCAATGGTCTTAGGCGACCCCTGTAGCCCCTGTGAAAGGGTCTTTTGACCCCCAAAGGGGTCATGACCCACAGGTTGAGGACCGCTGTCCTAAAGAGAGGTGGGGGACAGGGCAGTGGAGAGCAATTACCAGGGTCTACATAGGATGATAGATAGACAGATGGATGGATACTTAGCCAGATGGCTGGCTGGCTGGCTGGAGAGACAGAAAGAGAGACAGACTGAGGTATACTGAGTGGTTGATGAATGATGGGAGTAGGGGGAGAGCCTAGAAGTAAGGAGCAAGGACACCTGGACTCAATATGTTGGTTTGGGAGTGAGGGGGGTACCTTTGAGAAGATACCTCCAGCCCTGGAAAGGGGACCATAGTGGTCTTCTGGGGGAAGCAAAGTTCTCATACCTCTCAATGGAGCATGAGAGGGAAAGGTCAAATAGAAGGGGAGTAGGTTAAAAACAGAGTGAGGTTCCGAAGGAAGAATGGAAAGAGTCATGGTGTGGAGTTGTCTCTGCCAGGGAGGAAGGCTCTGGTCTGGACAGGCTAATACTCACTATCATGGGCATTTTGAATAAAAGACATAAGATAGTGGTTTGTCGGAACCATGGTAACATGGATTGGATGGTTCTCTGAGCAATTGAGGGAAAGTGTTTAGGGGTGTGGATGGGAGAATTCCATTAGACTGGGAGATCTTGGAGGACCAGGACTGTCTTTTGCCCTTGTATACTTAGCTGGATGCCTGGCACACAGTAGGTGCTTAATAAAGGATTGTTGACTTGCCTCAGCTTGACTCATGCAGCTACAGGGCAAATGACAAGACACCAAACAGGCTAAGACCAGGTGTTCTGCTGCACGTCTTGGTGGAACGGAGATGGCCAAGGCTAGCTAGGTATAAAGGTAAGGCTTCTCTTACCCCATCCTCTACTCAACAGGCAGGGCAACTCTGCCCTGGGTGAATCCCTGTTTGGGGTTCCAGGGACAAAGGGTGAGCAAAAACCCAAGTCTCAGCATAGAGGAAGTTACTGTATAGTGAAAACATTGCCTGCTGAAATATTGAATATTTAACTAGGGCGCAGGATATGACGAAACATTACCTCTAAATATTGTCTATTTAATGAGATGTAGGATACCACAGAATATTGTCTATTTAAATATAGTATATTTAATGACAATGCAGGGTACCTGGGTTCTAGCTGTCGCCCAGCTCTGCTGTTTACTGGTTTCGGTCACTTACTCCTCCACGGGAGCCTCTGTTTCCTCCTCTGTAGAATGAGGTGGGCAGACTAGCCTATATCTAAAGTCCTTCCAACACCAATATTCTGAGATTTTCTAGCATTTACCTTTTTACTTTCCTACTCCGCAGCATGAAATTCTTTTTCTCTTTGCCGTTTCTCTCCTACCTCAAGGGGTCTGGGTTCCCCTGACATCCCCCTCAATCTTCCCAGCCCCCATCCCGCTTTAGTGATTAGGGGGCTGCAACCATCTATGTTAACGGCCCTGCTGATTGGGTTAGGGAGGTGTCTAATGCAATGAGCCCTCATGAGGACCATCAATCAGAGAGAGCCCCCTCCCTATGGCCCCACCACCCTCAATTGCATTAGCTTGGGCAGCCCATTCGTCATCTGCATGCCCCCCACCCCCAATCAGATTTGGGGACATGGGAAGGGGGACACAGGGTGAATCAGCTCCCATCCATCTCCTGGGCACCTGAGAGAGGGCACCTCCTCTCCATCGTACCCCCCACCCTTCACTCAGCAGGAATACCATGATCCCCCTTCCCCACCTCTTGATTAAGGAAAGAGAAGATTAATGGCAGAGCTCATTTGTTTAAATTTAAAACCCTGATCCCTCCCCAACAGCCAGGCTGCTTCCTCCCACAAGGCCTGGGTCAAATATCCTAGAGATAACCTGCTCCGACCCCCTCATTTAACGGACAGGAATGCCAAGGGCCAAATGACTTGTCACCCAGAAAATAAGGGTCAGAGCAGGAACCAAAGCAGAGGTCTCTTGTGACACCATATCCAGGCTCTTACCCCATCAAACTTAGTCCCCATCCCTTCTCCTGCCCCAGGGGCAAAGCACACTCATTGCATTTTGACTTTCTTGGGGCCTGGGAGTTTGCACCAGCCCACCTGCCTGGGAATCCCCAAGCCAGTTCTTTGGTTCTCATGTCCCAGAGCAGAGAGGGCACATAGCTGTGGCCTGGAAGGGAGCTAGGCCTTTCAAACCTCCATTCCCCTGCCTTAGGATGGAGCCGGATGCTCTGCTAGGAATGAACCTCCCAATAGGCCCAGCCGCACGGAGCTAAGGGCACAGGAGACACCCCTTATTTCATTGGACCTTTGGCCTACTTTCCCTTCCACCTGGGGAGTCTCTTTGGGGACTGACTGCCCTCGCCAAGCCTGGGAAAGGCCTACCCAGCCTCAGGCACTTGGGGGGGGGGGGCGGGATCTGTATATTGGGACAATAGTGAAGAAGGTATAAGTGGCGTGTGTGTATGGGGTTGGGGTCTGTCTGTCAGTCTATAGGTGGATGTCCTAGCATGGTCAGAAGAGTGTATACATCTGTGGCTTGGTCTGCTGATGCTTATGTATGCATCTACATCTATATGGCTGGCCATGCTCTCTCTCATTCTGTCTCTGTCTCTGTCTCCTCTCCTCTCCTCTCCTCTCCTCTCCTCTCCTCTTGTCTCTCTCTCTCTCTCTCTCTCTCTCTCTCTCCCTTTCTCTCTCCCTCTCTCTCCCTCTCTCTCTCTTTCTGTCTCCTCTCCTCTCCTCTCTTCTCCTCTCCTCTCCTCTTGTCTCTGTCTCTCTGTCTCTCTGTCTCTCTCTCGCTCTACCTCTCCTTCTCCCTCTCCCCCCATCTCCCCTCTCCTCCCGCCTCCATCTGGGAATGTATGTGAGTGTGTGTTTCTCTAAGTGTGAAGAGTCAGGGTCTGCTGAAAAGAGGCCTGATTTTGGAGACAAAGGACCTGGGTTTGAATCCTAAGTCTACACTTAATGCCTATGTGTGCCTTTGCCAAATCATCCTCCCTCAGTTTCTTCCTATGTAAAATGAAGGGGGGTGACCTCCAAGGTCCCTTCTAGCTCCAGATCTATGACTCTATGAAACATGTACGTGTACAGGTGTGTGCACATGTGTGTGCATGCCAGCATCTGTTCCCTCTATGGGAAAGTCCCATGCTCTCATTTGCTGAGTAGTGGAAATTCAGGATGGAAAAGAACAGTGAGTCCTCAGGTCCCTAGGGGGCTGGGGTCCCCCACAGGGATATTTTCCATGTCCTTCTTTCCCCCTACTTTCCTTTTCCACCCTCCTCCTGGGGGACCCCTTCCCTGGTGACAGGTGCCGTCTGCGTCCACCAGCTCCCAGACTGTGGTTCCTCACCCTGGGGCTGCTCAGCTGAGGTCTCTGGGGAAGCCATTGCCTCTGCTCCTTGAAAGTGCCCCTCCCCACCCCAGCACCAAGCCCTGCCAGCCTCCAGCCTTGGACACAAAGCCCTGCTCGGTCAGCCTGGGACAGAAGAGAAGCTGGGCTTTGAGCCTGAAAGAAATGGGAGATCCAGTACCTCTGCTACCTGGGGATGGAATGTCTGGGCCAGACCCGACCCTGCCCCTGCCTGCCTTGGTCAGTTGTTCAGGAAATGCTAATGTGCCAAGTGTCAGCATCTGTCTGAGCTGGGCAGAGCCTGGGGCTGCTGCCAGGGATAGTAGGGGTAGTTGGGCATTCTCAAATGGTAGATCCATTCTTGCCTGCCAGTCATTCTCCGTGGAATTTCTCATTCATCCACCCTTGCCTGGCATCACTGGCCCTGCCCTCACCCAGGCCTTGACACTCACACTCCAGCTGCAGTCTCCTTATCACCCTCTGGCCGGGTTAGAAACTCCTAGATATGGAGACCATGAGTCCAGCCCTCTTATTTTACAGATGGGGACACTGAGGCCAAAAAGGGGAAGCGCCAGAGATGGGATTATGTGAATGCAGGTTTCTTTCTAACCCACTGTGCCATGCAGTCTCTCAATTAATCCTTCTCATGTGTAGAGCTGGTCATTCTCAGCTCCTAAACCTTCTATAGCTCCCTACTACTGACTAGAGAAAGTCCTCTCCACCATCCTCCCAGCCCATCCTGTCAGCCTGATCTTTTGCTATTGCAGGAGACCCTTGAGGTCGCTCCTGGTGGTCTCTGTGGTCCAATTCAAACCCTTTCTCCTCCAGGAGGCCTTCCTGATCCCTGCTCTGTGGCCCCCAGTCTTTACTCTTTCTGACTCTGTTGTACATTTTTGTACCTTCTCAAATTATTTCTCATGCTCCTTTTTTTCATTATACTTATCTATGTTGTAGCTTTTAACCCATCTGACTGAAAACCCCCTGTACCTTCCCCAACTCTTTACACAGTAACACAGTGTTTTGCATTCGCTTGGTGCTTAATAAATGTTTATTCAAATCTCACCTTCTCCAGGAAGTCTGCCCATCCCCACCCTTTCTGTCCTCGATGTCCTACAACAGCACTGACTCTCTGAGCTACCCCCGTGGCCCTCTCAGAGCCCTGAGTGACCTTGCCACACAAGCTCTGAGGCCACTGAGTCCAGCCCCCTCAGATGAAGAAACTTCACTCGGTCCAGAAAGGATGAGTGTCCAAAGCCACACAGTAAGCCAGAGGGAGGATTTGAGTTCAGATGCTCTGTCTCGGGGTCACTGCCTTTTCCACGGCGGCAAGGTGGGCCTCTTCCCCTGATTGCCCCTTCTGCCACTACTGCAAAAGGATTCCTCTTATGACCTGGCTGAGGAGAGGACACAGGATCAGAGGAGGCCAAGTTTGGAAGGAACTATAAGATATTCTCTCCTTCTGCCCACTTCATTTTACATTTTATTGATGTCTTTTATTTCTTAAATCATAATTATTTCCCCTAAACATATTCTTCCTCCCCAAAACACTTCCCCCCCCCACAAATCCTCCCTTGTAATGAAGAAATAAAATTAAGTCAAACTCAGCTGGAAAAGTGGGCACATCTGTCAGTGCCCATAACGTCCCATATCCCTAGTCACCCACCTCTCGACCTTCTAGCCTTTCTTCCCAGGGACCAGAATTCTACCCTTTTAGAGGAAGAAAGGAAGGCTCAGGGAGGTGATTTGTCTAAGATTGATCAGAGTTTAAGTAGTAAAAGTCCTGTTAGATCTTTGTTCCTTAGACCAAAGTCCTGGACTGTATGTTCCTTTGTCCTTAGCCCTTGGACTTTATGGTCCTTCTTCCTATTATCTGACCCTCCTTCCACTCTACTCCTCATTAAGCTGGCCTCCCCAAACTGAATGTGATGTGGAAAATCAAATTTCCTGATACTGGAAGGTCCCTCTTTGAGGGTGGGTTGGGAACAAGGCCACCCCACATTCCCAGGCTGCCCATCTCCCTGAGGGGTCCCTGGGCAGGCAATCTAGAGAAGTTTACCTTCCTCTAGAAAGACAATGGTGAGCTAAGAAGAGAAATGGGGGGGGGGGGGGAGTCAAGGAAACACTGGGTGTCAACACCCAGGGAGACAAGGAGAGCCCAGACCAAGGGGCAACATGGCTTCGGAGCCTAAGGTTACAGATCTGGGGCTGGAAGGAATGTTGGAGACCATCTTGTTGAACCCCCTCCTTTCGTATATGAGAAAACTGAGGCCTGAGAAGGGGGGATTGAGAGCCCAGAGGCTTTCACGTGTGTGCATGAATGCACGTGTGTGTGTGTGTGTGTGTGTGTGTGTGTGTGTGTGTGAAACTAAATAAGAGCAGAAGGGCTTGAGACTTCACCAATGTGCTCACTTCCTCCAACAATTCAGTTCATAGATCATTCCAGCCTGGATAACTCTTGTCTTCCTAGTCCCATGGACCCCTCCCACTGGGCACCTTTGAACCTTCTGGAGGCCCCAGAGAGTGGGCCTGTCAGTTAATCCTGGCATCATGAAGGCCCGCTCCTTGTCCAATCCTGCCCGTCCTGCCTCTGGGGAGGAGGGGACTTTTCTCCTGCCTCTCCCCTTCCCTCCATCCCCTAACTCCTTTTCTCTCTAACCCCATCCAGCAAAATGCAGACACTTTGAGGGATGCCAGCCAAGGTGGGGCCACTGTCTCACTGAGCTGTTTATGCTTTCAGGGACCCATGGGCCAGGAAATGAGAGAGCCCTTTTGAGGGGAAGGAGGAAACAATGAAGACAGAATCAGGCTGGGCTGGGGGAGAGGAGGGGAGGGCTTCCTCCATGCCAGGCACATGTGCTGGGTGCTTTACAAACTTCTCATTTGCTCCTCATAATAAGCCTTCCAGGCAGGTCCTACTATAGTCTCCCTTTTATATTTGAGGAAACCAAGGCAGGCAGAAGTCACCCAGCTTATAAATGGGCAGGACCCAGGAGATGAGGCCCCAAAATGAGGAGGGGGTATGGAGGAAGGGTCAGCGTCAGAAGCATTACCTTAGCCTCTCCCCAATAATTACAACTCCTCAAAACCCCCCAAGTCTGGAGAGAGCCACCAAAGTTCTGGGCTTCTAACAATAGCTTCAGATTGACAGCAATGTAGTCGTTATAAAACATGTTACTCCAACCAGGCCCAGAGCTCTCCTTGGACATCTAGGCTACCCATGTGAAGGGCCCTACCGGCCCAGAGGCAGCCTCAGAAGACTGCACCTGGGACAAAAGGGGCAATTGGGAGGGATCACCTGAAATATCACTGCCAAGATCACTCCTGGAGCAACCAGGATTGAGGTAGGAAGAGGTAAGCCCCCCCAGTGGTGTTGATACCCCCTGAGTCTGTTGCCCTGGATGCCCCTACCTGAGTTGTAACTATGCTGGGAACACAGCAGAGGAGGGCAGTTGGTTGTCTCCAGACAGATTTTCCCTCCCCTATACATTCTCTAGCCTCTCTCTTTTTAAGGTGTTACCATAGATTTGGCCCAGAGGATGAGAAAGCTTAACATTTATGCAGTTGCTTGTAAACAATTCTATAGTCTCTGGGGCGCAGAAGTTTGTGGACTTCATTCCTCTGAGTTTTGAGTCTCCCCCCACCCTCACTGGCCTTCTTCCTCTACTATTATTCAAAGCAGCTGCCTGAATCCCTCGGCCTCTCTGGACATTGGCCCAGCTGGTGCCCATCGTGTGAATGGAGCTGGTCTAGCCTTGTCGGTCCCTCTCAGTGCTTGGTTAGGCCAGAAGCTCTATCAGAAGGGAGCTAGGTCAAGGACTGTGCTAAGGTGAAAGGGAAGGGGCCCACAGCATGACCACCCAGGAGCTGCCTTTCCTCTCCTGGGACCCTGTGTTCCTGGTCTCTGTCTCTGCCACAGTCTGGTGGTGATGCATAAGTGAATGATCTCAAGGGTCCCTCCACCAAGAGGGGGCAGAAGAAAGGTGCAGCCCGTTCCCCTCTTCTACCCCCAACGTGGGAACCTTCTCTCATCCATTGGGGCTGGGGCGGGGAGAGGAGGCAGCTTAGGAAGGCCCCTGAAGTCTGGAGAAGTGAGGAGATGTTCTGCTCCTTGGCTCTGCAACCTCAAGCATGTCACCCCTTTTCTCTGGCCCCCAGTTTCCTCCGATGTAAAACAGAAGAGTTGGATGAGGTCATGGGATTCAGAATGGGAAGGGACCTTGACAATGTTCAGTCCAGGCCCCTTATTTCACAGATGATGAAGGCAGTATGTGATTGTGCCACTAACAAATCAGAGGCTCCACCTCCATCCCATGGTCTCCAAGTTGTCTTCAGCCTATAGAAGCTGCAATTCCATCATCATCTCCAAAGACACCAATTCTGAAAAGGACCAGTTATTTGTTGGTTATTGGGGTGTGTGTGTGTGTGTGTGTGTGTGTGTGTGTGTGTGTGTGCGCATGTGTGTGTTTTAATGAACATTGCTTCAGTTCAGGTCCTTGGTGAGGTGAGCCGTTGGGTCCCTCTGGGTTAAGGGGCAGAAGCCACTGGGCAAAGACTCCAAATGAGGCCAAGACAAGCGCCCAGACCCTGCCTTCCCTTTCCTGTCAGGGGTCTGAGGGCTGACAAAAGCCTCTGGTTTTCTCTGTCACGCTTTTCTCCTCCTTGGAGCCCCAATTGTGAAACCCTCAAGGACATGTAGTTGGGTCCTTTGTCCCTGAATGTAATTCGATAAACTCAAGCAGAAACACACGGCCCTCTTGGTCCTTTCAAAAACTGTTACTGCCGGGGAGAGAGGGAGGGGGGAAAAGAAAAGATATCTGAGATCTTTGATTGAACATTTACACACACACACACACACACACACACACACACACACACACACACACACACACACACACACACACACACACACACGGGTTGGGGGCGTGGGGGAGGATGAGCCAGGGAAAAAGGTTTCATCTGGGCTAAGACATCTGCAACCTCCTTCCTGAGCTTGGTTGGGGCTGGGGGGGGAGGAGGGGATTGGGGTCTTGGGACAGACCCCCCCTCTCTACCCATCCCACTCCCCCAGCTCTTAAAGGCTCCCAGGCCCTTGTTTCCAACGGCCTGTGGTGGGCGGTACTGGGGCAGGTTGGATTCTATAAAACTCTTGGCTGCCAGGCCAGGGCAGAGCAGGCCAGCATTCCACCCTCGCTGCTGCCACCGCCACCGTGGTGAGTCTGCTGCCCAGCCCCGAGGGATCTGTGGGGTGGGCACCCCAAGCCTGGCTCTCCTCTCCTTGGAAGGCTTCCCCACCACTAGGCCTACTCACCCCTTTACTTTGTGCCTGGCCAGAGAAGGGGAAAAGCATGGGTTGGGGGGAAATGACTAGATTTTATTTGGAGGGAGGTGTTCCTATTCGATTTGTAAAAGTTCCTCTTGGGGGAAAAATTCCCAGGACTGTGGGTTTACAAAGGAGAGGGGACAAGCTGCTATTCCCTATGAAGTCGGGCAAAGGTTTCCCCAACGCACCCCACAAGGGGTTACCAGAGCTGGAAGAGGGAGGAAAGTTCTCTTGTTTCAGGGTGATTTTGTTTCTTCCTCTCAGTGATTTGTCTGGGGTGAGGGAGAACTGTGGGGGGTCCAGGGCAGTGCCCAAAGCCGTCTCATGTGGAGAATTGTTGGTCCTGAGCTTCTGTGTCTAGTGCAAGAAGACTCAGGAACCAAGAGAAAGAAGGGGACGGTTGGTGAGTTATCCCCAGGGGTGAAGAGGAAGAGGAGGAAGAGAAGAATGGGGGTGGGGCGGAGAATATTCTTCTGCATTTTCAGAAGTTGAGGTAGATATATCTGAATCCCCCATCCAGCCCAGGAAGGGAGGTATAGTTAGGAGAGAGAGAGGGCAAATGGGGAAGGCGAGGGACTTCTTTCTGTAGTAGGTGGTATGGGAAATTTGGAAATGGTAAGTTAACCTTCAAACCCAAAATGGAGACGAGAGAGAGAAAGAAAGAGAGAGAGAGAGAGAGAGAGAGAGAGAGAGAGAGAGAGGGGACAGGGGAAGAGAGAGAAAAAACAGAAAGACACACAGAGAAGACAGAGAAAGAGAGGGAGAGAAAGAGAGAGAAGACAAAGAGAAAGAGGGAAAGAAGACAGAAAGGAGAAAGAAGACAGAGAAAAAGCGAGAAGACAAAGAAAGACACAGAGAGAGGGAAGACAGAAAGACACAGAGAGAAGACAGAGGGAGAGAAAGAGAGAGAAGACAAAGAGAAAGACAGAAAGAGGGAAAGAAGACAAAAAGAAAGAAGACAGAGAGAAAGAGAGAAGACAAAGAAAGAGAGAAGACAGAGAGAGAGAGGGAGGGAGGGAGAGAGGACAGAGAAAGAAAGAGAAAAGACAAAGACAGAAGACAGAGAAAGAGAGAGAAGACAAAGAGAAAGACAGAAAAGAGGGAAAGAAGACAGAAAGAGAGAAGACAAAGAGAGAGAAGAGAGAGAGAAAAGACAGAAAGATAGAAGACAGAAAGACACAGAGAAGAAAGAGAGAAGAGAGAAAAGAGAAAGACAGAAAGAGGGAAAGAAGAGAGAGAAAGAGAGAAGACAGAGAGAAGACAAAGACAGAGAGAGAGAAAGAAAGAGAGAGAGAGAGAAGGAGGACAGGGAAAGAAAGAGAAAAGACAGAAAGAGAGAAAGATAGAAGACAGAAACAGAGAGAAGACAGAAAGAGGAAGAGAAAGAGAGAGAAGACAGAGAAAGAGAAAGACAGAAAGAGGGAAAGAAGACACAGAGAGAAAGAGAGAGAAGACACAGAGAGAGAAGACAAAGACAGAGACAGAAAGACAGAGATCTTGCCTGTTGTCTTCTGGACACTCTGGGGATTCCCAACACTGAGGCGTAACCCAGGGAATAGTTTGAGAGCTCCAGCATCCATATTTCCTTTCTCCTGAGTTTCAAGCCAGGTTCTGCTACAGCCAGACTTGGGACCATAGGGTCACAGCTAGGAGGCGCAAGGGGACCTTAAGGGCCATAGTCTAATTCCTTCATTTTGAGCCTCAGAGAACCCCAAGTCACATAGAATCATTTAGTGAATTTTAATCAAAGGCCGGTGATTCCTGATTCTTTGGAAATATTAGCTCACAATGGTCCAGGTCTCCATTTCTACCCTCTCTGCCCCTTGACCTGGGCTGCAGGAAGAGTGTAAAGTTCCCTCTCCCAGCTCTGGGTGAGGGTGAGGATCTTTGTTGTTTTTTCTCTTCTCTCATCCAAGGGAGGTAGAGGGGACTGAGCACTGTGAAAGCTCCAGGGCTTGAAGGCAGGGATGCCAGTCACAGTTTCCGCGCCCAGAGAGTCCAGCCTATGCCTAAATAGGAATCCAGCCTTTGCTGGAGGACCTCCAAGGAGGGGGATCCCACTGATACTCCCGCCCAGACCATTATGTCCTAGGCTAGTTCTCAATATTGGGAAGTGTTGGGGGGTCAGCAAACCCAAATTCACTTTCTTTCACTTCATCCTCATTGCTGAATGGCAGGAAGGGCGACCAGTACCTGAGCAAACCTCATTATGAATCTGTTAGTTATCACCTAAGAAAGGTCAGAGAGCGGGGTCCCATCTGGAGGGGCTGCTTCAGATTGTCCCAACGCCAGGCAGAGAGTGTCTAAGAACCCTCACATTGGGCACCCTCCCTCTACCTGCCAGATTTTCTCAGAAAGGGAAGGGTGAATTTCCCTGACAAGACTCAGGAAAGGGCTTCTTCCACCCCATTTCGTCAGCCTCAGCATCCCTCTGTAAGGCAAGATTCAGATGATACAACTGGAGACAGAGCCAGGGCCAGGAAGGTCCAAAAATCCCCTGAAGGGTGTCCCGGCAGTGAGATGAGATGATTTATTTCAGGTGCCTTACAAAACCATCCATCATCATTTCTCTCATTTCTGCTCTGCTCTGCTTTCTCTGTGACCTATCTGTCAGGCTCTTTTCTTATCCAGATCTGTTTCCTCATCAGCCGTTTTAAAGGTTGGACTAAGGGGCCTCTGAAGCTCCTTGTCCAGACTCAAATCTGTAACCCCTGGGACTCTACAGGTGTAACCGTGGACAAGTCACTTTATGTCCAGGGGCCTGCCTCATCTCATAAGTAAACCAAGGGGGTTAGACCAGCTGTCTCTCCAGCTCTGGATCTTATGGGTGTAGAGGGTGATTATTAGGGAGGGGAGAACCAGGCCATTCTGAGGTGCCTTCCTCAGGTCTGTTCCTTTCCTAGGTCTGTGATCTATCTTATCTGCCTTGGGAATCAGCGAGAGCACTGTCCATGAGACACAAGGTGTCTTCTTTCTCTTCCCTTCAGGCCATGGTCAGAGCACTGGGTAAACATGATATTGATTGCCAGTGATTTCCATTCTGGATTTAGCCTGGATCACCTGGGCTCACCTCTGGCCACCAACTCCCCCCCCCCCACCTTAAAAAAGCCACCTCTTCAAATGCACCTCCTTTCTTTAGAAAGGGAGTGGGCTGTAACTTCATCATGTTTCATACACAGTTAGATGGAGTTACTACGTCAATTGGTTTTGCTCCAATTGTTTTTCTTTCTTATAAGGGATGAGCCACAATGGGGTTGGGGTAGGTGAGGTGGAGTATATTCAGAAATGACTGTGATGAAGAGCAAAGGCATCACTACCATTTTAATTAGAAAACAAACTCATCTCCCCTCCCTCCCAACCTCAGTTCTCCCTCTTCACCTGGGGTCTGGGTTTCCACCCTGTAAACCTTCCTGGGAGTTAGTGGGTCTAGGCTAGACAATGGCACCTACCCTGTCTCTCCTGGCTAAATCTGTTCCCTTTTTTTCTTGTCTCACTAACAAGGGACATCAGAGGGAGTGAGGATGGCCCAGTGCAGCCCAGCCCCACTGCTGTGAACAGAGCTCAGTGACTACAGGGTGTGGGAACGGCTGTCTGTGTTTTCTTCTTGTTCCTTTATCAAGCCCCATGTTGTCTGATCATTCCTCCTCTCTTGGATAGCATAATTCAGCATCCTGGATTGAAAACCGAGGAAAATAGGAAAGAGAAGGGCCCTGCTCTCAGAGAGCCCCTGGTCTGATGGGGGAGACACAAGGCCCTGCCCTCAGGGAGCAAGACTGTGAAAGGGGGAAAGATGATATAGTTCAGGGTAGCAGCAGGTTGTTGTCCAATGGAGACTTGGACCCTGCTGTGTCTCATGTTAAATGTACCCCTCCCCCAATTCTGTTCTACCCAGGGCTCCTGGATCAGGGTAAATAGAATCAGGAAGGATGAAGTGGTACTTCCCTCTGATTCCTCACTCTCGGCTCTTTTTTCTAAAGGGAACAAATTGGCACTCACATCTTCCTCCAGACATCCTACTGATTTTCTGCCTTCCTCTCACTCTGCTAGGCACAGAGGATGTTCCTCTTCCTCAGTGGTCACCCTCATCCTTCCCCTCTTCCACCCCTGATAGACATTCCAACACACGTCTACCCTTGAAGAAGGGAGGTCCAACCAATAACGGGGGAAAGATGTGGGTGGTATATTCTGGAGTCCATAATCTGACCAAAGCAGCCCCAACCCCATGCCAGTATGGGCTGTGTCTCCAGCAGAGGAGCCATGCACATTCCCCCACCAGTTTCCTTGTGGCCAATGCCTGTGTTTGTAAATAGCCAGTGGGATTAAAGGTCAGTCTAGCACTGGGATAAGGGTTCGGTCTGTAGCTGGTGAACAAGCTGGCTGCTCGGGACCTCAGTCCCACCAGGCCTATGCTCTGGGTCTGCACCTCAGGGAGGATGCCCCCAAGGAAGCTCCATGAAGCGGGCATTTAGAGGTTCCCCTGAGGTCCCAAGGACAGAGCTCCTCCCATTCTCCAAAGGGCACTGGCCTAGGACTCCAGAAACCTGAGTTCTAGTTCTCTGATTCCCTTGCAGTGGGACCTAGTCCGTCATTTAAACCTGAAGCCCATGTGTCTCTTCCCTAATCCTGAGGGCTGTAACTAAGGCAGGGCAATCGGGTTTTGGCCCAGGTTGTCATATCTGGACGGGGCTGGAGGACATTGTGGTCAATGTCCTCCAAAAGAGCTAATTAATTAATTATACTAGGATGCTACCAATTTCTTCCCAGACTTTTGCCTGGCCTCCTTAACAGCTGGGGGCCTAATTCATGATGTTCACCCTGAGGGCAGTTTCTGGCATTTGCTCTGGGCTATGGCTTTGCACATCCTCATTCTAGAAGATCAAGGGTTCTTAACCCTTCTTAGAATCATGTTTTGTAATGGATGAAATGCATAGGATTTCAAAGGAATTCAATTACATCAAAGTATAGTTATTTTTAAAAAAATGTAATATATGGATACCAGATTAAGAACCCCTGTTGTAGAGCACTGATGCCCGAAGTAGGGGCAGTCATCTCCCGGGAGCCAACGGTTGCTATGAAGGTTTCATGGAGACCAGTAACTTTGAGAGTGGGGGGCCCATTGATTCTGCCTGGTATCTTCCATCTAGGTCAGTAGTGAAACCTCTGGTAAAATGGAAATACTAATCTCTCATAAGAGATCTCTAATAGGATTTCGAATCATCACAAGATAGAACTGAAGGAGCCTGGAGAAAATGTGATGAGTAGGGCTGTTATTCACAGACTCTCTTAGTTCTGATTTCCCCCGCCAGGGGCTGTTTGGAGCAGGAGCTGGGAGCAGGTAAGAAAGAGAAAGTTTGACTGCTTCTAGTCTAAGACTGTTGTTCTCCCAGAACTCACCTCATCCAGATGTGACAAGGAGTTAGGGGAAGGGAGGAGGTCCTGACCCTGGCCCCAGGTTCCTCAAGGGGGCTCCCAGACAGATGGACGGGGTGGGGGGACAGAGGAAGGGCAGCCAACAGACAGGTGCAGAGGACCTTGGGGCACCATTTGGATGGGAGCGGTAAGGGTGAGGGAGTCACCGCTGTGGGACCCTCTTTGGGGGTCTGTGTGATTGGGCAATGCAATGGGCTTCTGAGAGGAGGTAGCGTTTTCTGTCTTTGTTTAGGGGGGGTTACATTGACAGGCAGGCAGTGTCTTGTGAGAGGGTTAGGAGAAGCCTGGGGGATGCATTGGGGGAGAGCAGGAACTCCCCTCAGGCTGAATGCTCATATCACTACTGTTGTCTTCCCTCCCACTCCCCCAGAAATCAAATCAGCATTTATTAAGCACCTATTGTGTGCCAGGCACATTAAGTGTTGGGAACACCCCCAAAAAGGCAAAAACACTCCTCCCTTCAAGAAACTCCCATTCCAATAGAAGAGACTACCTGGTAATGATGAGGTATAGCCATGATAAATCCCGAGTATGTAGGAGCGAATATCAGAAGGAAGAATGGGGGGCGGGGAGCAGGGGAGGATGAGGAAGGCTTCCTTCCGATGGTGGGACACTAGGCGATGGAGATAAGGACCCGGGGCAGCCAGTGAAGGCAAAGACAGAGCTGGGAGACCGGGGGTCACTGGATCAGAAAGTGCCGGAAGGGTAATCGAGTGGCAGACGCCTGGGAGGGGTGGGAACGGGAGGCCAGGAGCCCTGATCCCTGCTCTGGTGGCCCCCTCCTTTGGTCACAGCAAGCTCAGCCCCACTCTCCTCCCAAGAAAGCCACACCGAGGCGCTGATTGGCTTGTCTGTGCCCAGCTCCAAGCTCTGGTCCCTGCCGCCCCTTACAGGGCAACAAAGCCACCGCTGACTGACTGGAGGGAGGGATGAGAGGAGTGAGGATCAGCCATGAGGCTGCCCCCTGCTCCATCCCCCCCCAACCGCTCTGGGTGCAGGGAGGCCAAGGAATGCTGCCCATGGGGCATTGCCCCCTTGTCCTGCATGGACATGAGGGTGTCGTGTGTGTGTGTGTGTGTGTGTGTGTGTGTGTGTGTGTGTGTGTGTGGCTATATACTGGAGCCCTTAGGGTCACCCTTTGCATCTCCTCTATTTTCTAAGAACATGTATGGCAGGGGGCTCCCTTCTCCCTGCTTTGTCCTTTGTCCTTCTGGACTTCCTGGATGTGGGGACAATGAAGCCCAGGAAGGGAAGGGGAGAGATAGTTCTGTATCCCCTGAAAGTCAAAGCGTTCCAGGGCACTACTGCTGCCATGGGCTCAGCTAAACTCGGGGAGGGGTGGTAGAGCAGGGAAAACCACAGCCTCTACAGGCCTTCAGGGACCCCTGTTTAGTTAGGGGGAGACAAGGTATTACAGAATGGAGAAGATGAGAGTTGAATTGCAAAGCATTGATTGGGAGCTAGGGAGAGAATCATAGCCAGCATTTTCAAAGTGAGTCTTAAAAGAGAGTCAGTGAAGGCTTCTGGAAGAGGTGGGACTGAAGTATGGGAGACAGGCCAGGGAAGGGAGGAGGCCCTGTCCTGCTGGGAAAGCAGCAAGGATGAGCAGGCTGAAGAAGTGTGGCTCATACCTTGGGTTCTTAGGGACCCCACATTTAGAGCTGGGAGGAAGAATAAACCTCAGAGGCCATCTCTCCCGTCCAGCCCTCTCACTATACAGAGGAAGGAACTGAGACCAAGGGAAGCATCAGAGGCAGGATCTGAACCTAGGTCTCCTTGACTCCAAGCTCCAAGGCACTGGTCAGGAGATGGTCACGCTGCCCAGCTCAGGACCCGGATCTGTGAGTGTCAACTTGTCATTCTCACTGTGAGCCAAGCTTGGCTTAGTAGGTCTGTGCTCAGGAAGGTGGTCAGCACTGCCCTCAGGGAGGTCCTGGGCACGTGCAGAAGCCCCTGACCTCTCCCCCAGGAGACTCTATCTTGTTCCCTTCCTTATTAGAAACGGAAACTCCATGAGGGCAGTTCTGAGGGAGTTTTTTAATGTTGTTTGTTTTATTTCTGATTTTATTTTTCCTTTCCTTCTATCCCCAGCACTGAGCACACTGCCTGGCACAGAGTAGGCACTTTAGTGCTTGCTGACTGACAGGTCTGTCTAATGGAGGAGACACAGCCCTTTTGCTGGGGACACCCCCATCTGATATACCTCACTCAAGCAGGGAGACAAGTCTCTGACCTTAGAAAGCCCCTGGTCTGAGGGAAGAGAAAAAGAGACCAACACAAGAAAAGGACAGAGAAACATTTAGAAGGAATGAATAAGCACCTGTGCTCACTCTCCCTCCCCCTCCTTCTCCTCTCTCTCCCCTTCTCTCTCTCTCCCTCTCCCCCCCCCCCCCCTGTCTCTCTCTCTCTCCAAAAGGAGGCATATTCTCCAGTGGCTGGAGGAGTAATGGAGGAAGGTGGGATCTTAGCAAAGGCAAGGAAGGCTCCCTAGAACAGGCAGTTTTCAGCAGGATTTGAAAGGAGAATAAAAAATGTTGTTAGAAAGGAGGAAACGGGCCATCCAAGGCCAGGGGCAACGAAGGGTATGAGCCAAGATTAAGGGGCTGAATCCTATCTAGATATGTCCTTGGCTGTCCAGTGGTCAACATCAGAAACAGATAGGGTTTTTATCAGTGGAAATGACATGTAGGAAGGGGCATGACCGTCTGCTATATTTGAAGACCATGGGGCCTTTCCATCTGACTTGCTTCTTAGATGTTTTCTCCCTTTATTGGAATGTGGCTTCTCTAAGAACAGGGGCTTTCTGACCTTTTTCCTGATAACCTCTGTGTTAGTACTGTTTGGTTAAATAATGCTTCTTCATTCGCATGGGAGAAGAAGGTCTGCGCAAGTTTTCAGCTTTACACAAAGGTTAACTGGGTAACTCGGGCTAGGTTATTTTTCTCCAGGTCTTAGCTTTCTCTTCTGTAAGAAGGGAACCTGCCAGAGGTCATTCCATCTCCAAGATCTATGAAATCTAAGCCAACTTTATAAAGCATCATTATTTTCTTTATCAGAAATAAATCAGGAACTCATAGAAATAGAAAGGACCTTAGAGGTGGTCTGATCTAACCCTCTCATTTTACAGTTGAGGAAACTGAGGCTGAGAAGGTGGTTTGCAAGAGGTCCCACAGGAAGCAGTGGCAGCCACTGGAACCTTCCAGGAAATCCAGGACCCTTTTCATCCATGTCATTTTCGTGACTACCTAATCTCAGAGGTACTTGGTAACCCGCGGTAGCTTTGTCCCTCCATCCCTGTTTGGGGCAGGAGCCAGTACTGTCTTTGGTGAAGCTCCCTGCCTCCTGCCAGAGATGGGCTCCCACGGGCGCTTCTCCGCCCTAATCTCCTAGTCACTGAAGCCGACTCAAAGGCTGAAGGTCTTTTTTTCTTTGGTGTGGCTTTATTTTGTTTTGTTAGGACGAGGTAAAGGGTGGAAGAAGGGAAGGAGAAAGGGGAGAAGGGGAGACCAAGGTGTGTGTGCGTGTGCGTGTGGGGGGGGGGGGAGGGTTGCTTCTCCCAGAGTTGCAGTGCCAAAATTGTCCACCAGGTGGGGATATAGGGCAAAGAGTGAGAGGACCGGGGAGCAAGGCGGTGAGATTTCGCTCCCCAAACCTCAGTGCGCCACAAACACATCGAAAGCACCCAGACATCTTATGTACACGCGCATCCAGACCCGAGCACACATGCCCAGGCACAGACACACCGAGGGCCATGGAAGAAACAGACAGACCGACAGACACAGACAGACACAGACACAGACACAGGCACGCACACGCACATCAGACCTTCCATCCTCCCCGCCGGCCCCCTCCTCTCTCATCCATAGCTCCAAAGCAGAGGCAACGCTGGTGTCTGGATTCGAGAGAGAAAGGTGTGAAGGGGCATCCAAGCCAGTTTACACCGCACACGCGCGCGCACACACGCACATACTCACACACACACTCCGCACACATATCCACCGCAGATACTCCCCCCCCATCCATTTACACCATACAGACCTGCACGTTACTCCCATTGTAGAGGGGGGAGTTGGAGCACAGTCTTGTTTTGGCACAATCTTGGGGCGCCAGCGAGGAATGGTTGGAAAAGGAAAGGGGAGGGGTTCCTGGAGGGAGGAGAGCCCCCTCCCCATATTGGACAGACTCAAGTAGAAGCCGCCTTTTCCGCCTCTGCGGCGCGCACACACGCCCCGCACCGCTCCACACGTTCCAACCGCAGGGGCACACATGTTGCGCACACACGTGTCACTCACACACTCTCCCCCTCCGGCCCCCCCCACTGCCCCTGGGCAGCCAGCGCGGGAAGGTGGCGGCCCCTTTCGGAGCGTGTTTATTTACCCATTTGTATCAATGAAGGCTTGTGCCCCGGGGCTCCGCCCGCCCCGCCCCGCTCCCGGACTCGGCTGGAGCGCCCAGACCAGCCCGCCTGGCTGCAGGTCCGACGTGCGTCCCGCCGGCGCCCGGGCGGGGGCGGGGGGCAATCCCCGGTCACCCCGGGGCTCTCGCCACCCCTTTTCAGCTCGGAGAACAGAGCCGCGAATCGAGGGCACTCTCTCCCAGGAGTGGCTGTCGGGGAGGGGGGTTCCCCTATCTCCACGCGCCTGTCCCCCGGCCGCCGTGGTAGGGGGCTCTAGTCTCAGGGCAGGGGTCTAGGGACCAAGAGATCACCACTCGGGCTGAGTGGGCGTCCTGGTGCTAACGTGAGGTGTGTGTGTGTGTGTGGGTTTGTATATCTGTCTTTTCGTCTTAGGTGCGGAGCTCAGCGCAAGGCGGACGCGCGGCCCGGACAGCTGACGGAGGACGGATGGACAGAGAGGGCCAGGGAGAGGCGAACTGAGTTTGATCCTCCAGCCGCTACAAGTGGGTCTCCGGCAGGCAGGCGGGCGGGCGGGCGCGCGTCCAACACTCACACGCTCCCGGGCCGCCGGGCCCGGCCTCTCACCACGCCTCCGGCTTTGTAAGAGTGGGGGGGGGGCGAGGCGGGCGGAGAGGGGGAGGGGGAAGGCTGGCGGAGGGGGGAGACTGGCTGAGCGCCCACGGCGCAGCCTCCCGCCCCTATATAAACACACGCATCGCCTCAAATCACATTGAGAAGCTTTTAAAACCACCAGCCCTGAAATCCTGCCTCCTGCTTTATTTCTTCTTCTTTTTTTTTTCTCTTTTCCCTCTTTCTCCCCTTCCCCCTCCCCCTTTTCCCTAGCAGCAAGTCCAGAGACGAGAGACACAATCCCGCGGACTGCCTGCCTTTGCTGATTGATACAATAACCCAGCTCGGCTTCTCCACCGCCCGCCCCCCAACCCCACCCCGCCTCACCCCCTCCCTCCTTCCCTCCCACCGGCCCGCGCCTCCTCCTCCGTCTCCTCCTCCCCTCGGGCTCCGGCTCCGGCTCCGGCTCGGGCTCGGGCTCCGGCTCCGGCTCCGGCTCGGGCTCCGGCACCGGCTCCGGCTCCGGCTCCGGCTCGGGCTCCGGCTCCGGCTCCGGCTCGGGGTCGGGCTCGGGCTGTTCTCGGCGTCCGTCTGGTCCACGCCGCGCTCGCTGCTCACTCCGTCTCGTCCGCTCTGCTCCTCACTTCTGGCCGCAGTCGCTGCAGGCGCGCCCCGGCAGCATTTAGAGGCTGGGGCACCGCATTAAAGTTTGAACAGATACAGAGTCGGGGGGTAGGTCCCCGCATTTCCCAAACCATCATTTCCCTTCCTCTTCCCCCCAAAAGTTTTGGGGCTCTCCGGTGATTTGGAGGTCTGGGGGAGACATCCTCTCCTTTCCTCCTTAATTAGAATTTTTAAATTTTTTCCTCCTAAATTGGAATTAAAAACAAATCCTTTGGACGAATCGATTGCACTGAAATTTTGCATTTTTGTTTCATCTTATTTTTTGCCTTTCCCCCTGAGCGAGGGGGAGGGGTCCGCCGGCCCAAGTTTTCCCAAGTTCACCAAGCGTGGTGCTTGGAGAGAGAGCGGGCGAACTTGAGCGCTTTGTCCTTAGTCCAGTCCCCGCCTCGGCCCCCTCAGCTGTCCCCCACCCCCCCATAAAGGAACACAAAACAAAGTTACACTTTGAGTGGCCTCGGGTTTTTTTTTTTTTAGGCAGAATTTTTTCTCCCCTCTAGATCCCCTCTGAGACTTCAGGTTCTTTCTTCCCAGTCCCACCCCCTCCTCTGCCTTCTCTGCATCTGGGGAGCGAGCGAGGGACCCCACACCGCAGCCCCATTTCCGGCTCCATCCTTTCCCTTTGCTCCCCTCCCCCACCGCCTCCCCTCCTCTCCCCTCCCTCCCAAGCTCTTGGAGCCAGCCAGCGAACCAACCAAAAATATGCTCTTTGAGGGGTTTGATCTGGTCTCGGCTCTGGCCACCTTCGCCGCCTGCCTGGTCTCGGTGACTTTGCTCTTGGCGGTGTCCCAGCAGCTGTGGCAGCTGCGCTGGGCAGCCACCCGGGACAAGAGCTGCAAACTGCCCATCCCTAAGGGCTCCATGGGCTTCCCTCTGATCGGCGAGACGGGTCACTGGCTGCTCCAGGTAAGGGCACGAGCGCGGGCTCCCCCCCTGTTCAGACGCGTCCCAGCCCACGGCCGCAGCCCGGGAGGGAGTGCTGTCTTGCTTCGGGGATGGTTGGGCGCTTAGGTTTGGGTTTAGGGGCATTGGGGAGGGAGATTCACATTCCTTAGGAGGAGGCACTGAAGAGCATGCTGGTCACGAAAGGTGGGCAGGCTGACAGGACAGCGCAGGTGGGAGGGTGGCAAGAGGTAAGGAGGGAATGGGGTGCTGCTGAAGGGGGGAAGGGGAAACGTGCATGCCCACTTGGCAGTCTTCTGGCAATGTGGCGGAAGGTTAGACTGACCGCTGGGGAGTCCTATGGGTAGCGAGCCAGGGCTGCTCTGGGACCTGGTGCTGGGCGAAAGTGAATCTCCCTGGCTGTGGGGGGGGGAGAGTTCTAGAACCTCAAATCCTGGTATCCCCAACTCTTCCAAAAACCATCTGCGAGAGTGGAGCAGGTGTAGACAGTTGACCCTCATAGAGGGGGGATGTGTCTATATGGCAGTTCAGGTGGGAGTCCTTCAATGGGGCGAGTGTGTGGCTTTTGGCTGTCGAAGGAGAAACCCCCTAACTCGAGCTCATCTGTCTTCTACCCACCTGCCTCTTCGATGCTCCTTTGCCTACTGTCTCTGGTCCCCACACTGCCGCGGCTGCGGCTGGGCCGGGCCGAGCCGGGCTGGACTAGGGGCGCAGAGCGGGTAGAAAGGAAGGAGAGGAGACTCGAGCCAGCCTGCCCAGGAGGACTTGTCTCTTTAAGGAGGGGGCCGGGTCCTGGCAGCTGGCTCAGCTTGGCCAGGTAAAGCTCGCATTCTGAGAGAGAGAGTGTGTATGTGTGTTTGTGTGTGTGTATGCCTACGTACACGAAAGGAAAAGTGACAAGCTGGGGAAGCCCGGGGCACGCGGCTACCTGTTTGGAAAAGTTTCTTCTGTTTATTTATCTTAAAGAAATGGGAGGGCGGCGAGGTTAGTTAAGGCTGTCCAAGGAAGACCTGGGCAGAGAAGGAAGGCACTGTTGGCCGATGTGTGATTGTGGAGCTCAGCGTGTGCTCCCGGTTTAGCCTCAGAAATCCCGCAGCCCCAAGATCCTTTTGGTATCTGGGCTTGGAGTGGGGGGTGGGGAACAGGGACTGGACTCCGAGGTATTGTGGAGATTAACCGGAATTAACCTGGTTAAGTGCTAGACAATAGATATTGCAAAGTGATACCCCCTTTGCAGCCAGCCGTCCCGTCCCTCGGAGTGGGGGTGAGGAACGGGAGCTTAAAGAGTCAAATAGAAGGTTGTGTGGAAGGGGTTGGGGAAGATTGAGAATGCAGAAGTGAAGCTGACCTGAAACCAACCAGCGCGTAGATTTCTTCCTATGGCGCTGGAGAAAAGTGGGGAGCGGGGGTGCTATGCCTGCCTTGGTAGAGAAGAGTCTGGTTAAAACGGGAAAACCAGCTTGGAAATAGCCCGTTTTGGCCATTCTTCAGGTAGATCAAGTGAGGGAAAGGTCCGGGGCGGGGGAGACCATCTTTTACACTCCACTAGACCTCCTTCGCCCTGTCGGGTCACTCCTTCTGAGGGAGGGGCACTCTGCTTGTCTCCTCCATTCCTTTAGCGAGAGTTGTGTGTGAGTGCTCCCGCGCATTTGACACAATCCACTCGAGACCGTCAAGGAGGCTCGGCAGCCTCTTAGTCCCTCTCCCTCCCACCTGGGCCGCGCAGAAAGGGTTAATGCCGGCCGACTGGGATTTTTTGGCCGCTAAGTTAGGAAATAAAATTTCAGAACCCGAAGAGGCCGCATCGGCAGGCTCCCTCCGTGGTCTGACGGAGCTGCGGGGTTCCAAATCACATCCTAGACTCTCCTGTTCCCCCCCCTCCCCTGCCAGTAGCCCCCAGCCCCTCCGGGGGGGGAGTCACGCAAACTGAGAGGGCAGAAGGGGTGCCTGCGGGCCAGGTCCGAGCGAGGGCGCGGGAGGTGGCAGCGGCGCCCAAGGGGTTAACGGGTGCCCTGGTGAATCGGACCATTATGTTTTTCGGGGTCATTTGTCAGATTTTTTACGGGGGTCCCTCCAAGGGCTCTCCCTTTCCACTGAGCGCCATCTAAACAGAGCCCCGAGCTAAAAATACAACATTTTTGTATAAATTGGACTCGCGGCTGGAGTGGCCGCCCCGATGAAAGTCCTCTTTGTGGAGGCAGGCAGTGGAAACGGCGGACAAATAAGTCTTTATTAATGCCACCAAAAGCGCACTTTAATTATAGTTAAGCAGATCAGAGGCGAAGAACGGGGGGGGGGGAGGAGAGGGGAGGGAGAGAAGGCGCTCTCAGGAAACTCACAGCTCTAATGCGAGGAAAAAAGAGGGACCTCCCAAAATCCACTGTGGCCCCCGCCCCATGCAGCGTGTCCCTCTTATCAAGGCAGAGCTCTGAAATGAGTCGCCACCCAGGCGATGGGGGGGGGGGGGCAGTACGGAGTAGACGGAGGAGGGAGGGGCGGGGGCCACTACCCAGAGTCCCTCCCCCAGGAGGCCCCGAAGCTTCGGGCCCCCAACCTCTCCTGGGCCAGCGGCCTGCACTGGGGCCTCGCGAGCTTCCCCAGCTTTCTCTTCCCTCCCGCCCTCGCTCTCCAGACGGCTCCCGCGCGGCGCGGCCTCGCTTCGCCCCTCTGCAGAAGGCCATGTGGAAAAGTGATTGAGAAGTCCTGGCTAGGTAGGGAGGCTGCAGCCCAGCCTGGAGCCAGGGTTCTAGACTTGCGTGCTGCGTGCGTGTGTGTGTGTGTGTGTGTGTGTGTGTGTGTGTGTGTGTGTGTGTGTGTGTGTGTAGGTTTGGGTGTGTGTGTGTGTGTGTGTAGGTGTGGGTGTATGTGAGAGACAGTCACACAGACATACTGATTTCTGAACTTCTTTTTCCTTGAAAGAAAGAAAAGTGAGGAGGGGGCAGGGTGAGGTGAGACGGAGAGCTCTCGGGGATCGCTAGGGGTTTATAGAAAGATGCTGGCCTTATACCCTCCTCCTTCCCCCTCGTTGGGGCCATTGGGTGGGGGTGGAGGGATCTTAAGCCCCAACACGACCACCTCAGTTGGGGAGGAAAGGAAGGTAGACAGGCAATTTCCCTCCGGTGACCCGGACTGAGTGTTAACGGATTGGGGGTGGGGGGAAGGGGAGCCGACAGTGGCCAACGTCAGACCGAGAGAGGAACTCTGCTCGCCTCGTAGCCCCCCGCCCTTCGGAAATTTTGGTGGGTTTCCTGTCATTCCGAAGTAAACCCGCCCCACCCCCCCATTCCAGGCAGCCCGGTCGGGGTCGTCCCAATTTACTGCCCGCCACCCCCTACTCTAGGCCCAGACGGCTGGGATCGAGTTACCTGCAGTCCCAGCTCGCTAGCCCCTAACGCCACCCCGCCCCGCCCGGCCGCGTAATCGCCCCCTAATTAACCCACAGTCGACAAAACCACTTCTGTGTCTGGCTTCCGCGGCGACCCGGCCCCGCTCCACCCCCTCCTCAGCCCCCTCCTCCCCTTCTCTGCTCCGTCCCCTAGCAGGGGCTCCACGGTCCGCCCCGTCCCGATTCGCTTCGGATCCGCCTGGGAATCCCGCCCGGCGGCGGCCCCGGAGTCCTAGGGCGGCGAGGAACACTTTTCTATTACGGTTATGTTCTGAAATAAATTTATTTATTATTTCAGCGGCCATAAACCACCCCGAAGCCCTGCCGCCTTCCAGAATGCGCCGGCAAGACGGCGGATGACATCATATTAAAATACCGAGAAAAAAATTAAAATTATATATGTATATATATATATATATACATATATATATATATATATATTTTTTTTTTTTTTGCCAAGCGCAGAAATCCTCCCCACCCCGACACCCCCTCCCTACCCTGCTCCCGAGCGGCCGCGCGGGGAGGAGGGGACAGTGCGCAGCTATAAATAGGCGCTGGCCATTGGCCATCCGGCGGGGAATCGCCAGCCCGTGGACAGGAGCCTGGAAAGATTTATTCTAAGAGTGGATGAGGCGGGTTGGGTCGGGCTGGAGATGGGGAGGGGGGGGGACCGGCTTCGGGCGGGGCGGGGCCGTTCCGGGTCCCGCTGGGGCTCGCGGCTCCGCACATCCCCCGAACAGTTTTGAGAGCCGCAGTTAAAAGCCGGGGGCCAGGGGAAGGGGGGGGTGCAGAGAAAATATTATCCGACTTAGTGCCAACGGGCTGCGCGTCTCCACTTATTACCACGGAGATTATGATGTCTTTTCCAGTCCGTGTTTGAAAAAAATAAAGTAAGACGTCAGTGATAGAGAGGAGAGAAGGCAGGGGAGGGCTGGAAGGGCAAAAAGCAATTCTTTTGGAGATCCAGAGGATCCCCCTCGTCCCTGAAGGCCAGAAAGGGGGGAGGGGTCAATGGAATTTCTTCTCTCACTACCCTCGGCACACATCATCCAGGATGAACTTGGAGACAGGAAGACCCGAGTTCAAATCCTGTCTCCTACATTTAGTAGCTTGTGGTTCTCACTTAACCCCTCTCAGCCTCAGTTTCCTCGTCTGAAAAATTAATAACAGCACCCAAGGAGCCAAGAACCAAATTAGATAGCGTGTGTAAAATATTTGGGGAACTTTAAAGCGTTACACAAAATAGTCCTTAACCGTCTTCTTCGGAGTTCTCCACCCCACCCCCAGCGGTGTTATGACGCTTATCATCTGGGTGATATTGGACATCAGTTTATTTCTAGGGGCCTCAGTTTCCTCACCTGTAAAATGTGGGGATCGGACAAGACGGTCCCCAGGTCTCTTACATTTCTAGATACTGTAGATACGTTTGCTTAAAAGAAAAAAAGTTTCCCTGATTGACCTGGAAATGACCCTCTGCTTCTCTGTCCCCCTCCCGGGGCCCATCCACCCCAGGGCTCCTGCTTCCAGTCGTCCCGGAGGGAGAAGTACGGCAACGTATTCAAGACCCACTTGTTGGGGCGGCCGCTGATCCGAGTGACCGGCGCGGAGAACGTGCGCAAGATCCTAATGGGCGAGCACCACCTGGTGAGCACCGAGTGGCCGCGGAGCACGCGCATGCTCCTGGGCCCCAACACCGTGGCCAACTCCATCGGCGACGTTCATCGCAACAAGAGAAAGGTAAAGCTCTTGGCCGGCCTAGGCTTTCCTGGTGGCCAAGCTCGATTTTCTGTTACGTTGGTTTCATTTTCAGTTTTCCAGAGCCCTCTTACTTTCCACGCCCTCTTCATCCCGCGACCAATCATCTAAACGATGGCTGATCTCCCTCTATTCTCGCATCCTCCCCACCCCCCATTGGGGAGGGGAAGGTTTCTTGCTACCTTGGGCAAATCAACATTTCTCTGGGCCTCAGTTTCCCCTCTTGCAAAATGAAAGCTTTGCCTTAGATGGTGGCTTCTGGGGATCTTAGGAGAATGTGCAGAAGAGCTCTGTCCTCTTCCAGTACAAAATCCCTGGATTCTCTGGGCGGAGCTCCCTCCACCTCAGTCCCTTATAGGCCCTTGGCGCACCACCCCCCCTTACCTGCTCCGTCCAGGTTCAGGTCCTTCCTTCCCTGTACCCTTCAGGGAGTTTGGCGGGGTTAGTAGCCCGGCCCCTTTCTCCCTAGCGCTCTCACTCTCTCGGATCGCACTCTGGTGACAGGGACACATCACCCCCTTCTCTCTCCCCCCACCATTCCCAGCCTGAGCTGCGTGGCGCCTTCCTCACCCTCCTCCTGCCCCCTGGCGGCCGGTGGGACCCCGGATCCTTCCCTATCCCTCCCCCAGACGTCTCTACCTCAACGGGAGAGAGGGGGAGAGCCGGGGGACCGCCAATGCTTCGGGTGGGGTTGTCTTTGGCGCTTTTGTGTCTTTTGATAGGTGCTGGGGAGGTGGGGGGGCAGCGAGGGAGGGGTTCAAGCTTGAAGGATGGGGTGGGAGCAGGGTAGGGGAGCCCAAACTCGATGCAGTTGCCTCGTTTCAAGGTTCGGGGTCAGAGGCTCGAGGTTCCGAGGATCCCAAACTCAAAACATTGCATTCCATCTGACATTCCATTGAGGAATTTAAAAGAGCGATGCTGGGCTGGGGGGAGGGGGGTGGCCGCATGGAGCGAACGGGGATCCGGCCCCCTCCGGGCACGCACCCGCACCTTGGAGACAGGAGCAGAACTCGGGCGCAGAGAAAGGTTCCCCCGAAAGGATGTGGGGGGCAGCCCTGAGGGCCTCCCTTTCCTGGCTGGCCCCAGGGCCCTAACCGGGAAAGGAAAGTAGAGGAAGATTTCAGAGCTTGGAGTTCCACAGCCCGCCCTGCCACGCTCTCCCGCCTCCTCCGGCTGCTTGCGGAGGCAGCCGCCTCAGCGTCTCCCCGGGGTCCGCCCCGTGGCACGTGCTGTTTGAACTGCAGTAACCCCAAAGCTGAGCCCTGAGCGCCGCCCCCAACTTCCTTTCTTAAAGCTGCCAGGGAGACAGACGGCTGGACACGCCCCCACTTCCCACCTCTACCTCCAAGTCCGGGGTTCACTGGGTCCTCACCCAAGCTGGGAGCAGGCAGCTGAGGAAAGAAGCTCCGAGTTAATGTGCAGAGTTTGGGAGTTGAGGCAGCCTTCTTCTTGGAATCAGCTTCTAGATCTCAGCTGGAAGGGACCTCAGGGACCAGAGCCCTAGCTCCCCTCCCGCCTTCTCTGTCCAGGCCTCAGTTTCCTCATCTTCTAAATGAGGGAGTTGAAGGAGTTGTCCTTTGAGGTCCTTAAGGAATGAGAATGTGAAAGCACGTGGGACGTTGTTATTAATAGAGCGCAACTCAATTCAGGTCACCAAGCCCTTATTGAGAGCCTACCGTGTGCTAAGCATTGTGGACAAACAAACAAAATTAGACAATCAGTCCTTGTCCCAAGCCACGGGCATTTTAGACTTTTAAAATTGTAGTATTTTGTCCGGCTTTCTTTCCATCCATTCCTCGGAGCATTTCGTTTCAATCTGCAAGCCTTTTTAAAGAGAATACTGTGTGTCAGGTGCTAAAGATACAAAGTATATAAGGGAAGATACAGAATCAAGGAACTTCCCCTTGGGCAGGGAGGGAGACCACAATGTTTAGATACACTAGCCAGATGGATACACCAGATATTTACACAGAAAAATACAAGATTCCTGGAGTCCCAGGAGAAGGGGAGGGGGGCCTTTCTTCATCCCCTTTAATTGTTAATGCCTTTCCTCTGTTGATTGTCTCCAGTTTATTCCACATAGATCTTGTTTGTACATGATTGTTTGAGCCTCGTCTACCCCATTAGACAGTCTTTTGTCTTTCTTTGTATCTTCAACATTGAGTATAGTGCCTGCACGTATGACTTAATAACTTGGTGAGATCCTGGTAGCAACAGGGCTTTGGAGTCAGAGGGCATGGGTTCAGAACCTACTTCTCTGCCCAAGACGACCTGGGATCATTGGATGTTTCCAAGCCTCAGTTTCTTCATTTAGAAAATGGGGATAATAACGATCAGCATCTCACTGAGTTGTTGTAAGGAATCAAAGAAACCATGTTTGTAAAGGCCTACAAACCTTAAAGCTCTTGGGGTCTCTGGTGTGGGCATTTCCCCAAGGTGATCACATATAGCAAGATCTATATGTGGCAGTGTCTTCGCAGAGGGAACCTTTAATCTAGTAGAAGCAAGAGATCAGGCAAGCAGGCCCAGGCACAGAGATCTCAGATCTGGAGATGGATAGAACAAAGATGTGTAATTCTTTTTTTTTTTTGAACAGTTAACATTTTATTTTAATCATACATGTTATGTTTAAATAATCAGCAATGCATCTTTATGATATCAAAGATAAGATTATTTAAAAATTATTACGATTTCTATACAACTTGAAACTGTTGCTTTTGTAAGCAAATTATATTAGGTATTTGAGTTTTGTGTTTTGTGTCTACTTAAAACCAACTGTAAGGATGTGTAATTCGTAGAATCCTCAGTCCAGAGCTGGAAGATATTTCTGAGATCAGTGTTATATAGATGAGGGAGTGGAAGTTATTTACCCAGGGTCATGCTTCTAATAAGGAAGGCCACCATATAAACCCAAGTAATATGTTATACCACTTACTAAGTGAATAAGAAATGGGAACCAAGTATTGAAAGAAAAGGGAGACCCCACAGGAAATCAGAGGCAACTTCCTGGAGGTGCTCTTTGGACCATTGCCCAGTTCCTGATGCCTGTTCATGCAGTAGACCTTAGGAAACTGTGTGAAGAGTTCCTTGGGAATCTTTTTAAGATTCCCTTGGAATAAAATGGCCATCCATCCTTGCATCTGGAGGGAAACCTTCCCTTAAGGGCAGGAATATAGAAGAAGAAAGGGCCTCCTTTCTAGGAGTTTCCAGGGTGGTTGGGGAGCTAAAGACACACCCAGGAAAAATGTACTCTCATCTCTCAGTAGTATGTGGCAAGTGTCTAAGGATGAATTCAGACCACATGTGCTGTCCAAGTTTTGAGGAGGAAGATTTCCTGAGAGCTGGGACGCCCTGCACCCTTCCTGTCTTTCATGGGAAGCTGAGCTTGAAGGGAGCCTTGAAAGATGATGGGAAAACGTAGACTCCTTGGTCAGGATGTACCTGTAATGGTTTCTATGCTAGCCTCAGTGTAGGTATATAGGCTTCAGGAATGCAGCCAGCAAGTTGTCATTCAGCCACGTCCAACTCTTTGTGACCCCATTTGGAGTTTTCTTGGCAAAGATATGGGAGTGGCTTGCCATTTCTTTCTCTAGCTCATTTTACAGGTGAAGAAACTGAGGCAAACAGGATTAAGTGCCTTGCCTGGATAGTTCAGTGTCGGAGGTCAGATTTGAACTCATGTCTTCCTGACTCCAGGTACTTCCATCTATCTATTGCACTGCCTAGCTGCCCAGCCAGCAGGATACAGATCCTTAAGTCTCAGCATTGGCCAATGGGTGGGGGATGGGGGGTGGGGAGGGACTTCAGCAGCCATCTAGCCCTACCCTAGATGAAAGGAATTCCTGCTAACCTTGGATGATCCATGGCCAGGCTTAGGTGTCATTTTGTGGCTCTTTGGGGGTCCTTCTGTGGCCAGGCTAATGTGTCATTTTAAGCCAAAGAGTGGTACTCCATCTAGGCTTTGAAGTCATTTGGGGGTGTTTTGGGGGTCCCTCTGTGGCTGGTGTCAGGACTCAGTCTGGGGTGGGGTTTAGGGCTTGGTTTGGGGGGGTAAAGTGTGGGGAGTTCTTGGCCGGGTGTGGTGAGGCCTCCCTAGTAGAGGCTGAGAGAGTCACTCTTTCCATTGGTACCAGCCTGTGCTTCCAGCTCCGGGAGGTCTGGCCAGATGTTTCATGGCCATTCTTACAGCCACACTGCTTTCCAGGTGTTCTCCCTCCAGCTGTCCTGGTGGTCCTGGGGCCAGTACAGGCTGTGTTGCTAGGGAGAACCCTGAATTGAAATTGTGCTGAGTTTCCCAGAAGCCTGCAAAGTCAGGGTGGGGATGGCTCTTTTTCCCTTGGACAGGGCTGGGGGTAGAGAGGCAGGGAGGAGAAGGAGTTGTGACAGGTTTTAGGCCAAGAAATGGACCAGGTCAGTTTGGAGGGAAGGAAAGGGAATAAACCTTC
>CM053581.1:18967993-19005540 GCA_028627135.1 Pseudochirops cupreus
TATTGAGTCAGAGGAACTGAGTTCAAATCCTGACTCTGACACTTACCCACTGTTTAATGCTGGGCAAGTCACCTCCCACATCTGGAGGACTTCCCGGCTCAAGATATAGAATCCTCTGGGCCTGGTTCAGCTACTTCCCTAAACTGTGTGACTTTAGATAAGTCACTCTTCCTCTGACCTGGATTTCCTGCCCTGTCCTTGTGAAACAGTTCCAAGAAGGAATGAATGGCTGGATTCTGTGATGTCTAGGGTCCCTTCTGGCTTTGTCCTCTCCTGTGATCCTAAGACATGGTCCCTGTCCCCAGGGATCACTTGGGGAAGTCATAATAAGAGTGATAATAGCTGATATCGCTACTGTACTTTATAGTGGTTCATGGAGTCCTTTAAATGGGTTATTTCATTGGGTCCCACCAGCAAACCTTCGAGGTAGGTGCTGTCATCACCCTCACAAACAAGTAAGCTGAAGCAGACAGAGTTAAAGGACTTAGCGTAGCCACACCGCTAGTGAGTGTCTGAGGCAAGATTTGACCCCCTGTCTCCCCAATTCCCCAGTCTGGCACTTTATGTACCACCTTCCTCTGATAGCATAAGAAGAGAATTCACAGTGTGGGAGACCAGAGGAGGAGATCAGAGGATCCTCGAGTAATCAGGGAGGGCTTTCTGGAGGAAGTGACCTTTGAAGGTTCTTTAACCTGAGGAGCTGAGCTGGGATTGAACAGGAGGAGAGGTTGGGCAGATTCTGTGAGGGAGCTAGAGTCCCTGATAGGAGTAAAATGTCAGCCAGTGGGAGAAGCTAGTTTCTCCTCCCCCTGCCAAAAAAATTTCCTTCCCCCCTCTACTTGTATCTGATTTGAATATAAAACTCATAGGTTTAGCTCAGCCTGCCTGGGTTGGCTACTCAGTGTTATTCTTCCCACTCTGTATGATGGGTCTCCAAGTAGTTTGGCCCTGCCTGGACCACAGCCCCCTGGGACCAGTCCTGTTCCTGTACGGTTGACTATGAGTCACTGGCTCAGGGAACTGTCTCCATACCGGAGATTCCCTTCTGTCTGCCACACTCTCACCCCCACCCCAATCCTGCCAAGCTGCTGCCCCCTGTCTCATTGTGGTTCCCAACCCCCCAGAGCCCCTGAAGCATAGTCCTGATCTGAGGCCCAGACAATCAACAGGAGAGGAGACTTGGCCAGGTAGGCACTGCATTAGGCATCCCAGGACCTGGGTTCAAATCCCAGCTCTGCCACTAAACATCCCTGTGTCCTGGGCTTGTCACTGGCTCTCTATGGACCTGCTTCCTTCTCTGTCCAGTAAAGGGCTTGGGTTAGGTCTGTTCCATTTCAGTTGTGATTCAGCTTGGGTGCCTTCAGACACTTGTGCAATGTGAACATTTTTGGAGGACAGTGAGGATGTGGGACATGATGTCCATTGTATTGGCAGGGAAAATGAGGGAAAGGAAGGAAGGAAGAAAGAAAAGAAGAGAGAAAAAAAGGAAGGAAGAGAAAAAGAGAGAAAGAGAGAGAAAGAAGAGGATTTTCTCCAGGGTCATAGGTGTGACTAGGACCTTGCTTCAGATTCTGTCTCAGACTCATTAGTTGTGTGATCTTGGTCTATTCACTTGACATTTCTGTTCATCACTTGAGGACGTTGAACTCTGACCTCAAAGTGTCTGATTCTATAAGCTGGTCTTTCCCCACTCCCATTGTAGGGGTGAGAAAACAGGCCTGGAAAGAGGAAGAGATTTATCTGTGATCACACAGAGTTGTCACTAGCAGAAGTGGGATTCTGCCTTGGTGGGACCTGGCACTCCAACTGTCCCCTTCCCTTCTTCCTTCACTCATCCCCTTCCTCCCTCCACGTGCCTCCAGCATCCTCTCCCAAAGGACTCACACTGTTGTCAAGGTCTCCCTCTCTGTGCCTTCCTCCCACTGACCTTACTTGGGGTCTGGGCTCATTCTCAGTCTCATTTGCATTTGAAGTGCTTTGGGGGATGGGGGAGGAGAGGGAATTCAGGGGGAGCTCAGAGGGAAGCAGTGGCGGGGGGAGAGCACTAGGTATGACCATAGATTTGGGCACTAGTCATCCTTAGGAATCCCACAGGAGAAGGGGCAGGCGGGTTGGGCTCCTGAGGTTTGCCCAGCTACTGACCCCAGGGTGGCTGATTCAGACTGAGGCCGCCGATTGCCAAAAACCCAGGCCTTGGGCTCAGACCAGACCTCCCTTGGGTGTGGTTCTTTTCAAGAAGAGCTGGGCCTTTCTGAGCCATTGATCGTTCTAAGAAATGTTGAGGTTGGTTAACACTGGGCAGGGAGCCCTAGAGATCTCCAGGGGCCAGGAGGCTCCCATATAGCCTTGGCTTGGGCTGGTCCAGAAGCAGGAACATCAGCTTAGTGACATCGACATACAAAGGTCAGTGAGGCTGAGCTTTAGAACTGGGAGGGGTGTCACAGGTCAAGTCCAACTCCCTCCTTTGACAGAAGAGGGCATGGAAGCCCATGGAAGGGCAGCGACTTGCCCAAGGTCTCACAGACAGTTAGTTGCAGGCCTTGGATTAGCACCCAGGGTCTTGTCTCTTCCCTGGCCGAAGGTTCTTCCTGTCTCGATATGCAGTCAGCACTCAGATTTACTGTCCAGCTGGAACGATTCAAGGGGCTTGGATTCTGTGATATCTAGGTGGTCTCTGTCTCAGTGGTCTATCTCTGTTTCTGTCTTTCTTTGTGTCTCTCTCTGGGTCTCTCTCTCTCTCTCTCTCTCTCTCTCTCTGCCTCTCTTTTTTTTCTCTCTGTCTCTCTCTGGGTCTCTGTCTCTGTTTCTCTCTGTTTGCCTCCACCCCTTGCCTGCCTGCCTGCCTGTTCTGGCCTTCCCCAGAGGAGCATCAGCATATAATATTCCTCACCTACCCCTGTCCAGGTTCAGGCCACAGCTTATCCTTCCTCCTAGTCCCTGCCAAAGAGACAAACTCTCACTGGAGAAGCCCTGCCCTGATGGAGTCCAGCCAGGTAGGGGGTATGTATAGGTGTTGGGGACTGCTCTAGTCTCTCCCTGCTCTGATGGCCCTAGGGTTTTCTGTGCCTTTTTCCCCAAGCTTCCTTGAAGAGGACAGATTCATCCTGTCATTACTATGGGGAAGCAGGCATTTGGTGAGGGGGGGTGCTGCGGAGAAGAAAACCTGAGCAGGGGCAGGAGATCATACTGTTTGGGGTGGGGAAGGGGGCAGCTAGGGGAGAAGGAGTCATTGAGTCACTGTGTGCCCAGAACTGTGCTCAGGGCAGCAGGAAATCCTGAGAAATTCTCCCTGATAGCCCGCTGGCCTTGCTATGCTGCCACATGGACCAGCTCCCTGGGGTCCCCAAACTGGATCCCAGGGCTCTTCCTGGACAGCTTTGGGGGTGATGCCATGGCACAGCAGCCAGGAGCCCTGGGCTCATCTCAGCTCGGTTCCCTGCTGGTAGCCTAAGGCAGCTTCCTGCTCTCCCTCCTCTGGAGGAGGGTCTCTGCAGGGATTCTACTGGGTTGGTCTCATCCCATTCTGGAGTATGATATCAATGAGGAATGAGAAAAATATGTGCAGTATTTATGATTCTGTGTGTAGTCTCATGTGTAGTACTTAGGATAATAACACACCACATGTCTGTAGCACTTTCTTCCCAACAGGCCTGGGAAGTAGAATTATTACTGACCCCATTTTATAGAGGAGAAGGTGAAGCCTAGAGGTGAAGTGACTCAGTGGCTGACCCACCATGGGGCCAACCATTGGGATCCAAGGTCCAGAAGGAACCTCAGAGGTCACCAAATCCAAGCCCCATTCCATAGGCCATACGTGGAAAAAGTGGGATTTGAACTCAGAACTTCTGACCTTTGAGCCAGTGAGTTTGCCACTGTTCCATCCATATTGCCTCCTAACTTGAGTCTTAGAATGGAGAAACATAGAAAGCTGGCCAGGCATATCGAGTACTTGTACTGAGATTTTCAGGGGCTCCGGATAGTACTGAGCATCCTCTATACTGGGGATAGGGGAATGGGGACAGGAAGCCCATTGAGGGTGCACATGAGGAGGAAAGCCATAGAGTCATTTTGGGACAATGCTAGGTAAAGATAAGCATCCTGGAAGGTGGTGCTTGGTGGTGCTTCTGGCCACCTGTCCAGGTGACCCTCCTGGATGGGTACCTTCCCTTGATGGGTGGAGAGTCTGAACTTTGGACTGGCAGCAGTCTGAACTTTGGACACTCTTGGGGCCTAGCCCAGCCAAGCTAGGTGGGCTGGAGATGAGAACTCTGGCTTCTGGCCCTGCTCCTCCATCTGGCCATGCACACAGACTCCTCCTCTGCTCCCACAGCCTACCTGTTTCTCTTTCTCTTACCTCCCAGGTAGCTTCCCTGAGCCCCTGTCAGCCACTCTTTCTTGTGCCCTGGAGGAGCTATCTCTAGCCAAGGTCTCCAGTAATATTTTAGCGTCCTGTCTTCCACCCATCCCCCACCTCCAGTAGCAGTTTGGGTGCCCTTATCAGTAATTAGGTAGCCCCTCAGCCTCGCCCAGTGGCACCAGTGGCATCCTGGGTTGGTGTCTTTATTGAGAATTCATCTCTCCAACAGGGCAAAGCCCTCTCCTTATTTCCTTCGTGTTCAGGTGGGTTAAAAATACCTAGAAACCTGTCTCCTCTGGACTCTGAGACAGGAAAGATTAAGGGTGGACAGAGGGAGATCTCTCTATCTGTCTGAGTTCATTCATCTCTGGAATGAGTTACTGAAGCCAGCTATGACATCCTCTTTCTTCTGGGGTGAGCATGTGGTGGGGGAAGGAGGGCAGGAGAGGGGGGAGACACTGGGGGCAGTTAGCAGCTTAGAGGCAGGGGTAAGTCAAGATGACCCCTCCTTGTCCCTTGCTGACACTGAAGGCCACTTCCAGTTTCCTGTCCTTCGTCCCCCAGACCCCTAACACCCATTCCCCCCTCAGCCTGTGCTGGGCCATCTCTCTCCCCACTCCTTCCTCCCCTCCCTCCCTCCCACCTCCACAGCCACCAGGGATTTTGGTATGAAAGTGCTATTGTGAGGCCTGGCCGGGCCATGGAAGGGCCAGGGCTGTTATTTCAGCAAACCCTCTGGGCCCACATCCCGGCCATTAGCCATGCACGTCTCCGGCCAGGAAAATGTTACCTTCTCCTCCTCCAGCTGACTGCAGGGGAAATTCTCAAATTTACAGTTTGTGAGGTTGTTATGTTTGGGGGGGCTCAGGAATACTGCTTGGGCACCAGCCCCCATGCGTGCGTGCGTGTGGTTGGAGTTCTAGGGGCAGCAGGGCCCCAGGAGAGAGATTTTCCCCCTTCCTCAGCCCTGGCCCACCTCTCCCTGCCTCCCCTGCTGACCTTCTTACCTTGTCCCTCCTTCCACCAGCTTGTTTCATCCCCTACCCTCCTTCTGCTGGGGGGGGGCACAGAGTGGGGGATTGGTGGGACATAGGCCGGACTGGGGTAGGTATCCACAAATAAACAAACAGCCCCTCTCATCTCTTCTTCCATGGGCGGGCGACAGGCTTCCTGAAAAATGTGTGGGGAGCTGACGGAGGAGAGAGGGGGCTGGGGTGGGGGGACCTTGGGGAGCCAATCAGGAGGGAAGAGGGGAGGGGAGGTGGAAACAGGGAGTCTGGCCATTGCCAAGAGCAGTTGGGAAAGACAGAAGGGATTAAAAAGGCATCTTGTCTAGGGTTTGGCGACACCCTTTTGATTGGATTACAGTCCTTGGGGTTGGAGGTCATATGTTCATCCCTCTGTCTTTCAGAGTTGGAAGGAAACTTAGAGGCCATCTACTCCAGCCCCCATTCATTTTACAAAAAAGGAAACTGAGGCACAGTTTAAAGTACTTGCCTAAGGTCACAGGAAGTAAGTAGCCAAGATGAGGTCCCCAAGGAGCCCCTTCCCACACGTATTTCCCGTTCAATTCAATAAATATCTTACTGTGTTATGCACTAGAGATACCAAAATAGGTAAAAGACAGTCCTTGCCCTCAAGGAGCCTCCAGTCTAATGGGATTTAAACATCCCTCAGCTATCAACTCTATGGTGGCTACAGTTTTGAGGCCCCCTCTTCTAGGTGCCCTACCAATGCAGGAAGCAAGCTGGCCATTTGAGGTGTTGTAAGATGTGCTCCCCAAACCTGCTTCCCCACCCAGCCCCATAGTCCTGTGCATTTTGTCATTTGCAAAGCACCCTTCGTACATTATCTCACTGGGACCTCACCACAGCCCTGGGAGGTGGAGAACACAGGCATCATCATCTGTGTTTATAACTAGGGGACCGAAGCTCAAAGCAGTTACTAGACTTGGTTATGTTGTATCAGGGCATTATCCACAATGATGGCTCACCCGCCGAGTCGTTCCAGTTGGAGATTGGTTTGCTTTTCTCCTTGACTCGGACCAAATATCAGACTAGATCTGATATTTGTAACACAGTGGAGAAAATCAAGAAGACTCATCTTCCTGAGTTCAAATCTGGCCTCAGACACTTCCTAGCTGTGTGACCCTGGGCAAGTCACTTCAACCTGCTTGCCTCAGTTTCCTCATCTGTAAAATGAGCTGGAGAAGGAAATGTATGTGTGTGCGTGTGTGCATGCATGTGTGCGTGTGTGTGTGTGTGTGTGTGTGTGTGTGTGTGTGTGTGTGTGTGTGTGTGTGTGTAGCAGGGAGCAAAGACTGAGAAGACCAGAATGGTAGGAAGGGCCTGCCAGGTGGTCAAGGTTCTGGATCTCTCGTCTTCTGTAGGTTTTCTCCAAGATCTTCAGCCATGAAGCCTTGGAGACTTACCTCCCCAAAATCCAGCTGGTGATCCAAGACACCCTGAGGGCCTGGAGCAGCAACCCTGAGGCCATCAATGTCTATCAGGAGGCCCAGAAGCTCACATTCCGCATGGCCATCCGTGTCCTCCTGGGCTTTAGCATCCCCGAGGAGGACCTCACCCACCTCTTTGAGGTTTACCAGCAGTTTGTAGAGAATGTCTTCTCCCTGCCCGTTGACCTCCCTTTCAGTGGCTACCGTCGGGTGAGTCCAACCCCTTGGTCCTGAGTACCTTGTCAGAGCAAGGGCCCCATACTGGGAGGAAGGCAGGAGTGAGCAGCGTCCCCACTTGCAGGCAGCCCCTAGTCTGAGGGGCAGGACTGTTGGTGCCATTTCAGAATGACTTATTGGAGGAATGACAGAAGCCATGGTCTGGGAAGGGAAACCCATCCCCTCAGAGGGGTCTTATGTTCTAAGACAGTTACAGGGGCATACCTATTCAGGGACATGCAAAGGGCAGAGGAGAAACCTGAAAGAATGGAATGGATTAGGGTTGGAAGTTTAGGGTCTTCTGAGCATTCTCAGGGAGAGGAATCTGGAGAAGTGAGGATCCTGTGAGGAAGGTGTGTGCCTGGATCCTTTCAAGAAAGGATCTCTCCCCAAGCAGATGGAGAGCAAGTTAGGCATGAGAATCCTCATAGGCTAAGGCTGGGGCATAGGCAAGCTGGACTCCCCTTAAGCCCTGAGGCCCTTGGCTGCAAGCATCATTGCCCCTGTCCCTTTGCTACCTTCTCATGAACTTGTTTTGGGGACGATTGGAGGAGCTTGGGCTCCCTTCTCATTCTGCCAGTGCTTCCCACATTCCTGAAGGCTTCCATTCCCTTGTAGGGCATCCAAGCTCGGCAAACCCTGCAGAAAGGCCTGGAGAAGGCGATCCGTGAGAAACTGCAGAGCACGCAGGGCAAGGATTACTCGGATGCTCTGGACATCCTCATTGAGAGCAGCAAAGAGCATGGCAAGGAGATGACTATGCAAGAGCTGAAGGTGGGCACAGCCCTGCCCAGGGTCTGGGAGGGGCCTCATGGGCAACTGATCCCAATCCTCTCGTGATAACAGGGGATACTGAAGCTCAGAGGGCTACTCAGATCACATCATATCTGAGGCTGGCAGGGAGACATTCATTTTTGCAGATGAGGAAATTGAGGCACAGAGGCTTCAATTTCAAAGTGGATTCCCAGGATCAAGTAGCTAGGAAGTATTTGAGACAGGATTTGAGCCTGAGTCTTTGGGGAGGTTCAAGTGAGTTGGCAGTACCAGGCAGGAAGAGAACAGTCGGGGTGAGAGACTTCTGGGTGCAAGGGTCTGCTGCCCCTTCCCCAGAGATGCCTCAGTGACAGCAGAGAGGCCTTCAATCTGCCCTGGGGCCAGAAGAGGGGGTTCTACCTAGTGCTTGCTCAGTGGATCCTTGCCCTGACTGCTTCCTCCACATGCACCACAGGATGGGACCCTGGAGCTGATCTTTGCAGCCTATGCTACCACGGCCAGCGCTAGCACCTCCCTGATCATGCAGCTGCTGAAGCACCCCAATGTGCTGGAGAAACTCAGGGAGGAGCTGCGAGCTAATGGCATCCTGCACAATGGCTGCGTATGCGAGGGTGCCCTGAGGCTGGACACCCTCATTGGCCTGCGCTACCTGGACTGTGTCATCAAGGAGGTCATGCGCCTCTTCACGCCCATTTCTGGTGGCTACCGCACTGTGCTGCAGACTTTCGAGCTGGACGTGAGTGTGGGCTGTCAGGGGAGAGGCCAGGGAGACCTGCCTTCAGGGAGCCCTTGGTCTGATGAGGAGAGACACGGCCCTGACCTCAGGGAGCGCCTGGTCTGATGGGGAGACAGAGGCCATGCCCTCAGGGAGCCCCTGGTCTGATGGGGAGACATGGCCCTCTCCTCAGGGAGCCCCCAGCCAGTTTCTAAGACTTCTGTGATTACTCACCTGTCTTCATCTCTCCCAGATCCATTCTCAATGATCTTCCCTGTCTGTTCTAATCTTTGTGCAGGGCTTTCAGATACCCAAGGGCTGGAGTGTGATGTATAGTATCCGGGACACTCACGACACTGCACCGGTCTTCAAGGACGTAGATGTGTTTGACCCTGACCGCTTCAGCCAGGCTCGGAGTGAAGACAAAGACGGCCGCTTCCACTACCTCCCCTTTGGCGGCGGTGTCCGGACGTGCTTGGGCAAGCATCTGGCCAAGCTCTTCCTGAAGGTGCTGGCGGTAGAGCTGGCCAGTACCAGTCGATTCGAGCTGGCCAGCCGGACATTCCCACGGATCACCCTGGTCCCCGTCCTCCACCCTGTGGATGGCCTCAGCGTCAAGTTCTTCGGATTAGACTCCAACCAGAACAAGATCCTCACCGAGACTGAGGCCATGCTGGGGGCCACCGTCTAACGGGGCTCCCTAGGGATGTCCTCCCCCCACCCACCTCAGCCTTCCCATAGCTTGGGGGGGGGCGGGAGCCGGCAAAGGAATGGGGGGGTAACAAGGAAACCTGTGTCAGTGTGGGGTGGGGGGACCCTGGAAGCAAAGAGAAAAGGCTGAGGGGGAGGAGAGGAGAGAGGATCCAATAGCTTTTCTCTTCTTTCCTTTAATGGCCCACACCCTCTGGCCAATGCCAAAAGGGTCATCCCCACAATATGGGGCTGGGAGGAGGG
This sequence comes from Pseudochirops cupreus, assembly GCA_028627135.1. NCBI lineage: Eukaryota > Metazoa > Chordata > Mammalia > Diprotodontia > Pseudocheiridae > Pseudochirops > Pseudochirops cupreus. The sequence goes on from CM053581.1 coordinate 18,977,465, forward strand.
GCCGTCCCTTCAATTGGAGCAAGGGGTTGGTTTCCCTTCTCTGACTCCCCCTTTCCCTAGTCTCCCCCAGCACAGCCCTCATTCCTCCCTGCGTGGGGTGGAATGGCTTGGTGCTACACCAGCACTAAGCAGGCCCGATCTGCTGGTGACCCGCATGCCCTTTACAGTGTTAAACGTGTGGTGTTAACAGTGTTTTTGATGTTGTTGTTTCACATAGTTCCCTGCCCTCCTCCCTTCCCTCGCCGTGCCCGGTTTTATTTCTGTTCTCCTCTTCTGGGTTGGGGTGAGGAAGAGTCGAAAGTGAAGGGAAGGGAATTACCCACTTAGCTAATTTCCCACCCCCTAACCCCAACTCTCAAAAACAAGACCTGCTCTACCCCCACCTCTTGCCACTGCTCAGACCAGGCCTTGAACCCCTCAGAACCTCCCCAGGCTTGGGGGTTAACCTGCAGCAAGGCATTCTGAGTGATGGCCTGGGGGTGGTGAGCCAAAGTGGCCATGAGTCCCATTAGAGACTCTCACTGCCACTCTGGACATTTGAAGTCACCTGTTGCTGCTACTCTTACTCTTCCCCCTTTCCCACTCCGCTCTGTGCCCTTTGCCCCCCAGCATTGGCCCTGGAAGCCCAGGGTGAGCACACTCAGCTTCGTTCTCCCCATCTATCAGCCTTGAGCCAGACTTCCCTCCCCATGCCCAACCCCCGCCACTGAGAGCACTTGAGCTAATAAGCCCCTCCCCATCCCATGCCCTTATATTTATTAATTAGTCCCCGGGAAGCCTAGAGTTTTCAGAATTGGAGAGGTCAGCTGTCTCCTCCACTGCCCCTGCCTCCCAACCATTGCCCTACTTTTAAGGATCTCCTGAAAAGGAGGAGGAGCAAAGGATGATTTCCCCCAGACTCTGGCTCCCTGCTCCCCTCTCTGACACCCTTCCCTAGGTCAGAGTATTCTTCTGATGGTCTAACCATAGCCACTCTTGCTACAGATGGTGTGTATATCATGCTTAGTTGGGGAAGTGACCTGTTGCCATGAGCCCTTCCGAAAATGCCAACCCTGTGGGGACTCAAAGGCCACTTTGACCTTGTAGTCTGACCTACATCCCTTTTTCTCCCCTTCTCCCTCTGGGTGGGTGGATGGATTCAGAGCAGAGGGGACGGGGATAGGGCTGCTTCCTCGAGAGAGGAAGCCAAGGCTCTGTCCCTACTTGTCTCCTCTTCCCACCAGATTCCCCAGACCCTCCTCTTGTCCGTATTTCCTTGATGCCACTGGCCCATTAGCCTCTGCTCCAGGAGGAGATGACAAAGAGGAAGGAGGAGGAATACTCAAGCCTCCTTTTCTTTGAATCTGACTTGAAGCCTTCCTGCTGGAGTCTCCCTGCTACTAAACAGAGATGGAAGGGAGCTCTGAGATACAGTTACTAAATGGGGGTTCAAGGCACCCAGCAACAAGACTGAGTTCTCCCTCTTTCTCCAGACCCTGCTCTTTCTCTGCATCTGAAGAGGAGAAAATGGTGGGCCTGGTAAAAAGGTCCCTCTCACCGGTGGGTGAGGTTCACCTGCTAGGAAGTCAGGACAGGGAAGAAGGGATAGCCAGGACAAAGTAAGGCGTTGCTCGCTGGGCTTCCCTTCCCATTCCCTACCCCACCTTGTCCGGCTCCTTTCCGCCCCATCCCATTCTCCTGCAACTCCGTAAACCATGGGTTCAAAGTCTTAGAACTCTAGGGCAGGGTCACCTTGAAGAATGGCATTCTGGGTAACACAATGCAAACCAGCCAGGACGTGGGGGTGCCCCTCTATCTTTCAGGAGACTTTGGAGAAGGCCTGGAAGATTCTTCAAGGAGATTGGTGGGCAAAGGGTTAGGAGGATGGCTGGGCAGGAATTAGGGGGGCCTGGTGAAAATGCAGAAAGAGGCCAGGAAGGAAAAAGTCCCCTAAACAGAAAGTTAGAAAAAAAAGTGGATCCAAGACACTTGGCTTGCCGGCCTGCTTTCAGAAGCATTTGCCAGAAGCATTCATCTGTTATGAACACTATCGTCTACCCAGATGTGTGTACACACGAGCATCTCCAGCTGTGCGTCTGTGTGTCTTTTAGTCCTAGATTTAGAGGCGGCATCCTAACCAATACAGCCCCCGCCCCCACACACGAGGCCACACCTGCAGTGGGTTTGCGGAATAAAGCACTTTTGATGTTGGGGCCCTGGTGGTGGCGCCCCCTGCACCATCCCAACCCTGCCCAATTTGCTATAATATTATTTTATACACAAAAAAACAATTTTTTGGTTGCAGAAATGTTATAATTTGTTTTTTTGTCTGTCTTTATAAACTATTATAAGTACTATTTTTGTTATAATTCAAAATAGATATTTAGTATAAAGGATTTTTTTGCTGTTAAATATTTGTTATTTAGTAAAATATGACACCCTGCCCCCATTATTGTAAACGTGGTTCAAAAATATTAATATGTTTTTATCGCAATTGTTTTTTTTTTAATATTGAGCAAAGAGCGCACTGTGTTTTTGCGTTTTTTTTTTTTTTGGTCATTGTCTGTTATGGAGCTGGTGCTGTGTGTGTGAGTGTGTTCTCTCTTGTGTGGTTTTTAATATGTATATAATATTTCGTGTGGCATATTAAAAATGAATGTTGTGCGATTTGTGATCTCCAACATAATCCATGTGGCTATTTTATAGACTTCCATAATAAAAAGAGGGGACTCTGCCTGGCCTTCCTTCTCTTTTTGGATTTTGTCTTTTCTTTACAGAGCCCCATAGGAGTGGGGTGAAAGCAGGATCCCTTTGCCATCCTTTTGCCTGCCTGGGGGCAGCACTGCCCCATAACCAGAGCTAGAACCAGAGCTGGAATGACTGGGAATTTGTCCCAGGACACCATAATTTAGGGGGCACTCACGGCTATGAGATTCCTCAGCACTGTAGAGACAAATGAGCTAAGCTCCTAGTTAGCAACAATGCTTAATTAAAGTAGGAAAGCTCCAGAACAGGACTTACCTCCCTGGCAGACTCATCTTAGGGGAGCCTCTTCCTCGCTCCCCTCCTATATGGCCTCTGGAGGTCCCAGGATCTCTCTTCCCACAGAGGCATCTTCCCACCTGATCAACTGAATTTGTCTTGAAGAATTGATTCAAGGTCATGTTTCATGCTATTCATTTATTCCAGACCCATTTTGTGCCCACAAACTGGGGAACAAGGATTCCTTGTTCTGGTCTTTCCCAGACCCTTCTCTTTTCTTAAAGAGCCTAAGTGCTAGCTAGGTGCTGGCCAATACCTGCCCTCAAAGAGCTTATGCTCTTCTGGGAGGGATGCAGTATAGACAGAGACCAGTTAACACCAAAATCCACAGAGAAATTTGGAGAGGAAACACTGGCATCTGTGAGAATCAGGAACAGCCCAGGGTAGCAGGTGGTGCTTGAGGTCTTCTTGTTGGAGGGAGGGGGCTGCAGGCAGGTGGGGAGGGCCTAAGGAAGACCTGTGAGGAGCACTCTAGAGTTCATTTAGTGGGATCAAAGCCTTTAAACCTGGAAGGGCCTTTAGGGATCAAGTGGTCAAACTTATTTTACATAGGAGGAGACTGAGGCTCAGAGGGGAAATCTAGGTTTACACAGTAGCAAATAGCAAAACTGGCCTTGAATTTCGGCCTGCTGACTCCAGATGCAGAGCCTTGGACACCACCCCACAATATGCCTGGGTAGGTCTTTCTGTGTCTGATCTAAATCCTTCCCAGTGTCACATGGGTCCTTTACTCACTCTATAGATTGTTCATCTCTCAGGGGAACTATCTTGGATAGCATGTAGGAGGGTGGTGGTGGTGCCTTTCCTTGGAGAGACATGGAACTGGAGGGTGTTGTCCAGGAGAGAGGTGACGAGGGTCTGAGCTACGGTGGCAGCCCTGGAAGGGTCTATTAGCAGATAAAGCTACAATAATTAAGGTTGGGACAGAGCCCAGAGCCTCCTTCCTTACATTTCTGATGAAAAAGCCAAGATCATTCAGGTATAGGACCCAGTTCCTTTGACTCCTAGCTTATGAAATGTTCAAGAGAAGATCTTATGTGAGTGTGAGGTTATGGGTTCCAGAGGAAATGGCAGAACCCAGGAGGTTCTGGAACATTTAAGCCGAGTGAAAGCCCAGGGCAGACACCAAGACCACAGGTTCCCTGGGGCACGTGCCCCATTGCTCTCACCCTGGCTCTATCTCCTTCCCCAGACCCATGCCTGGCCTCCTTCTCGGGCCACCCTGGGCAGCCAGGCCAGTGAGTCCTGGGCCTGTTTTGGAAAAGGTGGCGGTCCCTGATTTCCATCCAAACCACCTTCCTGAGACCCAGGACAAACAACCTCAGTGTTTGCCCTTGACCAGCCAACCGTTTGCTATCTAATTATGGGGATTGGAGTCCCCCTGACCCCCCATGGAGGGTAGACTGACGCAGGATCCCACCCTTGTGGGCGGGAGGAATTCCACCTGGGTTTCCGACCTGTGTGACCAGGGTAAGAGCCAACATTCCTTTGCCTAGGTGCCCCCCCCCCCCCCCAGAGCTCCAGCTCCTGGCCAGGAATGGGGATCAGGCCCAGGACCCACAGTGCTAACTCCTCTCTGGTGCCATGGGCCATACCACAGAAGAGAGGTTTATTTGCACTTTGGAAAGAAAACACACACGTACACACACGCACACACACACACACACACACACACACACACTCACACACGCACGCACACACACATTCCCCTTAGTAAGTTTTTTTCCCTTCTCCTGAGGCTCCTGTGGAAATCTGGAATTTTCTTAGCCTGGTCCCCACCTAGCTTGAACTGTGAACTTTCTCTGGGCTGTCACCTCTCTGCCAAAGGCCTGAAGGGCAGGGCTGGGATGGCCTCGAGGCAAGCTACCTGGCTTCCCAAAGTCACCCACCATACGCCTTGGGCCATGGCCCTACCCACACAGTACCTCAGTTTCCCTCTCCTTATACTGCAAGAGAATGCCCCTTTTCCCCCCAATTCACAGTGAGGATGCCTGACGGACTGAGAACATTTTTTAGAAGTGTGCTCAGCATTTTAGAGAGGATTACAGCAGAACTGCTTCAGACTAGGTGCTCCTTGAGAGCAGGGCCTGTGACCCCTGCATCAGACCAGGGGCCCCCCAAAGGCAGGGGCTGCTACTACCCCATTGGACCAAGAGATCCCTGAGGGCAGGAACTGTGTCTTCCCCATCAAGCCCAGGATCCATGAGATCAGGGACTATGTCTCCTCTCATCAGAGCAGAGCCTACCTGAGGGCAAGGGCTATGACTCCCCCAACAGACCAAGGGTGCCTCAAAAGCAGGAGCTGCTACCACCCCATTAGACCAGGGGATCCCTGAGAGCAAGGGCTATGTCTCCCCAATCAGATCAGGGGCTCCAGGAGTGAAGGGCCTGTGTCTCCACCATCCCAACAGAAGCTCCCTAAGGCATGGTCATCACAGTCTCACAGTCTGGTGGAAAGAACGTTGGAGTTGAAAATGTACATTTTGATCCAGGCTCCACAGTTCAGCAACCATGGGACCTTTCAGCAAGTCACATAAATTTTCATGGCCTCCATTTTCTCATCTGTAAAATGAGCAGATTTCAATACTAAGCCAGGGATTTGTTTTTTTTTTTAAGTTAAATTATCTTTTTCATTGTGAACTCAACAATCACAACCATTTCAAGACACACAAAAGAATGGGGAAGAGACCTGAATGAGAAACCATAAACTTCTGCTGAATGGTCTGCTACAAAACATCTTTGTATGTTTATACACATATACGAGACCTCGGCAAGGGCATAGCAAGTGAGTCTCTGAGCAGCTTTGTGTCCCCTTCCCTGCCCTTCCCTGCCCTGTGCTCCGTTTCAAGATGCTTCATTGATGCTTACTTTTGTCACATCCGTCGCTGCTGACTGATGGATCCAACCCTGCTTCAGTTTTTTGTTTTTCTATCTTAATTTTTTCAATGAACAAGCATTGGTTTTTTTTTATCAATGTCTCTCCCACTCCCATCCTTTCCACTTGAACAAATGAAAATAAGAACAACAAAGCAACAAAAAAGCAAAGGACAAATCCCTTAATTCACATACACACAGTCCAGTAAAACCGGCTCCCACATCGCTCGTGTCCAAAAAGGCTAGTCTCTTTCTGCATTCTAAGTTCCTCATCTTTCTACCAGGAGGTGAGGATTGAATTCCATATTCATTCTTTGGAACTTGTGGTTTAACATTCTGTTCATCAGAGTCCTCGACTATCTAAGTTGTTTTTCTCTATAATGTTCTCATGGTATAAATTGGTTATCTTGGTTCTACTCTCTTCCCATTGCAGCAGTTCATACAAGTCTTACCCATTCCCTCTGAAATTGTCCCTCTGCTATTTCTAGATGCCATTTGTACTAGATGACCCTCGAAGTGCCTGCCAAACTATGTTTCTACGCCATGATTTCTTTAGCCATTCCCCCATCAAGAAGATTCTCCTTTATTTTCTGGCTCTTTACTACTATGAAAATAGCTATATTTTTGTGCATATAGGTGTTTTTCCTCCTTCTTTGATTGCTTTGGGAGTATAGACCCAGTACTGGCATAACTGAGTCAAAAGGTGGTATATTGGGTATCTCTCTGGACACTGGTCCAAGTTGCTATCTGTAATGGCTGGATCAATACTCAACTCCATCCTAGTATACTTCATCACTTGTCATCTTTTCCATCCTAATAGGGGTGAACTAGAATCCCCAAGTTACTTTATTTTGAATTGATCTAATCATGAGCGACTTACAACATTTTTTCACGTGATTGCTAATAAGTTTTGTTTCTTCATTTGAACCATTTTATCTATTGGGGAATGACTCTCAGCCTAATAAATTTGAATAACATCCTTATGTCTTAGATATGAGACCTTTTTCAGAGAAATTTGTTGTAAAGATTTTCCCCCTCTGTTACCTGTTTCCCTCCTAATTTTTACTATACTGAATTTGTTTACTTTTTTCATTTTATATAATCAAAATTGTCCACTTTAACTTGCGATCCTCTCTGTCACTTTTTTAAAACATGAACTCCCCCATTTCATACATACAAAAAGCAATTTTTTTCCTTGGTCCTAATTTGTTTTGTGATATGACTTTTTATATCTATGTCATTTATCCATTAGGTGCTTATTTTAGTATATGGTGTGAGATCTTGGTTTAAAACTGATATCTGCCGGACTGATGTCCAGTTTCATAAGTTAAGTCCTTCCCTCAGTATCTGAGTCCTTTGGGTTTATCAAACACTAGGGTTTGCTTACCTGTTTCTCTGTGTTGTGGATTTGATATGTTCCACTAATACTCCTCAATTTTTTTTAAACCAGTATCAAATTGCTTTAACGATTATTGCTTTGTAGTATAGTTTGTGATCTGGTTCCCTTCCTTCCCATTCCACCCCCCCCCCCCCATTATTACCCTTGAGATTCTTAACCCTTTGTTCCTCCATAGGAATTTCATCATTTCCCCTCCCCACCCCCTATAAACTACTCTTTTATGAGTTTGAATAGTATAGCACTGAATAAATTAATATAGGTAGCATTGTAATTTTTATTATACTGACTGGACTTAACCATGAGCAATAAATGTTTTTCCAATTATTTATATCTGTCTAGACAATTGGATCTGAAACCTGAGGTCTGAACTCAAAACAAACACACAAACATATGTTTGGATAACTGCATTTTGATATAATTGGTTTCCCATATTAATTCTATTGTTAAAAAATTTTACATTTAAAAACAATATTCTCAAAAGGAGCTTATAGACTTTGTTTGCTAAAAATGACACAAAGCTGGTTAAGAACCTTTGGTCTAAATTGATTTAAAGGCTGATTTTGTTTGTTTGTTTGTTTTGTTTTCATAGTTCTAAACCTCCATGATTTTGCCTTCTCCTGTCCTCTGGGCCTGAAGTTGGAGGGCGTTGGGAGAAGTTGTGGCAGAAAGTGTTTCAGAATGCCAAATCCATCACCTCTGACCTTTGGCCCTGTACCTGACTAGTCTTCACAGGCCTCAGTTTCCTCATCTGTACAATGGGGAATTGGACTTCTTCTTACTCTGATGATTCTATGACTTACTATCAGGAGTAGGAAGGGTGAAGAAAAATGAGTTTATTTACATAGGAAGAAGCCCAGCCCTTCTTTGGTTCATCTTGGTTGCCACAGGATCCTGCCTGGTAGTCATGGACCTTGTCACCTAGTGAAGGGAAAGTTTCATTTGTAGATAGGAATGAGTGATCAGCTCCTAATGGAGAGACCTCGGGAGAAGGGAGCAAAACTTAGCTGTAACCAGGAATTGTTGTGCTTATGGAATATGGCAGAAACATAGACTGGAAGAAAGGGAAGCAGGATGAGGCAGGGGAGGATGCCACAAGCTGATAGCTCCATCCAGTCTTTGATTATTTTGTGCTACTTTGTGCTAAGCACTGTTGTTTCTATGCTGCTGAAGGATTTCAGGTACTATAAACACCCTATAAATTTGGTTTCTTGAGGCAATAACCCAATCACTCTGCCCCAGTTATGCCTCTGGAAGTAAAGGGTCAGGATGGAGCTCATCCCTGCTCTGCAGTTGCCAATCTCCTAAAGACTACAATTCATCCCAAGGTGTCTCTAGCTAGCAATTGGCTTGAGAATGACTTGTCAGAGCCTAATCCTCCCTAGTCTCAAACTTGTTAGTAACTTTTGAGGCATCTGTCCTGCTGGGATTTCCCTAAATCCTTATTCACCCTACTTATCTTCTCAGTCTGAAGACCCTCAGGGAAATTCTTCAATGGGTCCCTGGTTTGACTTCCTACAGTTTCCTCTGAGCTCTTTGGAAAATCCTAGTTCTATGATCTCAGGTTGTTAGAATGAGGTCATATCTCCCATTTTGCATTCTTCAGGAGCCTAGAAATGTCTGCCTAGCCCCTCTAAGCCTCCAGTTTTGTAGTCATGTCTGACTCTTCCTGACCCCATTTGGGGTTTTCTTGGCAAAGATACTGGAGTGGTTTGTCATTTCCTTCTCCAACTCATTTTACAGATGAGGAAACTGAGGCAAACAAGGTTCAGTGACTTGCCTAGGGTCACATAGTAAGTATCTGAGGCCACATTTGAACTCAGGTTTTCTGGATTCCTGGCCCTGCTCTATCCACTGGGCTACCTGGGTTCCCCAAGCCTCCAGACTTCTAATTCAAAGAGAATATGATGTTTCCTTCTAGCTTTACATCTGCTCTCTCTACCTCTTGGTCACATCTGTCCCCTTCTTTCTTATCTTCAGTCTCTTGATTTTACAGTTACAGGAACTGAGACCTGGAGAAACCTAGCTCACGTGACTGGTAAGCAGTTGAACCAAGATCTGACCAAGTCCCACAGCCAATCCAACTCTAACAAAAATTGGAATGAGCTGCCCCAGGAGGTCATGAGTTCTTTCCCCTTGAACATTCTAAAGAATGTTAAGCAGAGTCTGGATGGCCACTTATCAGGTATGGGACAGTGGGGATGACTTCCCAGGTATGGTTTGGACTACTCCTGGGGTTCTTAAATGTTTTTGTATCCTGGACCCCTCAGGCAGTCTGGTGAAGGCTAGCAATCTCATCTTAAAATAATGTTTTTAACTGCATAAAAGAAAATACATGGGATTACAAAGAAAATGAGTTCTATTAAAATCCAACTATAAAGCTATTTACACACACATTCACAGAACCCTTATTGAAAACAGGACTTAGAGACTGTGGTCCCTTCTAGCCCAGTGCCCAGCATCTAGTAGGAAAGGAATAAATGTTTGTCCTCCTCCCTCCCCACTTCTGAAATTCAGTGACTCAATTACCATCTGAGGCAGGTAGACCAGCCGTTGGGTGTTTGGGTCTGCTAACCAGGAGACTGAGCCAGCTGTTCATGGCCAAATTTGATGTCTTTTAGGATATGTTTCCTTCAAGACTTTTTAGCTTAGTAATCCTGTGCTTTCTAAGTTCGCATCATTTTATCTCTTGCCCTTCCATAATCCCATCATGGGGTACAGTTTCAAGTCATAGAACTAGAATATGGAAGAGTATCCAAAGAATTGACCAGTGAGGACTACCCAAGGGGCAGTGGATTGGTGCTTGGTGAGTGTGAGCAGGACACAGCAGGTTACAAATGAGAAATCACCCCAGAGAAGCAGTATAAAAACAAGATGGTGGTTTATATAGTAAGATCACAAGGAGGTCCCCAGGGTAGCCATACCTCCAGGTCAAGAGACCTAGAGGATGGCTCATAGCATGTTGGATGGACTTTGTAGGACAGATTTATAGAAGAATATGGGTGGGAATCACCCAGGAGAGATGGGCATGGAACAAGATCATTGCTATCTGTGTTGTAAAAAGCAATCACCATGATGAGATCTCAGATCCTTTGAAATGCCTGAGTATTTCCTACAATTTCTCTATGCCCATGTCCTGAACATTCTATCTCCTTATCTTTCTCAGCTGACTTTCTGCTTTTCCTTCAAGGGTCAGCCTAAGTATTGCCTTTTTTATGAAGCCTTCTGTAATCTCCAGGGCTCAGGATTAGAGAGCACATATGGCAAATTCACAGATCCTAGAAGGTTTTTTTTTTGTTTGTTTGTTTTAGGAATCCTCAGGATGTTTCTCTTACACATGGTACAGCTCATCTGATGAGCTCTTTTTATGTAGCGTTTATGCCCACTCTATCCTTGGTTCCTAATGTAGAAAATGCCATCAACTGCCATTGTCCCAAGGTGACTGCTAGGACACCAGTGAAAAATCCAAATCTTTTGGTCCTATTCTGATGAAGGTGGGGAGGAGGAAGAGGAGGAAGAAGAGGCACTCTCCTTCCCACATTTTCTTAGGTGTTTGGCTAGAATGTTCCTCATCTTCTACCAGGCATTCAAATCTCTGGTTCTTACTAGTTCTACGATTTTATGCAGGCTTCAGAGGGTGTGACCAAGTCCCACAGCCAATCCAAGCTGACTCCCTACCATACCCAGGGTGGTGTCCAGACCATATGCACACTTAGTGAATAATCTAGACTGTTCTTGACTGATAAAGAGTCTTGTCACTTAAAATGGGATGAGTTAATTGTCTAGATGGATTCTCATCCATGTACCTAGCACTTAGTCAGTGATTACTAAATGCTTTTTCATTCATTTATTCTGGGCCTTTGTTGGATGCTAATTAGGAGACTGGAAACTCCTTGAGGGTGGTCCTTTTTTATTTCATCTTTTTAGCCCTGGCATCTAGAACAATGCCTGCCATGTACTATACTCAATAAAAGTTTGTTGAATTCAATTGAGTTCAATTATATTGAACTCACTACATTGAACAACAGCACCAAGCCAGAAGTGGCAGAGTCAGAGGGTAGAACCCAAGTCTTCTGGCTCCTCACTCAGTATTTTAATTGTTGTTCACTTGTGTCTGACTCTTCCTGACCTGTTTTGGGGTTTTCTTGGCAGAGATACTGAAGTGGTTTGCCATTTGCTTCTCCAGCTCATTTTACAGATGAGGAAACTGAGGCAAACAGGGTAAAGTGACTTGCCTAAGGTCACATAGGCAAGAGGGATTCCAATCCTAGAGCTCTGTCTTCACTGTAGTTTGCCCTTCACTAGTTGACCTCATCACTCATTATGCCATCCACTGCACTACAGTCAGGCGCTTCTGTAGAGAAGCTCATAGGCATTATTCATCCAGCATCCCTCTCTGGAAATGGAAAGGAGGGTATAACTAGGGTACTACTTGGGATGGTGCAACTGCAATTATGCAGGGTTATGCCCATACTCTGCTAGGTGGCAGATTACCCCTCTGAACAGACACCCTGAAAGCCCTCTTGTGCCCTGAATTTAAAGATCACAGATCATAGCATCATCATTTTAAAGGTAGAAGGGACCTTTGAGGCCACTGAGTCCAATTTCTTCCTTTTACAGGAAAGGAAACTGATGTGCCCAAGACTGCACTGGTAGTAAGCAGAAGAGTCAGGCTTCAGACCCAGATCTCTGATTCCAAACCCAGCATTCTTTATCATCTTTATCATCGTCATCATCATCACCACCATCATCATCATCATTACACCATTCTTATATTTGTGAAGCACTTTGCATCCAACCTGATTCCTCTGGGTTGCAAAAGCTCCCTGCATGGGTATTGGAAGGGCGGGGCAGGGATGCCTGGGGCTCCCAGGCTCCTCCCATATCCATCCTCCCCACTTGATGTAGAAACATGACCCAGCCCATCTCCCAGTCACTTTCATTTCCTGACCAGGGCAACATCTCAGGCAACATTCTATGTCTCTGAGATCACGTTCCAGAGGTCCCAAGGAAGGGGAGAGGAAAGGCCAGGAAAAGGACTAGACAGTTCCTCCTCCCCTATTCCCCCATTCCTACCCCTCCTCTCAATGATGGCAGAAGAAATGATGAATTCTCTGAATTCATCCCAATCTGACTGGGATTCAGAGTAGAGAGGGATATGAAATAACTTTGCAAAGGCAAGCCAGGTATAGTCCATGAAGGACTTCAAATGCCAGGCTGAGGTGTTTGGATTTTATCTTAGAAGAAAAGGGAGGCAGCCATGAAAATTTTTGAGCAAGGGTGTAACTTGGTCAGACCCCACAGTGTTGTGTAGGAAGATGAATTTGTTGGCTGTGGATGGTCTGGAGAGGGCAGAGGCTAGAAACAGAAGACCAGTGACAAGATGATTGTGATAGCCTGATGGAGATTGATGAGGTATTGGCTACATGAGTAGAGAGATGGAGGAGATAAATTTAAGAGATGCTGTGGGGGGTGGCATTTGACAAGATTGGGAAACTGATTGGTTGTGAGAGGTGAGGGAGAGTGAGGCGTCACGGATGACTCTGAAGTTGAGATCCTTGATAACTGGGGTGATACTGGTGACCTCAATAGAAATAGGGAACTTTGTGAGAGGGGCACTTTTCTGTAGAAGAAAACCCTCTGAACATTGTTGAGTTTGAAATTTTTCTGGTATACCCAGGAGGAGCTATCCAGCAGGAGGTTAATCCTTTTGCCTCATGAGACTCTTTCATATTTGGTGTTCAGACTTGGTTTATGGACAAAAGACTATGGCAGGACCCTTAGGCAGCTGTTGAAGTACTACTTATGGGGCAACTGGGAGTGATTAGAGAATTGGAAAGAAGCTGTAATGTCACCCTAGAGCTCAGAGCCTCTCTATGATGGGACATTGGTGAGGACCTCCCAGGACCTCTGGTGGGAAGCAGCTATCCTGGCCTGGGGGACTGCTCAGGAATGGAGGGGCCCTGAAAGCAATCAGTTGGGGAGCCCTCAGGACTAGGTACCAGTGATGACCAGACTGTCAGACTCTACTTCCAGTACAGAGGCAATATGTAGGTATAGGGGAGGTTGAAAGACTGCTCCCAGGACTGGATGTCTAGTCCTAACTAGCAGATTTGGTGCCATTTGTACAAGGGGACACCGTCTCTGAGCTGTGGTTTGAGCTGAGTTTCTAGCAGTGGGGGTGGGCTTCAGGGAGCCATTCATATTCTTTTATCCCATTACCAATTCTAGGAATTGGACATGGAAAGGTGAGGAAGAAGGTTACATCAAAAATGATTCCTAGGATTTGAATCTGCTTCTGTCAACTGAAATAGAGCTTTGGAGGAGGGGTGGGTTTAGGGAGGATGGGAATGAGTTCTGTTTTGGGTGTGTTGAATTTCACATCATAGGATCATGCTTGTACATGTTTTCTCCTCCATTAGGAAGCTTCTTGGGGCCAGTATTGGATTGTATGAAGGAATACAAGGAAAACGGTTTGTTCACATTTTAGCAAAAACACTTGACAGTCTTTCTTGCCATTTTTTTGGGAAATGATCAGACTAATGGGTTGGAAGATAGGCAATTATTTGTATTTAGAACTGATTAAATGACTGAAAACAAGAATAATCATGAAAGATTTGACATCACCTTGAGTGAAGGACCCCAGGGCTCCTGTGCTATACCAGTAACTTGGATGAAGGTGCATTTGGCATTTCACTGGAAGTGCCATTGACACAAGCTGGGACAGAGAGTGAACATAAGAGATGACAGAGTCAGGATTCAAAGAGATGGTGACTGGTCAAATGAAATTGAATACAGGAAATACAGGGAAAGTCTTACATGAGAGTTCAGAAAATTGACATAAGTAGTATAAGATGCAGAAAGTATGGTGAGGCAGCCATTTGTCTAAAGAAATGATCTGAGGGTATTGGGGGACTGCAAGCTCCAGGTGAATTAGCAATGTGATGATGAGATCTCCTAAAGCTGATGAGAGCCATCACTCTTAGGCATTCATTCCACTGTACTCTGCCATCATCTGGGAATTAGGGTCAGTTCTGGGTGCTACATTTTAGGAAGGTGTTTCCTGAGCTGGAAAACATTCACAGGAGGGTTTCTGAGGGGTCTTACACTGGTGCCATTGTTGAAGGACCTGGGGATGTTGAACTTAGAAAAGAGAAGGCAGAGGGGAAGGGGCACAACTGCTGCCTTCAAATACTCCTTGGGCTCTACCTGTCCTTGGAGGGCAGAACCAGAAACAATGGGGAGAAGTTATAAAAAGACTGATTTTGGTTTTATTTTGGAAGGAAAACATCAACAATTAGAGCTCTCTAAAAATGGGGTGGACAACTGAATTCCCGAAGGGGGAAGGTGGTGGCATATTGGTCTTCATTGCCACTTAACATCAAACACTCTCTAAACAAATGGCTTTGGGGCTAGTTCAGTCACCATACCAGAAAAAGGAAAATCAGCCCACTTACAAACAGACAATAGTGATAACTACTACTACTACTACTACTACTACTATTACTACTACTACTACTACTACTACTACCACCACCCCCGCTGCCACCACCACTACCACTACCACCACCACCACTACTACAAAATGGCTAACATTTATGTAGCACATTTTATATATCATCTCCTTTGACCTTCACAAAAACTCTGTAGGATGCAATTATTATCTTCATTTTATAGATGAGGAAATGGGCTTCCATAGGTTGTGACTTTCTCAGGGTTCTACGACTAGAAGGTGTCTAAGGCAGTTTTTGTTCAGATCTTCCTGACTTCAAGTCTGTCCTGTCTATTCAGTAAGCAAGCTAGCTGCCAAATTTGGGGGATGAAATTCTAAATGTATTTGGCTAGTCTTTAGTCTCATATGGGTAGGCATGTACTTGAGAAGGGTCTCCACAGCTCTTGTACTATGGGACTCCTCCAGGCTTGTAGATGTTTTCTGGTCTTTCAGTCCTTTGCTTAGACCTAGGGTTGTTGGTCCTCACAGGCTAGAGTAGCCTAAAGCTGGGTCTTTGGTTTTGCTTTCTATACTGAGTTGCCCTGTGTGGGCAAGGAGATTCTCATAACTTTTTTATGCTTCCAAGATCTGTAGCACCTGGGGCTCATGGAGGCTAAAGGTCAAACTCAACATCTAACTTTAAAGAAATCCTTGCACCTGAATCTGTGAAAGCTGGTCTTACATGCCCTCAGGCTCAGGATGAGAAGAAGAAATTATTCATATGGATGCTTTACTTATGAGTTCATAGCTTTTATAGAACAATGCGGATTGGCAGAGACCAGATCGATACTTACCAATTCAAAGTCAAGAACCAACAAGAAACCACCAGGAGCATTTTAAACAAAGGAAAAAAAACTAGAGTGGAAAGAAATCTCTCTCTCTCTCTCTCTGTGTCTATCTGTCTATCTGTCCATCCGTCCATCCATCCATCTATCCATCTATCTATGTATGTATCTATGTGTCTATCATCTATCTATCCATCCATCTATCTATCTGTCTATCTATCTATCTGTCTATCTATCTATCTATGTATCTATCATCTATCTGTCTATCCATCCATCCATCCATCTATCTATCATCTATCTGTCTATCTATCTATCTATCTATCTATCTATCTACATAGCTCTTTCCCTATCCTGAAATTTTTTAACAAAAAATCATACAAATAATATACATATACAAGGGATATGCAAAAAATTGAGTGATCTGTTACTTCGAAGGAACACTTTTAGTGACTATTAAACATGTTTCTAAGCTAGTGATCCATTCACTTTCACTTTCCTTACATTTAGACTAGCTTAACAGAAAGCAAAGAAAGATCTTTAAGAAAGCACACCAGGTACACATATGGGTTTTTTTTCTCTCTTTCTAGGAATGAGACGGGGGAAACCATTATGACTCACACAAATGGAGGGAAAGGAAGGTACTTTCTAACAGAAATAAAATTTTGCAGTAAAGCGGCCCTTCTCTCTGGTGTTCACTTTTGTTTTTAATTTTTGATTTATGGAACAAAACAAGTATTTCCATACCATAGTGTAATAAAAAGATGATTGCACATGAAACTGCAAATCTATTATGTACAACTTGCTATTCCTTTTAAATATATAACAAAGGTACCATGTCAATTTTTTTCCTTCCCCCCACCTAGAGATGGCTATCATCAGACACAGATATGTATATAAATGTAAAAATCACTCTATACGTACTTCCATTTATCCATTCTTTCTCTGGATGCAGAAAGTGTCTTCATATATCCTTTTAGTTAGTTTGGGTATTTTTAACAGTCAAAATGACTTAGTCACTCAGAGTTCTGAAAAGAATATTGCTGTTACAACACACAACATTCTCTTCGTTCTGCTCATTTCACTCTTTATGTTTTTCTAAGATCATCGAGTTCACCATTTCTTCTAGTATGGCAGTATTCCATCACAATAATATGCCACAACTTGTTTAGCCATTCCCTAATTGATGGCATCCCTGAAATTTCTGGTTCTTTGTCACTGCAAAGAGAGTTGCTATAAACATTTTAGAACAGCGGTTCTCAACCTGTGGGTTGTGACCCCTTTGGGGGTCAAATGACCCTTTTGCAGGGGTCACAGGGGTCGCCTACAACCATTGGAAAGCATATCTCGGATGGTCTTAGGAACAGAGACACCATTCCTCTATCCATCTCCAGGTGGGTCCGCCCACACGCAGATGTATCCGAATACAAGTATTAAAGGGTCATGGCATTAGGAAGGTTGAAAACCACTGTTCTAGAATATATAGGTTCTTTTCCTTTTCCCCTAATCATCTTTGGAAAAAGACCAAGTAGTGGTGTTGCCTGGTCAAAGTGTGTAGGTAGTTTAATAACTCTTTGGGTATAATTCCAGATTGCTCTGCAAAATGGTTAGATCAATTCATAGTTTCACCAACAATGCATTAATATCCTAATTTTTCCACATCACATTCAACATCTGTCACTTTTCCTTTCAATCATTTTAGCCAATCTGGTAGGTATCAAATGATATCTCAAGGTTGTTTTAATTTGCCTTTTTCTAATTTTTGCTTTTGGTGATTGCTTTTGAAAGGGAAGAGGGACCACCAATGACTAATTCTTCAGCTATGATCTTTGAGCATAGATAGGAAAGCTATGGTCAACCACTCTCTCAGTTCATAATCTTAAGCAAAAGCACATTTAATACAAAAGAGGGAAAAGAAAAAAAAGTGAGAACCTTTGTTTTCCACTGCTGCTTTTAAGAAAGAGATGGTTCTAGAATTTGAGGTGGAGGTTATTTTGAAAGAAAATCTAACAACCTGCAACTGGGAGGAATAAAGGAGATTCCCTGGGAAAACTTTTCTTTGCCTAATTATCTCACGTTCTATCTTTGTGACTTTGAGTGTAGAGCCTAACTTTTTCTAGGTTGAGAATTTAGTCAGATAGAATAGGTTACAAGAGGCTTAGCTTAATGTTTTATATATTGGGGGCACCTTGTATCTATCAGGTGGATCAGTAGATGCATTTAAGAGGCTAGGGAAAGGCCAACCCACACAGAGATAATAGATGCTTTGGACATACCTGGGCAAAGGCTAGAAGAGCGCTGGCTGGGTATGTTGTAAAGCTGCTCTCTTCTGAGATATGGATTGGACTAGTTGACCTTGGAAGTTCCTTCCAACTGAGATTTCATGAATTCCTTAAAGTGATTCAGACTGTGTGTGCCCATCCCTGAACTTCTTAAAGAGGAGACAGAAGAAAAGGAAAGGTAAAATTTCTTTCCTGAGAGTCTTCTAGATGGATTTGTCTAGAACACAACTCTCCTATGGGGAGAGAGAAAATAATCCAGGACATTGGTTAATCAGGTTGTAGATTTTGTGGCACATACAGACAGAAAGTGTTAGGAAAATAGAGATCAGTGAAGACTGTGGGGTTTGCTGCAGGCAAAGACTTGAGCAGGTAAGACTTGAGT
Organism: Pseudochirops cupreus; assembly: GCA_028627135.1. Taxonomy (NCBI): domain Eukaryota; kingdom Metazoa; phylum Chordata; class Mammalia; order Diprotodontia; family Pseudocheiridae; genus Pseudochirops; species Pseudochirops cupreus. Next base: position 18,995,694 of record CM053581.1, read on the forward strand.
TGAGCCTTGCAGGCTGGGGAAGGTTTATAAAGGCAGAAAGGAGAGGGAAGGGCACACAGGTGGGGAAAAGAGCCTGAGCAGTCTTGGAGCTGGGCTATAATCATGTATCCATCAACCAATAATCACTTATTAAGGACTTCCTATGGGTCAAGGAATGCAAATTAATTAAAAATAATTTTAAAATAAATTTCTGGAAATACAAAGAAAGAGCAACAAAAGGAAGAAAGGGAGGGGTGGAGGGAGGGAAGAAGGAAGAAGAAAACAAGCTTTTATTAAGACACTACTATGTGCCAGGTCCAGTGCTAAGCCCATTTACAATTGTCCTTTGACAATTTGGGGGCAGTTTTAAATGTTGGACTTAGTATCCTTTACCCTCCTCCTTCAACCCCACCCCCACCTCACCCCTAACCCCATTGCCTAGGATGGGACTCTTCTGCATTCTGGTGGAGGAAGGGGGTGGCGTGTGGGAGAAACAACCCAGAAAGTAAAACAAGGCACATTCTAGTTCTTCCCCTGTGGGGTTAGAGCCTTGTCAGACCAGGCCTTCTCATTTAATGAGCCAGCTCAGGCTCCACCATCCTTTTTCCCAGGGTCCCACAATCTGTATCTAATCTCCAGCTGGAGAGGGCTGGGGGCTAGGGAGGTTTGAGGTTTCTCTTTATTAATGAGAGTTGGGGGGAGTTAAAAAAGAAGAATCACTGCTCCCCAGTCTTGGTATTTCAAGCAAGCCATTTCAGCCTGTGCTTCCCACAGCAGGGACTAGAAACTCAGGGAAGGGAGGTCAGGACTTGGTGACTACGTACAGGGAGAGCTGGGTGGGGAACAGAGAGAAGGGGACAGAGAAAGGGAGATGGGAATGGAGAAAAGATAAGGGGGGAGGAGAGTGACAAAGATACTGGTACAGGGATGGGTAAAAGGGTGGTAGAGAAACAAAGAGACAGATCCAAGGAGACAGATGGAGAGATGGGTCAGAGTGAAAGGGGGTAGAAAATAGGGAGGGCATGGAGATGGAAGGAGAGAGATGATGGAGGAGAAAGAATTGGGGAGAGAGGTCAGAGAGAAAGGGGAGGAGGGAAAGAAAGAAAAGGGGGGAAAAGCAAGAAAGAAGGGACAAAGAAAAGGAGGCAACAAGGATTAGAAGAAAAAGGGGTGACTTTTTGTCAAAGAAAGAGAAATTTGGAGAGACAATGAGAAGTCAGGGAAAGAGAATTGAGAAAGGAAGAATAGAAAGATGGAGAGAAAAATAAGAGATGACATAGAGGTAGGGGACAAAGGACAAGAAACAGGATGGTGAGATTGAGAGAAAGGTGACAAAGAAATGGGGAGAGGTGGGGGGCAACAGGATGGGGCTAGGAAGGGGATAGAGATAGGGATAGAGAAAGGGGCCACAGAATGGGAGGGACAGACATGGTGATGGGGCATATGTTCAGGCGAGGGGGCAGAGCCTCCTCTTTGCAGAGGGTAGCCTCAGCCTTGGACTCTTGACCCCATGACCTGGCATCCTGAGGAGGGGCCTGACCAGACTCTGAGCTGTCCCTGATTCTATGGGGACCAGAAGCTGGGTTCCCCATTTCTCCCCTGCAGCGTGACCAGCACATCTTGACTGTGTTAGACTACATAGGGTTTTTGCAAATGGAGACCACATTGTATAATAATTAAGATGGGCCCCTGCTCACTACTGTAATAGGAAACTCTTCAAAAGAGAAAAGTATTTGTTCCATCCCAAAGCCTGGAGTCAATGTGGATACTTAATGGGGGTTAAGAGGGGATGGATAATGGAGACGGGGTATCTGAGGAGATCAGATTTAGAATGAGGGTGGATTGCCAGGAGCCTCATTCCAGCCCTGCCACCCACTTTTTGTTATGTTCTCAAGAAAGTTGCTCTTTGAGTAAGAAAGGCTTGGAAACAGCTTTCCACCTTTGGAGGAGGGAGCAGGGGGTCAGAGAAAGGGATGTGAATTTGGATTCCCCAGCACAGGAAAATCTGTTTCTTACAACTGGAATGGCCAGTTTCTCCATCTGCAAAAGGGATGCATGGATTAGATCAGAGTTTCTTAACCTGGGATATGTGAACTTGCTTTTAAAAAATTTCTTGTTAACTGCACTTCAATAGAATTGCTTTCGCCTGTATTTGAGGATGTCTATACAGGCAACAAGCTTTGGAGGAAGGATTTGAATCCAGCTCCTCTGACTCCAGGGCCAGCGTTCTTTAGGCGACTAGGTGAATAGAACCCTAGACTTGGCCTCAGATACTTATCCATATGACTTTAAGTCTCTTAGCCTCTGTCTGCCTCAGTTTCTTTATCTGTAAAATGAGAGAAATAGTAGCACTGAACTGTTAGGGTGATTGTAAAGATAAAATAAGATGATTTTTGTAAAGTGCTTTTCAAATCTTAAAGCACTATGTGAATAACACTCATAATACTCTACCATAGTCATTGAGTCAGAGTTCACATTTAACAAATGAAGAAACTGATATTGATAGAAAAGACCAGTCACCTTGCTCAAAGTCACACAGGAAGACAGTGACAGAGCAGGTGAGAGGAATCAGGTGGGATCTTTCCTCACTGAGAGATGAGATTTATATACAAAGAACCATGGGGGAATAATACAAGAGAAGATGTCCAAGAAAGAGAAAGACTTAGAAGGTGCTTGCACAGAAGAAAAAAAAATCCTGGGGTCAGAATTGTCTATAAGCTGAATGGCAGCTAGGGGGTGCAGTGAATAGAGTGCCTAGCCTGGAGTCAGAAAGACCTGAGTTCAAAGATGGCCATGGACATGTCTTAGCTGTATGATAACTGGTCACTGAACCAAGATTTGGCTCAATTTCCTCATCTGTAAAATGGGGTCATAAGAGTAGCTACTGCCCAGAGTTGTTGTGAGGATCGAATGCAATTATGATTGTGAAAGGGAGTGGTAAGAATTGTCTACAATCTGAATGAGAGAGAGCAAACAAGGTGTCTCTCAAGCCTTAAGGAGTGATATAAAGGACAGTTATAATAGCAGCTATTACTGTTGTTATTGCAACTACTATAGGGAAAGTCCAGGGGGAATGAGGGACCTCCAGGAATGAAATCCAGATAAGAGAGAGAAGCAATTCTAGAGAGGAACAAAAGGGGGAGTTATCCAAAGAGACCCAGGTGAATACAGAAAACTCTGCTGAATTTAGATTTGAATAAATAGCAAAGCCAGGATTCAAACCATGGTCCTTAGACTCCAATGTCAGCCCTCTTCCTGTTACGTTGCGCAACTCAGTGAAATAATTGGAAGAAACTGTGATACTTTGCCTAGAGAAGAGAAGACTGGTAGGAGGAGAGGGGCAATCATGCTAACTGTCTTCAAGTATTTGAAGGATTGTCCTGGGGAAGACACATGGGGATCTGCTGTGTTTGGCCCCAGAGCACGGAACTAGGAGTAATGGGTGGCAATTGTTATGGTGGAAAGTGCTCTGTGACTCTGAGAGAGTCACTCAATTTTTAAATGAGGGAATCGGAGTAGATGCCCCCTGAGGTTCTTCCTATTTCTGATCCCATGAAATTTGGGTCTCAGCGGTGTGCTAGAGCTAGAGAGCTGATTATTAAATTTTCAATAAGAGCATTTATGCCTCAGAAATCAACAAATGCTACAAATTAGGGTTTGGTTTATTGTTTTGTTGATTGTCTAGATTTAGGAAAGTGATGGAGAGAATAAGAATAAAGTGCCTTGAAGTGTGTTCTGTGTATAGATATTTTTTCCTCCAGGGAGCTGGTTGTTAAACATTTGCCAATCCACCCCTGGAGCGGTTATTGTTATCCCTGCAGCCCTACCTTGCCCCTAGCACATGACTTTGGACATGGTCCATATGAACTGAAGCATAAAGCTTAATGGTAGAATTTCAGGCAGGTCATGGGCAGGGGAGCCTTCCTGTAACCCTCAGATGACATCATAGAGGATTTGCTCATCGCCAGCAAGTCAGGCTGGTGCCAAGTTTGGGTCCGGGCCATGTCAGGTGCTAAAAACAGGCTTGTCGAATGACTGAGTGAACGTGTACTCCGTGGTGGGTGCCGCCTTTTCCCAGCACTTTCACTGGCTCCCACCCCAGTGGGTTGTCTGTCTGTCCATCAGTCAGCAAGAGTGAGTCAGGCTGCCAGCCCCATGGCCTCAGCTAGACCCGGTTGTTGCCCTGACTCACTTTGCCTAAGAAAGATGACTGGTTCACCCAGCCTCTGTCTGACCCTGTCACAACAAGTTAGAGGAGAATCACAGAGGCAGTGCCCCTGGTACAGTGTGGTAGGAAGGGCTGGGGTATCTGTAACTGAAAAACTCAATGATGCCTGTGTGTGTGTGGTGGTGGTGGGGTAGGCAGAGAGCTGGGCTGGGACAAATCATTCAAATTGTTTTTCTCTCTCTTGGCTGTAAAGTGAGGTGGGCCAGGCTAGAGCAGAGGATCACAGCCTTTTGTCTTGGATCCCCTTGAGAATCTAGTGAAGCCTTCTTAGAGTAAAAAAAAAAAAATGATGATGATGATGAAGTTAACATTTTTATAGCAGTTAAGGGTTAGTAAAACACCAGTAAAACATTTTCTCATTTTATCCTCACCACAACTCTGGGGAGTAGGTGCTACTATTATTCCCATTTTATCAAACAATGTTTTTAAATAATTGAAAAAAATGCTAAACTTCAGTTGAAAGTTGGGGAAAATAAAGCTGTATTTCCCCCCATCCGACTTCACAGGCACTCTGAAATTTAGACTATGGACCCCAGGTTAAGAACCCAGGGACTAGATGATCCCGAGGTTTGTTTCAGCTGGAAATGTGATGGGGTATTGGAAAAGGAGGCTCAGTTTGGTGTGGGGGACCTAGCTCTGCTACCTGTTAGCTGTGTGTCCTTGGGCAATTATGAGCCCTGCAGTATAGTGAGAGGAGCACTGAATACTTGGCATAGGACCTTGGACAAGTCATTTACCCTCTCAGTACTGTCAGGTGATTCTTGAAGACTATAAGCTACAGCATAAGCACCTACTTGTAATGACAGTGGGAACTCTCTCATTGGGAGTTCCTTGTACCAATGGAAACTCAGGCCCCATTTTAAGCAAAGGAAGACTGAGCACCCCCTTCTGGAGTCCAAGGATGTCAGTTCAAATCATGCCTCTGATGCTTACTAGCTGTGAGACCTTGAGAAAATCACTTCATCTCATGGATTTCAGTTTCCTGTTCTTTAAAAAAAAGGGGTGATACTACACGGACTCTGGGGCCCCTTCTCACTCCAGCTCTATGACTCACCTTCTTCATTGATAAAATGGGGGGGGGGTGCAAATAGACTAGATGATTTCCAGGGTCTTTTCCAGTTTTATACCTTTTGGGACCTCAGGGTCCTCATCTGTGAAATGAAGGAGTTCACTTGGATGAGGTCCCATCTCTCTCCCAATCTAGGATACTCCAACCCCTTGATCCAGACCTTCCTGACACAAGAGGGGAAGGGCTCAAAAGGTGTTGTCAAGGTTGTAGCTGTGGGTAACCTTGTGACATGGAGTCATCATGGCCCAGCCCACTGGTGTTATGACAAGAGCTGATGTTTATGTAATACCATAAGCTCTGTAAAGTGCTTTCTACTCCACAATTTGGCTCTAACCTTTCTACCCGGATTGGCCTCACATTTCTCCTCCTCCTTGAATGTTCTACCTTCCAGCCAGACTGGTGTACTTGCCATTGTTTCCTTGAACTTGATATTTCATCTACCACCTCCATACTTTTGCACAGGCTGGTCCCCCATATTTGGAATATTCTCCTTCCTCACTTAAAATTGCAGAGAAGTTAGGGATTTGCATTGGTAGAAGTAGTTTCCTCATCTGGGAATCCCCTATGTCAATGAAATCACAGGTCCAGTCCCTGTCCTCAGCCCTGATCTTTCCACATCTTAAGGTAGTAAATAAATATTATGTCATTACTATCCAAATTTTATAGATGGGGATCACAGATCTGGAGCCTGAGGTGATCTTAGAGGCAGAAATAGGAAACAGACAAGGCATTTTGGAAACTACCATATTCACAGAGAGGTTTAATGTGGTAATAATGGGGGACTTAATTCAAATGTCCAGACACCTTTGGAAGCTCTCTCTCTGTGTCTATGTCTGTTTGTCTGTCTGTCTGTCTTTTTGTCTCTCTCTGTCTCTCTCCTTTCTTCTCTCTCTTTCTCTGTCTCTCTGCCTCTCTTTCCCCATCTCTTTCTCTCTGTCTTTCTTTCTCTGAGTGTGTCTTTCCCTTCATATATCTCTCCTCCTTCTCCTTTTCCTCTCTCTCTCTCTCTCTCTCTTTCTCTCTCTCTCTCTCTTTTTCTCTCTCTCTTTCTTTCTCTCTCTCTTCTTCCCCCCTCTCTCTGTGTTTGTTGATCTTTGTCTACAGCTTCTTGATTTCCCTTATTTCATCCTTCAAAATATGGAAGAACCAACAAGGGGAAATCTAGTTCTGGGTCTGATTCTCATTAACAGGGAGAGAACTCAGTGGGGAGGAATTATCCATCTTAGAGTTTATGATAGAGAAAAAGAATGCACCCTAGATTTTTGTAAAGTAGATCTCAAAGGATTCAGAGGAAATTTAATGGACTAAAATGTTTTGGGGCAGTCATTTGAAGAGGGATGCTCAAGAATGAATTTCTGGAAACACAAAGGGAACAATTCTAATGAAGAAATGTGGGATTTGAAGAGAGCAATGTGGATGCACAGGGAACTCACCAACCAATTTAGATTTAAAAATGCAATTCATGGAAGATGGGAATTAACAGAGGATGAATATAAGAGCATGGCATTGTCCTAAGACAATGTTGCCAGGGATTCCAAAGCACAAAATAAGCTGATGCTGGTAAGAGAAGCCAAGGACGGGGCAGCTAGGTGGTGCAGTGAATAGAGCACTGGCCCTGGAGTCAGGAGGACCTGAGTTCAAATCTGACCTCAGACACTTAACACTCACTAGCTGTGTGACCTTTGGCAAGTCACTTAACTGCAATTGCCCTGCCTTACCCCCTCCAAAAAGACAAAAAATAAAATAAAATTAAAAAAAAAGAGAAGCCAAGGACAAAGAAAAGAAATATTTTTTTTTTTAGCTCTACTGAGAGGAAAAAGGTGGATAGGATGCTGCTAAATAATGTAGAGTTTCACAATTCTGAATTTCTTTCTATTTTTTTCTGCCAAGGTTGATGACCTTTGCACTGTAAGTAACAGAACAAAAGTGACTAATAGGGAGTTGACACCTAAGAGATGTAAGGTGATAGGTAGAAGCACCTAGGGGCCCTTGATGAATTTGAGTTGTCTGGCCCAGATGAACTAAATGGTCTTGTCCTGAAAGAGCTGGAAGATGTAATGGTAAGCTCCTATCAGTGACACTTGAAAGATCATGGAAAATGTGAAGAAGGATCACAAGATTAGAGAAGGGTCAATGTTGTTCTGATTTTTAAAAAGGGAAAAGAAGAGTCTACAGAATCTAGGTCAGTGAGCTTGGCCTTTCCCAATTCCTGGGAAATTTCTAGACCATATTATTAAAGAGAAGGTTGATGAATGCCTAGAGAGTGAAGCAGTAATGCTGGGCTTCACCTAGAGTAGGTCATACCAGACTAACTTCATTTAAAAAAATTTCACAGTACTACTAAAGTAATGGATGAGGATAATGCAATGGATACAATTTACCTAGATTTAAGCAAAGTGTTTGATAAAGTATATCATTCTCGTGAAAAAGATGGATGGCTGTGGATTAGACGATAACATAATCAGATGGATTCAAGATGATATGAAAGGCTTGACTTTAAAAATAGTCATTAATGGTTCAATGAGCAGCTTGGTGGTGCAGTGGATAGAGTGAAGAGTTTGGAGTCAGAAAGACCTGAGTTCAAATCTGGTCTCAGATATTTACCGTGTGACACTGGGCCCTGTCTGCCTCAGTTTCCTTATATGTAAAATGAGCTGGAGAAGGAAATGCCAAACCATGCCAGTATCTTTGCCAAGAAAACCCGGAATGGGGTAATGAAGAGTTGGACATGACCAAAAAGAATGAACAATGGTTCAGTGTAAAAAAGTTCTCTAGTTGAGTACCCCAGGGATAACACTTGGCCCTGTGCTGTTTAGCATTTTACCAATGATTTGGATAAAGGCATAGATGATATGCTCATCAAAGCTGGGAGAGATAGCTAACACACTGATAGACAGAATCAGGCTTTGAAAAGATCTTGATGGGTTAGATCATTGGGCTGAATCTAGTAAGATAAAATTCAAGAGGGATAAATGTAAATTTACCACTGGGTACAAAAATCAACTTCACAAGGACAAAATGGAGGAAGCAGAATCCAAAAGCAGTTGTGCTGAAAAATTCTGGGAGTCTTATTGTACTGCAAACTTAGTATCAGCAGCCAAAAATCCCTAATAAAGTCTAGGGTTGCATTAAATGAAGGGAGCATGGAGGGCAGAACCTCTCACAATAGGGAGGTCATAGTTCCATTGTACTCAGTCCTGGCCAGCCCTCAGATGTATTCAGCTCTGGACACTGCAGTTTGAGAAGGACATTGATAAACTGGAAAAGTGGCCAGAGGAAGGCAGCCAGTGCAAGCTTTGAATCCAAGACACATGAGAATGACTTGGAAGGAATTGGGTATGTTTGGTCTAGAGAAGACTCAGGGGTATAGGATAGTTTTTTTTTTTTCCAAGTATCTGAGGGCCTATCAGGTAGGGGAAGGATTAGCCTTATTCAGCCCCAGAGGTAAAACCAAAAGCAAGGTGGGGAGGGGGCAGGACATTTACACTGTCAGGGAAAACAGTGTGCCCCAAAGTGCAATGGGTTTCTTTGGGAGGTGGTGGGTTTGCCCTCCTTGGAGATCAAGAAGACGTTTGCTGGCCGCAAGTTGGGCATGTCATAGTGTACAACTATATCCAAACAAATTCAACTATGATGTCCCTTTTCCTCTCTGGATTCCATTTCCTTCTATGCAAAATGAGAATGTTAGATAGATGGTCTCTAAATTCCCTTTAGCTTTGGGTCCTGTGTCGTTGAATTAAGCTTAATTGAAATGAAGCCTAAGTTCACATGGCCAAGCTGTAAGTCAGCCTGGGATGAAAACTCAGGTGTCTTGGAGGCTAATCCCAGGCTTTTCGATTGCACACTGATTTGTTTTGTTTGGAGTCCCATTTGGGACAGCAGGGAATAAGTTGGGAGTTGGCCTGTGATTCCTATGGCAGCAGAGCCTGGCTCCTGGCTCAGGAGACACCCTGTCTGGGCTCTCTACTTGTCCATGCCCAGCTCTGTCATCAAGCTCCTTGGACCTGAGCAAGATGGTGGTGGCAGCAAAGTTTGTGTCCCCCAATTGCTCCCCATCACACCTCCTTGGGTGCTGTTTTCCGACCTCTTACTCCTCCTTCTCACTCCTCCTTCTCACTCCTCCTCCCATTCTGGAACCTGATGCCCACACATTGCCTTTTTCCTTCTTCCTTATCCCCTCCTTAGCCTCAATGCTCTTGTATAATAGTTCAGTGAGAAAGCTTCTGATAAACTCATACTGAAGACTGACTGAAAGTATTCTCCCTTAGGGGAATTGGCATCTTTGCTTACTCCTAGTTCCAGCAGAACTGGTCTGCTTGCTGTTCCTCCTACATGACATTCTAGCACCCACCATCATGCCTATGCTTAGGCTGTAACCCCCTCCCTCCAATGTTTGAAATGTGGCCCCTCCTCACCTTTAGGCCCCAGACTCTCCAGTTTCTTTCAAAAAGCAGCTTGGATGATACAGGAGGTCTTTACTGAGAGCCTCTCAACGCCTCATGTCTGCTTAAATTAGTCTTTGTAATCTATTATATAGTTGTTATGGGAATCTGAAGATCTTCCCTGCCCCT
>CM053581.1:19006040-19021254 GCA_028627135.1 Pseudochirops cupreus
GCCTGGCGCTACAGGCTCCACGTGACCACATTCAGCCTATTAGGGAACAGAGTATACTTTCAAATATCCAAGGGTCCTCAGGGTCACGTAGCCACTTTAGCAAAGGGCCTAGGGGCAGGGAAGATCTTCAGATTCCCACAACACTGTGCCCCATGGCTGGAATGATGTCGCTCCTCACCTCTGCTCCTATAATCCTTTGTTTCCTTCCAGATTCAGCTCTAGTGCTCTCTCAAAAAAAACCTTTGCCAGTCGATTCAATGCTAATACCTACAGTCATCAAATGTATTTATATTATTGAAATTGATTTGTATATATGCATATATACATATACATGTGTATACAGCAAGCAAGCGATCAAGTAATGAGCACTTATTGTTTGCTATGAGTCAGACACTGTACTTGCTGTCTGCCTCTGCCCATCCACCCCCCTCTCCCAAGAGAACATCAGCTGTTTTAGAGCTGGGATTGTTTCTTTTTTATGTTGTAATACCAGAGACTTAGCGCAGTGTCTAACACATGGCAGGAACTTAATAAATGAATGATTGATTGGTTGGTTTGGCTGATGGCCTTCAAGAGACCTTACAGCCACCTCCATATCAGGATGAGGCATCCAAGGAGGACTCTAGTAAAGATACATTGTGTGTATGGCGGGAATAAACTCAGTATAATCCAATAAACCCAGATTAGGCTATGTATCTATGTACATCCACTACATATGAGTCAGGAGCAGCTAGGTGGTACAGTGGCTAGAACACCAGGCTTGGTGTCAGAAAGACTCATCTTCCTGAGCTCAAATCTGGCCTCAGACACTTAATGTGTGTGACCTGCCCTCAAGGAGCTTACATTCTGCCATACTGAATAGTACAAAATAATTTCAAGAAGGAAGAGGCAATAATGGGGTGGGGGGAGGCATGGGGAGATCAGAAAAGACTTTGTGGAAGGTGTGGAGCCTGAGCTGTGCTACAGGAAGTAGGGATTCCAAGAGTTGGAGGTGAGTGAAGGAGCACTTGCAAAGCTATGGAGAGGTCACCCTAAGCAGGATAATCTTTAGGAAATAGCCCCAGGGAGGAGGCTTCAGTTAAAGAGCCATGTTAGAGATGGTTGGGAAACTTCTCTACTCCCACAACTATCACTGGAAGTCTCTGTTGATTTGCATGTAGGTGAAATTGTTCCTGAACAGCAAGTACCTAATGCCCAAGGGGCACTAGGCATTTTGTGACTAAGAGCTCCAATGGAGGAAACTGGGGATTGCTGCTTCAGTGTCCTTGGTCAGAGTCATAAGTCAATAAGCTCTAGACACTGCAGAAAGTGTCCTCTATCCACTGAACCCTGCTTCCTAGACCACAGGTGAGACTCACCTTGGGCTCCAAGAAGCTGTAGCATGTATAGCAGCCATACCTCAGTAACTCATCTCAGCAGTTGGGCTAAACCAGGCTGAGAGCAAACAATAAGCCACAGACCTACTGGTGAGTTAAGGGGCATCTACCCCAAGCAAATGAAGACTTCCTCCAGTGGAATGGGTGGATGGGAACCAGTGGTCCTACCCCTTCTCCACGGTCTTTTCTGATCTCCCCATGCACTCCCCCCAAGTCAATGCTTCTCTCTTCTTGAAATGACTTTGTGTTATTTAGTGTAGTAGAATGTAAGCTCCTTGAGTCTGGGATTGTATTGCTTTTGTCTTGTATTCTCAATACCTAACACAGTGACTTGTAAGTTTGTTGTTGTGGTTGCGCAGTTGTTTCAGTCATGTCCAAGTCTTTGTGATGCCATTTGGAATTTTCTTGGCAAAGATACTGGAGTGGCTTGCCATTTCCTTCTGCAGTTCATTTAACAGATGGGGAAACTGAGGCAAACAGGGTGAAGTGACTTGCTCAGGGTCACATAGTTTGTAAGTGTTTGAGGCTGTGAAAGGCAGCTGAAGCAGGCACTATGGAGTGCTTAATGCTTGGTCAGGCTTTGAAGACACCAAGGTCATCTACTGCATCTTGGACCGTCACATGTCATCCTGACATTTGTCCTGACACTGGGCTTCAATGACTCTGGAAGAGAGAGTGAGGCTGATGACCGTATGTGACTACCTCACTTAACTCCATTCCGTCTGTGCATAAATCAAGACATTACCCCCTTGACATAATTGGTCCTCTTTGAAAACAAAGGACAGATAACACCTTCATAGACATGGATTTGGATTCAGACCACCTGCATTTGAATCTGGCTCTGCTATTCACTGCCCATGTCATGTTGGGTAAATCAATTGAACTCTCCAGGCCTCAGCATCCCTCTTCTTCTACCAAGCATTTCTTTGCATGGGGCACTGGGCCAGACACTGCAGCTCAAGATCTGCCCTCAAAAAGGGCTACTGCTCACATGTATCACACATACCATGCCCCACCACAACCTTCCCCCCACACACACATTCAGCCCTGACCTCAGATATCAAAACCCTGCCACCATGGAAGGGACAGAGTCTAACAAGTGTCAATGAGTTATGATAAATTATGGTAAGAACTCTCTAGTCCTCTCCAGTTTCCTCACATGTAAAATGGGAGCATTGGGCTCAATGACCTCCAGGTCCCTTCCAATTCTGGGTCTGTGGTTGTTGGCAGTGATAGGGCTCACACTGTACTCTGCCTGGTCAGACTACATCTGCAGGGGGCAAGGGCAGAGGCCACATCTTGAGGGAGGACTTGACTTCACTGTTCATCATGCAAAGGAGAGTAGCCAGGAGGATGAAAGACAAGACAAGAGAAGGGAAAGGAGGGGGAGGGGAGGGACATGGGAAGGGACATGGGAAAGGAAGGGGAAAGGAAGGGAAGTGGAAGGGGAAAAGAAGAGGAGGGAAGGGAAGAGCAATGGGGAGGAAAGGAAAAGGAAAAGAAGAAGAAGGTATACCCTAGTCAAGGAGTGGGGAAGAAGAGCCAGGAAGTCACTATTTCTTGTCATTTGGACTTGACTGGAGAAAATTGCTTGAACAAGGAGATGAGGTCAGAGAAATGGGAAATCTCATGAACTGAAATCTCTGACCTCAATCAGACAAGGGAAGGTTGAAACCAGGTCCTGGCACTGATACAGGGAGAGGGAGGAAGGAGACTTGAGGGGAAGAATAGAGTGGAGTAGGGAGCAGATACTCATTGATACTCCAAGTATAGAGGGATAATTATGAAAGAAAGAAAAGGAGAAAAAACAGGTTACACATAGTGAGAAGGAACCCTCTGCCTCCTGAGATGCCCCATTGCCCTTGTCCGGAGTTCTACCTCTTAGAGCTTTTCTTCCCTTCTCTGTATTTCTTTTCTGCATCTTGGAGCAAGCAGAATGATTCCACTCCCCTCTGTTCCCCACAGGACTCCAAATGCTTAAAGACAACTGTTATATCCCAATCCTTTCCTTGGTCTTTTCTTCTCCACTTCCAATGATCTATCAATGATCCATATGTAGCATAATGTCTCCCAATTGCAAAGGTGCCCTGGTACCCTTGTCAGAGAGAGAGAGAGCACTGGCCTCAGAACCGGAAGACATGGGCACAAGACTGGGAAACTCCCTATGCCACAGGTTGTTGAGAAGGCGCCAACCTGCATTGGTAGTTTCTTCACCTGTGAATTCTCTCTCCCCATGAAGTCACAAGTCCCGTCCTATTGGTGAAATCTAGAGGCTTTTTTGCCATTCTGGTTATCCTTCCCTGGATGTGCTCCAGCTTGTCAATTTGCCTACTAACATGTGGTGCCCAGAGGTGGACCCATACTCCAGACTTGTTCTGACTAGGAGAGAACAAAGTGAGATTGTCTCCTAATACAGCATGCCATACAGTTCCATCCCTATCCAGGACAGGACAAGCTGTGGGAATGATTGTGTTACAGTCTAACGTTTCAGTCCACCCAAACATGACTTTTTCTACGTGTGGCCAGATTCTGTTGTCACTCAATATTGCCTGGTTGGCCTCAGCATCCCTCTTCTTCTACCAAGCATTTCTTTGCATGGGGCACTGGGCCAGACACTGCAGCTCAAGAGACTCAGGATCTGCCCTCAAAAAGGGCTACTGCTCACACGTATCACACACACCATGCCCCCCCACAACCCTCCCCGCCCCACACACATTCAGCGCTGACCTCAGATTTCAAAACCCTGCCACCATGGAAGGGACAGAGTCTAACAAGTGTCAATGAGTTATGATAAATTATAGGAAAAGAAGGAAAGACCCCTTCTGGGGAAAGAGATTATGGGTTGAGCTGTGATCCATGCCTGGTCTGAGGACTAGGCAGGTGGCAGAGTTCAGAGCAGTAATGGCCAAGTTAGGGAGGCCAGACCAAAGTCCAAGAGACACTGCAATATAACAGGGAGTGGCAGGCGTCATGGAGAGGACAGACTGGGCTCTTTGATCTTCTCCCAAAAAGCAGAATCATTTCAGGCAGCAGCAGGCTGACTGCACCTCCTCCTTCCTCAGGGACTTACCCTGTATCATGGGGATCCCAAACGTCAGCCCCTTCTGTTCTGAGACACTCACCCACACACGGTCACATTGAGTAAAGCAGGGGTTCTCAGCCTAGGGTAGATGTCAGAGGGCTCATGAACTGCTTTGGAAAAAACATTGTTTTTATTTTCATTAAACTTGAATTTCCTTTGTAATCCAACTTCTTTTATTTTGTGCATTTAAACACACTATCTTGAGACAGGAACCAGACTGCCAACAGACCAAGGACACAAAAGTAGTTAAGAACCTGTTATAAAGAAGCCAGCCCTGGGCTTCCTCCCTTACTAAGCTGCCCCCATTTCCCAAAGAGCTACATTCTAGGAATCAACCCAGTGGACCTTGATCTTCCTCCAGGATGCTCTTCTCTTCTCAACTCTGATGACCTCTAGAACCCAATGGAGACAATAAAGCCAACCCTCCACCTTCTTGATTCCTGACCCCCTGGGCTCAGGGTCTGACTGTGCCTGATCCATGATTAACTTACTCTCCCCACCCCATCTCCAACAAAGCACAGGTAATAGGGAGCCACTGGGCCTTATTGAGTGAAGGGGTGGTGATCAGATTTACACATCAGGAAAATCACTGGCAGCTGGGGGAGAGAGGGAGCTCAATTGGAAGTTATGGTGCGGGAGTTTGTAGGAGACCGTACCACCACCAAGGGGGACATAGGAGGCAAAGAAGCATTTACTTCACACCTATTACTGCCAAGGACTGTGCTAAGTGCTTGACAAGCTTATCTCATTTGATTCTCTCAACAACCTGGGAGGAAGGTGCTGGTTTTATCTCCCTCTTACAATCCAACACCTTTTTTTTTTTTTACTGAACTAAATGATGAAATGAACCAATTTTATCCTCTAGCTGATGGGGAAAAAGCTGCTCTCTTCAAAGTTACCAGTGATCTCTTAATTGCTAAATCCAAGGATCTTATCATTTCTTTTTCTTTTTTGAGGCAATCACAGTTAAGTGACTTGCTCAGAGTCACACAACTAGTAAATGTCTGAGGCTGGATTTGAACTCAGATCTACCCCAACTTCAGAGCCAGTGTTCTATCTGCTGTACCACCCAGCTGCCCCTAGGGACCTTTTCTCAATCATCCTTCTTGCCCTCTCTGCAGTCTTTGACACTGTTGTACACTCTCCTCCTTGATAATCTCTTCTCTCTAGGTTTTTGGGACACTGTTTTCCATTGGTTCTCCTCCTACCTCTCTGAAATCTCCTTCTCTGTCTCCTTTGCTGGATCTTCCTCCAGATCCACAAATTAGGTGTCCTACAGGGCTCTGTACTGGACCCTCTTCTCTTCTTCCTCTATATTGATACTGAGTAATTTCATCAGCTCCCTTGAATCCAATTATTACCTCCATGCTGATGATTCTCAAGCCTACTTATCCAGCCCTAACCTCTCTGCTAACTCTCAGTCTCACATCTCCAGCTGCCTATTGGACATCTCAAATGTTCTGTAGGCATCTTGAATTCAACATGTACATACCTGAACTCATCATCTTTTCCCTCAACCCTCCCTCCTTCCCTATTATAGTCTCTCAGGCTCATACCCTCATCCTTGACTCCTTACCATCTCTCTCACACACCCCCATATCCAATCTGTTGCCAAGGTCTACTGAGTTTACCTTTGTAACACCTCTCACAAATGTATACTTTTCTGGGGCTCTTGAGTTTTAGTTCTAAGTATATTCATTTAG
Source organism: Pseudochirops cupreus (assembly GCA_028627135.1). Taxonomy (NCBI): domain Eukaryota; kingdom Metazoa; phylum Chordata; class Mammalia; order Diprotodontia; family Pseudocheiridae; genus Pseudochirops; species Pseudochirops cupreus. Next base: position 19,012,202 of record CM053581.1, read on the forward strand.
AGTTGGCCCTCATGTGCTGCTCTCCCTTTCTGCCACACACACAAAAAACATAAGGGTATGTTTTGTGTTGTTTTATTGTATATTCACAAGAGAAAAGTGAGTATAAAAGGATTCTACCCAGTCTCCCTTGGTGGTACTAAGCTATTTGATCTAGCTATGTCTGGCATTTAAAATTCTACATTCTTGTGCCCACTTCCTCTTCAATCTTATTTCTCCTTTTTTATTCCTGACCCAATCAAATTGGTCGACTAGATGTTCCTCTCTATAGAATCCCACCTCTGAAATTCACTGTGGGACCCCTGGTAATTAATTTCACTCCTCTGAGTTTCCATTTACTCACCCATGAGATGAAAATCATGAGTGTAATATCTACCTCACAGAGTTTCTGCAAGGTTCCTATGATCATTGATGAAAGCACAAAGCACCAAAGAAATGTCAGTTCTCAGCCTTCACATCATCAGCATCAGTGTCTCAGACCTCCTGTGCCCAGGCATAGAATATACTCCTTCTTCACCTCTACTTCTCAGAATTTCTCTTTTCCATCAATTATTAGCAGTCCCTTCTTCTATTCTTTTACTGTCCTAAAGTTATTTGTTCTTACTTTGTAAAAGGCTACAATGTGGTTATTCCCCTATCAAAATATGGCATAAAAAAGCAGAGGTTGGGTATTTTGTTGTTGTTGTTCTTGCCAGTACATCTATATTAAAAAGGCACCAGCATGGTGGAATAAAACGATTTTGCCTCCTTTGATTAGCTTTTGCTCTGACACAAATCATTTGTATGCCAATCCAGAGAGGATCCTGGGATTTCATTTCCTCAGATTCCACATAGCTTCTGTAGAATTTCATTGACCAAGATTCCCAGAATGATTTTGGATGTACAGGGTTTCCATAAGACTAAAATAGAAATTACAAGGAATTTCTAACCCTAAGTCAAGTAGTTGTCTAGGACAACAGGCTTTGATCCTGCAGTAAAGTTAGGCAGTTCAAAGAAAACAGAAACAAAAAACAAAACCTAGGGGCACTCTACCTTTATTTTTTTCAGCTGCCCCTTTGGTTATAAGTAAATAACTAGGGACCTTCCCTTACTGCAGAGAGGCCTTCTAGTCACTGCACTGTATTAGACAGGAGCCGAGATACCCATGAATGTGGCCTTAAAAAGATGAAGCCCAGAAGCTGGTATCAGAGAGTAGCTCATCAACCACAAGACCAGCAATGTCTCAGCATAGACAATGTGCTCCGTGGACAGTAATTACCAGAGACATCACTAGAAGAAATCATGAGCCTTGCAGCCACACAGGTATGAGTGGCATTGACCCCAGGTACCCTCAAATGTGTGTCAACCACATGTGCTCTGGATATATAGCCTCCAAGTATGTGCCCCTTCACATACGTACCTTGGCTGTATATATATGTGCATTCCTCCATGAAAGGTTCATACCTGTTCTGTGTGTATGCTCTCGCACAAGGGTAGTATGATAACCTGTGCGAGTGCACGTGTGCATGGAGGTGGTGAGGAATCTCCTTTTGTCATTTTATTTGCTCACATTTTTTCTTAAATGTATTTAGTTGCAACTAAAGTATCCTCTGGGTGACTTGTAAAAGTTAACAAAGAAGGAAGCTTGTGAATGATGCTTTTTGCGGGATCATAGATGAGAGCTGGAAAGGACCGCAGAGATCATCTAGCACTATTTCCTTGCTTTACATATGAGGAAACTGAGGATCAAGGACATTAGAAATAGGACTTGAACCCAGAACCAGTGCTTCTTTCCACCATGACAACATTTCTTCATTGAGTCAGTGTTTCCCAGAAACTGACTTGAACATGGAGTAGCTTCTCTGAGGTCCCAGACGTGATAGGAGGGGCCCCAGGGGTGACATCTGTACTTTATCCTTATTTCACTGTAAACATATTTCAGCTTCCCATAGATGGCAATCTGAGGACAGAAACCATTCATTGTTGTTGTACCTCTAGCACCTAGAACAGAATGCTTGAATTGATCTGAAATGAATTGATGAAATTATTTCTACATATGGCTTATCTCCCCTTACTAGACTGTAATTTCCCTGAAAGCAGGAACTGTATCTTTTTTTACCTTTATGTCTTCCCCATCACCATTATCTCACTCCTCATACTCTTCCCAGAGCTTTGCCTATAGTAAGCATTTAATAAATGTTTAAATAAGTGATTGACCCTTGGGACCCAGGGGTGGGCCTTGAGGCTGAAGGTTCCTCACACTTGTCCTAGCCTGTTGGAAAAACACCTAAAAGGACCCCCAGAGTCTGTCAGAAGAGATACTGTTTTTAAAGTGGTTACCATGCTGAAGCGAGCACATCAACCAACCTAAGAACAAAAAACACAGGTACATATGATAAAGTCAAACAAAACCAAATTCCAGTAAGTGAGAAGAGCTTCATTGAAGGGGAGAGTTACATGTTAGTATAAGCGGGGTTCGCCAGTTCCCTTCTACTTCATATGGGAAGGCTTTGGGGAGTAGGGAGAGCTGTAAGAACTAGGGAACTGATTTATTCACCCTATACTTAAAGATGACTGCCCTTCACCAATCTGGATGAAGAACATAAAAAACCCATTAGGACCCCAGGCAAACCAAACATTCTGAGCCTCACACTCCAAGCTTGTGCTATAATCTCCTATCTCGGTGCCTTTCCTCATACTATTTCCTGAGCCTGTAATGACCTAATGAATCCTTACTTGCCCTTGATTTTTTTTTTGAGACAATGGGGTTAAGTGACTTGCCCAGGGTCACATAGCTAGTTAGTATCTGAGGCCACATTTGAACTCAGGTCCTCCTGGCTTCAGGGTCAGTGCTTTCTCAACCCAATGCTCTACCTAGCAGTGTTCCCCCCTTCCCCTAGAGTGTCACTCTTGTTTTTTAAAAATAATTTATTGGTGTTCTTTCTTGTTACATTGTTGTCTCTATGACTGAATCAGTCCCCATATTAGAACCTTCCTGAGTAACAAAGTATAGAAACCCAGCCATCCCCACCCCAATCAATATAGTCACTATGTTTACCTTATTCCACGCCTTCAGTCAACCACCTCTCTGCTGAGTGAGGACTATCCAGCCTTTAAGGTCCAAATCAAATGCCATCTTCTCTGAAAAATCTTCCCTGAATCACTCCCAATTGTTAATTGCCCTTTCCACCCTCTAAGACCTCATACGGAATTTTTTTTGCAGCTCTTTAAGAGCACTTATCATACAATATTACATGTTATAGTTATATCCCAAGCCTCTTTCAACTTGACCCCCTGGAAGCCATGCCATGGCTCTGGTGGAGTCAGCAAGTATTAAAGTTCATAGCTCTGAGCCCCCATTTCCAACGAATTTCACCAGACCCAGCCAGATGGCCCATAAATCAAGGCCAAAACCTCCTAATTAAAACAGAATTCAAGGTAAATAGCATAGGTAGCATATATGTTCAGCACCCATACCATGCCCCTCCCATGCCTTTCAGGGAGATTGAGAGTAAAATCCCCAATTAGTTCCCTGCATCCTAGACACAGTAGGAGAAGGACACACTTAGTTTGAATTCATGGCAGGGTATTAGAGAGTATCATCCACAAATAGTCTCTACTGGGTCACACCCTGCTTCAGAACAACTCAGAACAACAGACAAGCCACATCTTGGTCTCAACATTATTGCCAGTTCTGTCTCTCTGTCTCTGTTTCTGTGTGTGTGTCTCCCCACTCCTCTTCTATCTCTGTCTCTCCCCACCACCTCCACAGCTGCCATTTTCAAATGCATATCTAGTCATCCTCATGAGATAATGGTTCACACTCTAAAACTCTGATGGAAGACCACCTACTAATCCAATGTGGCCACATGTTGATGCTTCTGCACAGTCTTTTGAGAGATGGAAGCCAAGGATTGATTCTCCCAATGATCAGAGCTCTCTCTCTCTACCAATTCCCAAGCACTGTGGGAACATGGAGGTCTTCCAGATGAGCTCTTTACATAGTGTTAACTCTGGTGTCATATCACCTTACTACACTATAGACTCCTTTAGGATGGAGATCCTGTCTTACTTAAACCTTTTATCTCCCCTTTACCCAGCATAGCACCCTGTTTAAAGGAGGTGAATATTTGCAGCATTATATGGTTCTTGCAGCCCTTTCGGAGTCACCAAAGTACATGCTTCATGGTGACATGGCTTCCCTCCTTAATATAATCAATGACTCAAAACATTCCCCCCATATACTAGCTGCCCTTTGTAACTTTTGTCAGTGGATAGAACTCTGGATCTGGAGTCAGGAAGATCTGAGTTCAAATCAGCCTTCAGCTATATGACCCTGAGCTACCCTTAACTCTGTTTACCTCAGGTTCCTCATCTGTAAAATGAGTTGGAGAAGGAAATAGCAAACCCCTCCAGCATCTTTGCCAAGAGATTTCGACACAAGTGAAAAATAAATTACTGAACATGAGAGTATGGGTTCTTAACCTGGGGTCCATGAACTTTGTTTTTAAATATACATTTTTTGATAACTATATTTCAATGTAGCAAGTTTCCTTGGTAATCTCCCATATTTTATTTTGTGCATAGGTTCACCAGATTGCCCATGGGGTCCATGGCATACTGAAGGTTAAGAGTTCTGGATCTAGAGGAACTTAGCTAGGAAACTAAAGAGAAAAACAAAACTCACTGACTTAGAAAAGCTCCAGTCTACAGTAGCATAGATACAGAATTTCCTGTTCCCAGAGACATTCAAGTTGAGACTTTGCCACTCCTCAGGGATGGTGGAAGGGGAATTCCTGTTTGAGTGAGGATTGAACTAGCTGACCTCTGATGCCCTTCTTAACTCTGAGGTCCTATGATCCTCTGGGCCTTTGTCCTGAGTTTACTACCATCTGGCCACAAACCTGTTTGGCCGGCACAGCCAATGGGGCATAGAGCACCCCTAATCCTATTCACTGCCTCACACCTCCCTGGGAAGCCCAGCGTGACAAAGTCACTTCACCAGATGGCCAATGAGATTCCCAGCCTGTGTCTCAGGCCATTCTGCACTGACCTCACCAAGATCCCTGTTTCACCCTCCTGGGGCCTCTGGTGCTCCTTGCCCAACCCACATCTCTTTGTTGAGGCTAGTTTGTCTCTCATGCGTTCACCAGCTTGGTCATTAGAGTGGATTCTGTCTCTTGGCGAAGTTCTCAGCCACAGCTGTAGGCTCAGCTCTGAGCTGAGATGTTCTTTCCACAGTGGCCAGCACTAGCCCTGGATCTCATGACCTCTGCGACAAGGAGCAGCAGCAGACCTTCTTCGATTTCCATGGTAAAGCCTGCAGCCCTCCCAGAGCTCTCCAATCCAGTGTCCTGTCTGAAAGAAGCCCTCAGGTCTTTCTCTTCATCTGCAGATGAGGGGTGGATGCTGAGCATGTGACTCGCCTCACCTCCTCTGACTCAGGTCACTTGCCCTGCTCACTTCCCCAGGTCCTTTCATCCCTCAAGTGCCCCCCCCCCAAGTAAGGGGAGTAACTTCTCCAAAATCCCGTCATTACGTTCTACAAAGGAGAAACACTTAACACATTCTCACAATAAGCTACAGATTCCAAGAAAGCTAAGGGGGGGACGGGGAGGGTCTCTTTTTATTAGGCAAGTCCCTTTACTCTTTGGGGGCCCCCAGCTGTCATCTAAGATGGCATCCTTTTTTTTTCTTCAAGTATCTCCCAGTTCTGCCATTCCCTACTCCAGAGTCTAAGGTCCCTTCCTATTCAGACATTTGATATTGCTGTCATGTCCAAGTGACCTCATTTGAGGTTTCCTTGGCAAAGATACAGGAGTGCTTTACCATTTCCTTCTCCAGTTCCTTTTACAGATGAAGAAACTGAGGCAAACAGAGTTAAGTGACTTGCCCAGGGTCACAAAGCTGCATCTGGACTTGAACTCAGGTCTTCCTGACTCTAGGCCCAGTGCTCTATTGACTGTTCCTCTGAGCTGCCCCTATTCAGACAAGCTAACATTCTAAATGTCCCTCCCAGCTCAGATGCTCTTTGGTTCTGGTTCCGTTTGGTGCTGCCTTTCAGAGTAGTCCTGTAAATTCTTCCTCTTCCCCAGGCTGGGTAATATGGAACAAGTTTTCATTTGTCCAAAATTCTGTGAGATGTCACTAGTACCTCTTTCATCTAAGTCCACAGAGACTGGGGCTCTCCTTCCATCTCTCTCTCTCCTCTCTGTCTCTGTCTCTCTGTCTTTCCTTCTCTTCTCTCTCTGTCTCTCTGTGTGTCTATCTCTGTCTCTCTGTCTTTCTGTCTCTCTCTGTCTCTCTCTGACTCTCTCTCTCTGTCTCTTTGTCTCTCTGTGTCTCCATCTCTGTCTCTGTCTCTGTCTCTCTCTGTTTGTCTCTCTCTCGCTCTGTCTCTCTCTTTCTCTCTCTCTGTCTCTCTGTCTGTCTGTCTCTCTCTCTCTCTCTCCTCTTCCTCCTTCTGTCTGCTTTTGACTCTCTTCTTTTTTATTCCTTCCTTTGAGATGCTGTTTTTTCTCCTTTTCCAGAAGTCATCTTCATGCCCTATGTCTACACAAGGGCACACGATGTCTCTCTCCCCACCCCCAAACCCCCACTGGAGAGCCATGTGTCTCATTCCTGGGGGACTTGGAAGCAGCTGGTTGTGTTGAAGATGATAGGTTGGGCTCAGCACTGTGGTGCCCCGGCTCTGGGCTGGAGGGACAAGAGCCATACACGCCTCCAATCCCATAAACACCTCTGTCTTGCCAGAGGCTGATGTGAATGAGAGCAGCTGTAGACCATGGCAGGGTGTTAGGCATGCCAGCAGCTGGAAACATCCCATGCTGACCAAGACATAATGTCTTATGCTTTAGCCTTCCCATCTTTAAGAGTAGAAAGAAACTCCGGGGTAAGAAATTGCCAACAAATTTACTTAGAGACAGATTAGATACTTGTCTACACAGTGCAGCGGAAGGTCCTCCTGCCCAGATGTATTCCACCTATTTGTTACCATGCCTGGAATTCCATCATTCATACTACACTCCTCTGGGTTCAAAATCCCCTGCTCATTTATTCAACAAACATTTAACAACTATCAGGTACCAAGCATCATGAAGACCTGTGTTCGAGTCCCATTCTGACACATAGTGGCTGTAGCACTCTGGGCGTGTGATTTAAACTTTCAGTGCTCTCCACAGCTCTGAGACTCTAAGTTGAAAAGACAGTGCCAACCTGCACTTGGAAAGTGAGCTTCCTTAGCCAGGAGATCCTACTACCAATAAAATCACAAGTCTGCTTCTGGAACCGCCTTGGGCACTAAGGAGCCAGCTTTGGCCCTATCTTGCCTAGATTCAAGGCACACTTCCTAGATATCTCCCCAATTTGCCACCAAATTGTACCACTCCTTTCTAGCTTCCCTTTATGGCTAGTCTTCTTCCACTAGAATGTAAGCTTCTTGAGGGCAGGGAATCTATTCAACATCGTCACTTTACATAGGAGGAAACAGGTCAGAGAGGGAAAGAGGCATCATAATTTAACTTATTGGTACATAGTACACTATGACATACCCAGATAGTGGTCATCTATCTTATTAAGACAGGTCCCTAATAAATGCTCATTCTAGACAATATTTGTAAAGCCTTTAGCACAGTGAGGGACACTTAGTAAGTGCTATATAAATGTTAGCTGCCTTTACAGCTGCTAACTACTAGTAGTAATAGTAGCAGTATTATATAAATATAATTATTATGTATTATATTATACATTATATTATCATTACATTATATAAATATAATATCATATAATACTATATAAATATCATTTGCTGCTACTAGTAGTAGTGCTATAAGCGTTAGCTGCTACTATTACTATTATTCTAGGAAGGGCTATGTAAACACAGTTGCTGCTACTACTGCTAGTAAGTGTCATATAGATACAGCTGCTACTACTAGTGTTTATATATATATATTATATGTATATAGATGTATAGTAGCTGCTGCTAGTGCTAATACTACCACTGTTATAGAAACACAGTTGCTGCTACTACTAACCACTAACTACTACTAGTAAGCACTACTACTAATACTGCTAGTAGTAGTAGTATTAAGTGCTGTGTTAACTGCTACTACTACTATTACTCTAGTAAATGCTATATAAATATTTGCTGCTACTACTGCTACTACTAGTGTTTATATATATATATATATATGTATGTATATATATATATATATATATATATATAGCATAGTAGCTGCTGCTAATACTACTACTGCTATAGAAACACAGTTGCTGCTACTACTAACTACTAACTACTACTTTTAACTACTATGACTAGTAAGCACTACTACTCCCACTGCTAGTAGTAGTACTAGTAGTAGTAGTAAGCATTATATACATGTAGCTGCTACTGCTACTTATTATCCAGTCAAGCCAAGGAACGTATACTAAGCACTTACTATGTGTTGGGATCTGTCTCAAGTGCTAGGGATACAAATACAAGTGGGAAGATGACCCCTACCCAGAAAGAGTTCATGGAGGAAAAGGTATAAAAGGCATTTAGTCGGGGCGGGGGAGGGAGCAGGAGGTGTGGTAGGAAAGGGGCTGTGGTGATGAACTCTAGAGAATCAAAGGCAAAGTGAGGCTGCCCTGGGTTCTTCCTCCAAGTGGAGACTCAAGAGGAACTCGCCAAGGGGAGAAGTGAGACAAAGGGGCAGAGGAATCCTCCAGGGTGACAAGGCAGCTGAGGGAGGCACAGTCAGAGGCATGCAGGAAACAAATGAAGGATTCTAACAACCATCTGTTCTAGGCTCTGTGCTAGGCACTGGTGATACAGACAAAACAAACAGTCCCCACCCCAAGGAGCTTACATTCCATTGGGGAAAACAAAGTGCACTATTGTATCGGCAAGCACCCTAGCATACCTAGGGCGGCTACTAGCACAGGTTCTTAGATCTGCTTTTCTAAAGGAAAGCAATTCAAAATGGGTTAACAATCTTACTTTAATCAAGCATATCATTTACCTAGTTCAGGGGGAAAAGTCAGCACCCTGAACTTCAGAGAACACAAACAGAAGTTACAAACAAACAGAAAAACAG
>CM053581.1:19021754-19162508 GCA_028627135.1 Pseudochirops cupreus
AGCTGCGGCTTCAGGCCAGGCTGGTTTCGGTTCGCAGTGCTGATATGGTTCCTCGTAGCCGAGCTGACTTTAGTGGGAAGTATCTTTGTGTGCGTTTTGGAGTTCCAGGATTGGTTTAGAGTCCTATTTTATGGGTATTTTGGGGTGGCTATGTGAGAGCTGCGATATGTTGCTGCTTCTACGCCGCCATCTTGGCTCCCGAAACAATCTATTTTAAAACTGCTGAGAGTGAATGCCATGATCAGAAGAGGTAGATAGAGAGTCCTAGGCCAATGGCGCACTTTGCCCAATGTCACCCAGTGACCAGTGGCCAGTCCAAGACTGGAGCCCCTGAAAATCTCCAGCTGGGCACTTTCTTGGAAGATGAGTGGAACAGAACTGTCCCCTGCCTGCTTCCCTTTCCTGGTCCCGGGAGGCCCTTCCTTCTCCTTTCCCCACTCTCATTGTCAGCATTCTCTCCGAAACTGAGCTGGCTGGTGGTTACTGGTGGAATTTGGCGGGCTGAGTGGGGAAGAAAACAATGAATGGTTCAGAATTCCTCGGTTCATTGTTTCCATTGTGGGTTCTAATTTTAGGCCATTGTTTGGTTCTTCCCTTTCTTTCTCCCAAAGTTCAAGGGAGATGGGCAAGGGATGGTATGGGGCTTGGGAGTGTGGGCGGCCAGAAAAGAAATGGAGATGTAGACTTCTGACGCCATCAGATGTGGGGTGAAGAGGGGAGTTGGCTCCGATACATGGTTCACTGTATTAGAAAGAATATCGAACTTAATCCAGAAGACCTGAGTTCACATCCTGACTTTGATATTTTACTGCTTGTGCAGTATATCAGGGAACCAGGGAACAAAAGCATTTATTAATAGCTTACTATATATCAAACACTAGGCTAGGCACTGGGGATATAAAGGACAGAGTACAGTCCCTCACATGCCAACGGTGGAAACAATGTACAAATGACCAAACGTGTAAGAGATATAGACAGTATGAATGGGAAGTATGGGAGGTACTAATCATAGAGGGACTAGAAAGGGCTTTGACCCAAAAGTGGGATTTGAGCTAAATCTTGAAGGAAGCCATATTGACTCTGTCAACCTGGGGAGCCAGGAGGCAGAGCCTTCCAGGCGTGAGGGACAATCATTTACCCTTTGTGAGGATATCTCTAGTTTTCATCTGCAAAAAGGGAATGATGATAGGTTTTTATAAGGAAATGGCTTTGTAAATCTTAAAACACTATGCACGAAGAAGCTACAATAATTTTTCTGTGGTATCAGAAGGCAGGGTTCTTTCCAAGCTTGGATATAAGTGGGCGGACTCAGTAAGTGGGTTATGCAGGTGCGGCCACTTCAGATAGGTTGTCCTGTGCAGACAAGGGACACATCTGGAATGAGATTTCCCCAGTTGAGTCACACAAACAGATGAAATCTTAAATGAGTTCACCAACTGAAGGGAGGCATCATGGTAGGGTAAGAACATTGGCTCCAGGGTTCAGACCCTAGCTATGCCACTTACATGCCTGTGGGCAAGACAATTAAGGTCTCTGGGCCTCAGTTTCTTCAGATATAAAATGAGAGAGATTGGATTAGTTGACTTTACGGCCCCTTTAAACTCTATAACTGTTCTGTTATGATTCATACAACAAGCATTTATTAAGTTCTTAATGTGAGCTAGGCACTGAGGATGCAAAAATTAAATAGTCTCTGGCCTCAAGCAGCTTCCATTCTATTGTAAGTATTGGGAGAAATTAAATATATACATATATATATATGTATATATATATACATATACACATACATAGAAATAAATATGAAGTAATTAGAGGAAGGACACTTACATATGGGAGGATCAGGGAAGGCTTCAGGCAGGAAGTAGTTCTTGATCTAGACTTGGAAGTAAACTAGGGGATGGAGGCAAAGGAGTGGAAAAGAGTGAAGATGGAAGATGGAATGTTATGTTCAGGATACAGGAAGAATCTATGGTGTGTGTGTGTGTGTGTGTGTGTGTGTGTGTGTGTGTGTGTGTGTGTGTGTGTGTGTAAGTGTATCTATATCTATGGTCCCTCTGTCTAGTGGTTAAGATGTGGTGTTAATAAGACCAAAATCATAGAGTCCCAGAATCTCAGAGTTGGAAGGGTCCTCAGAGGCCATCTAGTCCAATTCATATCATAAAAAGAATCTTTTTTATAAACATCTTTGATGACTGGATATCTAGCTTTTGCTTGAAGACCTCCTCCAGTGAGGGGGAATTCACTTCCTCCGTCCAAGTCATGGTTTTGAACCCCATCCAAGCACAAAGCCACAGAATCTTAGAGTTGTGAAAGACCTCAGAGTTTATCTGGTCCAACCTCTAGGTCATTTGGTCCAGGAATCCCCTTTTTAATATCCCTACAAAGGGGTCATCCAGCCTTGACTTGGAATTTTTACTGAGGAGAAACTTACCACATCCTGAGGCCGTGTTTCCTGCTTTCTCACAACTGGAGCTTTTGGGGAGGGTTTCCTAATGTGGATTTTTTTTTTCTTCCTTGCACTGTTGGTTCTATACTTCTGAGGTCATGTCCCACTGATGGGGGCTTTTTATGTTGAAAGGAGAGCATGTGTACCATGTGAGGACCTTTAAAAGGTCACTTTAAAGGCCCCCTTTAGTGCTGATATAGAGCTAGGTGAGTTCTAGACATCATAATCCAGCCTTTAATTTACAATTGGTCTTACTGAGACCCAGAAGGTCAAGAGTACACATTTTTCATACTTTTCTTCTCCTCCTCTAGTTATCACATATGTGTGTGTTTACATATACATATATGCATGTGGCTCTATATAAAATACATACACATGTGTGTGCATATGATATAGAAATAGATACCTATATCTAAATACATAGGTGCTTAATAAATGCTTGTTGGAGCTCATTGGATTGGACTATGATTGCATTCCTGTGAGTCTGTAAGTCTGTGTATGTCAGTGTGTGTATCTTTGGGCACCATTTTGCGTCTCTCTGTGTGTGCTGAGAATTAGCCTAGCATAAGACTGGGCTTGGAGTCAAGAGATCTGGGTTCAAATCCAGCCTGACACTTCCCTCACAGGTTCATAAATCTAAGAGTCAGAAGGATCTCAGCATCCTCTGAATCCACCCTCTTTACTCCAGACCCCCAATGACCACTGAGCCTTTGCCTGGAGTTTTCCAAGGCAGTCTGTCCCACTTTAAGGTAGTTATGACTTTCACCCATTGGTCTGGTTCTGCCGTCTTGAACCAAGCCAAGTCCAAATGTGACCCTTGAATCCTCTCTCCTCCACACTACACCTTTCCCACTGCCCCCAGTTCTATCACTTGGCCCTTCGATATCCCTTAGTTACTGAGCAGCCCTGGGCAAGTTGGTTTATCTCTCAGACTCTGCTTCAGGTTCCTCATGCGTAAACTAGGACTAATAGTCTTTGTACTACCTAGCTCACAGGACTGTTGGGAAGGAAGTACTTTGCAAACCTTAAAGGGGCTGCAGAAATGTGAGTGACAGTGATTATTGCCCCGATCATACTAGCTTCTGGATTGTCAGGCAGTCAATGAATTCCCATGGAGACACTGGCATCAATGCATCGGATCTTCTTAGGGAGAAGATGCTATGGGTTTGGGTTGGGCTTACCGGCATCCTGGGGCTTGACTGCACTAGAACCAGTTTCCATGTAGGGATTTAGAGGTAGGGCTGGGGAACAGAAAGGAGGGCTGTTTGCTACTCTTGGGGCACTGTGCATTCTGCTTCATCATGGTGCCTCATAGGATAAGGGGGATAGAGAGATTCTGCCCTCTGATTTTCTGGGTTGCCCTGGGCAAATTGTTGGACCTCTGCTGTTTGCAGTCCCCAGAAAGCTGGGAGTGCCCTCCCTACTCCTCCCTCTCCCCAAGGGAATGTCATGAGAGTATGATGAGGTCACTGAGAGGAACTTGGGCTTATTGATGAGTGGGCCTATCAAGGTTTTCCCCTCAAAGGAGTTCCTGTTGGGACATGCTGGCTCTAGCTGCTTCCCTGCATTGGCCAATTAGAGATGTTGCATGTTGGCTTACCCACTAACCCAATATATGCCAGAGTCTTGGCTGGCACACTGAATATAGCATGCCAGAACCTGGACCTGTCCTCCTACCTTCCCTTTCTGGGACCATCCCAAAACTTTCTCTTTTCTGATAACTGTTGATGGAGGCTGTGTGGTACCATGGAAAGAGTACTGGACTTTGAATAGGAAGTCTTGGGTTCGAATCTCATTTTATGGATATTTATACATACACACATTCTCCTTTCAACATAAAGAGGAAAACCTTGAGCCTCCATCAGTATTACACGAGCTCCAAGGTCTATAACCAACTGTTGAGTCAAACAGGTGCTGAAGTATAAAACATTGTTAGGAGTAGTTGGCTCATAAAAAGTTTCCTGCACTGATGAAATCCCAGGTCCACCCCTCCCCACCCCAAAATGTGTCAGGTGCTAGAAATTCCAAGACAAAATGAAGACAGTCCCTGGCCTCAAGGAGATTTCATTCAACTGAAAACAGGTAAGTAAATACAAGACATATACCATCTACGATGAGTCTTGAAGGAAGCCAGGTATTCTAATCAATCAATTCACAAACATTTATTAAGTACCTGCTGTGGGCCCAGACACTGTCCTAGATTTTGTGGATAAAAGTACATAGAAAGAACTAATCTCTACTCTTGGAAGGGAGGAGAAATAGATGGGGAAGCAGGTGGTCCCAAATTTAGATAAGGCACAAATTCCTGTCCTCAGGGAGCTTATGGTCTAATAGCCTTTGTAAGTGTTTTCAATAGTGTGTGTGTGTGTGTGTGTGTGTGTGTGTGTGTGTGTGTGTGTGTGTGTGTGTGTGTCTTTCTTCCCAGCTAGATCCCAAGGCCCCCAGATCAGGGACTGAATCCTGCCCTTTGAATCCCCTCCAAGGGTTGTACAGTATTCTGCATACATATGACACATACTCAAAGAATGTTACTTGCCTTCATGGGGGTCAACATGCTAGTGTGGTTTCGGCCCCCTCAGCTCTCTCCTAGGATGCCAGTCTGTGATCCAGCCAGAACCTGATAGAGAAGCAAATAGTTTGTCTGGAGTGGAAACACAGTGTGGTTTTGCTAATTGTCTCTGGCTGGGTCTTGGGGTCTGGTTTTCTTGGGTCCAGGACACACTAGAAAGCTTTCTGGCCAGGGCTCAGGAGAGCGACTGAGTGACTTTGGGCCAGTCTCTTTTCCCCGCTGGGTGTTTGTACGCTCACTTGCCAAACATGGGGTTTGAATCTTTAAAGCCTCTCCCAGCTCTGAAATTTGATAATGGAACTGAGTTAAAACTGAAGGAAAAACATAAGAATTTTGTATTTTCCACGGTTTCTGTGGAACCCTGTCATGGTGCCCCAGGGAAGGAGAGAGAGAGAGAAAGAGAGGGGAACAAGTTAGAAAGCTGCATCCTTCCCCCTCAGTGCCCCCATAGGACTTTTCTTACAACAGCAAGAATCTGTTGAGCACCAAGAACATCTGAGGAATGCAAGCAGTTATACGGGGGCTCTGAGGGGGTAGGAGCCAGGTTTCTTTGCAATATAGTCATCTGGGATTTTAGCTGCTCTTTCATGAGAGTGAGGAATCTGTCTCAGCTAAATGTTCCATCTTCTCATCTCCTCCCCCTCCAGGACCTAGCAGAGTGCACTTTGCATACAGCAGGTGCTCAATAGATGCTTGCTTATTGTAGGAAAAGTTTAAAAGGACAGCTGGGTGGTACTGCAGTGCAGAGTACCAGTCCTAGAACCAGGACCTGAGTTCAAACGTGACTTCAGACACTTCCTACCTGTGGGACCCTTGGGCAAGTTACTTAACCCTGATTACCTCCCCCAAAAAAGGTAATTTTGCTAAAAATGAAAAGAAAAGTTTAAAAGAGCTCAGCTGTATTACCTGTGTGACCTTGGGGAAGCTGTTTAAACTTTCTGGATCCCAATACCTTATCTATAAAATGAGAGAATTAGGCTTGATGGACTTTATGGTCCTGTCAAGTTTTAAATCTGTGAGCCCATGAGCTGGAAACACACAGATAAAGGCCATGATTAAGAAGCTTGAGGACAGAAAAAAAGGCAAAAAGGAAATGTGGAGGCCCAAAAGAGCAAGAGGAGAAGGAATGAAAGGAAGAGGAAAAGAAAAGAAAAAGGGAAGAGGAGAGGAAGAAGCAGAAGGGAAAAGAAGAATGGAGAAGAGATGAGAGGAAAGGAGGAGAGAAGAAAAGAGGAGAGGAAGAAGAGATGAAGGAGGAGAAGGGGAGAAGAGAAGGGGAGAAGGGAGGGAAAGGAGGAGGGGGGAGAGAGGAAAAAGAGAGGAAAGGAGGAGCAGAGGGAAGAGGAGAAGAAAGAAGAGAAGAAAGAAGGGAGAAGAGAGAAAAACAGCTGAGGAGAAGGTTTCCCAGGAGGCCCTTTCCCAAGAAACCTCCAACCACAGCCTTTAATGAGCTTCCCAGCTGGCCACCAACCCTTATTCAGCAATTCTGGCCATAAAGGTCAAGCCAAACTGGGTTTAGTCACTATCTACCCCAGCAGGGAGCAGGTAGGGCCAAAGCCAGCCTTGATGTGCTTCTAGGAGCCCAGAGTGGGAAAGAGGCCCCAGAGGCCTGGTGTGAGGCTTTGTGGTCACCCCCGACCTCTCTAAAACCTTTCTTTGCCAAGTCTTTTCCTACTTGACAATCTCAATGACTTTTTCTCACTCCTCAACCTTCTTGACTTCTCTGCTTTATGGAACACTACTGCCTCCACCTTCTCTCCCATCCTTTTTGATAACTCATGACTTCTGTGCCACCATTCTGACCTGGTTCACTACTTCTCAGAACTGGGACAAGGTAGTATGGAGCAGTGGAAAGCATGCTTGATTTGGAGTAAGAAAACCTAGTTTCCCACCTCACTTCTGCATTTTACTCCCTGTGTGGGTATGGTGCTTAACTTATGTGGTCCTCAGTTTCCTCATCTGTAAAATGAAGAGGTTGGGCCAGTAGGCACTCAACAACCACATCAATTGGCAGACTTGGTTTTTAACTCATCCTTGGTGCCTCTTTCTCTTCTTTCCTTCTCACTATGGCCTTAGTCCTCAGCCCTCTCTGCACCTCTCTTGACTTGTTCCCTTGACCTGAACACATCTGAAATGTTGGGTTGAGTTCTGGGTTTCATCTTTAAGGAAGGCCATTGATAAGTTGCAGATATGCTCTGTTCCTCATGGAATAAAGCTCCTCTAGGGCAGGAATGGTCTTAAAATGCTTGTTAAATTCAGTTAAATAACCTGGTGGGAGCTGGAGCCACGTGGAAATCCTGTTTTTACTCCACCATCTTGGCTCCCCCGTTGAATATCCTGAAGGGGAGGTTTAGAAGAGATTGGCCAAGATTGTGAAAGGTCTTAAGTTGGTGCTGTGACAGGATCAGTCGTAGGGACTGGAGATGGTTTGTTTGAAGAAGAGAAGGTGGGGGGAAGGATGGAAGAGGGGATGGTGGAGGGCTGGTTTGTGGAAAAGGGATTAGACACGTCCCCTTTAGTTTCAGAGGGGCAGAGGCAGGAACAGTGGGTGGAAGGAAGCTGTATTTAGGCTTGATGTCAGAGAAAACTTTTAGATAATTAGAGCTGTCCAAAAGTAGACATGGCCACCTTGGGATGTTATGAATTCCTGTTTACCCGTGGTCTTCAAACAGACTGGTTGGCCACTTGCTGGCTGTGTTGTAGGGGGCATCCTGGTTTAGGTGTAGGTTGTACTAAATGGCCCTATTCCCACCCTGAGGTACTGAGACACTGGGATTCAGTGGCAATCTCATAGATCTCATGGTTTCCATATCTCTTCCATGTGACTGAGCATTCTGAATATTGTGGGATAGGATCTGGAGATGGAGGAAAGCCTAGAAATCCTCTTAGGTTCTCTGATTTCGGGTATTCTGCTGCCACCTCAAATACAAGTGATATGAAATAGAACTCACTATTATTATATTATAAATATTATAAAATAAATATAAAATAAAAAATAAAATCAACTGGGAACTCGTAAGTAGGTCATACAGTTTGTGCGGGAAAATTAGGGGTAATAAAAGGATGAATACAATAGTAACTCCCCTGAAGAAGACATGACAGCTGTCAGTCTAGTTGGGGAGATGAGACAAGAACACTGGAAAACTTAAGTAGGTGTAATGGGCCTATGGAGAGTGCACTTCCTCTTGAGACTGCTAGGTGGCACCACAGTGGATAGAGTACTGGGTCTGGACTTAAGAAGACCTGAATTCAAATATGACTTCCATACTTTCTAGCTATTTTACCCTCGGCAAGTCATTTAACCTCTGTCTCTGTTTCCTCAACTGAAAATGGGTTTGTAATGGCACCTACCTCACAGGGGTTGTTGTGAGGACCAAATGACATAATATTTGTAAAAGTGCTTAGCAACATGCAGTGGGAATTAATAAAAATGATTATTTTATTTCATTCAGCCAGTCAGCCATTTATTAATGCAGCCAGCAAGCATTTATTATTATTATTATTAGTAGTAGTAATAGTAGTAGTATATATCAGGTGTTCATGCCTTGAGAATCAAAAGTTTAAGGATTTATGTGAAAAAAAATCTAAGCAGTTCCCCCAAAGATATGACTATCCGAGATGGCCCTTCATGGCCATCCAAGTAAGAAGAGTGCCCAAGGACAGCTGGGCAGGAATGCATGGACATCTCTGTGTAGGAGTTACTGGGAGAGACACCCATAAGATAAGGATGGCCAGAGCTCCCAGGACAGTGATCACTGTTATATAGAGGAAATCAAGTCCACCGTTGAATCAACACAGTGTCAAACTACAGAGCCAACATGGGAGCTGTGGGAGCCACGATAATGTGTCACAGTCATACAGACTACATTGGACCACTGGACGAGGACCTGAGACAAGAGGATGTAGCTAGAGAGGGCCATGGAGAGCACAGACCCCCTGAGCCCTAAGGATAAAGGGCAGCACCAATGTACTCTGTCTCTGTGGGGGAGAGTGAGGCACACTTAGAAACCTGCCAAGGAGGCTGACTAATCCCTCCCTGGGTCTGATATCTCCACCAAACTTGTCAATCCCCTTTGTGGTTTCTCTGACTCTCTGCTCCCAAGCTATCCCTCCCACCCCCCATCTGGACTTACACAGCAGCTGTAGTATACATCACTTTCAGCTTCAAGCTTAGCTATGCAATTCTGAAATCTGTCCTTTTCTCTCTCTCCTCTTGTCTTTCTGGGCTTAGACTATGGGATCTCACTGTGCATTGCCTCACCTGAGCTTATGGTTAATAACCAAATCCTCATTTTCTGTCTACAAACAAGTGTGGTAGGGAACGACCCACGGGAGCTCTTTCCTCAAAGCATTGACAGTGCATCATGTCTGTTGCCAAGCCAAGGAGAGGTTTGATGTGCCTACTTCTGGAAGTCTCTGATGACATGGAATGGAGGGCCCACTCTCCACTTCACAGCAGGCACAGGTATGACTGTTTTCTGTTTGTAACCACATGGTTAAAAAAATGGACTTTTTGATTGACTGCTGAACCAACCTGGGAGTGAATACACAAGACTCCCTTGAGGAGTGACTTGCCTTTTTCCCTTCCCTGGTGACCACAGAGGAGGAGGAGTTGTGGCCTCCAGGTGGGGCAGGGGCCTAAAGCTTTCTCTCACCCACAGCTGCTGTGAAACTGAGAGGCTGAGAAAGTCTGGTTCTGATCTTTCTGAATACCAACCATCAACACTAGGGCCAGTGGCCAGTATTCCCCAGCCAAGTTGGTATGAGTCCATGAAGGCATGGCCCCATTGACCCTTCTTTCCCTGTTGTATCTTAGCTTTTGGAGTACAGGGATGGAACAGACTAGGTTGGGACCTTGAGAGCCTTGAAAGATCAGGAGAGCTACCAGAGGTCTGGGCAACAGGGTGTGCAGATATCTGAGCCCCAAGGAGTGACTGAGACCTAACCCAACAGTGGATTGACCCAGCAACTAAGAGGATACAAGATGCTGCAAGAAAAGGACCAACTTTGCCCATCAGCTCTATTGCATTCAGAAGCGGCCCTGGTGGGGATGGATTTGCTCTAGAAAATGTTTTAAGTTTAAGCCCCAGGGCCTGAGGAGATATGGAGAAGAGTGTGCCCCTGGAAGATTGAGGGAGAGGTCATACTTTGTCCTTACCATATTTTCTTAGTAAATATCCCTTTGTAAAAACTGGTTCATATTAAATTAACTAAATTGACCAGTGGCAGTCAATGGCAATTGATAGTGGGGAAGACATACCAGAATGGGAGGTCAAGGCAAGAACATTAGAGAAGATCCCAATTACTCCTCAGGGCTATCCCTAGAATCTTGAGCGGGGGGCGGGGGGGGGGGAAGATGTAGTGAGCCTCACTCTGGGACAGGAAGTTCAGAGCATTGCTACATGTGGGCATCCCCTCCTCTCCATTACATGGAAAAATTCTACTTGTCCCATAGCCATAAAACAGCTCTGGTGGCCATAACTCTCTAGTGTACTATAGCTTGTCACATTCAAAAAGCAACTCAGAACTGGGAGTCAGAGTAGTTCTATTTCTTAGAGTCTGAGCAGGCATGTCCCAGACAATCAATAACTAATAAGCATTTATTAAGTGTTTACTATGGGTCAGGCACTGTGCTAAGTGCTGGGGATAGAAAAAGAGATGAAGACAGTCCCTGCTCTCAAGGTGTTTATAATCTAATGGGGGAAATAATGTGCAAACACATACACATATATATGTTTATATATAATATATATTATAAATAGGAAATAACGGAGAGAAGAGGGTATTAAGAGAGAATGGAGAAGGTTTCCATTAGAAGGTGGGATTTTAGTTGGAAATTAAGGGAAGCCAGGCAGTTCAGCAGTCAGAGCAGGAGAAGGGAGGAGTGTTCTAAGCATGAGGGACAGTCAGAGAGAATCCCAGGAACTGAGAGATGAAGTGTCTTATTCATGGAATAGCCAGGAGGCTAGTGTCACTGTATAGGGGGGAAGGTCATGTACTGGGGAGTAAGGTTTAAGAAGACTCAAAAGGAAGGCTTTGAAGGGCTTCGAATCCCAAACAGAGCATTTTGTATTTGATCCTGGAGGCAATAGGAAGTCACTGGAGTTTACTGAGTAAACTGTGTTTTAGTTTACCTGTGTTTTAGGAAAATCACTTTAGTGACTGACTGGAGGATGGACTGGAGTAGGGAGAGACTGGAGGCAGGCAGGCTCCCCTCCCCCACCCCCCACTCCCAGCAGCTATTGCAATGGGCATGAGGTGATGACAGTCAGTACCAGGATGTTGTAGTGTCAAATGAGAGAAGGCAGTGTACATGAAAGTTGTAAAGGTAAAATCCATGAGAAATGTTGCAGAAGTGAAACTGTCAGACCTTGGCAAGAGCTTGGATATGGAGGGGGTGAGGTTAGAGATAGTGAGGAGCCCAGGATGAGTCGTAGTTTGGGAGCCTGAGGGACTGGGAGGGTGGGATTGCACTCTATGATAAGAAGGCAGGTAGGAGAGAAATGGCCATCCTAAGTTTAAGATGTCTCCTAGACATCCTGTTCAATATGCCTGAAAGGCATTTGGAGATTTGAGATTGGGGGTCTGGAGGGCTACTGGGGCAGAAAAGGGAGACCTGAGAATCATCAGCATAGAGATGGTCCTTAAATCATTGGGGGCTGATGAGATAGATCACCAAGGGAAGTAGTATAGAGGGAAAAGAGAAGAGGGGGCAGGACAGAACCTTGAGGGACACCTGTGATCAGAGAACGTGATCTGGAGGACTATTTAGCAAAGGAGACAGAGGAAGAAAGGTCAGAGAGGTAGGAGGAGAACTGGGAGGGGGTGTCCCAAAAACTTAAGAGAGTATCAAGGAGGAGAAAGTGATCAACAGTGTCAAAGGGTGCACAGAGGTTGAGGGCAATGAAGACAGAGAAAAACCCATTGTTTTTTGGCAACTAAAATCTTTAGTAACCAGAGAGAGAAGTTTTGGTGGAATGATAAGGTCAGAACCAAGACTGTAAAGGGTTCTTGTAGATAACCTTTTTGAGTTTAGCTACAAAGGGAAGAAGAGATATAGGCCTATATAGTTAGCAGAGTTAGGGGAATCAAGTGAGGGGTTTTTCATTTTGTTTTTAGAATAGGAGAAACCTAGGTATGTTTGTAGACAGAGGGAGAGACTGAAAATAAGTCAGAGTGGGGATGAGAGAGGGAGCAATCTGTTGGAGGAGATAGGATAGAATTAGATCAAGTCAAGATCTGCCTCTCTACTCCTTCTCATTATCACACAATTTTAGAATTGGAAGGGAACTCAGTAGCCACTCAGCAATTCATGGCTGACAAAGATCCTCTTCAACACACCCAATAAAATAGTTATCCAGTCTTTGCTTGGCAATCTCCAAGAAGAGGAAGTCCTCCACTTTCCAAGGCAGCCCCTTCCCTTTTTGGACAGCTCTAATCATCATCAGGTTTAACCTATTTTCTTTACGATTTAGCCCTCTGGGGCCAAGCAGAAGTAGGCTAATCCCTCTTCTATAGGACAGCCCTCCAGATAGAGACTTGAAGGCAGTTATCACATCCCTATGAGTCTTTGCTTTGCTTCTCCAACTTAAATGTTCTCAGTTCCGTCCTTCCATTAATCCTCATTTGACATGGACTCAAGGCCCTTCCTCATTCTGATTGTCCTGCTCTGGACATTCTCCAGCTTATTAATGTTCCTTTTAAGCCATGGTGTCCAGAACAAAACATAATATTCTAGACTCAGTCTGACCAGGGTAGAGGACAACTAAGGCTGTCACCTCCTTATTCCTATAAGGGATACCCCTTTTTATGTGACCCAAGGCTACATTAATCTTTTAATATATATATATATATATTATATATACACTGGTATATACACTGGTATATACACTGGTAATTCATTGTAAGCTTGTGGTCCACTAAAACCTTAAGATTTTTTTTGTTTGTTTTTTAGGCTAATAGCATCTTAGATTTGGGAAGTAAATTTTTTTTACTCGTTCTAGATTCTACATTTTTACTCAACGATTTCCATCCTGTTAAATTCAGCCCAATGTTCTAGGCTGTTAAGATATTTCTGAATCTTGAGTCTGTCACCCAGTGGTTTTCTTCATCCCATCTAGAAAATTGATGAGAATGTCACCTATACCTTTATCCAGGTCATTGATAAAAATGTTAAATACATTTATTTAGTGCTTCTGGATTTGCAAAGCACTTTACATAGATTATCTTATTTGATCCTCACAATAACTTTGGCAGGTGGATGCTCTTATTATTATCCCTGTTTTCTGTATGGGGAAATTGAGGCAGAATATGGTTGCATGACTTGTTCAGGATCACACAATTAGTAACTGCCTGATGCAGAATTTGAACTTAACTTAAAGTTTAACCTCTATCCATTTACCTTCCTAGGCTGACAGTGTACAGTTAATGATTTCTGTCTGGACTGGGTCACTCAATGAGTTCTAAATCCATCTCACTCGCTGACAGCTCTCCATCTTCCCCACAAGAATAGTATGAGAAGCTTTGCAAACACTTTGTTAAAATAAGTAAACTGAATCTAGACATTGTTGTGATCTGCCCATTTGGTAACCCTGCCAAAAAGGTCAGCGAGCTTGGTCTGGCTTGACCTGTTCTGAATGCAGCCTGGCTGACTCATCATGGTCACTGATGCCCTTTCTAGTTATTTGTCTACCATCTGGTCAATACCAGTTTGGAATCAAAGTCAAACTGACTTGGCTGTTTTCAGACTCTCTTCTGCCCACCAAAACGTTCATTCTTTTTTGCCCCTCCAGTATGTCTCCCATTGTTTGTCATCTTTCCTACATCTTTGCTGGTTGTTCAGACATGTATGTGCATGGAGTATTTAAGGAAGACTAGTACCTCTGATTTGAGGACTGCCAAGCCCTTTCTAGGGCAGTTCATTCACTTTTGGTGTCCACCTGTCACCCACCTCTCACCTGTGGCTCCAAAAAGCTATAGTATGCGTAATGGCTACACGTCAATAAACCATCTCAGCAGATGGACTAAACCAAGTTGAGGGGGCCCTATGGGCTTCAAACCTATTGGTGAGTTAGGGAGATGTCTACTCCAACCATGGTGAAATGGGTGGATGAGAACAATTTATTCAACCACCACAAAGGTGACTGAAGCAGGGGCTATAGAGCACTTAGAGCTTGGTCAGACATCAAAGACATCAAGGCCATTCACTGCATCCCAGGCCATGGCCAGCCAGCTTGACTTTTGTCCTGCCACTGGGATTACTCTGGAGAGAGAGTGATGACTTCATGTAGCTCTGACTCACTTAAATCCAGTTCATGCATGAGTCAAGACATCACCCCATGATGTCATTGGTCCTCTTCAAAAACAATTTTACATATGTATGTATATATCTGTGTGTATGCATATACATATATATACACATATATGTATATGCACATATACACATACCTATCTATATCTAATGGTAGCCATCTCTAGGGTGGAAGGGGGGAGGGGAGAAAGAGGAGAAATTTACATGAAAATTTTGTTGTATATTTGAAAGGAATAGCAAGTTGTTCAGAGCAGATTTGCAGTTTCATGTGCAATCATCTTTTTTTAAAAATTATACTATGTTATGGAAATGCTCGTTTTATTCCACAAATTAAAAATAAAATTTAGTGAAAAAAAGACCTCAAAGAACAAGCAACAACAATGACACCCCCACCTTTTCTTTCAGGATCTGAGGATCATTGGGGCCAAGTGACTTGAAATCATCAAGGACTGCTACGGATACTCTTCCTGTCTCCATACTTGGCTTGATTATCAGCTCCGCACCATCATTTCTGTTCTGTGCTTTTTGGTCAAATCATCCCTCTCCTAGGCAGAGCAAACTGAAGTAAAACACCACTCGAGCAGCCCTCCCTTGGGTCTGCTGTCTGACATCATCTTATTCACCCCCAGGGTTGGTCCTCTCCTGTGAGGTCTTGGTTTCCCCCATTTCCACACTACAGCTAAAAGTCAAAACCAATACCTGGTTGGCCTCAGCTCCTTCTGACCATTATTCTTCCTGATCCCTTTCTTCTAGGACCATGCCTGTTATTTGCCCTGGATTCCATCTGCGGAAAACATTTTTCCCCCTAATTTAATTTGATTGGTGAGGTGACTTCCATCCATTGCTGTAGCTTGAAGGACCAATAGCATTTGTAGCTACAAACAGACATGGGTAGAATATTCAAAGCTAGGGAAATGGTGTGAATGAAAGTTGAGAGGAGAGTGCTTTGGAGTGCTTTGTGCCCAGGGGAAAGAGAGAAAGCAGGCTAAAGCACAGAATCTATAGGGGCCTGGGGGAGGAAAGGTTGGAGAGAGAAGGTAAGACCAGATTATGGAAGGTTTTTAAAGGTAACCCAAAGAGAGGCTTGAAGTAGCCCCCGGACCCCATCAGTAATATGGGCTATCTCTTTCACACCCAAATGATAACACTACTTGGCAGTACCTGAGTAGTGACCTAAAATCTTAGCATCAGGGATGGGCTGCACTAAACAATTTATGTTCTCTCACCTGGTCCTCTTTGTGACCAATAGCATGGGTTTGGGAGCCAACTGGTAGAGCTAGGGGGTCAGTCTGTGGCCAGAGCTAGTGGTCTGTGGCTTGTCAAAGTTACTGGTCAGTCCATAGCTGGGTGAGTGTTTAATCTATGGCCAGAGTTAAGTGTCAGTCCATGGCTAGGTTAGTGGTCAATCTGTAGCCAAAATTAAAGGTCAGTCCACGGTTAGGTTAGGGGGCTATTCTGTGGTCAAAGTTAGTGGTCAGTCTGTAGCAGGGTCAGGGATCAATATGTGGTCAAAGTTAAGGGTCAGTCCGTGGTTGAGTTAGGGGACTCTTCTGTGGTCAAAGTTAGTGGTCAGTCTGCACTATGGTCAGGGGTTAATCTGTGGCCAGAGTTAAGGGTCAGTCCATGGTTGAGTTAGGGGACCTTTCTATGGTCAAAGTTAGTGGTCAGTCTGCACTGTGGTCAGGGGTTAATCTGTGACCGGAGTTAAGGGTCAGTCCATGGTTGGGTTAGGGGGCCATTCTGTGGCCAAAGTTAGTGGTCTGCCTATACTAGAGTCAGGAGTCAATCTGTGGCCAGAGTTAAGGGTCAGTCCTTGACTGTGTTAGTGGCTGTCTATGGCCTAGATTTGGGGTCAGTCTGTGGCTTGGGTCAGAGGTAGTTTCTGCAGGGGTATGACCTTTTCTCTGCTTTTTGGCATCCTTTCTAGGCTTCTCCGTAGCCTGTGTCAGGCCAGGCCAGCTAAGCATCCAAACAACCTCCAGTCTGTATCACCATCAGCTCAGTTTTCCTGATTGTCCTAGCTCCTGTCTTCAAAGGGATCTGAGCCCTTGGACGCTGGACCCTTTGGTCTGGCCCCAGAAGCAGACTCTGTTACTGGGGCTGCCTGGTGCTGGGGCAGTTGGGTGTCACCCTTTTCTCAGCTTGCTATCAGAGGAGCAGAGAGAGCTATGGGTGCTGGGGTCTCCAGGTGCCTCCCTACTTCGGCCTGTCTGCTGGGATGCCTCACTGACACTCTTCACTCCCAGCTCTCTTTACCTTACTCAGCTCTCAGGAATCCTAGCTCATAAAGAGCCTCAGCTGCTTTCGAGGCAGGTTACTGAAACTTTAATCCCTGCTTTCCTTTCATTTCCCCCTGCTCCCCATTCTCTTGCCGCCACTTTCTCACTGGGCGGGGGCCCTCTCCCTGTCCCCAGGCAGCTGGCTACCTTTTCAGCTTGCAGGGCCCCGCCTTGCAGCGGATTCCCCCATCCTATTCAGGAATGCAGCCAGGGAGTGGGGAGTTTTTTGGGTGACTGGCCCAGACTGCCCTAGCCTGAGAGGTCACATGAGCGACAGGGCATGGAGATTCCAAGCTGGGAAGGTCTCCCCATTCAGAGTTTGACTGGATGGATCATCTCCTTCTTCCCCTCCCCACTCCCTTCCACTTAGTTGTCCTTATCCACACTGTCTTGCTCTGACATGCATGTATTCTACTTCTAAGACACAATGCCTAAACTGGCAGAGAGAGACGGGGGAGCGTGCTGGGCCTAGATAGGGCTCAGCAGTCTTTCTCATCCTCTCTCCATCTCTGTCTATCAGTATCTTTCTCTGAGTGTGTGTCTTAGCCTCTGTTTCTTAGAACAAGATTCTCTTGTTCTTCTCTCTCATCATCTTGTAGAACTAAGGAATGTTAGAGTTGATAGGGACCTTAGAGGCCACTGAATCCACCCACTTCATTTCCTCAGATGAAGAAACTGAGGCAAACAGAGGTTAAATGACTCACTGAGGCTCACACAGCCAGGCAGCCTCTGAACCATAATTTCAATCCCAGTCTTCCTACTTCAACCCTCTCATCTGACAGATAAAGACACTGAAGCCCAGAGAAAGGAAGAGACTGGTCTACAATCCTACAGTGACTTAGGGCTGGAGTTCTCCTTCTGAACCAGGCATTTGACATGTCCCACAATCATGCAATCACATTTCTAGTAGGAATCAAAGTGGGAGGTTCCACCCATCCACCCCAAGCTATCTGAGGCCTCAGGAGACCAGGTCATGAGGCCAAGCATTTGGAGGCCCAACCTATAAGCTGCTCTGGTTCCAGAAAAGGGTCTACATCTAGATTTTCTTTGTCAGGGCTTATTCCCACAGTCACATTCTTCTGAGTAGAATATCAGCTCCTTGAGGTCAGGACCTTTTCATATTTGTCTTTGTATTCCCAGAGTGACTTCCACAAAGTAGGTGCTGTATAAATTCTTGTTGACTTGACTTGAGTAGGTGTTATATTAATGAATAAGTCTCTCTTCTGCTTACACATGCTGGATTTGTTAGGAGGATTCCAGATAAGTGGAACCTACAGTAAGAATGATGATGATGGTGATGTAGCTTTCTATTTGCATTGTGCCTTACTGTTTGTAATTTACTTTTATGCTCATTAATTTACTCATTCTTCCCAGAAACCCTGTGAAGCAGATAGAATGGATATTATTATGGCCATTTTATAGGTTAGGAAATAGAGATTGAGAGAGATGCCTTGTCGTATCATGATATCATTGGTAGAGGTGGAATCTGAACCCAGACCTTTTGACTCCAAAGTTGATACTGATCCCTCCCTCTACCATAGCTACAATGAATGAATTGATTACATTTATTAAGCTCTTGCTATATATCAAGCACTGTGTTAAGAGCAGGGGCTAGGAATACAAAGTCAAGACAGTGCCTGCCCTCAGGGACCTTCCATTCTAATAGGAAAGGAGTTTTGATCAGAAAACTCATAGGCATGTTGAGTGGAACATTTGAGTAATCTGTTGATGTGCTCTATCCAGAGGCAATGGTGGTGAAGTTTTGATCATAGTTCTTAGATTGAAAGAAAGAAAGCAGGGATAAGAGGTTCCCTCCCTGCTGCCTGATCAGAGAGGGCAGAGTTCAATGCCTCAGCTCCTCCTGGGCATGGTCACTTTCCATGATAAAGAGCCATGCAGAATCTATGTGAGCATTAATCAAGGAAGGAACCCATTACTGAGAGGCAATGGCAGTGGAGTGGTGGAGCTGTGTTTAAATTCCACCTCAGACATTTTCTAGCTGTGTGGCCCTGGACAAACCACTTAAACTCCATTTCTTCATTTGTAAAATGAGGTGTAGACTTCATGACCTTCAAGTTCCTTTCCAGCTTTACCTTTATTTTCCTATGAGCCTATGATCTCATAAGGCAGTTGATTCCATTGTTGGGCAAGTCTAGTTAGAAAGTTCCTCCTTCAGCTTTGCTAAAATCTGTAATTTCCACCCACTGCTCCCTGGGGTAAACTGGAACAAGTCTAATCTGTTTACCACATGACAGCTCTTCAAATACTGGAAGGCAGCTATCATGTCCCTTTCTGTCTTCCTCTTCTTTGTTTCTCTCCAGCCAATCATCCTCACTTCCTTCAGCTGGTCCTTATATCATATGGTTTCTGGACCTCTACCATTCTGATTCTTCTTTGGACACACCATTGCTCTTCAATGTCCTTCTTAAAAAGTGATGCTCTATATGGAACACCTTAGACAGGCAATAGCAATGTTCTGCTTTGCCCCCTCCACATAAACAAAGTCTCCCCATTTGTTGTGGCCCAACTCAAGTCCCACTTCCTCCAGGAAGCCTTCCATAACTGCCTGTAATTGATTACTTCCTCCTCTGAGCTCCTGGATCATTTAGTGTATACCTTTCTCATTTGGCCTTCAGCCAGCCCTGCCTTTGCTGCAAGTGATCTTTTCATGCCCATGTCTAATCTCTCTAATTAGACTATAACACCTCAAGAGCAGGGGTTACATCTTTTTCTAGGGATTCTAGTGCAGAGCCCTATATGCAACAGGTGCTCAATGAATGCTTGTAGATGATGATAATATAACTTTTCTTTAGTGCTTGACCCAAAGTGTGCAAAGTGCTTTTCTCACAACAGTCCTGTAAGGCAGGTAGCACTTATTATCCTCATTTCACAGACAAAGAAACTAAGACTCAAGAAGTGTAATGAGTTGTTCAAAGTCACCACTAGTAAGTCCTAATTGTCTTTTTAAAAACCTGAAGAAATATGATATAGCATAAGTATTAGAAACATTCTGCTTATTGACAGAGGGCATATAAAATAGGAATGATAGGCAGAAATTACAGACAGATTTAGGCTTGTTGTGATTGTACCTTTTAAGGATTCACACTGAAGGGGCCCATAGTAGTCATACATTTCCCTGAAGAGGAGTGGTCATAATGTGACATAACCTATAGCCTCAAGGCTATTTCAACTCTTTTGTGAATCACATCAGAAGCTGTATCCAGCCAGCATAGCAAGAGAGATTTGAATTTATCTCTTTGATGACTTTTTCTTTCCATTCAATACCAATGCCTCAGGCCCATCTGATATATGAGATGGGATGAGTATATCCTTTTCAATTACCGTCATGTTTCTGGCTGCCAGCACTGGAGCCATAAAGATTGCCCCGGAGCTTCAGATTAGCAAGACTGAAGGAAGTGGAGTGAAGATTTCCATCTTTGCTCAATATTCCTATAGTGATGCCTAAATAGCTACTCTCCCTACTTAAGGAAAAATGTCACAGCAATCCTAGCTTTCCAGAAGTGGAGTGAGCTACCTGTCAGTCAGTCAGTCAGTCAATAAACACTTATAAAGCACCTATGTGTTTTATGTGCCAGGCTCTATGCTAAGCACATGGAAAACAATGAGTTCTCCTTTTACTAATGAGTGACTGGGGGAGGGGAGGAGAAGAAGGCAGAGGAGAAGGGAGGGGGAGGGGAAAGGAAAGCACAAAGAAGGAGAGGAAAGGGAAGGATGGGGAGGGGAGAAGGAAAATGTAGAACGAGAGAGAAAAGAAGGAGATAGAGAGGGAGAGGGGAGAGGGAGAAAGAAAGGAAGAGTGAGGAAAAGGAGGGGAGAGAAGGAGATAAGAGGGAGGAGGGGATAAAAGAAGATCCTAGGTCCATAGATTGCGAGATGGAAGGGACTTTGGAGATCATTTTGTTTAACCCTTTCATTTTACCAATGAGGAAACTGGGGCTCAGAGAGATTAAGTGAATTGTCCAGACTTATACAGTTACCGAGGAGAGGGAAAGAGAAGAGAGGGGGAAGATCAGACAGGAGAGAAGAAGGGATGAGAGGGGAAGGAAGAAGAGGAGGCAAATGCATAAATGCAGAAAACATATGCCAGGGATGGTGAATTCCTGTCCTGGAGCCATAGGAGTTGAGGTTGGTGTCGGCAATGTTTTTTGGCATGGCCCCAACACAGATACATGGGTGTTTGACAGAAGGTAAACACAGCCTGGTGAGTTTGGCAAAATCCCCCAAAAGACATGCAAGGGAAGGCACACCAGGATTGAGAAAGCAAAACAGATGCAGGATTGGGGATGAATGCAAGCAGGCAAGAGACTGGTGATGTGTTCTGGACACTAGCTCAGGTGTGCATTGCTTCAAACCTGCCTGTTCAAGTCTGGCACCAGAGAACAGGCTCTTGTCTATGTGTACAGAGGACAGATGAGAAGCATCTTGTGGTGATTGATTCCTATCCAGTGTCTACACATAAGCATTGGGAATTATGGGCAATGTATAAGCCAGTGGATCATAGAGAAGAGCTAGCACCAACGAAAACACCCCAAACTGGGCCCCCAATAGGCCCAGGCAGCTCTTGCCTGAGTTCTAATCCCACCAGCCCTGAAATGTTCCTTACCTGTTATTTACACACAGAAGTGTGGGCCCAAGAAAAAAATGGAGACAAATTGTGGCCAAATTATGGAGGTGCTTGGATGGCCAGCTGAGGGGGTTAGGCTTCATTCTGTAGTAAATGGGCACCGAAGGAGATCCTTGAACAGAGGGATGATGTGATGGATACAATGCTTTGGAAATGTACCATCAACCAAGTCAATAAACATTTATTAAGCCCCTACTGTATGCCAGACACTATGACATACATAGGGATAAGCACTGGGAATGCAAAGAAAGGCAAACACAGACCCTCCCCTCAGGGAGCTCCCAGTCTAATAGGGGAGGCCACCTACAAGCCACCATGTGCACACCACACATGAATAGATAAATTGGAGATAAATCTTAGGCCATTGGTAGAGGGCGTACTTTTCTCTTGAGAAGCTTTTTCAGGCAACTTGATCTCAATGACTTCTCCTACTGATTGAAGGGACCTAAAAGTAATAAGAATAATTAACTTGTATATTGCACTTAAAAGTTTACAAAATACTTTTTACACATATGACCTTATTTGGGTCTCATGACAGCCTATGAGATAGTATTAAGACCCTCATTTTAAAGATGAGGAAACTGAGGGTCAGAGAGGCTACATGATTTATCCATGATTACATAGCTAGTAAGTGTCAGAGATGAGATTTGAACCTAGTTCTTCCTGACTTCAAGTCTAGAGTTTATGCCATTTTGCTCTTCCCACTATGAGGGAAGAACATATTATAGCTCATGCCCATCAAATTAGCAAAAAAAATAATTAAAAGCAATAAAATTCACTGCGGGTGACCTTGTCACAAAACAGGTATATTCATTCATTACTGGTGGAATTGCAAGCTTATAGAATTTTTTTTTTTAGCACCAATCTGGCAATACGAAGTACAATTTACAAAAATAATCATACCCCTTAGCCCGATAATACCATTATTGGGAATCACCCAAGAGAGTGTCATAAATTAAGAAAAAAACACCTTAACTCTGTTCAAAGATTTTCATAACATCACTATTTGTAATCACTCCAGTCTGGAAACAACCCGAATGTTTAACAATAGGGAATGGTTAAACATTAATGGGGTAGCAAGCAGGAGATATTGTTGCAGGTAGGGGCTGTCACATAAAGACTTGTGGTGGCATTTGTTTGGAGGATTATGCTTGTCCTTTGTACCAGGTTTGAGGAAGCAGTGCCCCCCACATGTAGCATGATTGCCCTTTTGGGAGGTTGGTCCTTCTCAGGGTTGGCTCTCCCTTGCCTGACCACTGTTAGATCTGGGGCATAGATATCTTCGTTAACCTCTCTCCTCCCTCAGAGATTCTCCTGCTCAAGGAAATCTGTGCCAGTCTAGGAGTACGACATTAGTATGCCCTAGCATACTTCCCACATTGGTGGGAGTTCCAAATGGGATCGGTATCTGCTCTTTCTTCTTCTCTCCTATCAGCCAACAGTTAAACAGATATGGGGAGGTGTCTTGTTACTCTATAGCAGTGATTCTCAACTTTCCTAATGCCGCGACCCTTTAATACAGCTCCTCATGTTGTGATGACCCCCAACCATAAAATTATTTTCATGGCTACTTCATGTAATTTTGCTACTGTTATGAATCATAAAGTAAATATCTGACATGCAGGATGTATTTTCATGGTTATAGATTGAACATAACCCACAGGTTGAGAACTGCTGCTCTATAGGGATTAAAACCTCTTCCCAAATCTTAACCTATCACCATCATTAATCAAATCAGACAAAGATTTGGTGGCTTTCAGATGTCCTTTCATATAAAAGAGAGAATAGGCTAAGAAGGAATAGTTGCAATGGTGAATGTAAGTAAGCATTAACAAAAGAAACAAGGAAAGTTAAGGAAAAAAGCCACCTGGCAGCATTAGAATGTAACACATCCCTCCAGGGCAACACTTGCATCCCTCTGGTCCTTGTATCTCTAGCTCTTGAAACAGTTCCTGGTACCTAACAAAAGCTTTAGATGCCAGATCAGGTAGATGCTAGAAAAACTCCCTTGTGGCCAAGTGCAGCCAATGCTGCACTTAAGGACCTAGAAGGCCACATAGGGCCTCAAAGCCACAGGTTCCCCAGCCCTGTGGTAGATGTTTGATTGGTTGATTGACTGATGGGGCAGGAGCAATGGCTTCTTTCCAAACCATCCTCTCCCACAGGGGAGAGGGGCCAGGAAGGATCTTCAAGTATTGAAGATGACTGAAGACAAAGCGTCACGTCGAATGACTTTGAATGTACTTTTTCAGGGCCAGGCTGGTTGTATCTAGGCCTTCAGGGTTCTCAGGTATCCTGATGGGGCTGAAGTTCTTTCTTCTCTTTGTTATGAGTTACGATCTCTCTCCTGGCTGTGTTTCTCCTATTTTTAGGTGGTCAGTAACTAATACACCCTTCCTATTTAGCCTCTTAACATTGGGTAGCTTTTACAAAGGGATAGTGCCTTCACAGATGGAGCAAGAAGGCAAGATGTTGCTCTCAACACTTTAGGGGCTTAATCCCTGCCTATACCACCTTGGGCGTCTAGGTGGCGCAGTGGACAGAGTTCCAGGACTGGAGTCAGAAAGATCTGAGTTCAAATATGACCTCAGACACTTACTGGCTGTGTGACCCTGGGCAAGTTACTTACCCATTTGCATCGGTTTCCTCATCTGTAAAATAAACTGGAGAAGGAAATGGCAAACCACTTCAGTATCTCTGCCAAGAAAACCCCAAATGGAGGTCATGGGGAGTTGAACATGACTGAAATGATGAATACCACCATCACCTTGGGCTGGGGTGGAGGAGGGTTAGGCTCACAACTTAGCTTAATTCCTATCTAGCACAGGAAGGAAGGAAACACACATTCCTTAAGAGCCTACTGTGTGACAGGCACTGTGCTTAGTGCTTTACAAATATCATCTTATTGAATCCTCATGACAACCTTTGGAGGTAAATGCTATTATTACCACCATTTTACAATTGAGGAAACTGAGGCAGACAGCGGTTAAGATGACTCATTCAGGGTCACACAGGCAGTATCTGAGGTTTGGTTTCAGGTGTTCCTGACTCTAGCACTTTATCTGTCATGTCAAGCAACTGCATCTTAGCCCAACCAATTTCATGTCCAAAGTTGGCACAGCTGTTGGGTTTGGCTGGGCTGGAGTCGCAGACTTATGTTCCTCAGGGAGGCAATGCTAGGCTGGCCTTAGCACTCAGCCTAGGTTCCAGAACATCTGGATCCCCATGGCTAGAGCTTCTAGCCCAGACTGGAAACTCCATTCCCAGCACACAGAACAGAAAGGAACAAATGAGAAGGCCAAGGGCCTAGGGTCATTTCTTGGGGGTCAGATGCCAAAAAGGAGTAGGGTAGAAGCCCCCATGGCCCTTCTTCATATAGCTCAGTTCTCTGATTGGAAGACATTAGCGAAAGGGTCGCTTGTTTCTTTGGACATGAATGCAGCAAAGCCCCAGCTGATTTAGACCCTTTTTGATGATGTCAACAGTTCCAGCTGTGCAGCCAATGGGAAAAGGCTTCTCCCCAAACTGTTATAGACCAATGAGAACCATCCATGCATGTCACAGTCCTCAGGATTCTCCTGGAAGCAGCTTCAGTGTCCTCCTGATGTCCTCCACCTAGATAGCACCATCTTAGCAAACAGATGGGCTCTGTACATGCACCAGATCCCCATCTTATCAGCTTTGAGTTATCCAGCCCCCCAACAGACAGACAGAATGGAGAGAAAGCATAGCTTTGTCTGGTTACTCTGTAAGCTCACCAGATGGCTCTTTCTTGGCCAGAGGAAAGAATCAGTTGGTACGCAGGGATGGAGCCCAAGCCTTCACCCTGCCCATTACATGGTTTGTTCAAGCAAGATGCATGATCTTCTGGCTTCTCTTTCCTTGACGTCTCCCAACCAAGACAGCCAAGTTCGAAGACATGTCCCAAGTGGTGGACACTGGGATGATGTTTGCTTGAGTCTCTCATCTCCATGGCAATGCTCCCTACTCAG
Source organism: Pseudochirops cupreus (assembly GCA_028627135.1). Classification (NCBI taxonomy): domain Eukaryota; kingdom Metazoa; phylum Chordata; class Mammalia; order Diprotodontia; family Pseudocheiridae; genus Pseudochirops; species Pseudochirops cupreus. Next base: position 19,046,996 of record CM053581.1, read on the forward strand.
AAAGCAACAGCATTTTAATGCAACAAACATGGACAAATTCAGGGACTATCAAGAAATCTGGAAAGACCTTTCTGAAAGAATTCAAAGCAAAAGAAGGCACAGCCAGGGAACACAGGCCATGCCTTGATAATGGAAGAGGAAAACCAATGGGAAGGAACAAAGAATGCTGACAGAGACAGGGATAGAGTGAATGCAAAGTTGTTATGCTATTTTATGTATCAGTTTTGAATCTCATGGAACATGCAGGTAATTTAATCCTCTAGGCAACTGTGGGCAACTGAAAGACTGAACTGAGTGGGACTATGTTGTGATAGTGGCAAGGGAAGACAAGGTCACTTAGAAAGGGAGAGTTTCTGGCTTACTCTCCTCCTTCAGCCCCTTCTCCCCCATGTGGCAAGTAGCTCTTCCTTACCACACTTTAGTGAGGACACATGGAAGGGGTGATGTTCTTTCTGTCACCCCAGAAGTGTAGGGTCTCCACCAGAAAAAGCAGCTAGAGTTGAAGTTCAGGTAAGTAAGCTTGAGCCCGGGACCCTGCTGCATGTTTCAGCCTGTAGCTGATGAGATGGTGATTCTGAGATGGTAATCCCCAGCCTTGAATTCAGTCTCTTGAGTAAGAGAGGTCTGGAGATCCTGGGTCCCTCGATCAGGATTAATTCTTGGAAGAGGAAAGTTTCTTCATGGAAGAGGATGACCATTAACTCCACCCTTGGTTGGACTTCCCAGAAGACATGTACCTGCAAGGAAGTTTTTGAGTAGTGGGAACCAAGATGAAATAGAAAACACTTTTTTAGCAGGTCCATATACTTCTTAGTCCTCTGAAGTGTAAGTATCACCCTCCTGGGGAAGAGTAAGAGTAGTTATTTTGAGTCTGTTAATCTGCACTTGGGCACCCGTGTGTTTAGCATTTCCTTTGTGTTTTGGTCACGCGGTCATTTTTCAGCTGTGTCTCTCTCTTTGCAGCCCCATTTAGGATTTTCTTGGCAAAGCTACTGGGCTGGTTTGCTATTTTCTTTTCCAGTTTATTTTACAGGTGAGGAAACTGAGGCAAACCGAGTTAAGTGACTTGCCCAGGATTACACACCTAGTAAGTGTCTGAAGCCAGATTTGAATTCACAAAGATGAGTCTTCCTGACTCCAGGTCCAGAGCTCTTTCTACTATGTCACTTAGATGACCCTTTCTTTTGTGTAGAGGAAAGAAATAGCTGTTCCACACCTGATTTACAGTATATATTAGACTGTGTTCTTTTTGTGGACACCCCAATGTGAGCCAAACCTGAGCTTGCAGTAATTTTCCCTGAGATGCTGGGGAAGGATGTAAAGAACCAGAATCATGTTGATGAAGATTGATTATGAGCTTTCTATGTGCTAAGTTATGGGGACACAGATAAAGGCAAGAACACCCCTGCCCTCAGGGCAGGAGAGAGCAGAAATAACTAGGGAAGTGCAAGAGGTACAGAGGATGGGGAAAGGCACGTGCCTCTTCCTTTTGTTGGTCAGGGTCCCCCAGGACCAGGTGCCCTACACACAGGGGTCCAGAGTGATGAGTGCTGGACAGTAAGCTCAGCACTAGTCCTGTATTGCTATATATACATTGCAATGGATTCCTTTAACAGTTAATTTATTCACCAAATTTTTGTTAGGTTCCTGTATGTTCAGAGCATCAGGTGCTAGGGTCACAAAGGCAAAGATGAAAACAGTCTTGGCCCTCAAAGGGTTTTCATTACACACGTATCAATCTGTTGTTATGCACATACATCATTGCAGAGAATGTGCAAATAATATGAGGGAGGTGCTCAGGAAATACCTTGGGTGGGAGCTGGCACCTGAGTTGGGCTTTTAAGGAAGTGTTAGGGAATCGAGGAGGCTGCAATGGATTCCAGATATAAAGGACCACCTCCAAGGATATGGAAGTGACGTGCTGCATGGTCCACTTTGACTGGAATGCAGTATTTATGAAGGGTGAGCAAAGAGGGCTAAGACTAGAAAGGTAGATTGGAACTGGTCTGTATGTGGTCTTAATCCAGCCTGAGGAGTTTGTATTTTATCACAGAGGCAACGGAGAGCTATGGAAGGCATTTGAATAAGGGAGTAATGCAGTCAGATCTGCATTAGAGGGTTTTTTGACAGCTGTTTAAGTGTGTAAATGGAGGCAGAGGGTGTATGCCAGTCTTCCTAGGTTAGTTCAGGCTTGGGTGTGCCTGAGTGGTGCGTGTCTGCTACTGGAGATTTAGGCTGCTGGATCACTTTTGCTTGGGAGTTCCAGTTGCAGTGGGCTCAAGCCAACTGGTGTCCAACTGAACTCTGGCACCAGTAAGATGAGCCTCTGGGAACAGAGGGTCACTGGGAAGCCTAAGGAAGATCAGAAACAGAGCAGAAGAAAGCTGAAAGCAGAGCAGAGAGACAAAAACTTCTGTGCTCATTAGTAGTAGCATAGGGTCCACGAGTGGTCACTGAACTTCCAGCCTGGGTAAGATATGGAGACTCAGAGAGAGAAAGAAAGAAATGGAGGGAGAGAGTGAGGGAAGAGAGAAAGAAGGAAAGAGAAAAGAAGAAAGAGAGAGAAGAAAGAAAGAAAAAGAAGGAAGCAAAGAAGGAAGAGAGGGAAGGAAGAAAGGAAAGAAAGAAGCAAGAAAAGGAAGGGAGGGAAAAAGGAAGAAAGAAAAAGTAAAGAAGAGAGGGAAGGAAGGAAGAAAGAAAAAGAAAGGAAGGGAGGGAATGAAGGGGGAGAGAAGGAAGAAAGGAAGAAAAAGTGAAAAAGTGTGAAGTAAGGAGGGAGAAGAGGAAAGTAGAAAGAAAAAAGAAAGAAAAAGAAAAAGTTTAATACCAAAAGACAAATGGTCTAGAGCGGTCATTGGAGGAGATGATATAGACAGCAGATCTATTAATGTGGAGGACTAATAGTGATAAGGGGTTGGTAGAGGATCAGGGAGAAATGATGACTGGAAAGGGAAGAATCACCTTGAGTTTTGTGGCCAGAGCTTGTGAAAGATGTGAAGAGGCTTCTTTCCAGACAAAATGGCAGCTAGTAACTTGGGTAAGTTGGGCCCAAGTAGACAAAGATACTGCTTAGGGCAGGGAGCTGATTCTATGTTCGGTTTTGGCTTCTTTCTGGAAGAGGTATCTGGGGTTTCTAAACCTAACAATTCTATGCACTGAAACTTTGATTGTATCAAAGTCAACTGCAAGTCATGTCATCATTTCCCTGACGCCATGGTCCTTTTTGAAAACAAAGGACAAATACAACAACCAACAACAATCTGCTTCCTTCATATCTTCTGAAAACCCAACCTTTTTCTGCCTTTCTGAGGCAGTTAAGGGGAATGGGAGAGAGGATCCTCCAGTGTCCAGTTCAGATATGGACCAACCCCTTCTGCTCCTCAGGAACTCCTGTTCCATAATTACCAAACTTCCCTTCCTCTTGGACCTCTTCCATTTACAGTCATTCCATCCTCTGGCACTCACAGAAGCTTGCTTCCCCCAGATGACTGTATCCCTGGGCATCCTTGTCAGTTCTGGTTACACCTTCTCTCACGTTCCCCAACATAATGGTCCCAGAAGGGAGTTCAAATACGTCTTGATCTCCCATTGTTCCTTCCACACTCTCCATCTTCCACTACCTCTCATCAATATCTCTTCCTTTAGGTATTCTTTATCCAAAATTTTTGCCCAATTCACCCCTCTGGACATCCTCCCACTTTTTTCTACGGGTTCAATGCCTGACTCTGTCTTCCTTTTCACCCTCAGCTCCCTTTGTCATCCTAGGAGACCTCAATATACATGATGCTACTTTAACCCCACTAAACAACCATTTCTTTTCAGTTCAATTCCTATGGCCCATTCCTTCAACCTTGCAGTCTTCTTTTAAGAGGAGTGGGGGGAAGGTATTGATGAGTCAGGTCAATTCTGTGGTTTCTCTGTTGGCTGTCAAGGTTCCACTTTCCCTAAAGCCCACAGTGCAGTCTCCACAAATGTTAACGTTAGGCACTGGGTGTGGTTCCTACTGTCTGGGCCATGCCCTCTGCCCCCTGGGTAGGGTCCCCTGGGGTTGTGCCGGAACAGAATTGGGGAGAGTGACTCAGAGGTGGCTGAACTCCCAACAGTGCCGACAGACAGGGGAGCCGCCTCAGAGTCCACGTCCTCCCCTCCCGTCTCAAGGATGGCTGGGCCCACGTGAGCCACCTCAGCAATGAGGAATGAGGAGATGGGAGCCCCTAGTGTGGGGCGGGGCTGGGTGGGCCGACTGCCTTCTTCTCTCTCAGCCCTTCCCCAGCCCTGCCCAGGCATTTAATTCCTAATGAAGTACCCCTTTGGGGTTCCAAAGAGGCCAAGAATCAATAGCGTCTCATCTAGGACCTGATGAACTAACCTGTGGAGTCAGTCTTCCTCCAACAGCTATTTCTAGTAGCCCTTTCTTGTAGCCCCCCTAACATTAGCCATAGATTGAATCTTATGTGATTGATCTTTAACCCCAGCCACACTTTCCGGGCCCTGGAAAGGCAGATGGATCAACAGCTGATCTTGGAGTCATGTAGACCTGCTTAACATACTCACTGGCTGTGTGACTTTGGACCGATCACTTAACTCTCTGGGCCTCAGTTTCTTCATCTGGCTCTACTCTAGGGGACCTTCTAGCTCTAAGCCCACAATCTCTTGCAGCAGGCCAGAGCATGACCTGCTAACCTTGGTCAAAGGGTGACCTGCAAGCAGAGTCACTGATTGGCTCCTGACTCTGTCCAACGATAGGCCTGTAGCCCCAGCTCCAGACTGCCTTCTGACCTCATTCTCAGCCTGACCCTCCCAAGGGAGCTCACAGATCCCTGGCACTCACTGCTTGTAAGGGGCCTGAGTGAGAGTGTAGCTGACTCAGGGCTGACCGACTTCACTGCTAGCAACGGAAATCGGAATTCATCTTCTGGTTCCACCAAAGTCACTTTACCTTGAAATTCACTGCAGCCACTGGCATTTGTTTTGGTAGAGTCTTACTGCTTACTTGTAGTCATTCTTCCTGCCTTTGTTTTTCAAATCGAAATAAAGGTAGGGCATATTCAAACCCTCCTCAAGAGTCTCCTCCTTCAAGAACTCTTCCCTGACTCATCTCTCTGACTCCAGGGAACAGTGTTGGGCTTGAGTCATGAATTCCTGTTTTTGAAGCCCATTTCTGACACTTAGTGGTATCAGTGACCATGGCCAGTCACTTAATTGAGCCTCAGCCTCCTCATCTGTAAAATGGGGATGATAAGTGAGAGGTAGCTCTATTATAGAAGTAAGCATCCATTAAATGCTTACTGTATGCAGGCTACCAGGGAAGACTAGATTTCAAGTCCCTTGCTGGCTGTACGACCCTGGGCAAGTCATTTCTCTTCCTTAGGACCTGGGGCAATTTCTCCAAGACTGAACTGCTGAGAAGTTTCAGATCGGCACCAACAGAGGTGAGCACTTTCTGGGGATCTGCTTGTGCTGATGAAACTGCAGGTCTGGTAAAAAGCAAAGACATAAAACCCACCTGTAGCACCTGCCTGACCAAGTTGATGTGAGAACCAATGTGCTAAGAAGGCACTGTGGATACATTTTATCTGGGGGAAAGGCCAGGACCACATATAAGTACATACAAGATAAATACATGAATAATAGGTCATTTGGGGGGCACTTGTGGCTGGGGGTGTCAAGATCAGTGAGATAATACATGATAATCCCTTGGCAGACTTTATGGAGCTCTCTGTCATGGCAGCTGCTGATATACTTGGGGCACAATCTGATGGATCTTTCTTGTATGCGATGTACCCCAGAGCCAAAGCAAGGCATTCTGGGGTGGTGCACAAGGTCTGAGCCTCATTCTCTTGACTGTCACCATTCTGTGAAGATGAGAGTCTACATTTAAACACAGGCAGCCAGGACTGATATCCTTAATTGATTCAGTAAAAACTTACTAGGGAAATATTGCACATAGCCAAGCAGGTCAGCGGGTGAGCCCAGCTGAGTGGAGCAATGGGGATAGATTATTAGGGTCAGTGTACAGGGCTGAGATAAGCCCAGTCAATCAACAAGCATTTACTTATTGAACACCTCTATGTGCTTGGCACTTGCGCTAGGCTCTGAGAATGCAAAAGCAAAATCGAAATGGTTCCAGCCCCCTAGGAGTTTTCCATGGTGGTAGAGAGAGCATGTACACTTATAGGGATGAATAATCCATATATGAAATAAATAGGAGGTGGTTTGATGAAGGGGCACTGTGAGCTGGTAGGAAGGGGGAGGGCCTCATGTGGAAGGTGGCACTTGAAGGAAGCCAACCCAGAGGAAAAGTCCTGAGTTGGTACTGAGTTGGTCTTGCTCATGAGCATCTGGGATGAGACCTGCAAGAGAGGAAGATTTAGGCTCCATGTCTCCTAGCTATCTGAGCTGTCCAGAGGTGGGACAGGCTGCTGTCCAACAGTGGTGAGTGTGGGTCACTGGAGGTCTCCAAGGAAAGCCCAGATGGCCACTTGGGGCTGTTGTAGAAGGCATGGTATGGACCAGTTGCTGACCAACTGCCAAGGCCAGGTAAGCCCAGGTAAACTCAATAGCCTTGTTTGTAGCAGCGGCCTTCCAGGCTACTGGGACAGTACCCACCAGCCACCATCTTGGGATGGAACCAATGTGGAGTGGAGCCTGGCAACTTCTCCTGTGGATGCTGTGGCCACAGTTACTGAGGCTCTAGAAAAGAAAGTTCTCATCTCCAAACCCCCCAGTCTGTCAAATGGTTCAACACGAGAAACTGATACATTTGATCAATGGAAATGCTATTAGAGAAAAGAAATGACCATAGGCTTTGCTGTGGCACCCAAAGAATCTTGGGATTTTACCATCTGACTTACATCTGAAACCTACATGTGCTGTCTCCCCCAACAGAATGGGAGCTTCTTGGGAACAGGGATACCAAGAAGGGGGGCGGGGTGTGTGTGTGATGGAAATAATGTGGGATTAGGTTTAAATTCTGTTTTTTTCCACTTTTCACCTATATGATCTTGGAAAAGTCACAACCCCTCTGGAGTGCAGGTTTCCCATGTGTAAAATGGTGCATTATGACTCTAAATCTCTGAATCTACCTCTATAGTATCTCTTCCCCACCCCAACACTGGGACAACCTGAGAGTAAACACACAGCCCCTTCACCCCCCTCCCCATTTATTTCTCATTTCCTGTGTTTTGGGCTAGAGGGCATAGACTCAATGTTTTTGCATCCTGCACCCCTTGGGCAGTCTGGTGAAGTCTATAGACCCCTTCTCAGGATAATGTTTTTTAAATGAATAACATAAAATACATAAGAACGCAAAGAAACCAATTATATTGGAAAGTAGTTATCAAAATATGTTTTTAAAAATTCAGAAAGCCAACCAAATGGACCCTGCTCCATTTGTGTCTACTCTAATTAAGATGAGCCAAGGTCTCAGGCCCTTGCTTTCTGCCCCTGGTCTTTCTGCCAATCTGAACCATTTTTCCAGGTCTCTGGCCTGTTCCTATGGTCTTCCTCCCTCCCTGAAGCTGAGAGAAGGCAGAGTGGGGATGGTTTCTGTAGCACCTTCCTCCTATTCATCCTGTTTGCCTAAAGGTAGGGGGAGATTGAGGATCTCACCTTCCCTGGCGCTATGCCAAGGGCCTGTCTTGTTCCTCCCCAGCTGGAGGGACAATGTAGCTCCAGGGAGGGGGTGGAGACACCATGTCCTAATCTTGGGAACATTCCACATGGTGCTAGGAATGTCTTGTCCAAGAACGTGTCACGTAAGGGGCCTCCTTTCCTGCCTGATCGAAGGGCCAACCTTCCTTATTGGATGAGCAGTGTCAAGGGAGAGCTCCTTCTTGCCAAGACTGGACAATGCATTCCTCACTTCACTCACCATCAACACCCTACTGCAAAATGGAGGCCCTTGTGCCCTGCCCAGCAAAAACATTCTCCCCTTATGAGATCAGGGAGGGGCTCTCTGGAGATAAGGGATGTCTCTCCCTAGAAATTTAGAGTCTGAAGGAACCTCCTTTTGCCATCTAACCCAACTACATACAACAGGAATCTTCACTATAACATACCCAAATGGTCATCTAGCCTTTGCTTGATGCTCCAAGAAGAAGCACCACTAGGCAGCTAGGTAGTGCACTGGTTGGAGTAGTAAACCTAGAGTCCATAAAAAGTGAGTTCAAATCCTGCCTCAGACACTTACTAATTTTGTGCTCCTGGGCAAAGCACTTAACCTTTGCCTGTCTTGGTTTCCTCATCTGTAAAATGATAATAATAACATAGCACCTACCTTCCAAGGTTGTTGTTGTGAGGATCAAGTGAGATAATATTTGTTACTCAGCAGGCTTCCTGGTACACAGTAGGTCCTTAGTGAATGATTCTTTCCTTCTTCTCTCTCTAGGAAGCTCATTCCTAACTCATTGTTAGGAAGTTTTCCTTGATATCGGGCCTATCTTTTGGCCCACTCACCCCCAGCATGCTCTTCTGCAGGCTAGATGTTCTCTGTACCTTCAGGTGCTATTCATATGATGTGGGTCTAGGTCCTTACCCTTGCTTGTTGACTTCTGGATTCTCTCCCTCTAGTCTAGATCATCAGTGTCACTCCTAAACTGTGATGTCTAGAACTTAACGCAATGATCCAGGTTTGTGGTCTGACCAGGGTTCCCCAAAGGCAAAGTTTAGCCCTCTCTGTATCACCCCAGAGCCTGGCTGCCTGAGGGAAGGGAGCACATCTCTGTCATCACACCTGGGTTTCTGGATTGTGTCTTCCTCATCTTTCTCTTAGCTATCATTCCTCTCTAACAAGCACTGTTGACAGTGTCTTGACTGCCTAACCTTCCCTGCTTGCTAAGGACCTGTGTAGAGGCAGGGGAATAGAACTGTGTCCTGTTAATACTGCTGCTGGGCTCAGGGGGCTAGTGTTCTGAATCCCTCCCACTCCCTGCCCCCAAGGCTCAGACTGGGTCGTGCTAGGCTCAGTGCTGGGGAAGCCAGGCCTTTAATGAGATCAGTTAGATTCCTTTTCCCACACTCAGCTCTTTTATGTCCTTACCCCAGTGCCTTGGGGAAGATTTATTTAAGCTCAGGTTTGACTCATGTCTAGGGTCTCCCCAAAGTGGGGAGTAGAAATCAGTTATGCTTAACACAACATTGACAAGTGCACATCGTCAGACAATTTGATCAGCATAACTAAATAGCACAGTTACCATTGCAGTTGCTGAATAGGCATGGTTAGATTTCACCTTGGCTCTTCACTGTCCAAATAACTCCCTTCTCTGCAAATTCAGACCAGAGCTTGAGGATCCTCTGGTCAGTGGTCATTGTCCTAAAGAAGTGCTGGAGTAGTTGTTTGGACTTCTCTCAAAGGGCAGTTGGCATTGACTGAGGACCCAGTATCTCCAGACCTTTTGAATGCACCTCCAAGCCTGGACATGCCAATATCTAGATCAATATACAGTCACTGACTGGCAAAATAACCACAAAGCAGAGCAGGCAGCCAGAGGCCCATGCTCAAACTTGCTTACCTGATCCCCAGTGCTCCCTGGGATCAGTTGCCATTCTCCCAGAGTGGAGAAGGACCACTGCTTCCCAATCCCCAAGGGGTCTTACATTATGCCACCCGAAAACTGACAGGGGCAGAATCAGGCCCTTCATACTCAGTGATAAATAAGGGGATGCCACATATATGTGTGATGGAAGTCTGTAGACCCCAACGGCTTGCTCGGCTGATGCAAAGTAGTGGAGTGATTGCTTCTGGGGGAATCATGACAATGTGTAAATTCTCTGGAGAGATTTTAGAACCTGCCTGGACATTCTAACTGGTTTGCTATGCCCTAGCTTGTCTCTCTTCCGTCTGTTCTTTCCCACTCCTAGGTGACAAAGATCAGAGATGGCTTTGACCTAATGAGTCTGAAAAGGTCAGAAGCCTGAGCCACCTGCAGTCTGAGAGTGCAGTCCCTGTTGGGTTTGGCAGCCAGCCATTCCAGGATCCACATCCAGAGGAATAACCTTCAGAAATCAGCCTAATCATAACTGAGAGCAGGATTCATCCAGCCATAACATTGCATTTGGACGTGTGCTTGGTGGGACTGATGCTCTGGGGAAATTACCCTGAGTCTGAGCTTACTCTTTCCAGACACTGAAGTGGTATAGAGGAGAGTGTGTCACTGTGGTGTCAGAGAGAAATGTTTGCACTTCTGTGGTAGCTATTTCTTCAAAGCAAATATCTCTTTGAAAAACTAATTGGTAATAATAATGAGCTAGATTTGTGTTGTGTTTTAAGGTTTGCAAGACAATTTACAAATATTATCTCATTTTATATTTACAACAAACCAGAGAGGGAGGAGCTATTGTTAGCTTCATTTTTTAACAGATGAGGAAACTGAGGTAGAAAGAGAGTAAGTAACTTGCCCAGGGTTCCACATCTAGTAAATGTGGAAAGTTAAAAGCTTGGATTGAGGTTAATTGGGACTTAATTATTAATCACTGGCCAGGATAAGGTATCAAGCAGAAAGACATTCCTAACTCCTTGAACCCCAGCGGGGAGATATAGCAGCATAAGTACCAGATAAGCTCTTTGGGTAGGGGGATGTACTAGCAGTAGGGGTGAGGGAGTGGGGAGGGGGAGAGCTAGAAGATTTCTTATAAAAGAATCAGGCCATGAGCCCATGGAGCAGTGGTTCTCAACCTGTGGGCCGCGACCCCTTTGGGGGTTGAATTACCCTTTCACAGGGGTCGCCTAAGACCATCAGAAAACACATATTTCCGATGATCTTAGGAACCAAGACATTGCTCCTCTACCCATCTCCAGGTGGGTCCACCCACATGCAGATACGCCCACATATGAGTATTAAAGGGTCTCGGTATTAGGAAGGTTGAGAATCACTGCCATAGAGGGTTGGGAGCCTGACTTCTCCTTCCCTTGTCTCTCCTAGAAGCTCCAATAGTGAGACTCCTCCATCACTCCCAGAAGGAGCTGAATTGGTGCCAGATCTGTGAGCATCTTAATTAAGTATCCAGACCTAGGCTCAAGGACAACCAGAAAGCTCCCAGCATGCCAATAGGACATCTTGTAATTGCTCCAGGGCATCTTTGCCTTTGCCACTAGGGCACAGGTTTCCAAACTTTCCTGGGTCATTGAGCTTAAACCCCAGGCCCTCAGACCCCCTGATGGTTGGTTATAGATCATATATATGGGTACTAAGTCCTGAACTCTTAGCTGCAATGATATATTGATGCCTGGCTCTGGTGACTCTGTTTGTGTATCTCTGTCTCTCTGTTTCTGTCTGTCTCTGTCTCTCCTTTCTACCTCATATTTCCAGATATTATTCGAAACCTATCTTATTTCTATTAAAGACATCAACATCTCAGACTCAACATGTCCCCAAAAAACCTCTTCATATTTCCTCCCCCCCCCCCCTCCAGTGTATCTCCTTTCCCAGCTTCCCTGTTTCTGTTGTGGACACACTATCCTTGTAGCCAGTCTGCTGTGCAATATCCAAGTCACCTGGGATTCTTTTCCCTTCCCTCACTCTTCACATCTAGTTGCCAAGTTTCATTCTTTCGAGCATCTCTCCCATGGATCTTCTTTCACTCATACCAACCATGATAGATGATGAATTAGACCCTTATTTTATTCTGATCAATTTTAATCAGTTTGATATGATTCCATAGGGGTGGTGATTATAGGTTCTATGTGTTGGGCCCCAGAGTTGAGAACTACAGATTGCAAGTTCACTTGCTTAATCATAGGAAGCTAAGTAGAGGACCTCCACCCTTGTTTTTCCTTGTTATGGTGACCAAGCCTGGCATGGCGGAGGTGACTCAATTACATGGAAATCCCCCTAGCTATTTTTGTTGCCCCTCTGTCCCTTGTCATTTTTCTATTGCCCAATATGGAGAGATGACTATGAGCATTTGACCAATGACTGACCCTGGTGGCTGGATGTGGCCTACCTTCCTACCTGCCCGTTGGCTCATGGGAATGTTCTGACATCTGTTTATCATCCCAGCCCATGGGTGTGCTCATGGCTTGGTAGGACCTCCTGAAAGGTCAAGATAGGTCTGTTAAGGTCTGCTCACTAGCTCTTTTGTCAACCAAGGGAATTCTGGGTCTTATGTAGACTCCTAGAGGGCCAAGGACAAGGTTCTGGACTTTTGGTCTGCTTCACCTGTATTGTCTAGATATCAAGCACTATGAAACTAAGACCTTGGAGGAAGGGGAGTATCCAAGATTATGAGGAAGATCTGAGGTTCACTTTGTCAGAAGGGGCCATGGATTCTGATAAAATACTATTTATTGGCTCAAAACTCTACCTCAGTGATTTTTCTTGCAGATTGGGCAATTGCAATCCTCACACAGTCCTTATCAATCAATCAATTAACAGGCATTTATTAATTCCCTATTAAGCACCTGGCACCCTTCTAGATACTGGGATTACAGATACGAAGAATAAAATGATCCCTAATCTCAAGAAGCTCACATTTTATTTTATTTTTTTTTTGGAAGAGAATCAGGGTTAAGTTACCACTCCAGGGTCACTTAACTAGTAACTGTTTGAGGCTGGATTTGAACTCAGGTCCTCTTGACTCCAGGGCCAGTGCTCTATCCACTGTGCTACCTAGCTCTTCCTAAAAAAAAAAAAAGCTTGCATTCTAAAGAGACAAGTAAATACACAAGCATTTACAGAATAAATATAGAGAGAACAAAAAGAAATAAACCTACAACCCCTCTTTGTTTGGACTATTGCAACAGCCTCCTAATTGGACTCCAGGCTCCCAGTTTCTCCCTTTGCCAATCCATCATCCATGATGTTACCCAATGATGTTCTTAAAGTGTGGCTCTGACCAGGTGATGCTCTTCCCCAAAAATCTTAAGTGACTCCACATTACAGATAGTATAAAATTAAAGAATCCTCAATCTGGCTGGTTCCCATCTACCTTTCTGATCTAATTTTATATTCATACTCTCTGTTCTATTTAAATTTGTTTGCTGACAGTTTCCAAAAACACTAGAAACCATGTTGTGCAAGGGAGAGTGAACCCATGCTTTGGAGGGATGTTTGTATGAACTGGTCTTACTACAACACATTAATAAATACACTTTCTAAAACTAATGATGTGTTTACTGGCTGTTGGTCAATGGGGAGCACATTGGGCAGGGGCTCATGAGTGACAATTAGTAGAAACTACTGTCAACCCTATTGATGGGATAATTAGTCAATTTCCATCAGTGAATACAACTTGTCAGTGTTAGGAGGTGTCAATAATGTGGCCCTGGAGGGCATGTTTCACAAGGAAAAAAGGATATACAAATTCTGTAATAATGAGGTAATTAGATGTGTGTGTGTGTGTGTGTGTGTGTGTGTGTGTGTGTGTGTGTTTGTAAAATACCTTGACGATGTCCAAAGGGTTTGAGTCCATTACTTTTGTGACCTTGTCTGAGTCATTTGCCAGATCTGGGCCCATGTTTTCTCTCCCATAGAAAAAAGTTTGGACTCAAAACTCTCTGTTCCCTTCTAGTTCATATTGTCTACGATTCTTGATCCTATGCATTTATCCAGCTCTAGCTTGGACCATTCTGATTCTCGATAAGCCAAATGGTCCTTTCCCTTGTGGGGAGCCAGAAGAAAATCAGGACTATAGCCCCTAAAAAGCCCTCAAGCCAATTTAAGGCTGAAGCTCAGTGACCTGCTGTCCTCAATCAATCAGCATACCTCCTGAGCCTCCCTCACTTTTACAAAACCACAGCATCAGCCTCAAAGGATAGCTATCTTCATTAGCACTCCTTAAAAGTAAGGATTCTTTCATTCTTTGTGTTTTATCCCCCATTGTTTGGCACATAGTAGGCTCTTAATAAATGCCTATTGAACAATGAGCAACCAGAATTTCAGAGGACTCATTGATGAAGCAGGCTGCCCCTCTTCTGACAGAGAGCTCTGATGGTCTCAGAGGGCAGATGGAGGTATATTTTGGACAAGACCAATGTCAGGAATTTGTTTTGCTTGGCTACATATATTTGTAATCTGGAGTTCGGGTTTTCTTGCTTTTTCTGGAGGAAAATGAGGAGGAGAGATGGCAGGGAGAGAAGATCTTCATTTGAAAAGAAAAGAAAATTTAATCTACCAATTAATTAATCAATAAACATTTATTAAGAGCCTACTATGTGCCAGACACTGTGGTAAGCAGTGGGGATAGTCTCTGCCCTTAAGGAATTTACAAGCTAAATGATAATCTAATCTAGTTCAATTTTTAAATTGAAATTTAAAAATAAATGATTGATTGATTAATATATGCTTGCTAACAGATTGAATCACTGTACCAATGAGAGAATAGAGGCCCATAGATGTTAAACTCACAGTACAGGAGCCTGAAGGGCCAGGTACCAAACAAAGGTGTTTGAGTGAAGTCCAAGCTGGTTCCTCCACCCTAGGCTGTGTGTTGTCAGAGGTTGACTCCATGACTCCATGGTTATCTAGGACAAGCCATAACCAATCTGTAGTCATACAACCTTTGTTTGCAGGCCTCCAGTGGAGTGGAGAGAAACTCATTATTTCCCAAGATCTCCCAAGTCTTCTTAGGGATAGAGATAGGACATGTGATTCTATTAGTATAATGTAATACTGGATGAAGACATTCCCTTTGCCAAAGTAGTTTGGTCCCTTTTCTGCATCTCTTAGAAAGTTGGTTAGAGTCCGGAAATTGTGACTCACCCAAGGTCGAATAGCCTTTATACATCTGAAGACCCCAGGTCTTCTTGACCCTAAAGCCACCTATCTTTCTTCAAGGCAGCTAGAATTGTTATACAGTTTTTCCTTGAACCAAACCTAAATTTGCCTGTGACTTCTCCCATTGCCCTCTGAGACCACAAAGGATTTCAGGTATATCCCAGTTCTCAGAATCCCAGAATTCCAGAATTTAGAGTTGGCATGAACTTCATTGGCCAACCACTGGTCAACCACTTGACCTTCTTGTCCAACCCATCTGTGAAAGGAATCCTCACTATAACATACGGAACTAGGAGCTGGCCAGCCCCTGCCTGAGTGCTCCCAAAGAGGGTGTTCCCACCAGCCTTTGGAGGCAGTTCATTCCCCTTTGGGCAGCTGTCATTGTGTAATTTATGTCTCCTTGCCCAGCATTTCAGTCCCTTCATTCAGAACGTGGATTGCTATCAATCATAGGGACTTTCCCTCCCAGCTCCTGTCATCCTATATCTGATAAGCTCTCTTCCATTTCCTCCTTCCCTTGTTATCTCACTTCCCCCTCCACACCCAGAAGAGAACTGAAGAAAATACAAAGAAGGTACAGTGTTCTAGTCACCTCCAAAATCTGAATCATCTCGCTCAACATGTAAGCCACCTGTGGAGCTTCAGATGACAAGCCCTTTCCTTGTCAGTAAATGGACTCTGGGAGGGCAGGGTAACTAGCCACCTGACTTGGTAGACAGAGTGCTGGACTTGGGGGCAGAAAGAGCTCAGTTCTAGATCTAACCTTGGCCACATGATTCTGAATAAATCAGGCAATGACATTTTGTCTCAAGGAATTCCTGAGGTCTCCTCAGCCACATCATAAATGGATTAAAATTCTATATTAGTGAAGCAAGCCCTTGTATCAGGAGGGTCCCCTAAACATCAAAGATCTCAGGCTGGAAGGGACCTCAGAAACTATAGAGAACAACCCCTCATAATACAGATGAGGAAATTGAGACCTAGGAAGGTTAAGGGGCTCTTCCAGCATCCCAGAGCAGGTAATAATGGCAGGATTGGAACCCAGGTCCTTTGACAGCAAATCCAGTGTTGTTTTGTCATTGTTCAGTAATTTTTTTCAGTTATTTCTGACTATTCATGACCCTATTTGGGATTTTCTTGGCAAAGATATTCAAGTGGTTTGTTATTTCCTTCTCCAGCTCATTGTACAGGTGAGGAAACTGAGGCACTTCAGGGTGAAGTGACTTACCCAGGGTCACACAGCTAGGAAGTGTCTGAGATCAAATTTGAACTCAGGAAGATGAGTCTGACACTCTATCTGCTATTCCACCTAGCCGCCCAGTGTTGTTCACACCATTAGAGCTATGTGTTCCCCCCTCATTGCAGATCTTTTGCAGACTGACATCACTCTAGCTGACTCAGTGGGGTCCCCTCTTCTTCCTCCTCCTTCCTCCTCCTTTGCCTCTTACTCCCTGTGTGACCTTGGACAAGTCACTCTTTGGGTCTTAATTTTCTCATCTATAAAACAGGGGTGGGTGGGTTGGACTAGGTGCTTTCTGAGGTTCCTTCTAGTTCTAGACACAAGATCCTAGTATCCTGACCCTGGGCAAGTCATTCACTTTCTCTAAGCGTCAGTTCCTACACCTGTAAAAAGAAGGCACTGGCCTAGCTGGCTTCTGAGGCTTGTCCTTGATGACTAGACCCCCAAACTGGAAGTTTCACAGCCTGGCAGAATCTGCCAGAAGCTAGCTGGCCTTTTTGGTTTTTTACTTGTCTGTAGGAGCACAGTGATTTTATATTTATATATGTAATTTTAAAGTTTGCAAAACATTTTACATATATTATTTCTTTGGATAGTCACAAGTTTGTGGTGGTTAGTGAAGTTATTATGTCCATCTTATAGATGAAGAAATTGAGTCACAGAGAATGAAGTACCTTGCCAAGGATCACACAGCTAGGTAGCCATCAGAGATAGGGTTTGAACTGGAGTCTTCCCGACTCTGGGGAAGTCAGGTGGCTCAATGGATGGGGAGAGGAAAGGCTGCAGTCAGGAAGACATGTTCCTGAGTTCAAATCCAGCCTCAGATGCACACTAGCTGTATGACCCTAGGCAAGTCACTTAACCCTTTTTGCCTCAGTTTCCTCATCCGTAAAATGAGCTGCAGAAGAACATGGCAAACCCCTCCAGTGTCTCTGCTAAGAAAACCCCCAAAATGGGGTCACGGAGAGTCAGACGTGATTGAGCAACAAAGGACTCCATGGCTCCACGTTCAACACTCTATCCACTGCGCCATCTAGCTGTAAGATGGATATTGCAAATATTATTATCTCTTTCCCAGTTAAGGACGATAAAATACAGATTGGGGAAGGGACTTATTCGAAGTCATATACTTGGCAAGTATCAAAACCTGGGAGAAAAATGCACAGCCTCTTCTGTGGAGTCCAACATTGTCTCTACCACAGCACACTGCTTCCATGTTGGTGCAGAAGAGAGCCTTCATTGAGAAATGTGTTTTGTTTGTCATATGTCGGAATGCTGATGACTTATGTGGATTTACATTAAATCCCACTTCTTTGCTAAAATTATCAATTGTTTCAACTAACTTTTTGTTGAGTCTTTGGGGTTTTCCAAGTAGATCATCACATCATCTATAAGAAGATGTAGTTTTATTACCTTATTCTTGCTTCCTTCTATTTCTTTTTCTCCTCTTATTGCTAGGCTTTCCAATGCAATATTGAATAATTTTGGTGACAGTGGGGTATTCTTGTTTCAGTCCCAATTTTCCTGGGAAGGTCTAATTTATCCCCATTACAAATAATGCTTGCTGCTTGTTTTTAGATAAATATTTCTTATCAATTTAAGGAAAAATCTATACCAATACTTTCAAGTGTTTTTTTCAATAGAAATGAGTGTTGCATTTTATCAAAAGCTTTTTCTTCATCTGCAAAGGCTATTCTGTGTCTGAATCTATTATTTCTGCATATAATTATATGATTTAAAAAAACTTTTATTATTGGGGTGGCTAGGTGGTACAGTGAATAGAGTGTGAGCCCTGGAGTCAGGAGGACCTGAGTTCAAATCCGGCCTCAGACACTTGACACACTTACTAGCCATGTGACCTTGGGCAAGTCACTTAACCCCAATTGCCCTACCTTTCCCCCTCCAACCCCCCCCCCCCACTTTTATTATTGATAGAATCAATTCCATTAATGGCTTTCTTTATGTTGAACCATCTCTAGGGTGGGGGGGGGCAAAGAAAAACATAAAAATTTACACAACAACTTTATTATATATTTAAATGGAATAGCAAGTTGTGCACAATAAATTTGCACTTTCATGTGCAATTTCCTATACTATGTTATGGAAATGCTTATTTTATCTGATAAACCAAAAATAAAATAAATAAAAATCCGAACAAATGAAGGAACGAGGATGACGGGAACAGCATTTTCAGGTTTGCAGAGGCTTTTGTGTGTAACTTCTGGCTCCTACAGAGGGATGAAAGCAGTCACTTTGTTCAGACTTGACGGAGGAGGGAAACGAGTGTCAAAACTGACGCGATTTCCTGTGGGGCACAGGGTTCTCAACATCTGACATGGGGACGGCTTGGACCCAGGCCTTCCCGACTCTAAATCCAGCATGTGCTTCCTCATGAAGCGACAAGAAATTCATCAGATACTCGAGCTTCTGAGGCCCGCTTGGCATCACCCTTCTGTCTATAAGAAGGAAAAGATAACCGCAATGATAACAATGAACAACTATCGCCTGGAACAGACAAAAAGAAAGCAAAATATTAATGGATGTGTATTAACAATAATTAGCAATAATGAGAGACAGAATGGTTTGCAAATATGCTCTCACTTTAACGTATGGGAAGCGCTTCACAAAGCTGAAAGCAAACTATGTTGGCCGGCCGGGATGGCACTGATGCCAACCCACCTTGTGGTGATGGCCAGTTCAGTTCTATTTCTTGTCTCCTCAGCCCTTGGCATGGGCCCAGCCTGGCGACTGGTCGACACTTTCCAGCTTGCAAAGTGCTGTCTTTTCACGGTCTCGTTTTATCCCTTGGACGGAGGTAGATTAAGGGCTATTGTCCACATGTGACCAATAAGGAAACTGAGGCTCAGACAAATCAAGGTCTGGCTTAGGTCACGTGGCTAGTAACAGCCTAGAAATCAGATCTCCCTCACTCCAGGTCTGACATTCACAAGGATTCTGCTGCTGCTGCTGGTGGTGTGTGTGCAAGCTGTGAACATGTCTGTGAATATATGGTATTACTGCACGGTGTATGTGTGTGTTCATGTGTGTGCGTGTGTGTCTATGTGTGCACACACATGTGTGTGAGAGAATGTGTGCATGTTGTCCATGTGTGTTAGTGTGTGCATGAGTGTATGCATGTGTGTGCATGTGTGTGTGCATGAGCACATGTGTGAGTGTGTGTGTGAGTGCATGTGTGTGTATGTGTGTGTCTGTGTGTCTGTGTGCATGTATGTGTGCATGTGTGTGTGTGTGTGCGCAAAGAACACTTTGCCTGGAAGGACGTTGAAAAGGAGCAACTTAGACAGCCAGTGGTATGGAGAGAGTCCTGGACCTGGAGGCAGAGAGAGTAGAGTTTAAATAAAAACACAGTAGGTGTGAGGATAGATAGACAGACAGACAGACAGACAGACAGATGGATAGATGGATAGATGGATAGATAGATAGATAGATAGATAGATAGATAGATAGATAGACAGATGGATGGATGGATAGATGGATGATAAATAGATGGACAAAAAGAGTTAAATAGATGGATGGATGAATGGATGGATAGGGAGATGATATATAGTTAGGGAGATAAATGGAGAAATAGATAAATGGATGGATGGAGATAAGTAGAGATACCCAAATAGTACAGAGATTAGCTACATTATACAAATGCGTAGTTACATAGATAGATAGTTCTACAAGCAGATAGATACATGTATATATGGGTCCATATAAGATACAAAGTAGATGAAAGATTACTCTATCACATAGGAGTTCTTAACCTGGGGCAGGGGTTGTCTTTGAACTTAAAAAAAATATTTTCATAACTGTATTCACCTCGTGTCCTTTGTAACCCCATGTATTTTATCCTATGAATATAAAATTAGGCTTCTGAGAAAGGGTCTCCAGGCTTTACTAGACTCTGCCCTCTACAGGAGGGGAGGTGTGAACTACATCGAGAAGGCAGTCAGGGTTTCCAAGAGGCAGAGATGAAGAAGGCCAGGACGCATGTGATCCAGCAAGTCCCACCACATCGGGAAGGCTTCAGATTCAGGTTAGCCCTGCATTTGTCCCTGTTGTCAATAGACCAAGGAAGAGGAACAAGGAGCTAAGGAAGGGAAACTAGATCTGTGGCCAGAAGAACTGAGTCTGAATCTTCTCTCTGCCACTTTGTGTATGACCTTGGGCAAGTCACCCCCTTGGGCTCTCAGTTCCTTCATCTGTAAAACGAATGACTTAGATGACTGTTATTGTTGCCTTGAGTTTTAAGTCTGATCCCAGAGGCCATGGTAATGGGGAGCTGCATGAATTGATCTCTAGGCTTGCTATCTATGATCCTGGGACCTGCCTAGCTAAGCATTATTAATGGCAGGCTGGCCTCTAGCTGGCGAATTCTTTTTTTTTTAAGTAGTATTTTATTTTTTTCTCCAATTACATGTTAAAACAATTTTTAAGAACTTTAAAAAAAGGGTTTTGAGTTCCAAAATGTGTAATCTTGTAAAGCATTTTTATGTTCTTCATTTTGTACAAAAACTAGAATAAAAAAAGAAAGAAAGAAGGTGAACAACAGAAGGCTTCCATCTGTATTCGAACAATATCACCTCTTTCTCTGGAGGCAGAGAGTATGTTTCTTCATGAGTTCTTTGGATTATTCTATTGCTCAGAATAACTAGGTCATACAGAGTTGAGCATTGTACAATATTGCTGTTACTATGTGTAATATTCTCCTGGTTCTGCTCACTTCATTTTGCATTAGTTCATGTAAGTCTTTCTGAGTTTTTTCGAAATCATCCTACCTGTTATTTCTCATAGCACAATAACATTCCATCACTCATATACCACAGCTTGTTCAGCTGATTGACTGGCATCCCCTCTATTTCCAATTCTTAGCCACCCCAGAAAGTAGCTGGTGAATTCTTTAGCCCATGCAAACCCTGTGCTTATACTCTCTACACCACAGCTGCTCTGAACCAGTCCCTCTCTACTCATCCAAGCTGTGCTTAGGTCTCTCCTGATGGCACTTGGGTACTGCTTTTAGCAATGTCCCCTTTCACAATTAGTCAGTCAACAAACATTTAACAAGCACCTACTCTGTGCAGGCACCCAGAATAAGGTGATTAACAACATCAAAGGCTTCAGAGAGACCAAAAAGGATGAGGATTGAAAAAAGGCTATTACATTTGGTATTTAAGAGGTCACTACTAACTTTGAAGAGGACAATTTCACTTAAAACATGGGGTTGGAAGTTAGACTGAAAAGAGTTTAGAAAAGAGTGAGACTTAGGAAGAGGGAGGAAGGAAGTGGTGAAAGTTCTTGTAGGCAACCTCTGCAAGGAGATTAGCTGGGAAAGAAAGGAGAGCTAAGGATGCTAGCTAGTGAGGACAGAGGGTCAAAGAGTGAGGATTCTTTGAGGGCAGGGGACTCATGGGCATGTTTTGAGGGAAGCAACCATGGATAGGTAAGGACTGAAGATTGGTGCCTGAGTGGGGATGGCAGAGGGGGCTGTCTCCTAAAGAAGATGGTATGGAATGGGTCACTTGTGCCTGTGGAGGGATTTGCTTCGGTAAGGAGAAAGGCCATGCATTCTATGAGACAGGTAAAGGAGGGGGAAATGGCCAATGGCATCTGAATGATGTGAAATAAGGAAGGGGGAGAAGAGAGAAGTGAAAGACCTCAGTTTTTCCCATGAAATCTGAGGCCAAGTTCTCAGCTGAGAGGGAGGCAAAGGAGGGGAGCCACAGGAGGTTTGAGTTCATAAAAGTCACCATGATGAGACTTGGTTAGTGCTGAGGCACCATCACCCTGAGGGAGGTCATGGCCCCATCCACAAGCAGCATCCTACACCCAGGGACTTCCCTTTGCCAAACTATGACCTAGATGACTTGGGTGAGCTTCCAGAAGTTCCTCAATTCCTGTGTCTAGTAGTTTCCTCATCTGCCTAAAATGTCCCAACCTCAACCTTCCCTCCCTCCCTTCTCATGGCTCTGTGGGGACCAGAGAGTCATCAGGTCACTTAATTCACAACTCCAAGAGACTTGAGAGATGATCTAGGCCAGGTCATCTACCTTGACCAGATCGGGGTTCTTAACAGGGTTGTGAATCCTATGTATTTTGTTTTGTGCATTAAAAAGTATTATTCTGGAAAGAGGTCTGTTGGCCTCCCCATAATGCCTGGTCCCCAGAAGGTCTTAGAACCTCTGATCTCCCTCATTGCGTGGAGGAAGAGACAGAACAAAACAATGGAAGAGACATGTCCAAGATGACACAGTGTTCGTGCCAAATCTCTCATTAGAAACCAGGTCACTAGACACTAGACAAAACACTAGTCCAGTGTTCTCTGTAATATAGGTCATAAGAGCCAGGGCTGGAAGAGAGCTTAGAGAGCATCTAGGCTACTGGGGAAACCAAGGCCCAGAAAGGTGCTTGCTTGAAGGAGTTCCATACAAATAGTAAGTGGTAGCAAGAACTGAGATTACAAACCTGGGTCCTTTGATCCCCGCTAGCATTCTTCCCCCTTTGCTATGCTGCCTTTTCATATGCATGGAACGTTCTGAAAAATATTATGGAAGTGTTACCTTGGGTAGTATTATTGTTGTTCTTATCTCAAGTCTTGAATATGCCTTTGGGCTTGGTAAGTGCTCAGTAAATATTTGCAGACAGTGGGATGGAAAGAGCAAGTTTGGAGTCAGAGGACCTGGGCTCCAATCCTGCCTCTGGCACTTGCTGGGGGTGGGACATCAGGCAAGCTATTTCAATTCCTTTGGCCTCAGTTTCCCCAGCTGTAAAATAAGAGAGTGGGACTAGAAGATTTTCAAAGCTCCTTCCAGATTTCAATCTGGGATGTAATGTTTTTTGTTTTTCTCCTCATTAGGCTTCATTAACCTACTAGGCAGGGGAGGCCCCAGTAAGCTACACACTCCCAGTAAGAGATGGCAAACTTGTCACCTTCTGACTACCATCCCTGACTGGAAAGGCCCTGGCCTTGGGCAGCCAGCCCCACCTTCTTGATTCAGCCCCATTACTTAAAAGAGTCCTGACTCATTTTCCTACTACTTTCCTTCCAGTTTCTCTCAGGTCTCCCCAAGGCCAGGCAGGGAGGGCACAATTGGAACTCAGGGCCTTGGCCTACCTAATACATAGCTGAAGTAGGCAGTTGCCTAGTGTGATTTAAGGTATAATATGAGCTCTCCCTCCCAACCATGATCCACATGAAAAGATTCCTCCATGTGTTCTCTTTTTGAAACCATTCTCTCCTTTTACTTGGCTTTTGTTATATTGGAAAGAACATTGGATTTGGAGTCAGGATAGGCCTGAGTTCAAGTCTCACCTCAAACACTTACTAGCTGTGTGACCCATGGTGAGTCATTTGCTTCAGTTTTCTCATCTGTAATATGGGGATAATAGAAGCACCCACCTTCTGGGATTGTTGTGAGGATCAAATAAGATAATACATGTAATATGCTTTGCCAGCCTTGAATCTATATGAATTTTAGCTATCATTGTCTCTATTACTCAACCTTAGACACTTTTTAGCTTTGTGACCCAGAGAAAATCACTTTTGCCTCTCAGAGCCTCAGTTTCCCAATCTGTCAAATGATGGTATTAATGTACTAGCTCCCTCACAGGTTGCTGTGAGGGGAGTACTTTGTGAACCTCAAGGAGCTATAAAAACCATGGACTATTATTATAGGAATCATTCATTCCTTCATTTGTTCATTCCACAGGCATTTACTGATCCACAGGGTGCCCAGCCCCAAACAATAAAACCAGCTCGCATCCATTTTTTTTTAGCAATTTCAGATTTTACCAAGAGTTATTCTCCTCCCCATTTTACAGATGAAGAAGTTCCCCTTTATATGCTTCCAGCTGAGCTGGGATTGTTTTACCAGTAAGGGAAGAATGGGCCAGGTGTAAGTCTGACTGTCAAGGACACCAACTCATAGATGCATCCTCCAATGGGAGCTGGTTCTTTTCTATCCATTAAGATGTGCTCACTTTGACTTTTTGTGATCTTTTCTTAGTCAAGGGTTTATGGCGCTCTTCATGAAAAAAGTGTTCGTGACATCATCAGGAAGCTTCTGGGTAGGATACAAGGTTTGGTCTTTTTAATTTCTCAAACTTGATTCATATTTCTGACACCCCTCATTATCATCCTCTCCTGTATCTACCTTCATGATGAAACCAGTGAGTCAATCAGATAGTCCAGAAACATTTGTTAAATGCTGTACTAAGCACAAAGAATACAAAAAAGAAAAAGAAAAAAAATGAAAAAGACCCCAAACAGTCTTTCTTGATCATAATTACAATCATGTGAAGGAACACAACTTTAAAAACCTGAAGAATTCTGATCAATATGATTACCAGCACAGACTCTAGACGACCAGTGGTGGAATCTACCTTCTGCCCGAGGATGTGCTGGTAAAGGGTTACTAACCAGCTCTCTGGGAGAAAAAGAACTTAGTACACATCTGTGTTATTGACACTTTTCTCTGTCACTTTCTTAAATCAACAAAACAATATATTAAACCTTTATTTGTAACAGCATTTGCCTAATTTCTGAACTGTGAATAGTCCCAGTGAAATCTGAGTGATTGCAGCCAGTAGGAGCTAGCTGTAGCAGCCCATGCTCTGACTGTCATTCTGGTGGTGGAGAATAGATGTGGAATAAAGCATGGCAATTCAGACATTACTAGTGTTTTGACTGATTTTGCCTGACTTCATTTATTTGTTACAATGGAGAGCTCTATTCAAGGGAAGGAAGGAATTACTGGGAAGTGATGTGATCTAAAAAAAGAAAAGAGAATTAATAAAATACTTTTCAAATTGACAAAACAAAGCATCGTTCATTTGGGTTGTTAGATGATGTTGTTGAGTCCACAAATTTCTCTCTTTCCTCATTCTCTCCAGTAGATATTGGTCCACAGGCTGCGGTTCCCTACATAGTGGGTCTTTTTCCCCCCTTATGCTTATCATTCATATTCTGAGATGAGATGATCATGAAATAATATTTCTTTTTTTTTTAAAGAGAAGGATAGCGTGTTTTGCTTCAGTCTCCATTTAAACTATAGTCTTTCTATATCTTTCTCTGAGTTTAGGTATCTCCTTCCATCCTGAGGCTTGTAGAGTTGTCTTTAGCTGTGCGTTGTTGAGGATAGTCCAGTTTACCAAGGTTGGTCATCATATGTACGATGTGTCTGTGATTGTGTACAGGTTTTGCCTGGTTCTGCTCTTCTCACTCAGCATCAGTCCGTATAAGCCTCTCCAGGTAATTATGAAGTCCATCTCCTTCCCATTTCTTATAGCACAATAGTATTCCATTACATTCATATACCATAGCTTGTTCAGCCATTCCCCAATTGATGGGCATCCCCTATATTTCCAGTTTTTTGCAACCACAAAGAGAGCTGCAATAAATGAAATAATATTTCTTGTTGTCTTTGGGCATATGACAAAACCAACTCCAGCAGTGTGACCCAGTGAAAATAACTGACTTTCAAAGGACCTGGGTTCAAATTCTACTTCCAATGCCTGATACCTGTGTGACTTTGGATAACTAACAACCTCCCTGGGCCTCAGTTTTCTCATCTGTAAAATGAAGAGGTTGGATGAGATGACTGCAGGGTGCTTCCAGCTACAAATCTGTGCTCTTGAATGGTAGGGTAGGGTAGTGGGTAGAGACTTAGGCATTAGAGGGACAAATCAAGCTTTTCAATTCTGCCTCAAACACTTATTAGGTGTATGACCCAGGGCAGATCACAAGAACTCTTTGATTCTTTTCCTCATCTGTAGAGTAAGGATGTTGGACTAGTGGACATTGGTAAAAACAAAGCAAAACAAAATAAAACAATGTGGTCTGACCATCCACGGAGGAAACACCAGATGAATGAGGATCTTTTGCCCAGATTACAACATGCATTTGGATGGGCAATTGATAAAGATAGTCCATCAATATGTATATATGTATGTATGCTTGTGTGTGTGTGTGTGTGTGTGTGTGTGTATATATATACACATACATATATGTAAATACACATGCATAGGGCATATACTATATAAATGTCTGTGTGTGTGTGTGTGTATGTATATGTGTACATAGTAGTCGACACAAACTGACAAGTGTTCCCCAGAATTAAAACAGAAGAGGTCTTGAATGTCTTCAGGAAATTACAGAGCTCTTAATGGCTCCAAGCTTCTCCCAGGAACAAAACCACCTCTTTTTTTTTTTATTACCAATGTCCTATTGGCATATGATTGCAAGACATAGAAAACAACTGTGAAAATTCATCTCCTGCAGATTTCATGGAGAGGCTCATGGTGGATGGGAGCAGGCTGCAACATCTAAGCCACGGGAAATTCTGGAGAAAGGCGGGAATAATAGATATCATCTGGGAAAGGAATCAGAAGAGGAGGTGGCTTGGTCATGGGATAAGAACAGGCTATGACAGATGCTTTTTCATAGCCAGTAAATAGTAAGCATAGTGAGGTCTTATATTCTATAACTTTTAGGTGAAATGTAAGAATGTGGGTCTACTATAGAATATTGCCTGTGAAACCTGATACCTTCATCTAAGCCAACCACAACATGTTTTAGATGAGCCTAATAAATGTAGCACCAGTTTGGGAGCTCCCTCTCTGTACTCCCCCCTCCCTGGAAATCCTCACAATCTGGGGGTAGCCGTGAGGTAGTTGAAGCTTACTTTCTATTGCAATAGTTTACAATCCCCCACCCAGGATTAGCAGTCACTTAATTAGCTTTTAGGAGGATGGTATTTATTAAGGTGGCTTCTAAGAACAGCTGGCACCTCCCTCCCCCAAGTCTATGACACATTCTCAGATAATAAATGCAGAAATCAAGGGAGAATGGAGTCAGGCTTAGAACACATGGCAAAAGGTAGCTTACAGTTTCTAGAAGTCCATTTGCTGGCATGCTCAAAAAGTTCCCCTTAGGGATGCTGCAGCGTTTTTGCTAGGTTCCTTTTAGACTAGCTTTGAAAAGACCTTTACTCACTGTATCTAATCTGTCCAAAGTTCCTGATGCAGATACTGCCATCAGCTAATGAAAAAGCCAAATCCTCTGATCCTCCCTAGTTAGTGATGTCCTCTTCTGGCCAAGGGTTGGGGGAGACTGAGACAGAGGCTGAAGCCTAAGCTGGGGTGGGAGCTCTTCTCTTCCACCAAATGATTCCATCTCCTTTCATTATTTTAACTTGATGCTTGAATCTCTGTGTTCCAAATTGGCTCAATATTTTATAAGCAATCCACAAGCATGTCCAAGTTTCTCCAACCAATCTGAATACACTTCTAGGCCATCCAACAGCTTCCAAAGACATCTAAATTGATCAGGACTTTTTATACAATCTGAAGCCTATACTTCGTTCACTGATTGATTGGATGCCTTGACTTTGCTCACGCCTCTAAATGGACTATTCTTCTCCAACTTATTGTAAGTGGGGGATATGAATAAGTTTCCTCTATCCCTACAAAGTCTTAAAGTACACTGACAACTACCTATAGATATGCCCACTTTCCTGCTTACACAAAATCTTTATGTAAGGGCAGGAGTTGATGAAGCCCTCAGCAGCTATGTCAGTGGTTCTCAACCTGTGGGTCACAACCCCTTTGGGGATCAAACGAGGTCACCTAAGACCATCAAAAAACACATATTTCTGATGGTTTTAGGAACTGAGACACCGCTCCTCTATCCCTCTCCAGGTGAGTCCGCCCACATGCAGATAAACCCACATACGAGTATTAAAGGGTCATGGCATTAGGAAGGTTGAGAACCACTGAGCTATGTGGTTCAGTGGCTATAGAGTGCTGGGCCTGGAGTCAGGAAGACCTAAGTTCAAATCTAACCTCAGACGCTTATTAGCTGTGTGACCTTTGACAAGACACTTAACCTCAATCTACTGGAGAAGGAAACAGCAAACCACTCCAGTAGCTTCACCAAGAAAACCTCATGGATAGTATTGGTGTGCTGTGGTCCATGGGATCGAGAAGAGTCAGACACAACTGATCAACCAACCAAACAATAAGTTCCTCAATTTTTTCCCCAGTGTCTTTGGTATCTTTCACTTGGTATCATTCAGTTACCTTGACACTCTTACAATAGTGTCTCTTCTAGCATGCATCTACTCTGAATGTACTTGGTACATTCCAGTTGACTCTTTGTTCTTTTCTGGTGCCATTTCTTCCTGTCCCATCAACTTATCTGCGATTGTGATGTTAGAGTCCAAATATGATGACTCTACTGCCCTTAACAGCAATTTATTTTTTTTTAATCTTTAAAGATCCCTTTCCCTCATTTTTCCTTCTGCTTTTTTTGTCCTCCTTGCATTTTAATTTTTAATTGAAAGTCAATTGATGAAGTGAAAATATGCCTGACAAGAGATCTGTTACAATTGGCTAAGGGATTTTGTTAAGCCCTCTGGGTCCTGTTTCAAAGCATGGAGTTTGCTAGAATGGTGGAACTCTTCCAGAAATGGGAACATGTGGCCTTCCAGCACACTATGGAAGAGAAATGTTGGGGTTGAGGGAGAAGGATGGAGAGACCTCATCGGTGTCTCCTTCACACCTTTCTCCTCTAACCAGAGGATGACCTTTCAGCTTTGAATAGTCTGGAGAATATTGGCTTCTTATATTCCTGCTGGTGTCCAACATCATATCTCCAAGACAAACAGCAGGTCCCATTTTTTTCTATCAGGGTCTTAAATGGTGTACCCAGATAAGCTGGGGCCAGTATTTGCATCATTAGGAGCCAAGGAGAGATTGGACTCATAGCTTTACAATGAGCAAACAAAAAAGTCACACCATTCCTAGGGGGCATTCTTGAGTATCCATGAATATGAGTTAAGGATTTTCAGCAACCAAGGGCTATGAGTTACCCCGTAGCTATATGCTCTTTCTAAGCCTGAGTTCACTTTTTTCTGGACTCTATATGTCTATGTTCAAGGATGTGTCACAGACTTTGGGGGACCCCTTTTTTAAACCAACTATGATTATTGTGCCACCTTAGTAAAGACTCTTTTCTTCAAACTACTTAAAGGTGGCTGACTAAATTAGGTCTTAGTTGTTAATTTTGGAGGGAAACACGCTAATGGGGACTCAAGCCAGTGGCATTAGAGAAAGATCTCCTCCCCTCAATCTTTCAGGGGTGCCCCAGAACTTTCAGGGAACATATATCTAGCCAAATCCTGGGACCCAATTCATTTCTAAGAGTGGGAGTTTGGGAAAAGAACCCTTCGAACTTATCCTGAGTACATCAGTCATATGCCATGCTCCTTGGGAGAGGTCAGCAGGTACTTTGGTAGTCAAAAAGACTTCCTATAGAATATAGGATTTAGGACAGAGTTTCCAGGTTGCTTGGGGCCTAGATCGTTGGAAATAGGATGAGGGCATTGGGGGCAGGATTGGTAGGGTACAAAGGTGTGGTGGTAGGAAAATATATGGCACATGCTCATGAAGAAGGAAATGGTGAGGACTTTCTTTGCCTCTCCCTTTGCACCAGCTCTTTCTATAGCATGCTTTTCTTTTCTTATTTTAAACCTGTCTCTGACACACATGTGATGTTGCAGTCTCTGCCCCTGAACATTCCAATGCTTCCTGCCTCCCTGACTCTGTTCACTCAAGCCTCGGTGTCAGGACCATCCCCTTTCCCACACTAACTGGCATTCTCCTGATTCTTTGGTTGGCAACAGCCTTCTCTATTAGACCTTAAAGAGCACTTTCTTTATTCTCTAAAAATAAGAGTCCAAAAAACATAGAATGTTGGACTGACTCAAAGATGATAAAATGAATATGGATATATGTAAAGTTCTGTACTTGGGTTTTTAATAAAATTTACTTGCCTAGTGAGAACTAGGTATGGGTAGAGAGTAATTCTAGAGGACTGCGGGATTATCAGGTCAACAGTCTCCTACTCAACTCAATCTAATTCAACAAATATTTCCTTTTGGGGTGCAGAATTTCTCTGGGATGTTAGCTCCCCCTATAGTTCAGTGATTTTGGGGCGTTATCTTTTCTTTAGGATGTTAGTTCCCTCTATGGTTAAGGAATCTTTGGGTATATTCCTCAATTTCCTCAATTCTAAAATGGGGCTAATAACAGCACCCATCTCCCAGGGTTGTGGTGAGGAGCAAAGGAGATAATAATTGGGAAGCACTTGCCACAGTGCCTGGTACATATAAGGCATTTCATATATACTTATTCCCTTCCCTTCCCCACTTAACATTGCATTAGCATCCACTCTGACTGGGAATCCCAAAGCTCTACCTTCTTTGGGACCTTGGCTTTCTCTGTGATTAGGTAACCCTAGAAGGTTATGTAGGTGGGTGGGGGGGGTGGGCGTAAGCTCCCCCTGTGCTAAGTAGCCATTGAGTACAGTGTGTAACTTCCCAGTGAGAAACCTGCAGGATTACAAACTCTCTGGGCTGTTAGCTCCTTCTGTGGTTAAGTAACCCTAGAGTGGTATCATTTCTTTGGGACATTATGGTTAAGTAACCCTAGGGCATATGACTTCTCTGCTATATTAATTCAATTTTGGATTGAGAAAACTATTGAGTTAGATGTTCCTGGGGACATTGTGTCCCTCTGTATTTAAGTAACCCTGGGCTATTGTCATTTTTCTGGCTTATTAACTCTTCCTACCTCTCCTACTCTCCGGTTTCCCTCTGTCTTTTTTGTTCTTTTCATAACTTGTGGGTGTTTCTCAAGGATCTGTCCTTGGTCCTCTCCTCTCCTCTCCCCTCTGCTTTTTCCTTCCCTTTCCTTGCCCCCCTGCTCCTCTCCTCTCTCATCGTCTCCTCTGTCCTCCCCTCCACTCTTTCCCTTTCCTCTCTTTTTTCATATCCTCTTTACTATTCTCCTTTCCTCCCTTCTCTCTTCTCCTTTCTCCTTTCTCTCCTCTCCTCGTTTTCCCCTTTGCCCCCCATGTCCCTGTCTTTTCCCTCTACCTTTTCTTTTCCCCCTCCCTCACCTCCCCCTCCTCTCCCTTTTCCTCTTCTCCACTTCCAAATTTATATCACCAGTCCTAGCCCTCTCACATCTGCCTGATCCTTCGGTCTTCCAATCCCTTCTTCTTTCTCTTCCAGAACAATCTTTCTTGTGTCATTCCTTAGCTCAAAAATCTACAATGGCTACTTATGGTTTAATGCAGTGGTGGGGAACCTGTGACCTTGAGGTCATATGTGGCCCTCTAGGTCCTCAAGTGCAACTTTTTCCTTAAAAAAAACCCCACCTCATTTGAGGAACTAGAGGGCCACATGTGGCCTTGAGTCTGCAGGTTTCCCACCCCTGGTTTAATGTGTGAAACCTGTGTAACCTTCATATTTATAAGCCTCAGTTTCTCCTTCTGTAAAGTAAGGGACTGGAGGGCCTTTGAGGCCCCTTCCAGCTCCAGCTCTGTGTCCTGATTTTGGACCCTCATACACCAAATAAAGGAAAAGCCAGGCCACAGGGAAGCTCTCTGCCAAAAGTGAATTCATCGCCGTCTGGTTTGGAGACAGGGGATTGGAAAGGGTGATTTGTTTAGTTAGCAGCTTGTGGAGAGAGAAGAAGGGAAGCTATGGGGTAGGCTTCCCTGGACTGAGGTTCAAATTCAGGCCACAAGGACAGATGACTCTGGCTCCTAGGAGGGAGATGGGGTGTCCCAGGCACACCACACCTGATTAGCCTGGGCTGGGTGCTCCAGATAGGATCAGGGCACACCTCCCCCCAGGCATCCCAGGGCAGGGCAGCAAGGTGGGGCCCATTTCTTACAGTGGGACTGGGCAGGGACTCCCCGGCTGGATACAGACTACATCTCCTCAGCCATTTGGAGATGGCATCAGGAAGTCACACCTCAGTGGAAAAATACCCCAGCTGTAGTGGTCCCAGCATGGGATAGGAGGCTTAGGATACATGTGACTGTATCTGTTCAGTCTCGTCCCTATCCCTACCCTGATGGGACTGGGGGCTCCCTGGGGCAGGGCCTGTGTCTTTCCCATCAAAGTTAGAGTTCTCTGTTTTCTCTTTCCCTGGACTGTGTTAGAACAGTACTCAGACCAAGTTCTGAGGAGCGTCCTGGCCAAGCTAATTCATTTCTGAATGATCATTGGTTCTAGGCTCAGCCTGGCCCCAGGATGGGGCTAGTGGAAGTCTTGAGCCCTTCTGGGGGCCACAGCCCATGTTCCCTGGGACCTGGGCTAATGCCAGCAGTGGTGCCAGCCAAGAAGGGCCCTATTTCCATCATAGTGCCCTAGAAGGGCCTTTCCAGGAGTCCTAAAGTCCATTCAACATCTTGGTTGGAACTATGGCTATCCTCCCCTTTTCTTTGCCTGTGTAGGAAGCAACCAAAGGAGAGAGGCAGTACGGTTTATTGGCAAAATTGGGATCAGGAGCCAGAGAACTTCACTGTGTGACCTTTGGCAAGTTACTCCTCTCTTTGGGACTCAGTCTCTTCATCTATAAAATGGGGAGGTTGGACTAGGTCGAAAACAATAGCTAACCTTGACAGTACTTTAAGCTATGCTGAGTGCTTTCTCCTATGGTCCTCAAAACAGCCCTGCCAGGTACCCACTCTGGACGATGTTGTGCCCATTTCACAGAGGAGGAGACTGAGGCCCAGAGAGAGGAAGGGAGGTGCCCAGGACTGCACAGCAAGCGAGTCTCAGGGGCTAAATTCAAACTCGTGCCTTTCTTGACTTCGTGCCCAGGATTTTCCCCCAATACTTAGCATGGTGACGGACACAGAGTAAGAACTAAGGGTTTGTTGACTGACTTTGTGACATCTAACCTGGGACTATCTATGTTGTTTTTGACTAAATTTGTTTGAATCGACAAATATCTATGAAGGGTCTCCTAGGTGCCTGGAACTGTGCTGGGTGCTAGAGATTCAAAGGCACAAACAAAACTGCCTCGGACCCCAGGGAGTTTACATCTGCTGGTCATATTGCATATGCACTTTCATTATCTGTGTGTGTAGAGGAGGCAGCAGATGATGTTGCAGAGAAAGCCCTGGAGTAAGAAGAGTTGGGTCTGTGTTCCCACTCTGTCACTTATGGAACTCAATGTGTGACTTCTTGTGCCTCAGCTTCCCACTCTGTAAGACGTGGACAATAATAGTATCTCTATAACATGGCATCTAGCTAGAGCACATACTTTAGGACCTGGTCATGAAGATGCAGTGATATGAGGGGCACCACAACTCTGAAAAGGCTAGTTGAACATTAGATTCCATTGAACGAGCATTTATTAAACACTTACTGTTTGTAAGCTACTGTGTTCCTGAAATAAAAAGAAAAAAATCAGTAATAGGATCATAGGATCATTGATCTAGTCTTCAAAGGGATATTAGAGGCCATCTAACCCAATCCCTTCATTTTACAGAGAAGAAAACTGAGACTCAGGGAGGAGAAGGGATTTGTCTGCAGACCCTGATGCTTCCTCATATCACTAGGTGAGCCCCAGTGTTCTTTAAAGCCCTGGGAGTTCTGTTCCAGATGGAAAGACTTTTTGTAGGAGCTCATTGGCTCATCAGGGTATGTCTGAAGTCCTTGAACCAGTCCAGTTAAGCTTAGAGGAGCTCATACCCTGGCCAAGCTCCTTTCAGCAGGGCTATAGAGAGGCTGTGATCTTCATTAATAATCCTGTGGCTTTCTTCCAACCACCTCTAACTCCTCACACAATTCAGAGGTAGACATTCACATTGTGTATAATGTGGGACTGAAGGATGAGAATTGAAGACAGACCATACAATTAGGCAATGAAGAGATCCTTACAGACTGTGGAGAGAAGAATTTCACTTGAATAAAAAGGAGAAACCAGGCTCTAGAGGGATTAGAAGTAAATGAGGGGAGGGAAAGCGTAGGCACAAGTTTTCGGTGGCTTTCTGGAGTAGCTTAGCTGTGAAAGGAAGGAAAGATATGGAACAATAGCTATCAGAGAAGGTCATATTAAGAGTGGGCTTTGTTTTTTTTTAAGGAGAGGAAGACATGGATGTGTTCCCATGTGTTCTCATGGCAGCAGGGAAGGAGTCAATAGAGGGGGCAAGATTGAGGATTAATGAGAGAATGGGGACAATAGGGACAGTAGGGACAATCTTCTGGGGATGAGAGCGGAGCAGATCAAGGGTGCTAGGAGAGGGGTTGATCTTGGCAAAAAGAAAGGTCACCTTTTCATTATCAATAGGGGTAGAGGAGGAGATACTGGGAGAAGCCATCAGAGTGATGTGAGATGAGAAAGGGGGAAGAAAAAGGAGCTCTCAATGACTGGCTTCTTCAATTAAAGTCCTCAGCTGAGAAAGTGAGGCTAGGTAGTGCTGTGGGAGGCTTAAGGAGTGATAAAAAGTTTTGGAAAAACCATATGGTGAGTAGAGCAGTGAACTGATTGCCTTGCTGCAGTGAGGACCCAGTTGAGATTATGTAGCATGAATTTGTAGTGAATTCAGTCACCTTGGTTTTATTATTTTCTCAATAGTATGAGAATAGGAGTAAAGCAGGTGGATGGAGGCAGGGAATAAGTAAGCTAAGGCTGGGGCTTGGTAAGAGGTGCTCAGTGCTAGGACAAGGAGGAAAGGGATTTGACCCTGGAGAGGAGTGTGGAGTTGAATTGAGGAGAATACAGTCACTTCATCTGAGGCGGCTTGGGAAAGAAGTGAGGAGTGGATGGATTGGAGGTGGTCACAGTGCAGAGGAAGAGCAGGGTTAGGGGACATAAGGCATAGGGAAAGATGGAATGATAAGGATGGTGATCAGATTAAAGCACATCAGAGTTCAGGAACATGGAAATGGAACACTTACGGGTGAAAAGACAAGATCAAGGCATAACCAACTTTGAGGTGGGATGGAGGAGTAAGTCATGGGAAATAAATTGATTAAGTTCCCCTATCCATATATATCAGTATTATATATTAAGTTCCCATTACGATATGTCCCCTATACACTCTTCTGTTGTGGCCAAAGAGATTCCTTTTAGGTACACATTGGACTTCATGGCTAACAAGGTCTCTCTCTTTTCTCAAATTCTGTGATTCTATGAGGACCATAAAGTGATTGTTGAGTGCCTTGGTCTTCTAGGTGATGGTTAGGCCCTGGTGAGGCTTAGGTCCCAGTCCTTCAATCTAATCTTCCTTCTCACTGCATCTTAACAACAGCTAATGTTCATGTGGTGCTTACTACGTGCCAGGCACTGGGCTAAGTGCTTTACAAGTACTACAATCCTGAGAGGCAGGTGCTGTTGTTATCTCTGTTTTGCAGATGAGGAATCTGAGGCCGAGGTTAAGTGACTTGCCCAGAGTCACACAACTATTAAGTGTCCAAGACTGGATTTGAACTCAGGTCTTCATGACTCCAGACTCAAGGCTCTATCTACTGTGCCATCAAGTTGTCACTCACAAAGGCTTACAAAGCAGTCTTCTTCCTTCATTCCATGGGCTCTGGGAATCTTCCTCCTCCTCTTCCTTCTCCCTCTTCCTTTTCTTTACCTCTCTTTAGGCAGCTCTCCACTTTGGGTCAGCTCATCATATTGGTGCCATATTAAGCAATGACTTATTAATCCACTGAAGCTCAGAACTCCTGGGCTCAAGCAATTCACCAGCCTCAGACTCTGGCATCAAGGGTTACAGGAGAATGCTACCATGCTCAGTAGAGAAATTCTGCTTTTTTAAAGGATGATTTATTTTCCTGTTCAGAAACCATTAGTACCTTTCTGTTGCTCCTAGTCTAAAATACATTTGGCTTTTAAAATCTGCACAGTGCAGTCTGACTCCAGACTACCTTTCCCATCTGATAAGACATTACTCCATCTCACATCCTCATATTCTAGCCCAACTGACTCATTTACTCTTGTCCATACATTTCATCTCCCATCTCCTATCATTTTATTCTAAAGCCTGTGCAGTCTGGTTTCTGATCTTATAATTCAACTGAAACTCTTTCCCCCAAAGCTGCCCACCCCTGCCTGGAATGCTCTTGTTCTTCACCTCTAACTTTCAGAACCCAGAGCTCCCTTAAGGCTTATCTCAGGTCCTGCTTTCTGTGAGAGGTCTTTCCTCCACCTCTCATTTGTTAAACTGCTCCCACTCTACCAATGAGTTCCTACTGAATACTTGTTAAATTGACTTCAAGTAATCTGGAGACCAATCTTAGGTTCTCCAATCCATCCATCCATCTATCCATCCATCCATCTATCCATCCATCCATCCATCTATCCATCCATCCATCCATCCATCCATTCATCTATCTATCCATCCACCTACCCATTCAGTATTTAGTTATGTGTTTGGCACTCTGCCAAGCTATCCTACTGAGGATGTAAATGAAGAAGACTTGAGCCTTGCCCTGATGATGCTAGCAATCTAATGGTGAATAATAAAATGAGAAACAGGTCTGCGAAGTGAAGAATGATACAGGAGGGCACAGTGCCAAGGATCAGGCTATAAGTCAAAAGTTTTGCTAAAGAGGAGATCAGAGAGGGAAGAGTAGAGTCAGCTGGAGTAATCAGGAAAGGCTTCCTGAAGGAAGTAGTCGAAGTGGGGATGGAGAGGAGTATATGACAGAAAGCCAGAGACACTGAGGACATGAGCACAGTGCCTGGCAGATGCTGAATAAAAAAATAGAGGAATGACTGAATGAATGACTGAAGGATAAAGTGGAAAGAACTTGGTATCTGTAGAGATATAAGCAGTGAGGGCACATGAGGACCATGCCATGTGAGGAACAATGGAGGAGAGCAGGGGCATTTAGCCTGCAGAAGAAAGGCTTGGGAGAGGAAGGGCACAAAACTCTTTCTGCATTTTCCAAGAGTTGTCTGTGGAAGAGGGATTAGTCTAGGTGTGCTCAGCCTCACAGGACACAGGTGGGAGAGAGGAGCCGAAGGTGCAAAGACAGGCATTTCATCTTGATGTCAGCAAACTCTTCTTCACCTGTGGTGCTGTCCCCAAGTGAGCTAGGCTGCCTGGGGAGGTGGTGGGTGGTCCCTGGCTGGAACTCCTTAGGTAAAGGCTAAATGCCCACTTGTCAGATACATTGTAGAGAGGATTTGTGCCCAGGCAAGATTAGATGATCCCCAAGGTCCTCATCAACCCTGAGATAAAGAGATTCTTTGAATCATCAAAGGGGACATGAAGGTCTTCAGACAAGGAGACTCCCTCTAGACTGAGGATCCCCAGACAGAAACTGGTGAAAGCACTTGGCCCCAGGGTGATATTTACAAAGTGCTTCACACAATGCCCAGCATACCATAGGTGCTCAATAAATTCTTGTTCCCTTCCCATTCCCTTCTTCTAGGATGCCATCACAGGTTATCAGGGAGGCAAAATGGCGTCATGGCTAGAAGTCAAGATGACTTCCTACGCTGGGTGATCCGAAACAAGTTAAGTAACCTGAGTCCCAGTTTCCTCACCTGAAAAATGAGAAGAATACAACTCCCAGGGTAGTTGTAGGGCTCAGATGAGACACTATTATGCAAAGGATTTTGCAAAGCTTACAGCATTCTAGAAATGTGAGCCAGTGATCTTCCAGGGTTAGTCCAGCTGATGAGTCAGAGGACCTGAATCTCATTCCCATTTCTTCCCCCTTGGTTTTTGGGTCAGCTTAGGCAAATCACTTTCTTTCCCCAGCCACAAATTTCCATATCTGTAAAATGGAAGGGTTGTTCTACCAAGTCTCTATAGGTTTCGGAAGAGGTAGTTGGAACTCAGAGGGCAATGTGACCTACCCAAGGTCACAGAGTAAGTTAAAGCCAGAACTTGGACTGTACCCAAGCTAGAGCTTAGACTACTATTTTGGGAGATAGCCAGAGGCAAACTTCACTGCTTCACCATTTCAACCTAGTGTGACCCCTGCTTCCTAGCCACTCAACACTTAAAGCTGAGGTCTTCCTTATTTCCCAGCTCCAAATCTCCCTCAGTAGCTCCAGCCCACTCCCTCTGTAGGGGTGGAGAATGGCCACCCAACCGGGCCTCTGTTATTAAGTCTGTAGAAATAGGCGGGGGATTTGGACAGGTCCCTTTTCAAAGCTGCTCCTCCAGTCCCCAAACTTAAACCCAGGAAGTTTGCAACATCCTCCCCCTGGGGAAGATTTCCGATGGGCCAAATGCTAATAAGTTCAAAAGGAAACCCAGTGGCGTCTCAAAGAAATCAGATGGGGGAGAGGAGCACAGGGGCATGTGACACTGTCTTGTCCTGTCAAGGTTTCCCCTTCTTGGATCTGGGTCAACCTTTTCTGAGTTGCTCCTGCTCCCTGGATGCCATGAAGTGCTGCTGAAGATGGTTAATTCAGTTAGTCAAAGCATCACAATAATGAGGTCAAGGTCAGCCCAAACCCCTCTTGAATCAAAGACTTTTGCAACAAGAAAACCTGTAACTAGCTGTAGATGGACACTTTGCCCTTTAACTCTGACCCCAGATGGACACTCAACCTTGATCACATTCTTGACCTCTAAACTTGGCCAAAGATCGAACCCTAATATTGGTGACAGAGTGATCCTTACCATAGTCAAAGAGTGAAACCTAATCCCAATCAAAGATCGAATCCTAGCCTTGGCCCCACATTGACCCTAACCCAAAGGACTAAGCCCAAGGTCTAGGAACACACTGACCCCTAACCCTGGCTATCGATTGACTTATAGCCCTGGTCACAGACCCCTAATTAAGATCAGTTTGACCCCAGACCTTGGCTGCCGAATGAGCCCTAACCTCAGCCATATACTGACCCAAATCCTGGGAACAGGCTGACCTCTACACTCATTTACAACCTGAGCTCTTAACTGCAGCTGCAGACTAGTCCCCACTCTGGGCCATACTTTGGACTCTTAACCATCAGCTATGTCCTGGACCCATGAAGTCCTTGAACTAGACCAGACAAGAGCAAGAGAAGCTTAAAGTAGTTCAACCCCTCTCCTTGAAACTTAGTTAGAGGCTAAATCCTTCTGACAAAAGGCTTTGGAAAGCCAGGGCCAGAGTCTTCACAATGGGCTACCTTGAGATGTCCTTGGAGGTCTGTGAGCAGAGACTAAATGATCACTTGATGGGAGGATAGAGCAGGCACTTCTTTCATGACTGGACTTGTTAGGTACTGAGGTCTCTTCCAAGCAGTTTGTTCATATCTATTACTTCTAAGTGGTTGACTCTCAAACCTCTATTTCCAGCCCTGACCTTTGCCTGAGCTGAAGACTCACATTTCTAATGACCAATAGGGCATCTCTTTCTGGATGTGTTACTGAAACCTCAGAAGCATCTTGGTAAATTGGCAAGAACACGAACTCTGGGTTTAGCTCTAGTCTCTGATGCTTACTCCCTATCTGCCCTTGGGGAAGTCACATGGACTTCCTAAGCCTCAGTTTCCTCATCTAGAAGATGGGAGGGTTGAACCTGATGGCATCTGTGGTCTCTTCCAGCCTTAGAGCCGGGGCCTGGATCCAAACCCAAGCTCATCACCTTCTTCCTGAACCCTGCCCCTTCTCTCCGTTTCCCCATTTCTGTTGATGGCATCACTATCCTTCCAGTGACCCATGCAGTAAACCTCCGAGTCATCTCTGGCTCCTCCTCTGCTTCTTCCCACATATCCCAAGAGTCACCAGGCCCATCTATTCTCCCCTGGAAATCTCCCATCTGTGCCACCACCCTAGGTCAGGCCCCATTACCTCTCACCTAGACTATTGCAATAACCTTCTACCTGGTCTGTCTCCTCTGGCATTTGCTCCACACACCCAGCCACATTAATCTTCCTAAAGCAGAGCTCTGATCACATGACTTCCCTGCTCAGACCTTAGCCTTCTGCAGTCTACCCTCTTCAACCTGGCATTCAAAGTCCTCTCCTCAAGTCTCTATTCTAACCAAGCTCAGTGGCCAATTTTGAACGTGTTCTGTTGCCTCTAGCCTCTATGCCTTTGCTCATGCTCTAGCATAGATGAGATCTGGGTTTGAATCCTGACCCTGGCACTAGCTGTGTGACCCAGGACAGGTAGTTTAACTTCTCTGAGACTCAGTCGCTCCATCTTTAAAATGGGGATGAGAAGCAGTGT
Source organism: Pseudochirops cupreus (assembly GCA_028627135.1). Classification (NCBI taxonomy): domain Eukaryota; kingdom Metazoa; phylum Chordata; class Mammalia; order Diprotodontia; family Pseudocheiridae; genus Pseudochirops; species Pseudochirops cupreus. The sequence continues at coordinate 19,086,939 of CM053581.1, forward strand.
ATCATAGTGAATAGAGAGTTGCCCTGTTGGCTCTGTGATCTCTCCATGTGCCAAGGCAACTTGAAGACTACAAGCTACTGGGCAGTGATGGGCATCCTCTCTGCACTGAAGAAATCTTATTAAAAGGAGTGTGTGTGTGTGTGTGTGTGTGTGTGTGTGTGTGTGTGTGTGTGTACATAACAGCCCATGTTACTGGCTTCTTGTAAGTCTCCAATGATAGAATGCCCCCAAAGTGCTTTGCAAACCCTAAGGTGTTGCAGGATCAGGGCTCTAATTCTTCATCTGCTCTCTACCAGGTGATTCTTAACAGCTCTTTGGGACCCTGGTGCTGCTTCCCACTAGAAGCCTTCCCTCCCACCCTCATCTGTCACCTCAGCAATCACAGGAGCAGATGCAGACCTGGAAGGGACCTCAGAGGCCATCTAGTCCAACTCCTTCATTTGAAGATGGGGAAACTGAGGCACAGTGAGGTTCAGTGGCTTGCCCAAGGTCTGACAGGCAGGAAGTGTGAGAGAGTTAGGGTAGTGCTACATTTGGACCTTAGTCTCAGACTCCAGAGCCTGTACTCCTTTCACCACTCCATAATTTCTCCTATGACTAGGTACATTTAGTGTGAATTTAGCATATTCTAATTTCTATTCTAGTTATCTGTTTGCCTGTCTTATCTCCCTTCTTAGATAAATGGCCAGAGGGCAAGGACTGTCTCTCATGGATCTTTTTATTTCCTTTAGTGCTCAACAAGGCACCTTGCACATAGTAGGTTCTTACTAAGTGGGGTCTGAGGATTTATTTCAGAAGATTTTTGAATTGGGGGGGGGGAATTACATATCTATTTCACTAGAATTGGTTTCCTTTATAATCTGTATATTTCATTTTATACATTGAAAAACACTGATTCAGTCAATACACCTTGATTAAGTGTCTACTCTGTGCCAAGCTCTGTCCTGAGCACTGAGGAAACAGAAAGAGGCAAAAGCATTTCCCTTCCCTCTAGTCATTAAACTTCTGTTTGCCTCAGTTTCCTATCTGTAAAGTGAAAATAATAACAGCACCTACCTCCCAGGGTAGGATAAAATGAGATGTTTGCAAGGTGCTTTGCAAACCCACCGAGTTATGTAAATGTGAGCTATCACTACTATTATCATTATTACTTACAGTACTAAGCCCACCAGGTTGATGTGAAGCTCAAAATATTCTACCTATAACTGGTGTCAAACCCTTAGAACACTATGTAAATGTCAGTTGTGATTACCGTTATTTTCATTCTCACCTTATAATTGATGGAGTGCAGATAGAACGGTGAAAGAACAGATCACTATCTTTCTATGTTTCTCTTAGACTTAATGTTCTTGGGACATTGCACGGGTAGATAAAATGATGATTTTAACAAAAGACCTAAAGTATTAGGGTGTTAGCTTACTTTCTGCAGGCTCACTGGAAGCATCTTTGGGAGAATCCCCGGAGCAGACGGAGGATGGGGTGATGGCTACTTCATCCTGTTGACCTTATGGCTTGCTCATTCTTTTCATCTTTTTTGATAGTACACTGGCTGAAACAGTCAGGGGACAAGTTTCTATCCTATTATTTTTCTTCACATTTTGTTCTTTGGATTGTTATCCCTAAGAATAAAATGACTGATTTTTTTAAAAATGGAATATGACTATTGGGATATAAGCTTATTTTCTCTAGGCTCACTAAAAGCAACTTCAGGACCACTGATAGCAGACAGGATGTCAGAGTTGTTATGGATTTCATATTGCACCCACATGGTTTTAGCTTTTTTCTTCTAGGTTTCCACATTTGGAAAGCTTTTCATTTGATATAGTTTAGAGCATATGAGTATTCTGTAGGATGGCATCTATTAAAAAATCATTCTTAAATTGCATGGATCGATTTTATGTCCAGGTGGTTGCAAGCAGCAGCTCTGTCTGGGATGTGGTACGATTTATTTGTGAATTCCCAAGAGTATTTTAGGGTTTACATTTGTAGCACAGGGATTTTGTCAGTTCTTGGTTTGTAAAGGATAAAGCTTCCAATAGATATTTCCAGCCTTGTGAACATCTCTTTCTAGTTATCCAGTAGATGATAAATTTTTGCAACCAACAGTGATGTGATGCACGGTTTTTACCATTTCATTACATAATCTGTACCATTGGTAAACCTGGTAAGAATAACTTTTCTGTAATTTCTGAGGGCGCTGACTTGATTCTGAGTCGCTACCACAAATCTCTCTGTTTTTATTAACAAATACATACAACTCAGCTTTTGTTTGCCAATTTTTTGTTGACATTGGTTGAGTTCATGTGGATGTTTGTCTCCAGAGCATCTTTTAAATGGATTGATAAATCGTCTGGGTAGTTGTGGGCAGCAATTTAGTCTGTGTTGGTGCCCTTATTGCAGGACAGTTACTCTGGTGTATTTCCAAGGATCTTGGGGGGATTCTTGGATCTTAGCCACTTCATAGACAATTTCACAAATTATCATCATCACCACCACCACCATCACCACCATCACCACCACCACCATCACCACCACCACCACCACCACCACCACCTCCAATATCACCATCACCACCATCATCACCACCATCTCCATCATTACTACCATCACCCCAACCATCATATTCTTCTTGTCTTTTAAAAAAAATCAGATTCAAATAGAAACAATGTGAGGAAAAATCATTATTTTGATATTACTCTTTTATATTCATTATATTATCTCTAAATACATACACACATATGTGTATATATAATAGACATGTATTACATTCTGTTCCCATACAGTTTTAATTTCTTCTGCTAGGTCTCTATCTATTTTTCATATAATTTTAGTTTTTAGCTTTCAACATTAATTTTTTAAAATAAGATTTTAAGTTTCAAATTTTTTCTCCTTCCCTTCCTCCCATTCCCCCTCCCCAAGAGGGCAAGCAATCTGATATGTTATACATGTACAATCATGTAAACATATTTCCACATTAGTCATGTTGTGAAAGAAGAAACAGAACAAAAGGAAAAAACCCCAAAAACAAAAAACAAAAAAAAAAATGAGAACAGTATGTTTTGATCTGCATTCAGACTCTATAATTTTTTCTCTGGAGGTATATAGCATTTTTTTTTCATGAATCTTTTGGAATTATCTTGTATCATCGTATTGCTGAGAAGAGCTAAGGCAATCATAGTTGATTGCCACATAATGTTGCTGTTACTTAGTATAATGTTCTCATGGTTCTTCTCACTTTACTCAGCAACAGTTCATGTAAGTCTTTCCAGGTTTTTCCAAAATCACCTGCTCATTTCTTATAGCACGATAGTATTCCATTACATTCATATCAGGTCTCTATAGCTTTTCATTCCATGTTGTTTAGAGATGATGAGGATTCTGTTTGATGATATCTATTAAAAACATAATTCTTGTGGTGCAGTGAATAGAGCACCGGCCCTGGAGTCAGGAGGACCTGAGTTCAAATCCGGCCTCAGATACTTAACACTTACTAGCTGTGTGACCTTGGGCAAGTCACTTAACCCCAATTGCCCTCTAAAAAAAAAACCAACTCCCCCATAATTCTTAAGTTTTTTTATGAATTGATAATTTGTTTGGGTAGTTGTGGACAACATTTTAATCTGTGGTGATGCTTTGATTGCAGGACAGTTACTCTGGTGTATTTCCAAGGATCTTGGGGGGATATTCATATCCACAGTACAAGGTTTCATTTTCTATTGGTTTATAAAGAACATCAAACCTCTATTGGACCAGTTTAGCTACCTGATAGATGCTAAATTTTTGAAACCTGCAGTGAGACAATGTAAAGTTTTCACCATTCCTTACACAATCTGAATCTATCAGTATGTCTGAGATCCTGAAGTACGTCTTTAAAATTTTCTGAGAGCAATGAATGATTTGATTCTGAATTACTATTTCAAATCCCTGTTTCTGTAAACAAATCCTCCTGTCTTAGACCTTTGTTTAATGTTTTTTGTTGACACCTTGTTGGTTAGGTTCATGTGATGTTTGTCCCCAGAATCTCATCCTCCCCAGTTCGTCTTTTTTTAATTCTGTTCTTGGATCTTAGCCATTTCATACACTTTCACTCAACCTGAAACCAGCGGTGTATACCTACAGTCAGTCATTGTGATTGTCTTGTGGGGTGGCATCCATCAGTTCTAAAAATGTTTCTGTACATTTGGAACCTATTATCTCAGGACTCTTATTAATCCTCCTTCTCTTTTTTGTTGAGGGAATCTTCATCTCTCTAGAACTATCTTGGGGATAGGAGCCCAACCTTCCCTGAATAATGAATAGATTTTTGTTTGGACATCTTGTAGAGTTATTGTGCTCCATCTTGCCGCGTCAAAAGCATATGTTAAGAGTGATATTGTATAGATGTTCTAAATGTGCTCTGCCTCTTCAGCTTTGACTTAAGTCAATCTCTTATGCTCAATATGCCTTGCCTGAAGAAGACCAAGATATGTATACGCATCACCTTAATCCATTGTTTCTATTTGCCTACTGGATTGACCTTCAGCCATTCCAGTCTCTAATATTCTTTTGTTTAAATTGAGAATTTTGTACTTGTTAAGCCCTAATGCCATTTTGTTTTTTGCTGGAAAAAGTTCCTGTGAGTTAAAGGAGCAACTTAATTGGTTTTTCAATGGAACCATGTAACTTGGTGTTATCCCCATAGAGCAAGTGATTAATACAAGATTTTGGCATGACTTTCTTTTTAATCTGCAAGCCAAATGCTGTTCTGAGCAGGCATGATGATAATGAATTGAAGGCTAGGCAGAGCTACAGCAAACTTAAATAATCTCACTGAAAAATGATGCATTTTAAATTAATTTTTCTTGATTTTTTGGGGGAGTGTGTTTGCTACGTTTTACATATGAAAGTTTTCTATGGAGACATTGAATATTTGAGCATTCTCATTTTTCTTCTCTCCTAATCTACATATTTCTATTCTATGTTATATATTTGCAGAACATGCCTAAGGCATGCATGCAGAATTGAGTCACAGATTTTTGTGATAACCAAACTAGAAGGTGTAAATGTTATGTGAGTTTCAGGAGACCTATTCAAAAAATGTAGATCACAAATTACTCTTCACACCCCTGGGACTTTTGGTATCCTCTCTTTTGATCCATGGCCAATATATTATTTTCTTGTAGGAGTGTATGGTTCAGAGAGAATTCTGGGAGATTAGGTCAGAGCAATTTTGACTCTCCTATTCCTCCACAGAAAAAATAGAACAGCAGAAATAAACAAAAGTCAGGGTAAAGCCGTTGTTCTCCTAAGACAACCTAAGAAGACCCCAGGAAAGACCTGACCTTGAGAAGCAGAGGTTCAGCTTGAGTGAAGTGCAAACAACTACAGGTCAGTTCTGCAGAATCTACAAACAACAAGCTCTGGGTGGCAGCTGGGGTTGGGAGGCAGCCTCAGCTTCAGAAATTTTCATCTGTGGGACAGCGTGGAGATCTGACAGCTGAGCAGAAGAAGATTGAAGGATCCTCCTACTGTCTAGGGATGCCAAGCACAGCTGTGTTGATCAGGCAAGTCATGGGCTGGGCTATTGCTGTGGGGGGGGGGGGGAAGGAGCTTGCACATGCCTGGTGAATGCAGTAGTGAGGGGAGGGAACCCTGCTGGCTGTGGGCACTTGTAGGAGAGCAGAGTTCCTGGTTTCAGGTCCAGGGCAGAGAGGACTGCTGTAGGTTGCAGCCACTGAAGGGACCACAGGGAGAAAGGTAATTTGTGGGACAGTGTGACTAAGGGCTTTAGCTGTGGCCTAGAAGTGGAGAGGAGAGCCCAAGGTTGAGCCCCAGAACAGACCTCAGAAAATAACAGTAATAATGACTTGAAGCTTGAAGCATTACTTCCCATACCTCGGGACTAGAACTTGATCACACTAAGAGGTGCAAAAAATAAAATAAAATGAGCAAGCAAAGGAGAAAAAAACCCAACCATGGAGAGCTACTGTGGGGATAGAGAAGATCTGGATTCATATTCAGAGGAAGACAATGGAACTAAAGAAAGCCACTCCTTTTTTCAATGAGAAATGTCAAATGGTTCCAAGCATAAAAAGGATCCTTAGAAGAACTTAAAAAATCAAATAAGAGAGATCGAGGAAAAATCAGAAAAAAGTAAGAGCAATTCAAGAAAATCAAGAAAATTATGAAAAGAAAGTCAACCAACTTGAGATAGAGAACCAAAAACTTGGGAAAGAAAATAATTCCTTGAAAATAGAATTGGACAAAGGGAAGCTAATGGCATCCTAAGGCACAAAGAAATAATAAAACAAAATCAAAAGAATGAAAAATAGAAGAGAATATGAAACATCTCATCAGAAAAAACAACTGATTGGGAGAATAGATTGAGGAGAAATAATATAAGAATAATCAAACTGCCTGACAATTGTTATTAAAAAAAGAATCTTGATACAATATTACAAGAAATTATCAAGGAAAATTGCCCTGAAGTTCTAGAACAAGAAGGCAAAGCAGAAATGGGAAAAAAAAAATCCACTGATCACTGCCTGAAAGAGATCCCAGGAAGAAAACTTACAGGGATATCATAGCCAAGTTTCAAAGCTCCTAGGTTTAATACATATATATATATATAATTTTCTTGTAGGAGTGCATGGATCAGAGAGGATTCTGGGAGATTAGGTTAGAAAAATTATATAACTTATATTTTATATATATATAGGAAGCAACAAGAAAAAAACCCAATTTTAATATCATAGAGCTACAATGAGGATTACGTAAGACACAGAAGTTACTATGTTGAATTACTATATGTCTTGGAATACTATATTTCATAGAGCAAAAGAGCTGGGGTTATGATCAGGGGTAATTTGCCCAGCAAAGTTAAGTATAATCCTGAATGAAAAAAAAGGACATTTAACAAACTGAAAGACTTTCAGGTATTTGTGACAAAAACAGCAGAACTTAAGGGAAAATTGATGTATAACATCCAGGAGAAACAGAAAGTAAACATTAAGAACCAATTATAAGGGACTCAAAAGAGGTCAAATCATTTCCTTATATGTGAAAATATTATCAGTTCTATTATAACTGTTATTTTTATTTGGGTAGTTTCAATGAAAGGCTTAGTCTCAGCTGAGTATGATGGGGTGATTCTAGAAAATAAAATAAAACTGTAGGGAGAGATAACAAGGAGCTATTATCTCATATAAATGATACAAAAAAGGAAAAAAATGATACAGAAGAAGCTAGTAGGTAGTGCTGAAACCTCACTCTCATTGGGAATGGGTTTAAGAGGGAACATACATACATACATACATACATACATATATACATGCATGCATGCATGCATAAGTATATACCTAGAAGGGTATAAAAATCTTGTGGGGAGAGGATAAGAGAGGGATACTTGGAGGAGTGGGTAGGTTACAGAATAGGAGGGCGAGAGAGCAAGTGGAAGTAAAGCAGAGGAGTGAGGAGAGATGGGAATAGGATGAGAAGGGTTGTGAGGAAGGAGGAAAATGCCCAAGTAATTATAGCTCAGAATGTGAATGGGATAAATTTACCCATAAAATGGAAACTGATAGCAGATCAATCATTTGAATTCAACAATATGTTATTTTCATAAAATGCTATAAAAATGAGAGATATATACAAACATAAAATGAATGTCAGGAGTAGAATTTATTATATTAAAAAGCAGGCATAGTAATAACGATTTCAGAAAAAGTTAAAGCTAAAATAGATGTGACCAAAAGAGAAAAATGGGAAAGTACACTATTATTATTCAATATTTTTTCATATTCCATATTATTCAATATTGTTTGAGGCCATTTAACATAACTAGACAGTATAAAATACCTGAAAGTATATCTGCCAAAACAGATATAGGAACTATCAAATACAAATAAAGTTGGATCTAAATAACTGAATTTTATATATATACACACACATATAATTTAAAATGACAATTTTACCTAACTAATCTATTTATATAATGCTATCCCAATTAAATTACTAAAAAAATTATCTTACTGACTTAAAAAAATAATAACAGAGTTCATTTAGAAGAACTTCAAAGGAACCAGGTGATAAAAACATGTAAAGGAAGCAGATCCAGTAGTATCAGACCTTAAACCGTATCACAAAGTGAGAGCATTGTTGGTGTATAAAATGGGTAATTCTGATTATTTTAAATAAAAATTTACAAGTAAAACAAAAATACACAAGATGTATAACTAAAACCTATATAGCCAAGAATAGAAGGAAGGCAAAAAATTGGGGGAAAATTTTTCATGGACAATCTCTCAGATAGAATGGAATTGGGTCGGAATATTGCTGTGCCGTAGGAAATGATGAGCTGGTTGATATAGAAAAACACGGAAAGAGTTGGGCTTATGAAAGAAGATGCTACATTTTCAGAGAAACAGATGACAAATAGAAATAAGTATGGTATGGTCTTACATATATGTGTATGAATGTGTATATGTAAACGTGTGTACATGTAGATATCTATGCATATATGTATATAGGCACACGTACACATACATATATACACAATACACACATTTGTGCATATATGTGTGTATATATAAATATAATATGCACATACATGCACACACACACATACACAAATATATCTATGCTTAATTGGAGCCTTCTTGGGGGTGGGGAGAATGGGAAAAATAAAGTAAAAAGTACAGAGTGGAGAACAAAAGAAAACCTACAAGGAAGCCAAGAAAAGCTGGACAGCTTTGGAAACAATGTACAGTATTTATTATATAGGTTTTCTTGAAAGGGAAATTTATTGCTTTACATTGAATCCTTTCTTATGTTCTCCTGTGTACCTGACAATTTTTTTCTTCTTATTTTGTACATAAGTTGAAAATAAATTTAAAAACTTTAAAAAAGCGTGTAGATCTTTTGACTACTATAAATCATGAATGCTTTGCATCAAGTTCACAAATATGTAATTGACCCATATTTGAAGGCGTCATTGATGTTTTCATCTTTTAGTAATATACCTATATATGTATGTATTATTTACCTGTCTAGATGTAAGCTGCTTGAGGGCAGGGACTGTCTTTGTCTAGATATCCGTAGTGCCTAGTACATAGTAGGTGCCTGATAAATGCTTGTTGATGGATCAAAAAGGCTTCTGTTAAGAAATAGATGGGATCAAGCTTGCAGCAGAGAAGAGGCTGGTAAAGTGCTTTGCTAGTCGTCATGCACTACTTGAGCCAATAATTATGGATCTTATCTGGACCTACTGATTTCCAGTTTGGCAGAGACACTAGAGTTTCAGTCACCAAACTTGATGAAACGATTTTATTACTTACTGTGCTCATATTGTGCAAACTTTCTATTTTGTGTTTGACTCAACTTGTGTTTTTATCGCGTTGGATTTCTTTTGACCATAGAGATGACAAGAAGTTTTTACCACTCTCCTTCTTTGGCCAATACTCCCTCTGTCCTCCAATTTCCTTTCTTTTCAAGTCCCAGCAATATAGTTGTTTCTTATTGATGTTGAATTACCTATTTTGGTCTTTGTTCTTATTTGACTCAGTCTCTTTAACCTTTTGGGTTTTTAAAATTTCAATTGTTAATTAAGAGAATCAAGAACTTCTTACACCCTTTTGTTTCAGGGTTTTACCATTCATGTACCTTCTTAGTTGCCTGTAATCTGGCAACATGGTCTCTATGTTTTCATACAGGCTACATTGTCTTTCTGTAGACTTCAATTTTTTTTTGGATTGCTTCTTCCACAGTGGTTTCCCATGCTTATCCTCTGGGGTATTCCCAGATAGGTTTACCATTCTTTCTTTGAGCCTTATCCTGATAACAATTTCATATGGGTCCTGAAATGTTTATTTTTATGTTACATTAAATATTTTAAGAGAATATAATTGCTCTTGATAGTTATAGGTGATAGCAGAATTTAAAAATTATCCTCTTAATATATTGGTCCATTCTAAAGATGCCCTTCTTCTAAAATCATTCAGGACATTGACATTGCTAGTTGCCATCTATTTCAATACTAGGAAGCACATTAGGAAGCACATCTGTTAGGTGGTGTTTTTTTACATTATTATTTTTTTTTCAAAGAAAAAATTATTTTCCCACTGCTACCTCTCCCCCTTTTCAAATGAAAAATAAAAAAATAAAAAAAAATCTTTGTAACAATATGCATCATTAAGGAAAATAAATTCCCTCATTGACCATGCTAAGAAAAATAAATGTTTCAATCTGCACCCTGAATCCATCACCTCTCAATCAGGATATGAGTAGTATGTTTCTTTATGAGTCCTCTGGAATTGTGGTTGGCCATTGCAATGATCAGAATTTTTCTATGTTTTAAAGATCTTTGTCTCCAAATGTTATTATGCAAATTATTCTCCTGGTTCTGCTCATTTCACTCTGTTTCATACAAATCTTCCTAATTTTCTCTGAAACTATTCTCTTTATCATTTCTTTTAGCACAATAGTACTCTGTTATATTTGTATACGACAATTTGTTCAGCCATTCTGCAATTGATGGGTACTCCCTTAATTTCCAGTTTTTGACCACCACAAAAAAAGAGCTCCTATAAATATTTATATAGCTATAGATATTCTTCCTTCCTTCCTTCCTTCCTTCCTTCCTTCCTTCTTTCCTTCCTTCCTTCCTTCCTCCTCCTCCTCCTCCTCCTCTTCTCCTTCTTCTTCTTCTTCTTCTTCTTCTTCTTCTTCTTCTTCTTCTTCTTCTTCTTCTTCTTCTTCTTCTTCTTCTTCTTCTTCTTCTTCTTCTTCTTCTTCTTCTTCTTCTTCTTCTTTCCTTTTGGAATCAAAAGACCTATCAGTGATATTGCTAGGTCAAAATCTTTGCACACAATTTAATAACTTCTGAGGCATGGTTCCAGAGTGCTTTCCAGAATGGCTGGCCAATTCATAGCTCTACCAACAGCGCATTAATATGCCTGATTTCTCATAGCCCCACCCCACCCCCAGCACATGTGATTTCCATTTTTTGTCAACTTTGCCACAGGTATAGATTTGTGATACCTTTGTTTTCTTTAGCCTTTTCTCTTCAGATTTAAGTAACTTCTTAATTTTTGCTCTACTTGATCTAATCTGGATTTAGGAATGAGAGTTTATTACATAGCTCTTCCTTGAGAAGCATGCATAGGGTTGTATGTGGAGAGGAGAATATTGATAATGAGTACTGATGCATTCTAGGAACCCTGAAATTCAGTGATACTGAGTGGGTCTGCCTTGAAAGAACTCAGCCACTCAAGCCTTTTTTCAGTCCAAGTAGTGAGTTTATTATGACACTGGTTGGGTGGGTGAGATCCTTGGTGAGTCTGCTTAATGGTGATGAAAATGATACTTTTATACAGAGAAAGTGAGGTAACAGAGAATGAAAGGCTGGGTCGGGGAAGGGGGGGGGTGCACAATGAAAGGACAGCTGAAAGGATTATACTGGGATGGGCCAGAGGCCTCAGGCAAATGCCAGGGATCTAGGCTGCTGAAATCTGTGGGAAAGTTCAGGGACTGAGGATCTTTTCTTTTTAGGGATTCAGATCCCATCCCATCATTAGCAATATAAAATCCTTGCATACAGTTGGTAAGATGACTCCTGTACTGTTTTGATATGGTTCTGGTACATAAAGAAATCACCTATATCTCCTGTCCATTTTATGCACACTCCTGGTTTTCCCAACATAGTAGTTATTGCTGCCTGCAGCAAAACATTCCCAGCAAGTGGCACATTGGCATTTCTGACTTACTTTCTCCTTGGAGTATCAGAACATGAAGTAGGTCCATTCACTCCACTATTATTCATATCAAATTGGTCATCACGATCATTTTGAGTAGAGCTAATCTACTACCCTCTGCTACCTATTCATTTCTTTGACTCTTAGGAGGGGCTGCATCCTATTGGCTGGGGCATGAACCCAATAAGAACCCAAGTGAGTGTGATTCCGGGTTCCCCCCTCCAGATCTTTGCAGCTATGGAGACCCTATGGACATCATCCAACTGGCATTCTCTTACTTTCTCATTTCCATTCCACCAATCATGACATAGATGATGGGTTGGACTTTGAGGGGGATGTCATTATTAATTATTATTCCCTTACTTCACAGGGTTGATGTGAGGTTCAAATGAGACAATGTCTTTAGCTTGTTTTGAGAATATTAAAGTTCTCTATAAATGTCAGTTACTGTAATTATCAGCTTAGGGTCAGTGAGAATTAAAGCTGGGTTGCGTTAGAGTTACTTGGAGGGTGAGGGACAAGGGCTGGGTCAGGCTCAGGGGCACTGTGAGTGAAGGTTGAGCTTGGTTCAAGGTTTATTACTCAGCTGTGAAGATTCCCCTGTGCTGGTCTGAGGATATCAATGAGGCAACATGTCTCCATGTCTCTGAGCTCTGACTTTCTTGTAGAAGGATGGGTACACTACATTCTGTTTCTGGAGAACACCACTGAGAACAGTAGGTATGGGAGTTACTTCGCCTCCCCAGGCTGGTGGGGTTGGGTGTGGACTTACACATCTTTATCACTCTTAACCTCATCAATATCCACAGGTTTTAGGCAGTGTCTGGGGGCAGGGATTCACTGAGGGGCAGGGGCATAGGGAGTGATAGACAAACAGCTGGTGCCCCTACTTCATGGCTGTGCTACTTTCTTCCCCTGTAATTTCCCTCAGTGCCAGGGGTCTTCTCATCCTGGAATATACACCCACCTCTGCAGCTTTCTCAGCCTGGAAGATCCCTCTATAAGACTCTTACCCTTCTCCCACTGACGACTTCCTCCCAGGGCCTCCGTTTTGTGGAAAGGCTCAGACTAGCCTTCAATCTCCTCCTGAGCCTATTCTTGGCTTTTACTTGAAAACTGAGCCCCCTGCTTTCCTCCCTCCCTCTCTTCCTTCCTTCCTTCCTCCCTCCATTCCTTCCCTTAAGGAAGTCCTGGGAAGATGGAGGTGGGGGTACAGTTCTCACACTTGGGTTGCCTCTGGTCTAAGACAGACATGGAGCCAGAAGAGAGTTTAGACCTCAGATAATCCCCTCCTTGGACAGAGGCCTCTGAGGCCCAGAAGAAAGGCCCTTGCCCAAGGTCCCAAAGGTAGGACTGATGGATTGAGAGCTGAAAGCAGCCTTGGGGGCATCGTGTCTAGGGCCCTGATTTTATAGAGAATGAGAATGAGGCTAATAGAAGTGCCGGATGTGCCTGAGGGCACATGGACAGTAAATAACAGAGTCAGGACTTGAGCCCAGCTCCTCAGATGTCCAGCTTAGTCCTCTTTCCTTTGCACAGCAGGGACTTACAACAGGGCACTGAAAGAGGCCAAGTTTTTTATAGTGTGTGTGTGTGTGTGTGTGTGTGTGTGTGTGTGTGTGTGTGTGTGAAGTTCTTCTCTAGGTGGGGCAGGCTCATGCCCAGAAGGAGAGGCCTTAGGATTCCACATGCAAGGGCATAGGCCCTGTGATCTGTCCAGACCCAGGGCATGCTGGGCAACCAGCCCTCAGCCTGGGTCAGCTCTCCTCATGCCACTGTCCTAAGTGAGATCTTTCTATGTTCCTACAGTGGGAGAACAGGCTGAGTCTCCTCCTTGTCCCCCAGATACACCCACTACCAAGTCCCTTATCTGACAGACCCTGCTGGGGGGGAAATTGGGGAGCTGGCCTACAGTCTCATATGCCTTCTTGGTTATGATTCAACCACGCACGATTCAGCAAGTATTTTTGGAATGCCAGGCCTGGCCTTATCCTTAGGCAGAGTAGGTGGTCACCTCCCTGCTTTGATTTGGGAAGGTGGAGGAGCAGGAAGATTCCTCCAACCAGAAGTATCTCTCAGACTTGGACTTTAGATTGGGAAAGGACATTGGACATCATTGAGTCTACCGTTTTCATTGGACAGAAGAGAAAAATGAGATCCTAGAGAAATAATCTATTTTTGCCCAGGGCCCCACAGAAATCGAGTAACCAACCTGGGATTCAACAAACATTCTCTGACTCTAGATCCAGGACTCCAGTCATGTGTTCCTCACTGCCTCCCCAAGACATCCCACTGATGGGAGTGCCTTTGACAACCTCTCCTTTTAAGATTACTCTCCTGATGGGACAGGTGGCCTGGCATCAGGAGACTCTTCCTGCTCTGTGCAGGAAAGGCTTCCCTGGGCTGAAAGCCCAACACATTGACACATAGAATAGGAGATCATTAACTCAATGTGCTTTATCCATTTGCCAGAAAACTCATCCCTGCACTCCTATGTCCATCTCCGTGTCTCCCTAGGAAGCCAAGCCATGGCATGAGGGTCAGGGTTTCTACCCAGGGCTGCTTCCTCTCCACCACAAATGACCAACAGGATCAGTCTATCTAAGAGGTTTCTAATCCTCAACCCATTGCCTGGGATTTCTTAGGGAATCCCAGTTTGAAGGGAGCTCCTGCTCAGACTGGGGCAATATGGCTCTTGCCCTCAGGGAGCCTCTAGGCTGATGAGGGAGATATGGTCTTTGTCCTGGAGGGTCCCTAGTCTAGTGGGAGTCACAGGCTCTGCCTTCAGGCAGCCCCTGCTCAGACTGGGGATACAAATGCTCATACCCTGTCCACCCTATAAGAGTGCGACAAATTACTGACATGACTAAATGAATGACTTCTCTGGGCCAAAGGACAGATTCCATTGGGAGGGAAGGGAAAGGAGATTCATACTTGGGTTAGAAGGGTGTGTGTGTGTGTGTGTGTGTGTGTGTTATGTATCTCTTCCTGGGTGTGTATCTGAGCTTGTTGTCCTCTCTGTGGTATATTTACCCCCAACAATGACACATGAGGCTGCACTGGCTGCCAGCATCAGCTTGGGTTCATCTTCCCCTCTTCTGCATCCCACATAGCTGTGGGGCTGAGCTGGACTGGCCAAGGACCTTGGATGGCCATTTGGTTCATTCCTGTTCTGCAGAGTAGAACATCATGCAAATAACATACACTAAAGTTGATACTAATGGTGACGATGATGAACAATATTGTGAGACTGTGTGGTGCAATTGGCAGAAACCCGCGGTGGAAGTCAGCTAACTGGCTCTGTGGCCTGGGGGACTCTCTGGGCCTCAGGCTTGTTTCTTCAGCTGTGAAAGGAAGGGGCTAGACAAGATGATGGCTGAGGTCCTTTCCTGATCTAATATTTGATGACTCTTTCTGATGTTTGAGAGTGATAACGTTGGTGATTTCCAGCTAAAGGAGTCAATTTCCTGAGGAAGGGAGTCCTTCCTCACCTTTCCAGAAAGAGCAAAACCAGTTCTTCTCAAAGAGATGGCTTCCCTTCTGAGCTGAGCTGAGCTCTATCCCCCAAAGGCTGGGTCACCAGGCTCATTCTCAGTCCAGATCTCATCCCTGGGAGACTTCCATCTCATCCTAGACCTTGTCCAATGTAGCAGGAGTGCATGCCAGACAAGTGAGGGAAGCCTTTAGGCTTCCTGCAAGAAATCTGAAACACAGAGACCTGAAGACAGAAGCAGGTGTACAAAGAGTTGAATAAAGATAAAACACAAAAAGACATATCTTCTAAACACCTCCCAAGATGTCCTTCCTTCCACACCTTTGCTCATGCTGACCCTCCTCCACCTCTGCTATTTCTGTCAGTGGAATCTCTATTCCCTCATCCTGCTATGTTTGGACTCTTGGCATTATTGCTGAGACTTCCATCACCCTTACTTCTCATATCCAATCAGTTTCCAAGCTCTGCAGAGTTTCCTTCTTAACATCTTTTGTGTATGCCCTTTCCTTACCTCTCTAATACCAAGTCCCTCATTATTGCCTGCTTGGACTATTGCAGTGCCCTCCAAATGAGTCCCCTTGCCTTAATTTTTCTCTCTCTTCCAAACCATTATTCACCCTCCACATCACTCTGTCTCTGTCCCCCCCTTCTCTACCATGCCCATCCTCTGTCCCAAACCCTTCAGTAGCTCTATATTTCCCACTGAGTCAAGTTCAACACTTTTTGCCTGGAATTCAAGGCCCTCGCAACTGGATGTCATCACCACCCTCTCCAGCATTAACTCATCCTACTCCTTTACACACACACTGAACCCCATACATGTCTTATGTTTTCCCATCCCTGGGTCTTTGCCCATGATCTTCTCTGTGCCAGACATGCCCTCCACACCCCACTGTTGAATTTCTACCTAGTGTCTAAAGACCAGTTAGTGAATTATCTATTCTGAGAAGCTTCTCAGTCTATGATGACTGGGGTTAGTCACAAAGCACTTGGCTCATTATTCTACCTTACCCTATGTTCTTTTTTATTATCTGTGTACGTGCATGTATGCATGCATCTGTGTGTGTGTGTGTGTGTGTGTGTGTGTGTGTGTTGTGATAGCTGCAAGTAGAATACATTCAACTCCAGGGAAACAACACATACACAGGGAAGTACACACAACAAGGCATTTTTGGAAGAGATCACAGGAGACAGCATGAACAACTGGTGAACTCAGGCAAGCCTTCTTGTAGGAGGGGGTAGATCAGGGAAAGTCATGGAGAAAACACCCAGATTTGGGCAGAATGCTTGGCCAAGTCTTTTTTGTCATCTTCCTGGATGGAAGTTGCAGACTAGATAATAGTGCAACTAGCTGGGTCCCAAACTAGATGAACTCCAATTTAGAGGGAGGTCTCTCTCTCGCGTGGAATGTCACCAGGTTCAGCCCTTAGCCCTACTCTGTTTGATGGTGTTTTGTTTTTTGTCAGTGACCTGAAAGACAGCATAAATCGATCTCCAGCACTTAACACAGTGCTTGGCACATAATAGGTGTTTAATCAATGCTTGTCGACTGTCTGGGGGCCTTTCTAAAGTTCCATCGAATTCTGAGGACAACAATAGACTACCCAGACTGTCTGTCACTTATCCTTCATTCTCACTGCAGGGTCTGCCCAGCTTCTTTTTTCAATCATATATTTTTTTGATGTCCTCGAGAAGACTGATGTCAGGACAATGGGCCATCTCCATCAGGGAGATGGTTGGGATCATTAAAAAAGAACCAAAAAATTTTTGTAATTTCCTAAAAGTCACTGAAGGGTTGTAGAACTAAGTTATCTATAGTTAAATATTTTGAAGAATTTTGTAAGATTTTGATGCATACATGAAGACACCAGGAGCAGTAGTATCTGAAGAATAAAACTTGCAGGTGAGTCAATGAGAATTGAAAAGATACATGGCGGGCATGCATAAGCCTTAATGTACTTCCATTGAGAAGGAGAAACCAGGTAAAGGATGTTATCAGTGAGACACATGATTAAAAAAGAAAATGGGCCCAGCATTCAGGGAGAGTGAGGGATAACCAGTGGGTAACCCTTGTGTTCTACTGATATCCACACAATGTGAAGAGATTGGGTGGATGTCCCTGGGAAGATGCATGGGACAACATGGACAGCAGTTACACAGGAAATATATTGCAGTGACTTGCAACTAGTGCATTAAATTTGTATTCCTGTCCTAACCAAGAGGCTTTGATCTGTGTTCTAAATATAGGTTACACTTCCTCCTTGAAGAGAAAGGGAAAGCGGTTTGAAGAGTACCTCTCCACTCCCCAGGTTGTCAGAGAAAAAGAAATTTTCTTAGAAACACAACACACAAGAAATCCA
This sequence comes from Pseudochirops cupreus, assembly GCA_028627135.1. NCBI lineage: Eukaryota > Metazoa > Chordata > Mammalia > Diprotodontia > Pseudocheiridae > Pseudochirops > Pseudochirops cupreus. The sequence continues at coordinate 19,104,521 of CM053581.1, forward strand.
ACCAAAAAAAGAGTGAGATTTCTACAGGATAAAGAGGATATGGAAAAAGCAGGAAAGAAAACTGGCTTTTGTTAGGGAGTTGGAGAATGGAAGATGGAGTCCAGGACAGGAGGAGTCACACAGAAGGGTACAGGAAGGAAAAGAACAATTTTATATTTGAAGCTTAAAGACAAATTTAAGGTTCTTTTTTGGGAGGAAGAAGCTGGATCCGTTGAGGAGGAAGTAAGTGCTTATTATTCAAGAACTAATAAAGCAAAGCCTCAGAAGCTATGAGGTGAGATGTATTCCAGGGAGTATCAGAGGAAGAACAGAAAAGGAGTAGTAATTGGTAACTCTGGCTTAGGTGTCCTGGGATAGCTATCTGTTAATTTGATCATAACAACAGAGAGAGGTCTGTTGTCTTCCCAGGGCATACATTCAGGACATAACAGGGAATGTCTTGATGTCAAAACAGATGACTGCTACTCACTACCTGGGGTGATTCACTTGGGCACAAATGATACTGCCAGGAGGAACCCAGAAAACATTGCCAAAGATAATGAAGTCTTGGGCAAGAAACTGAAGACCATGAGGGCATAAATAAGCAGGGTTTTCCTCACTGCATTCTGAAGAAGACAAATGAAGCAAGGGAGGCTGATTTGGGAAGTGAACAACTGACTAAGAAGATATTGTCTGGCAATGGGATTTAGACTACTGCACCATAGCTTAAAATATAGGAATGACAGGTTCCTGGCCAGGAATGGAGTGTTCCTAATAAAGACTGGCAAAAATGTATTTGCCTAGTGGCTTGCAAATCTAATTAAAAAGACTTTTAAAACAAAAGGATGGGAGAGAGAGAAAAAAAAAACCTAAATATTTGTGTGTGTGTGTGTGTGTGTGTGTGTGTGTGTGTACTCACCAAAGTAAATACCTCAAAGAATTGCTGCAGTGAATGAAGAATAACAATCGAGACATTCAAGAGGTAACAGAAAACAAAATCTAAAAAAAAGAACAAGAGAAAACCCCATGGCCTCAAACATTAATACACAAAACCTCACTGTTTAGGAAATAGGCAAATTGAATAAATTAATAAACATTTGTTAAGTGCCTATGGTCAGCTGGAGATATAAAGGAAAAAAATGAAACTATTTCTGCCCTCAAGATGCTTACATTTTAACAAGGGAGACAAATGGGACCCATAAAATAAATATGAAATTTATTTTTAAAGAAACCTAAAAGTTAAATTTTGGGGCACTAGGACCTGAGGGAGTCAGGAAAAGCCTCATCTAGAAGTGATCAATAAACTGAACTCTGAAGGGAATTAGGAATGCTTAGAAGCAAATTTCACCTCTTAGATGTCACAGAAACTTAGTGCTATGGGAAACTTATGAATAGAATGTGGTTCCGAATGGATATACAGTATTTAAAAGAAATGGGATAAATAAAAAGGAGTATGGTAGGATAGTATTTTATATTATGAAGACATACTTATTTGAGAAAATCCAGGAACCACAGAGAGAAAAATGGTAGAGAACATCTGAGTTAAGATCAACCTAGGGACAACCTGAAGTGATTTTGGCGTCAGAGTACACTACAGACCACTTGGGCAGAAAGAAGAAAGAGAGGAAGCATTCAGGAAACAGACCACAAGCTTGACTGAGAGGCATGGATGAGTTAGTGATAAAAGACTTCAATTATCTAGGCACTTCTTGGAGTTTTCTCATTCTATCAGAAGGAGAATAGCTGATAACTTCTATATTTGCCTTATTAATTGTATTAGGAGGAGGAGGAGGTTTTATTTTAGATCTTCGTCTCCCTAACAAGTTGGTGTTAGTTGCTGGTATGGAAATGATGGGAACCGTTGGGGAAAGTGACCAGTCCCTCTTTGCGTTTGTCATAGAGAAGGGGAGGAAAGCCAGATTTTGCTGACATCCATTCTTGATTTTGGGAGAACTCATTTTAAAGGCTTCAAGAAAAGGTTAAGTAGGATCTCATGGTCTAAAAACCTAAAGGGAACTTGATCCAGGAGAGATGAGAAACTCTCAGGAATCACCTTCTGAAAATGTAAAAGTAAGAAATCATCTGACTATGGACAAGACACTTCAACTCTCTGGGCATCAATTTCTCTTTCAAATGAGGCATGATTTCAAAATTCCCTTCCATTTTTAACAGGAAGTAACACCAAATGGACTCATAGGGAGTATAAGTGACTTGTTCCTAGTTAGAAATTAGTAGGGCTGGACCTAGAACCCAGGTTTTATGACTCTAAGTTCTTTGATCTTTTCATTAGAAAGACCTTTATGGTAGGTTTCAGCTTTGATCTTCTGGTGTTGTTACTATACTGTCCCCTTATTTCTTCTTGGACTCAGATCAGATCTGGGACTGATGGGTCCAGTTTACCTAGAAATAGATTTTTGTTTGATATAAAGGGAAAAAAATGGAATGGGCTTCCTCAGAAGAAAGCCAGTTGTCCAGCACTGTGTATTGCTAGGCTCAGAAGATTTCCTCTCAGCTCCTACTCTAAGATGCTGAGATTGAGTCTGATTAAGTAGTCTTCTTAGTCTCCTGGTGTGGTGTGGCATATTGGTGGAGAACCAGGATCAAATTCAGAAAGGCTTGGGTTCCATTCTTACCAATGACACATGGGGGCTAGCTGACCATGGGCCAGTTGCAGAACCTTTCAGTGGCCCCAGGCAACTCTCTGAAATTGTATAAACTGAGAGCAGATGCTGACCTGTATTGATACAGGAAATTTGCCTGTAATTCTCTGTACTGGTGAAATGACAAAAAACAACACAAACACACACACACACACACACACACACACTCCCTAAGCTTAGACCCATATTAAGTAGTAAGTTCTTCCTGAAGTTGGAGATTTTACCTTCTTTATCAGATGTCCCTGAGGTCAGGGATGCAGCTCTTACTTTGCCCTGGAAGAACTTACTATGACTGGCCTTTGGTTTCCTCCTCCATAAAATGAGGGATTTGGATAAAGTGATCCCAGATCGATAGCTGAAAAGAGCCTAAGAGGCCATCTATCCAGTCCAGTCCAGACTTCTCAGTTTACAGATGAAGACTGAAGTCCACAAATAGTAAGTACAAGAGGCAGGATTTGAACCCACATCTGATCCCAGAATCAGTATTGCCTATCCTTGCCTAATAGGTCCTTTCTAAGATTTGGCATTCTATGATTGTGCATCTATCCCCTCTCCCACTGGGGGCTGGCTATGGGAGAGTAAGGACCAAGTTTCCCCCTGCCTCTTCGTGTCATTAACTCCTGCATAGGCTGCTCCTCATAGAGTCTTTCTGGCTGGGTTGTCTGCCCCAAGAAACTGGCATTGCCCAGAGGCTGTTGCTGTTCTCTCTCCCTCTCTGACTAAGGTTCTCATCTAGCAGCCCTAGGTAAGGGGTGGGGAGAGGGAAATTTCACACCTTTCCTGCTGCTGATGGCTGAGCTGGAAAGGCAACTGTCCTGATGGTATCTCAGCCTGATGGAGTGTGGGTGTAGCCACCTTCCGGGGAGCCTGAGCTGTTGACTCACTCATCTTGCCTTAACCCCTCTGCTCAAACCTTTGCTCACAACATATGCTCCCTGCTTCCACACTCCAGCCTGGGGAGGAAGCGATGCTGGAGGAGGTCCCTGCTGACCTGGGGAGATGTCAGGCAAGGAGAGAGAGGAGCCGTGCAAGTGAAGTGGTGCTCTTTTCCCCACTTTACAGAAGAGAGATTACACACTCAAATCAAGATTATATTATTGAGTGTCTGAATCAGGATTTGAACGCAGATTATTTTGATAGTCCATCATTCTATCCACTGCACTACTCAGCAGCCTAATGATCAGGGAGCTTTTCCTTCCCTGAAGTCTGTTTATACCTTCTTATCAGTGTTCTTTGCTCTACCTAGGAGAAGGGGAAAGCAGAGCCCGTCCCAGTCTGACTTTTGATTCTCACATCCTTCTAACTTTCTCTTCCACCATTTTCCAGCTTCCCATCTTTTCAGGCTTCTCTTCAGGTTAAATACCCCTAGCTATTTCCACCATAACCTTGAGGCCCTCCGCCATTCTGGTCCATCTTCTCTGGACATTCTTCAGCTTGTCTAAGTTTTCTTTAAAGTGTGATCCTTAGCACTGAAGACCGTAGTCTACATTTGCTTTAACCCAGGATTCTTTTCTTAATGGAGCAGTTTCAGCTGCCCTCCTAGACACAGTGTTCAAAAAGTCAGTATCCCTTCTAGGCTATCTTGTACCCAGCTGTGTACCCAGAGATAAGAACAGGACCCTTGGCCTTCCCGCATTACTGCATGACATACATGTTTCATCTCCCAAGCCCAGCCCACTCCTGCCTCCTCCCCACAATCCTTGACCCTTCAACCTCAGACTCAGAATATTTCTTCTCTGTCTCCCAGTGAGAAAAGATGCATGCTCCAACATTTCATTAGCTGTCACTCTTTCTCCTTCCTTAAGGGGATGGAGGATAGACCATGGGATTTCATTGCTGTAGGGAACTGGTGGCCAGAGAATTCCCCTCACCAATGCTGGTCAATTGGTCAGTTAATAGGCATTTAACACATCAGGCATTGTGTTAAACACTGGTGATACAGAGAAAAGCAAGCAGATGGTCCCTTCTCTCAAGTAGCTTACAGTCTAATGGGAGGGACAAAATGCTAAAAAAAAACAAACTGTGCCTGAACAGGATGTAGACAAGAGAAATTGGAGAGGCAGTAAGAGTAAGGGGGAGCAGGAAAAACTTACTGGGTGGGATTTTAGCTGGCACACAAGGAAGACAAGGTGGAGATGGAGAGAGAGCATTTTGGGCATGGGGGAGAGAGCCTATGAAAATGCCCGAGCCTAAAGATGGACTATAGTGTTCAGAGCACAGCCAGGAGGCCAATGTCCCTGGATCACAAAGAAACAAGGGATGGGGTGGGAGGCTGGGGGAGAGTGTGGCCAGTGTGGGGGAAGATGAAGTAGACATGAGAGGCAGGTTGTGAATGACTTTGAATGTTGAAAAAAGGATTTTATATTTGATCCTGGAGGTGACAGGGAGCCAGGGGAGTTTATTGAATGAATTATTGAATGATTAGAGCTGAGCTTCAGGAAGAATAATTTGACAGCTGAGTGAAGGATGGACTAAAGTAGGGAGAGACTTGGAGGCAGAGAGTGATCAACTTCTGTTACTTGGGCGTTTCAGTTGTGGCCAACTCTTGGTGACCCCATTTGGAGTTTTCTTGTCAGAGATACTGGAGAAGTTTACCATTTCCTTCCTCAGCTCATTTTACAGATGTGGAAACTCAGGCAAGCAGAGTGAAGTGACTTGTCCAGGGTCACACAGCTAAGAAGTGTCTGAGGCTGGATTTGAACTCATACCTTTCTGACTATAGCCACCAGCTGCCCTGACCAATCAGGAGGCTGTTACAATTTAGGCTGTTGCAATTCAGAATCTTAGAAAGTGCTCTACACATCTCCCCTCCCCTGCCCTCTGTGTCACAAGTCTGCAACACTCAGGAGTGTGGCCCAAATAATATTAAAAGATAATTGGAAAATATTTAACCAAGAAAAAATACAATTGAATGTTGATAATGTTAATTGTGACTTTTTAAGTCAATATGCAGGTGAGCAGTGATCCTTATATTTGCCTTATACCCTGCTCTGGCCATGGAGCCAATACATGTCTGGTCTGCCAGGGTCTCCAACCATTTACACCAGCTGGTTCTTCCTTCCTTACCCTTTTTCAAAAATGCTTTCCAGTTCTAACCTCTAGTGACAGCAGCAGCACCACCACAAATGCCCCCCCCCCCACCATAACAATAGCATTTATATAGTATTTCAAGGTTTTTCAAAACACTTTACTCATATTTGATCTGGTGAGACAAGTGTTATCATTAGCCACATTTTATAGATGAGGAGACTCAGGCTGAAAGCTAAGTGCAGCTTCTGCAACAGAACTTGAACTCAGGTGCTGTTGGCTGCAAATTCCCTGGACTCTCCTGCCAGGTCTAGCTGACAGTTCTCTCCCTTTTCCCCTCTCTTTTTCCCTCTCCCAACCTGTGATTCTCCCCCTACTCCAGGTCTACCCTGAAGTCTAACTGGGTACAGAGTGTCTACCCAGGGCCAGTTTCAGATCCAAAGGGAGAGAGAAGTTACCAAGTATTGACCAGCTTCCCCAGCCCACAAGAGCGATGAAGGAATTCCTTAATGGAAGCCTTGTTTACATTTTTATTGTCAAGCCTAATCATGTATTTATTTATATCCATCCAGCTCTGTTTTCATTAAAGCCATTAGTGCTCTTGGGTAAGTGATGATGCATTTGAATTTACCTAAGCATGTTTGAGTTTCAAACATCTCGTGGTTCAAAGCTGGGTTGTGCTGGAGTCTGGTCTTCCGAGATCACTGATCGCTCCAGGCCACGACGTTCTCCTCCCCTCCTGAATCCTTCCTTACCCAGCTTAGGATCTGGAGCCTCCATTCACCCTTTATCATTTGCTCCCCTACTCGGTAGTTCATTTTTTTCATGTCTACATGTCATACTTTCCTGATTAGGTTGCATGCTCCCTGAAGGCAAGAGCTGTTCCTGTCTCTTCTATAAGTCCTAGACTGGACTGGGGACTAATTCACAAACTCTGGTAAACTGAAGGGTTCGCAATGCAGGATTTCGTGTATGACTGCCTGTAATAGAAGGCACAGGGTCCTGCTTTAAGCTAATTAACGATTATCCTTCATGGGATCTTGTAAACAGGTCCCTGGTTCCTGCATTTTTGAATTGTTCTTTCCTGCTCAGAATCTTACTAGGTTTCTATTTTCTAACTTTCTATCACTTGAATTCACAGTGAGTAATGGGATTTTAATGGGTTTCAAGAAGGCTAGGGCAGCAGAAGCAGAGATCTGAGGGTAGGACCCAAGCACTCCTGGCCCCTAGAGCCCTTGCTCCCATTTAGGAGAAGAGGAAATTGAGGTTAAGGGTGGAGGAAGCAGTTTGCCTCTGGGGACCGAGTCAATGAGGGGCAGACTCGGGATCTGAATACTGTCTCCTCTTTCTTACACCTCTGCTCTTTTCTTTCACTAGGCTGGGTTATTAGTATATCACCCTGCCTAGCTCAGTTCACCTCACTTGATTGAGAGAGCCTGGAGTTTATCCTGGGGATCTTCATCCTCATGGGCAGACATTGCCAATGACAAACACCCTTTCACACCTGTTCTCTTGAGGAAAGCAGAAACTCCTTTCAGCTCTTGCTGAAGCTTAAGACAGAGAGGCTGCAGAGTTTGACATTCAAGGAACATTGTTTTTGCTGTCATGTCCAACTCTTGGTGACCCCATTTGGAGTTTTCTTGACAAAGATACTAGAAGGGTTTGCCATTTCCTTTCCCAGTTTGTTTGACAGGTGAGGAAACTGAGGCAAACAGGGTAAAGTGACTTACATAGGGTCACATGGCTAGTAAGTCTCTGCAGCTGGACTTGAACTCAAGAAAATGAGTCTTCCTGACTCCAGGCCCAGTGTTCTATCCACTGAGCCACCTGGCTGCCCCTAAAAGAACATAGCAAATTCTTAATAAGAACTTATTCATTCCTTCATTCATCTATCCAGCCATTCGTTCATCCCTCCATCCATCTATCCACTCAGATCCAGCCATGCCCACCTCAAAGTAGTCAGCTTCCCAAGGAATTCTATCTACTCCCAGGAATCAGTCTAGGGAATCCCAATTTTGTCTGTGACTCAGAGTTGTCAGGGTAAAGTCAAATCAGGTCTACAAACATTTATTAAGTGCCTATGGTGTGCCAGACACCACGCTAAACTTTGTGTGCTGTGGAAAGACTTGGATCTGGCTTTCAAATCCTGTTTGTCACTACATGTATGACTTTGGGCAATCTCTCTGGGTCTCAGTTCCTTCCTCTGTAAAATAGGAGCATTCAACCAGAAGAGAAGGTTTCTAAAGTCTCTTCCAGTGTGATGTCTGTGATCCCTGACCCCTGGGTAGAGTCAATGGATGCCCTTAATATTCCTGGGAGACAACACAGTATGGAAACAAGGGCGCTGGCCTGGAATTGGGAGCCCCAGAGCTCAGATTCTGGTTCTGCCATTTACTCTCTGTGACCTGGGACGCTGTGGGTAATACAGTGGACAGAATGCTGACTTTGAAGACAGAGAATCTCCAGGGTCACCAAAGGGTGTGCAGCTGGGGGTCTTGGGGAGCTACCCACTGGATCTAATGGGAGAGAGAAAAGCTCCAAAGGTTTAGAATCCTGGTTTTATTGTTGGAATTAGTGGTTAGCCTCTCAAGGGGCCTGCTTTGCAGGTCTGACCCAACAGGGTGGCTGGGTGGTCCTGTGGAAGGAGAAGTGAATTTGGATTCAGAGGATCTGTTTGACTTGGACCTCTGCCAATAATTATGGGACCTTGGGCAGAGAAGTTCTTGCTTTGACTCTCTTTGTGTCTTGGCACTTGGGAAATCAGGGGGTTGTGGCCTTTGAGGTCTCTGCCAACCTCTTAGCTATGCAAATTCTATAGTGTGATGTAGGATGGGAAGCCAGGGGATCTGGATTCTACTCCCAGCTCTGTCTCCAGCTTACGTCTCTCTGGGCCTCAGTTTCTCTTTCTGTAAAATGGAGAGATCAAACCAGATGAAGTCTAAAGTCTCTTTCAACTGTGTGATTCTGTTTCTGTTAAGTCATTCATCATTTATTCATTCATTCACGAAAAAAGCATTTATTATTTGGTTACTGAGAGGAAGCTAGGTGGTGCTGCAGTGGATGAAACAGAGGACTTGGTGTCAGGAAGATCATTTTCCTGAGTTCAAATCTAGCCACAGCCACTTACAAGCTGTGTGACCCTGGGCAAGTCACTTCACCCTGTTTGCCTCAGTTTCCTCATCTGTAAAATGAGCTGGAGAAGGAAATGGCAAGTCATCCCAGTGTCCTTGCCAAGAAAACCCCAAGTGGGTTCATGAAGAATTAGACACTACTGAACAACAACAACACGTGATTACTATATGCCAGATACTTCACTAAACCCTGGGGATACCAAAAAAAAAAAAGACAACAAAAACAAGGCTCTGCCCTCAAAGAGTGTCCATTCTAATGAGGGAGGTGCCATGTAAATAACTAGGCACATACAAGCTCTAAACAGAGTAGATGGAAAGTAATTTGAAGAGAGAGGAAGTGTTGACAACTGGGGAGAACCAGGTAAGACACCAAACATTTCTTAAGCTCTTACTATATTCTAGGCAGAGAATCAAGAATTAAGAGAATGAAGGCTACAAATAAAAGCAAAAACAGAGTTCTTGCCCCCAAGGAGCTTGCCTTCTAAGCAGGGAAGACAACACCCAGAAGAGAAAGACACAGAGCAAAGCTTGAAAAATGCGGAATAGAGTCAGGAGGGGCATGAAGGTTGGCTGGCCTGGGCTCAGTCCCAGAATGGGGCCCCAGGAGGAACTCAGACATGGGAGAAGAAGACTGGCATGTAGAGAGATGGTCCAAGGTGAGAAGACAACCACAACTCAGCCAGGTGGCCAGGTCCAGAAAGTTAAGAGCAGAACCCAGAAGGGAAAGGCCTTTTGCACAAGAGGGGATTTAAGTTGAGTCTTGAAGGAAGCCAGAGAAACCAAGAGGCAGAGCTGAAGAGGGAAAGCCTGGAAGTCACAGGGGATGGCCAATACAAAGATACAGAGGTGGCAAGTGGAGTTGTCCAGGAACTTCAAGTAGGTTAGAATAGTTGGGGGGTATAACGTGCAGAGGGGAGTAAACTGTAAGCAGACCAAAGAGGTAGGAAGAGTTTATATGATCCTAGAGGTGATAAGGAGTCACTGGAGTTCCTTGAGCAAGGGTCAGTTAGGAAAATCACTTTGGCAGCTGGTTAGAGGGTGGATTGAAGTGGAAGAGAGACTTAAGGAAGGGAAAAGAGTTGTGAGGCTGTTATCATAGTCATCCAGGAGGGAGGGGATGGGGACTTGAGCCAGGGTTGTCCTTATGTGAGCGGGACAAGAGACATGATGTGAAGGTGGAAACAGGAAGATTTGACAATGCATTGGATGTGTAAGGTGAGAGAAAGTGATGAGCTAAGTTTGTGAGCCTGAGTGACAAGGAGGAAGTGGTACCTTCTACATGAATAGGAGGGTTGGGGGACAAGTGAATGAGTTCTGTTTTATACATGTTGAGTTTGAGATATCTATGGGGCATCTGTGCTGAGATGCCCAAATGGCAGTTGGTGATATGGGATGGTAGCTCAGGATGTCTAGGTCTGGGGATCAGGTTCATAAGATATCATATGCGAACTCATGGGAGCTAATGATATCTCTAAGTGAAGTAATAGAGGAGAAGAGAGAAGGGCCAAGGAGCAAAGGAGCAGTTAGACAGGAGGAAGGAAAGCCAGGAGGGAGCAGAGTCAGGAGTATCCCGGAGGAGAGTGTTAATGAGATGTCTTGAAAGATGGAGGTTGAGAAAAGACTATTGGATTTGAGAACTAAGAAATCATTGGTCACTTTTAGTTTTAGCTGAATGGTGTAGTTGGAAGTCAGAGTTCTCAGTTAAGAGCTTAGTACAGTGTTTGGTGTAATAGGGAGTTAATAAATATTTGTTGACTAACAGAAGAATGAGAGGAAGGGCAGTGTAGGCATAGTTTGTAGGCAGTTTTCTCAAGTAGATTTGCTACAAAAAGGAGGGGAGATGGATAGGATAACAGCAGGACTGTGTGTGTGGTTTGTCCTTCATTCTTGAAGAGGATCGTGACGTCAGGAAGGTGATGCCATGACTTACAAGGCAATTGGATTACAGTGAGGAGGGTTGTGCAAAGTCACCAGCCTCACTTTCTCCTCCAGAGCCATCAGGGTACAGTGGCCAGATATAGATCAGGACTGGAGATGGCCCAGGATGCAGTGGGGGACCTTGGCCTTTTTAAACTTAGGTCTTTCCAAGTTCTCACTTTGACTGGGCAATGCCCATGAATGGATCAAGAAAGGGGTTTGGTTTTTTTTTTTTTTTAAGGATATCAGAGGCACGGACATATTTGAAGACATTAGGGAAGGAGCCAGTAGAGAGGGAAAAATAAGTGAGAGTGTGGGGAGGGTAGTGAGGACAATATGTTGGAGAAACCAGGAGGAGAAGGGATCTAGGATGCATGTATTAGGGTTGACCTTAGCAGAGAGAAGAGCTACTTCTTCATCAGAGACAGGAGTGAAGAGGGAGATGGTAGGAGGAAACCATTGAGAAAAGGAGAGAGAAAGGGGTAGTTCTCAGTGAATCATACTACTTTGGGGGGCACTATGAAGCAAGATCCTAAGATGAGAAAGTCGGGGGAAGAGATGCCGTGGGAGGCTTGAGGAGGAACGAGAGGTTTGAAATCATTGCAGGGGTGATGGCCAGGGCAAGACCAGAGGGGTGGAGAGACCGAAGGTCACTGTCAGGACAAAGAGCAGGGTTAGGCGGTCATAAAGTACAGTGAAAGAAGGAATGATCTAATAATACCATCAGATAAAAGGATTCTGGAGTTCATGAACAAGGAAGTGGGATGCTTGTGGGTGAGGGATTGAAGAAGGGTCTGCCTCGAGTTGTGAGTGACTGAGGTGCAAAGGAGGAGCAGGTCATGGGAACAGAGGCAATTGAGGAACTGATGATTTTGCAATCACACCTCCTCACAGCCTAGCCCTAGAGGGACTCTGTCTCACAGTTCACTTGAGTCTGTCCCCAGGCCAGGGGCCAAGAGAACATGGCTATAGGAATAGATCTTGGCAGCACAACCCCCTTTAAGGCTCAGCTCCAGGGCTGCCTCCTCCAGGAAGCCCACCTTGATGCTCCCCTTACTTCTCAAAGGGAAATTATTTGATGCTGATTTTGAGTCCATTTTGCTTTTATTTATCTTTTTATATGTTATTTCCCTTCAGGAAGATGTGTGTTTTTTGAAGGCAGAGATGGTTTCATTTTTGTTTTTGTAGGGGCAGCAACATGGTAACATGGAAAGAAAACTTGTTCTGTAGTCAAAAGACCAGAGTTTAGATCTACCTTGGACACCTACTATGTGTATAACCCCAGGAAGAGTTTTCATCACTCTGGGCCTCAGTTTCCCCATCTGTGAATGAGGGGATTGGACTAGAAGACCTCTGAGGGCCCTTCTGGCATTAAATCTCTATTCTCCTATGTCTTACATAGAGCAAGAACTTAACAAGAACTTGTTACATTCCATTTTCACTGTATAGATCTTACATTACGTAGTTGTTTGCCTACGGGCAAGGAGTATATTTTTGCCTTTCTTTGAATGCCCAGTGCATGGCAAATAGTAAGTCCTTAATAAATGTTTATTAATTGACTAGGTTGTTGAATTGGATTGCATTGGCCCTTTCTCTTTCAAAGGAAACTGAGACTGGGTCCCATCTGGTTCCATGGGCCCCTCGTGAAGGGTTGGGTTGTAACCCCTCAATCATAAGCATTTATTAAGTGCCTACAATACATATGTCAAACCCTGTGCTATTCTGGAAGGAAGCCAGGCCACATGTGGGCCTACCTCAAAGTCCCCAATTCGGGGGTTCAAGGCTTCTATAGGCCAGGGCGGGGATGGGTGGGCTGAGTCACCCTATAAAATGTTGGGGAAACACTTCCCTCCCCCACCTCCTTGAGAGTAGCAGCCAGGCTCTGTAGGATCAAAGTCTGTCCACACCACCCCAGTGTTGGCACATTGGCACTCGGAATCGCCAGGGCGGGCTGGGGAGGAAGATTGTTTTTAGATGTACCAATTATAAATACTCACACACAACGCCGCAAGACTGGGCAGTGGCTTTAACGAGCCCGCTTTCAAAGCTGGAGCTCTTTAAACAGGATCCCTTCTATCCACGTAGGAAAGAAAGTATTAATAAGTTGCCCCTGGGCACCTAGTAATGAGCGTGAGTCCTTGGATCCAGGGTGTGTATGTATGTGTGTGTGTGGAGGGGGTGGGCACCAGTAACTTGAAAGGGAACATTTCCCTGGGTTGATAGGTCCTGATAATTGTTATAATAACAGCTCAGCAGGACGGGGCGCCTTTCATCCTGTGAGGTCATAAATGGCTTTTTCCACTGGAGAACAGGGCCTCCTCCCACCAGAGACGCCCTCACCCGTTGGTCCCAGCTGCATGCTTACCCAACTGTTATTTCTGAGTAGCTACATTGCAAAGGGAGATGGAGAGGGGAGCACCGGGTGTTGGCAAGAAGGCTGGATTGGGAGTCACGGGATCTCTGTTGCCATCTCTGCTTTGCCACTTAGGACCTCACTGTAAAGTGATGGGAGGGGAAGAGATGACTTTTAAGGATGCTTTGTATCCCCCAGGGCTGAGCACACAGTAAGCACTTAATACATGCTCAGTGACTGATTCCCCTTCCAATCTAAATTCTAGTATCCTATGACTCTGAGCAAGTCATTCATTCACCCTTGTTGGTTTCCTCATCTGTAAAATCCCCTCTAAGGTCCCTCCCAACTGTGGACTGGACATCTTCTCCCTTTCAGATGCCCATCATCTGCTCTCTCCCTATCTTACATAAACCTAGTTATTCGCGTGTTTTCTCCCTGGTTGCAGCGTGAGCTTCCTGAGGACAGGTGTCAGCTTTTGTCCTTTTTTATATCCTTAGTACTTGGCGGGATGCCTGGCACATAGTAGGTACTTAATAAAGCTTTACTGACTGACTTTCCAGCTTTAAATCTATATGCCTTTCTTCTGGGTATGGGAGTAGAACTTCCTCCACTTTTGTCTTCCGGTTCCCTCCTAATTCATGTCAGAGCTTAAAGACATCTGGATTTCAGGAAGACCTGAAATCCTGGGACTCCCAAGCTACTCTTGAGGGCAAGATGGGGAGATGTGAGCTGGGTGATAGAATACAGTTAGGTGGAGTAAATGCCTTTTCTCCCAGAGTGATAATTAATGGCCCCATCTGTAAAAGGAGAGGCTTGGACTAGAGCAAGCTTCTTAACCCTGGGGTCCATGGACAGGCTAGCTTTCTGGAGGTCCGTCAACTTGGATGGGAAAAAACACATCTTGATTTCAATACAATTGGTTTTCTTTGTACTCCTGTGTATTTCATGTTATGCATTTAAAAACATGGTTCTGAGAAGATTCCATAAGGGTCTGTGACCCAAGCAAACCCAAGAATCCCTGAAATAGATGGATAGATGTTCTCTAGATTCCTTCCAGATCTAAATCCAGGTCACTGAACCTAGAAGGAGGTCTCTAGAGATGTACCCCTGGGGTCTGCCCTTGGCTGTGTATTGAGGTCTTGGCTGAGGGCATAAGCGGCATGCTTAACATGTTGGTGACATGAAGTTGGGACAATAGTTAACTTAGTGAACGGCAGAATAGAAATTAAAAACAAAACAAAACATTTCAACAGACTGGAAGGATTGGGCAATTGAATTCATTTCAATTCAATGAGCGCTTACTAATGTGTGGAGCACAGAAAGGAAGGAATAAACATTTACATAGAACAAACTATGTGCCAGGCGTTGGGCGAAGCTCTGTGCAAATATTATCTCATTTGAGCCTCACAGCAACACATGATTAGAGTCGAAGAAAATGGACAGATAGTGAGTTAAGTGACTTGTTCAGGGTCACACAGCTCTCAGGTGCTATTATTATCTCCAGTTTACAGATGAGGAAATTGAGACAAACAGAGGTGAAGTGGCTTACCTAGGATCACATAGCTGCATAAGTGTCTGAGGCTGGATCTGAACTCAGGTCTTCTTGACCTCAGGTCCAGCGCTCTATGCACTATGCTGCTCCCTGGGAGACAACATAAATTTTAGCTGCAAGACAAAAGGAAGGGCCCAGTGGTCCTCAGGGTGCAGCAGCAACACAAATGGTGATGCATCCTCTTCGGGTCATTTCCGCTGATCAGACCATTAGTTTCTGGTTTGACAGTGTTAAGGACAAGGATTTTAGTGGCAAAACCTTTCTCTTCCATGTCTTTAGTAGCTTTGTCTTCTGAGGAGGTGGTGGCTGATGTACTTCCATGATACTTAATGCCCTATTCACTGGCTGTGGGGGCCAGTCTTGGGAATGCTGTGGCCCCCAGGGCTTTTTGGTTTGCTTGTCTGTTGGTAGCAGATGGTCAGTGATTGGTGTTGCTAGGGATGGGATGGTGGTCTCTTTTTCAAAAGGGTTGCTGTCCTGGGTGATGGCTTTTGTGGACCAAGCACAGTTGGTGGTTTCATAAACAATGTTCTTCATGATGTTTTGGGGCTCAGAGTCTTGGGCTGTCTTCACCTGGATCTGATTGGTCAAGGTTGGTCAAGGTGGTTTGACTTGCTCGCCTCATCTACCTCCTAACCCCACTCTTAGGGTATCTTTCTATTTCAGATAGGATGGTTTGTCTGCTCTGTTGGTGATACTTGGTCTCCCATTGGTTAGGGGGAGGATGGGAGACCTTCTCATCACAGGGATTGTTTCACTAGTAAACGGCAATCAGGTGGTCCAGTGGATAGAGCACTGGGTCTGGAGTCAGGAAGACTCATCTTTCTGAGTTTAAATCTGACCACAGATACCTAACTAGCTATGTGACCACTTGACCCTGCTTGCTTCAGTTTCCTCATCTGTAAAATGAGCTGGAGAAGGAAACTATTCCAGTATCTTTGCCAAGAAAACCTCAAATATATGATAGGATATTATTATGCTATAAGAAATGTCAGGCAATATGATTTTAGAAAAATCTGGAAAGACTTACATGAACTGATGCAAAGTAAAGTAAGCAGAACCAAGAGAATGTTGTACACAGTAACAGCAACATTATACAATATGAAACTATGAAAGACTTAGCTATTTTCAGCAATACAATGATACAAGACAATCCCAAAGGATGAAGCATACTATCTGCCTCCAGAGGAAGAACTGATATTGTTTGAATGCAAACTGAAACATGCTATTTTTACTTTTTTTTCTTTCATTCTTTTTCTTTTATTTGAGACTTCTTGTACAAAATGACTGATATGGAAATGTTTTACACGATTGCATGTGTATAACCTATATCTGATTGCTTATGTCTCAGGGTGGGAAGAGGATAAGGAGGGAGGGAGGGATAGAATTTGGAACTCAAAATTCTTTTAAAAATGGTAAAATTGTTTTAACATGTAATCAGGGAAATTATTTATACATAGATACATAAACATACATGCATACATAGATACACACATGTGTGTATGTATAACCCTGAACAGGGTCACAAAGAGTCAGACATTACTGAAAAGGACTGTTCCTCTGGATGCTGACTGCAGGCTCTGGGCTGGTGACCATGTATTTGGAGCTGGAAGGCATCTCAGAATTCATTTGATCTAGTCACCTAATTTTATTAATGGAAAGACCCTCTAGAGGGTCAGTAACTTGGTTAAGGTCACTTGGACACTGTATTATTGCAGAGCCAAGGTTGGAACCCCAGATCTTTGGGATTCTGTATCCTCCTTACAGGTCTCCCTGCTTTTATGCATTCTTTGTGCCCCTGCTAAATCAGCCTGGTCACTCCTCTGCTCAAAACCCTTTGGTTCATTGAGTTTCCATGATCATGGAGTTTAAGCCTGGCATTCAAAGCCCTTCTGGGTCTGATGCCATCTTATTTTTCCAGTTTTGTTTCATACATCTCCTTCTTCACCCCATCCCCATTCACATTGACTATGCTTCAGGCACATGGGGCTGTTCACCAGGCCTTGGACAAGCATCTCATGCCTTGCCCCTTGCTGTTGCCTATGGTCATCTCTCCTCTCCTCTTGTCAAATTCTGACCTGTTTTCTAAATCCCAACCCAGCAGAATGGTAAAGTAGAAAGAACCCTGACCTTGGAGTCAGAGAACTGGCCTCAAATCCTGCCTGTGTGGCCTTGAGCGAGTCACTGCCCAGAAGCTTCTTCCTCTGTATAATGAGGCATTTGGACCAGATTGCTTCTGAGAACCCCTCCAGTTCTAGACTTAGGATCCCAAGTGTTGCTTTCTTCCTCACTTTCCCAGCCAATAATGTTTTGTCCCCCTTTGGAACTCACAGAGTGCTTCCCCCAGTTCTTTCATGCACTTACATGCTATTCCTTCATTCAATCAGTCAACAGGCATTTATTAAGCTCTTTTCACGTGCCACAAACAAAGACAAAAGAAGGAGAACAATCTGCTCTCAGGGAGCTTGTATTTATCTATTAGAAAAGATGACGCATGTACATGTCTACACAAGACAAAACAAAATAAATGTAAGGTAGTTAAAATACAAGGTAACTGTGGGGTTGAGAGACTTGCTTGGTATATTCCAGAGAAGTGTCCCTCACCTCTTGAGTTCAGTTTTAAGATGACACGAATTGGTCAGAAATTTCCCCTGAAGTACAGCCCAAATCAGCCTCCTCGGGTGCTATCGTGCCTGAGCTGAATCTGGAAGGAAGAAAGAGAGTTGATGGAGTAGAGGGGAGGAAGGGCACTCCAAGCATCTGGGATGGCCAGAAGAAAGGCATAGAGATGGGAGATGGAGTATTGTGTGCAAGGAACAGAGAGGCCGGTCTGAGTAGCACATAGGGTACAGGAAGAGGAGTGTTGAATAATAAGGTAGAAAATCTAAGTAATATTCTGTGTGTTAGAAAGACCTGTGTTTGTGTCTAGTGCCCCCACTAGAGGGTGAGCTTAGTGAGGGCAGGTACACTATCTAATCTAGCCTTCACAGCTCTCTCAGGGCCTAGAATACAGTTCTGAACATAATGCAGACATTTCAGTTCAGTTCAAGGCACATTTGTTGTTGTATCTAACTCTAGGTGACTCCATTTGGGGTTTTCTTGGCAAAGATACTGGAGAGGTTTGCCATTTCCTTCTGCAGCTCATTTTACAGACAAGGAAACAGAGGCAAACAGGGTTAAGTGACTTGCCCAGGGTCACACAGCTAGTAAGTGGATTTGAATTTGGGAAAAGAGTCTTTCTGACTCTAGGCCCAGAGTTCCTCACTGCGCTACCTAGCTGCATTCATTCAGCAAGCATTTACTCTGTGTTAGTTATGAGGGATACAAAAATAAAGAATGAAGCCCAATCCCTGTCCTGGGAGAGAGGGCCAGGAGATATGTGGACTGGATTTGTGATTTCACTGATAGAGGGAACTTCCAGGTGATGAAACTCCCTCTACCAATGCAGGTCAATACCTCCTTAACTTAGAGAATTTCCTACAGCTCAGAGATGTTAAATGATTTACCCAAGGTATGGGTTATTGGTAGAACTTGAACCCAGATCTTCTTGGCTTCAAAGGTAATTAAAAAAATATATTAGGCCATGCTAGGACTAAATACACAGATATCTATATTAGGATACACACAGAAATCTATATTACCCATTAGTACAGCCTAGGGTAGCAGACAGAGCATCAGTTTTGACCTTAGGAGTGATGTGGGTTCGAAACTTCCTTCTGGCTCTTCCTAGTTGGGTACCTCTAAGGCAGGAATGAGATTACATCTCTTGTAAGGAAAGAACTCTGAAAATCTCAAAATGTGAGTTACTATTATTGCCTTAGAATGTGGTGAAGGCATAAAAAGATTTAACAGGGAGAGGTGAGAGATTCAGAGGAGGAATAACTTTTAGCAGGAGCATCAGGGACAACTTGCTGTTTATATTATTAATGATAAATAGTCTTGGAAAGGTAGATTGGAGTCAGACCATGGGAAAGACTTGAATTTCAGATGAAGAAGGGTTGGTTTTTAAAATGTCAGTTAATAAGATTTCTGAGCAAGAAAGGGACATGTTTAGATCTGTGTTTTAGGAGGGTTCTCCCCATGTCTGTGTGGAGGGTAGATTGGAGAGGAGAGAGAATGGAGGCTGAGAGACCAGTTAGGAGACTAGGGTTATTCTGGTGCCACCTTCATGACATCTTGTCTCCTATCTCTGCCTTTCTTTACCCAACTTTCTTTCATACTCCTCCCTGCTTCCCATCACCTTGTGGAATCTCCCTGGCTTCCTTCAAAGCAGGGACCTGCTACATACAGAAGATCTCCTCTGGTGTCAATGACTTTGTAATAACTTGGTGTCTATTTTGTAAGTAGAACCCCATGGGGAGAATGTAACATCCCTGAGGGCAGGAGTTACTGTTTTTAGTTTTTATAGCTTCAGGGCATGACGCAGGATGTGCTACACGGAATGAATATGCATTGTTGGATTGAAGTGCCCATCTCTGGGTTCTAGTCACTACCAATTAGGAATTATATGACCCTGGGCAAATCATGGACATTTCCTCATTTGTCAAATGGGCATAATAATACTTGTGACACAATTTTACAGAGATGTTGAGAGGTGAGTGGATGCTTCTCTTCCATCTGGTCATCACCACTATCTCTACCACCCCAACAACTGCCACCTCCAACTCCATCTTCAACAGGAGCAGCATCACTACCACTCCCATCACCTTCCTCATCTTCTTCATCACCTTCACCACCATCTTTACCATTACCACCACCATCGCCACCATCACTGTCATATCTGCCACCATCAGCCACATTACCATCATTTCTCCTCTCACAACCATTATCTCTACCTAATCATCATGATTTACAACCATTACCACCATCATAATTTTGTTACTACCATCATAATTGCTACCACCATTACTACCACTACGCCCATCACTATCATCTTCACAGCCAATGTCAACATCATTGTCTCTACCCCCACCCTCATCTTCATTTTTCTCTTCTTTTCTTTTTTTCATCCTCATCTTTTCCACCACCATATTATCATGACATTCACCACCATTGTCACGATCATCTTTGTCATCCTACTACCGTCTTCATTCTCACCACCACTGCCTACAACAACATCCCCATCCTGGGATGTTTAAGGCCAGCATTAAAAACAGTCAGCCTGAGGACTCACGTAAGTTTTTTCAGGTATACTTTTATTGATACATTTTGTTTGTACATTGCCTAAAGTTTCCCTGGTATCCCTCTACTTCCCAGAGAGCTGTTCTGTACCACAAAGAGTATTTTAAAAAATCAGAAAAAATAATGTATAGAAAAAGTCCAGAAGTGGATGCAATATTCCACACCCATAAACCCACAAAGGCATCTCTTCTCATATCTCTTCTTTGGGTCGTGTTTCTTCTTTGTAATTTGGCATTCACTTTTCATTTTTTGTGACTATTATTTTTCCATTTACATTGTCATCACCATTGTGTAAATTGTTTCCTTGGCTCTGTCAGCTTCATTTTGCATCAGTTCATGTCCATTTTCTGTGTTTCTCTGTATTCACCATATTTGTCATTTCTTACAGGACAGGAATATTCCATTAGATTAATGTGCTACAACTTGTTTAGCTGTTCCCTGGCTGAAGGGCATCTATTTTGTTCTTAGAGTCCAGTAAGTTTCCATTCCACTTATCCTACAATCCAGTAAGATTCCATAGCATTTATTATGTAAGTTTCGAATGAAGAATCCTCCTGCTTCTTCTAGTCCATTATCTTCTCATTCCTTGGATGCCATACAAGCCTCCTAAGCGGTCTTGGTCATTGGAGAGAGTGGGCTCAGATTTAACTACATCAGTTTTGATGTAGTATTCACCCCACCAAGTTCTGCCAAATGAGTCTCTGTCTGCTTGACTGGACCAGGTCAATCAACCGAGACTTTGCCCCTCCCCGTCTATTGGCTTCAGGCAAATCCTGGTTTAGCCTAAGTCTAGTTCTTGGGTCTTCTGTTGGCTGGCTCTCCCGACTTTTCAACGCTCACTCACAAGGTCAACGCTATCTCAACTGCCCTTTAATGTAAAACAGGAAAGAATAACCACAAGGAAGAGATGCCATTATTCATGGACCTTATACGGGAAGGGTCTGAAGCTTTACCCAGGAGCTTCCAGCCTGTTTCTCTCACTTGAACCCAGACAGAGAGGGAAAAGTTCGAGAGCTGCCTGGGAGCATTGAGAGGTCGCAGTCAGTACATGCCAGGCATTGGACCTGAATCCGTGTCCTAAGTAAGCTCTCTAACCATGGGACCACAGTGCCACTCCACACAGTAATCATTCTTCTTTCTTCCATACTTTAATACACACGATCTAATTTGATCCCCACAACAGTCTTGTGAGGGAGGTGCTGTTATTATCACCCTCATTTTATGGGATGCAGAGGAGGGGGATACCCAGAAGTGAGTGCCTGAGGTAGAATCCACATGAAGGTCTTCCTAGCTGCAAACCTGGTGGTCTTTGAAACGCTGGCCCTCAACATGCGTTGTTCATATACTGAGGGAAAGCAATGTGTGATCAGGGTTCTCTGGTGTCAGAGGTCAGTGGTGATCAACCTGTGGTTAGGGTCTGATGTTACAACGGGGTCAGGAGTGGTGGTCAGTATTCCACACATCCTGTCTCCACACTACCCCTTCACACATGGCATGCCTTCTTACTTAACATACACCATACCTTTTGAAAACTCTGCCCCGACCTCATTTATTCATGGTACACTCTGCCAGCCAGTCAGCAGCCTCCATAATCCCCTCCATCCAATCTGATCTTTTAAAGTCCAAATCCTTGAAGAGCCACCTCCTCCAGGAAGCCTCCCCTGATCAGTGTGATTTCTGACTGTGCTCACATGACCAGACACTATCTTGTTTCATAGCTGGACTATGAATAGTTATGATACCATCTTTGCTGGGTTGCCCACAGCACAGCTGGGTCACATAGGTCCAGGCCCACGGGAAGAGCTCCACAAGCCCTGGTGAATTGTTTCCTTGCTCTGACCACTCATCTCCAGCAGTGGGGATGGGCTTCTTGGAGCAATTCACATTTTGCTTCTTTAGTGACTAATAGCTCACGTTAGGATTACGGGTCAGTCTGCAGCCAGGCAAGGAGTATGGTACCAGGAACAGAAAGGAGAGAACGGGGTTATCCATTTATTGCTTGTGCATCTCGGAGCCTAGCCTAGTGACTGAAAGGTTAGCAAATGTCTAATGTTTGTGGATTGTTTGATTTTAGGTCTGGGAAGAGCCTTAGAGGTCAGGTGACAGACATTCTGTCCATGTATTTCCATGAGTCATCCACAGAGGTACACCCAACATGGAACTATAGGATTGCAGACTTCAGAGGCCACCCAGTCCGACTCCCAAGGTTCACAAGTGAGCAAAAGGACATCCAGAAATTGCTTAGCCAATGTCATTTGAGGAGTGTCAGCATTTGAACCCAGGTTGTGTGACTCCAGACCCAGAGATCTCCTCACAATACTCCTTTGGCCCAGGGTCATGGAGACCAACACCGTTCCAGCCTCTTTCCTGTCTGATTATACATTACAGTGTTTTGTTCATTCTTTTTGTGTTGCTAGACTGGCTTGCTTGTCTTTCTCGCTCACTTTGCTCCATTTCCCGTCTCCAAACTTTTGCCCTGGCTGCCTCTCACAACTAGAATACACTATGGTTCTTCAAATGCCTAGTTTCCTTCAAAGCTCAGCTCAAAAGATGCCTTTTGTGATCCATGCCCGCCACCCAACCTGCTAATGCCCTTCCTCCTGAAACATCATCTTGGACTTAAAAGCAGTACACATTGTGTCTGCCATAGACTACAAACTCCTTGCAGGCAGGCACTACTTAATTTTGGGCAACTCTCTGTATCCCCAACTAGGGATAGAGTTCCAACAACTCCCATGTCTAGCAAGGTTTTGAAGAACCTTCCTGTGGCAATCAATCAATCAGTCAATATTTATTAAGCACCTACTATGTGCCCATCACAGAGTTAGACACTAGAAGCCCAAGTACAAAGACTGAGACAATCTCTACTCTCCAGAGGCTCACATTCAAATGGAGCAGACAAAAAACACATGCTTATCATGTAGCATAAATATAAAGTGAATTAGTATAAATATCTACAAATATTAAATTAGTTAGAAATAAAAACAATGAAAATAAATTAAATATAAGATAGTTCTGGATGAAGGGCATTAGCTCTTCAGGGGATCAGGAAAGGATGATGCAGAAGGTGGTACCTGAGCTTTGTCCTAAAGGAAGAAAGGGACTCCATGAAATAAGGAGGGAGCGCATTCCAGGCTTGGGCGACGAGGAGTTCAAAGGCATGGGATGGGCAATGGGCAATGGGAGCGTCCTGTGTGAGGAACAGAGAGAAGGCCAGTTTGTCTGGATTGTAGCAAATGGAATGGAGTGGGTGGGTGGGATGTCCATTGAGTCTCTTTCGACAGTGGGGTCCCTCCTCTCCACTTCAGGCCAGGAACAGATACCTTTGAGTAAGAAGTCCTTTGACTCATGCTCTGCAAGACTTGGGGAGGTAGGAGGTTAAAGCCAGAGGTGAAAGACCAGCTGGAGGGAACACCATGAATGGACAGACCATGGCTGCTCTCTGGCCCAGCAGGCCCCACCCTGAGTTGTCCCCAGCCCAGCTTGTGCTCTCCTTGGTGCCTAAGGAGGTTAGGCCCACAAGGCTTGGCAGGCCTGGCAGTCCCTTGCATCACCATTCCTAGGTCTGATGGCGGTCACCTGAATTCCTCCTTGGCTGCCTTTGATGTGGGGCAATTTCTTAGCTCCCTAATGATAGGACAAAGAGACAGCTAACACCCTACACCTGTGGGACTCCTTTTTGGGTGCTATCCGCAGCCCAAATCTTGGTTCCCACAACCAACATGGTGTTTG
Organism: Pseudochirops cupreus; assembly: GCA_028627135.1. NCBI lineage: Eukaryota > Metazoa > Chordata > Mammalia > Diprotodontia > Pseudocheiridae > Pseudochirops > Pseudochirops cupreus. Next base: position 19,128,053 of record CM053581.1, read on the forward strand.
TTTTTGGTTCCTATTCTGGGGCCCCTAATTAACAGCTTTCTTAATGACTGAGAGAAACTGCTTTGCCCATTATACTTTACTTTTATGGCTCTGGCTCTCTCCGGCCTCCTGAGACTCCTCCTCTCCAGCTCCCATGCTTTCCATCTCTCTGGGTGTGGGCCTGTTTCTTCCAGGATGGGCTGAAGGTGCCTGTTCCCCCCCACAGAAAACAAAACAAAACAAAACCCTCCCCAGTATAATAACACGAATAATATTGACACACGTTTCTGTGAGATTTGATGTTTTATAGAACCCTGTGAGTTAAGCAATATTTTACTATCCCATTTTCCAGATGGATAATTTGAGTCTGAGAGGCTAAGTGTGATGCCCAGGGTCACACAGCTAGAGAATGTCTGGGGGAAAATTTGAACTCAGGTTTTCTTGACTCTATGTTAAAACTCTACCCACTGTGACATAGAACTGCTTTGCCTAATGCACTGGGTTTGAAGCCAAAAGACCAAGTATTTAGTCTGGGGTCTGATACTTGCTGGTTGGATGACCCAGTGGAACCCTGAATGAGGGGGAAGAAAAGGCTCTGAAAACCTTTAAGTCCCATAGTAACTGGCAGAGTCAGGCCTGGATCTCAACCCCCCTGATCTCTGGTCTTCAGAGTTTTTCACTTCCCCAGGACTCAGTTTCTAAATCTGTCAATAAGACCAGCAGATGCAGACCTCCCAACAGCCCTTTGAAGCTGAATGACAGAGGGTTTGGGCATCTGTAAAACAGCATGTCGATGGGGGCTCCTTGAAGTTGGTGGAAATAGGAAGGGAGCCATCAAAATGACCCTGAACACCCCCTCACGCTACAACCAAGGGTGTAGAGGGAGGGAGCTGATCGTCCCTTCTCTGCCTCCTTCATTGTCTCTCTTACCATTGTCCTTTCAGTGTGGTTGCCCCCTCCCCCCAGGACCTGTCCCAGGCCTGCTTCTCTCTCTACCCCCTTCCCATGGTGTTCTCATTCATTGTTATGGTTTCAAAGATCACCTTTCTCTCCCCACGGCTCCTGTGCCTGATTTTTCCTTGCCTCCTGGGTATCACCATCTGGCATCTCCAACTCTGCATGTCCTAAACTGAACTTAATGCCTTCTCCCTTAAACCCACCATACCTCCCAACTGCCCTCTCTTAAAAGTGACAGTAGCCTTTCAGATACTCAGGCCTAAAACCTTGTAACCCTGTATCTTTCACATACTGTGAGGGTTCAGATCTTCTTGAATTCATCTCCAAAACATCTCCAACTTTCTATCCCCAAGGCCACCACCTGAATTCAAGCCTCCAATACCTCATCTCCCAACTATCCCAATATCTTTTTTTTTGTTTGTTTTTTTTTGTTAGTGTTTTTTCTTCCTTTATTCACAAAAACATCTACGTATACATTTGAAAAAAATGCAACAAATAAATATATAAGGCATTCACTCACTTGAGCAACATTTTGTCTGCTTCACATACTGCCATGCTGCATTTTGGGAGAGAGGGAATTAAAGATAGAAATTATAGTGCTTGATGTTTACAAAAACTGATGGACCCTTTATTATATTCCTGGGTTGGAAAAGCTATGGCCTTGAGGTCACATGTGGTCTTTTAGGTCCTTGGGTGCTGCCTTTTGACTGAGTCCAAGTTTTACAGAATAAATCTATCCCAATATCTTAATTGGTCTCGTGCACCCACTCTTGCCTCTCCTTCCACATTTATATAGTGCCTTAAGGTTTACACAAGACCAACCAATCCGAAAGCATTTTTTAATTACCTACTATGTGCCGATGGGAGATGGAGTGTCATGTATGAGGAGCAGAGAAGGTTCTTTTGGCTAAATTGTAGAGTGTGTGAAAGGGAGTAGAGTGTAATAAGGCTAAAGAGGTAAGTTGGAAGTAGGTGATAAAGAGCTTTGAATGATAAAGAACAACAGAGCCTCTGTGAAGCACCAAAACCCACAAATTATAAAAACAACACACAGGAAGGCCCTCATCCTTTGGGGAGAGTCTCTGTGGAGCACCCATGGGAGAAAATGGACAAGGATCATTGTCATTGTTTCTATCTGTCCTTCATCTTGAAGAGGACCATGACATTAGGAAGGTGAGGCCATGACTTGCAAGTGAATTGGATTTAAGTGAGGCAGGGCCGTGCAAAGTCACAGCCTCACTTTCTCCTCCGCAGCCATCTGGGTCCAGTGGCAAGATATAAATCCAGGCTATTGGATGTAGTGAGAGACCTTGGCCTTTTTAAGCTAAGGTCTTTCCCAGGTCTCAGTTTGGCTGGGGCAACACCCATTCAGTGATTAAGGCTAGGTAAGAAATGAGGCAAAGAATGGTCTCTTTGAAGTACAGACCTATATAGTGAATGAATAAAAAACGTACACAAAGTAGTTTGGAAGGGAGGGCACGTGATGGTGGGGAAGGGGCTGTATGGAAAAGTTTCATGTCAACGATGGTGTGTGGGCTCTATGTTAAAGAAAAAGAAGGATTCACGGACCCAAAATGAAGGGGGCTATCCCATAAAAGGAGAAGGAGGAGGTAGTTACTACTTACAGAGACCACGGATACTCCAGAATAGTTTGCTGGAACCAGCCCAGCCCTGGAATCCTCCACTCGCCCACTCAACCACTCAAGGGAAATCCTATCAATCAGCTCTTGGTGTCAACTATTGTTTATCCTTAAATGGAGGGTATTGGGTAAGATGATCCCTGAGGTGACATTAGCTGAAAGGAAGTTTCTACTTAGGGTTCAGTGTCCCTGTTTGTCAACTGAATGACTCACCTGAATTAGATTTTTTTGGGGGAAGTGATCATCTTTCTGCCCTCTGCCCTTAGCTAACTTCACCTGGAGGACTCTTTTCAATTTTGGGTGCCATAATTTTTTGGGGAAATTGAGGAGCTAGAAAGGACCTGGAGGAAGGATGGAGAGAGGACTGGAGAATCATTGGAAATAACCCTGGGTTTGAAGTTAGAGGATCTTTGTTCAAATCCTATCCTGATCAAATCCTATTTGTGTGACCTTGGGTAGGAGAAATTTATGACCTGGAGTAGGGAAGACCTGAGTTTAAGTATAAACACAGGTACTAGCTGTATGATCCTAGGCAAGTCACTTCTGCCTCAGTTTCCTCAACTGTGAACTAGGAATAACAATAGCACCTACCTCACAGGCTCCTAATCAATACTTGTTTTCTTCGATGATCCATTGAAGGAATTGGGGATGGTTAGCTTATGGAGGAGGAGTAGAGGATAGCTAATGATTAAAAGGTGGTCATATTTTAAAAAGTGATTATCTTTCTTTTTTTTGTCAAGAAAGCAGAGCTAGGAGCAATTACAAACTATATACCAGGACAAAAATACCCCCACCTTACTAAGATTAGAGCTATTCCAGAGTGGCACGGGCTGCCTCAGAGCTGGCACGTCCACTTCATTGGATGGAGATGTTCAGACAAAGGCTGGTTGACCAGTTTCCAACCACAGTACGAAGGATTTAGGTCAGCCACCAGGAAGGGCTGTCACCCCAATTTTTTGACTTTGTCACTGGGGCCTAGAAAATCATTTTGGGAGCTGATGGCTCAGAGGGTGGGTGGGGGAGATGGGAGGGGTGCTGGGCCTTGCTTGCTCTTCAGGTCTTCCTGGTAAGCTTTGCTTGAATGGAATTGTTTTTATTTACCCAGTGCCTTCCTTCCCAAGGAGCTCTGAGAAGGGCTGACTCCCTCTTATCTGCTATCCTTGCCACACCTCAGAGGAGGTGGTGAGGAACCCAGTCTAGGTGTGGGTGTCTGGGGTGGGAAGTGAGGGGGAGCAAGGAATCAGGGATCAGAGGAGAAGGATGGCCTTCCCCCCTCTGGGAAGGGAACTGGCCAACATCTCTGAAGAATCAGAGCAGGGGAAAACAGAAGATTGTAAGATCATAGAGCTAGAGCTAGGAGGTCCTGAAGGCCATCGATTCCAGCTGAGGCACACAAAAGTGACTGCCCCTGGTCATACAACTAGTAAGCATCTGAGGTGGGATTTGACTACATGTCCAATGTCCCATCTACTCTACCATCTACCTGCCATATTGTTTATGACACTGCTTTAGTACATGTTATGTCCCTTTTCCCATCTCTGTGGGACAGCAGCATGAGAGCACAGGGTAAGCACTGACTTCCCACTGCGGAATGGGGAGACACAGAATGTTCATGAAGGTTTTCTCTGTCTTTAGGATTTAATGCTTTATGAAGACTCCTAACTTTCACAAAGGGTAAAAACATATGACATATTGCTTTCCCCCAGCTAACAAATTTGATTGTAGCTTGTGTTTTATTTCTGACCAACACCATCATAGTGTTGTATCTCTTTGTGTGCACACATGTATGGAGTGCTTCTCTCTCATCTTTAATCTCTATCCACTGGTTCCTCTGCTCCCTACAAATCTATCTCCTCATCCTTAAAAAACCTTCACTTGGCCCGACCATCACCTTCCCTTTGTGGCTAAACTCCATGAGAAAGCCATCTCCCCTGGGTGCTTACATTTCATTTCCATTCACTTGCTTCGAAATCTCTGCAATCTGGCTTTGAATCAGTCATTCAGCTGGAGACTTCTCTGAAACCACTAGTGAGCTCTTCATCCCCAAATCTAACGCATTTCTCAGTCCTCATTCTTGACCTCTCTGCAGAATGTGAAGCTGTTTATTGTCTTTGCCTTTTGGATATGGACACCCTCTCCTCTCTAGGTTTCTGTACCATCGCTCACTCATGGTTCTTCTACCTGTTTGACCATTTCTTCTCAGTTTCCCCTTTTGGTTCTTCATCTAGGTCACAATTTCTAAAGATGGATGCTCTCCAGGCTCTGTCCTAGACCTTTTCTCTTATTATCTATACTCTCTATCTATATTATTATTCTGTATTATCTTACTTGGCCATCTCATTATCTCCCATGAGTGACAAGGAGAATGATGATAGTGATAGGGAGGTTGAGGATTTATCCTATTTCCCCCCAAAATCTGCTTGCTTCTGAACTTCCTTATCACTGTTGAGGGCACCACCATTGTCCTCATCCCCCAGGCCCTAAACGTTGGTGCCCCAACTCTCCGTCCTCATCTCTGCCTCCTGCCTTCTTTTATGCCCCAACTAAAATTCCATCCCCTGCAGGAAGCCTTCCTCAGTCCACTTTAATTCACTCCCTTCCCTCTTTTAGGGATTTCCCATTTGTCCTAAACGTCGCTTCTTTATGTATTGCTTGCTTGTTGACTCTCCCTCAACCCCCATATAGTGAGTTCCTTGAGGACAGGGATTGTCCTTTGCCTCTTGTTGTATCCTTAGTGCTTAGCGCAGAGCTTAGCGCTTTAATAAATGTTTACTGACTGATTGACTAACTCCCATTGTGCCTCCCCTCACATAGCCAACCCATTGGTCCTTTCTACTTTCACAACATGTCTCATGTACATCCCCTTTACTTCACTCACACACCACAGCCTCAGTTCAAGGACCCATCCATCACACCTCCTCTGTTCTACTGCAATAGTCTTCTAAAGGGACTCTCTCATTCAAGTGTCTCTTCCCATTCCGATCCATCCTCCAACCCATGGAAAGAGCATTGGACCTGGAGTCAGAAGGACCTGGGTTCAAATCCAACCCCAGACACTTATTAGCTATGTGACTCTAGGCAAATCACTTAACCTTTTTGCATACTTCCCTCATCTATAAAAGATATAATAATAGCACTACCTCCCAGGGTTTTTGTGAGGATAAAATGAAATATTTGTAAGGGCCTTAAAGTGCTAGGTAAATACTAAGTATTATTGTTGTCATTATTTTAATAAAGCTTAGGTCGGACAATGTCACCCAATGTCTGTCCTCCCCCCCCCCTTCCCTCTGTCCTCACTCTTCATGCTTTCCTGCTTCAGAAGTTCCCCTTTGGGGATGCCCATCAATTGAGGAATGGCTAAACAAGTTGTGACATATGAATGCAATGAAATACTATTGTGCTATAAGAAATGATGAGCAGGCATACTTCAGAAAAACCTGGAAAGACTTACACTAACTGATGCTGAGTGAAGTGAGCAGAACCAGGAGAACACTGTACACAGGAATAGCCACACTGTATGATGACTAACTTTCAAAGACCTTTCTCTTCTTGGCAGTGCAAGGATCTAAGACAACTCCCAAAGACTCATGATGGAAAATGCTAATCCACCTCCAGAGAAAGTCTGAATGCAGATTGAAACCTACTGTTTGCTCCATCTCTTTTGTTTGTTTGTTTGTTTCTTCTTTCTCGTGGTTCTTCCCATTGGTTGAAATTCTTCTTTACAACATGACTAATGTGAAAATAGGTTAAATATAAATATATATGTATAGCTTATATCAAATTACATACTGTCTTGGGGTAGGGGGAGAGAAGAAATGGGGAGAAAATTTGGAACTCAAAATCTTATGGAAGTGAATGTTGAAAACTAAAAATAAATAAATAAATATTTTAAAAGTTCCCCTTTGGATTGTGAACTCCTTGAAATCAGGGTCTGTTTTTTTTTAACCTCTCTCTGTAGCCCCAGAGCTTTGCATGTTCCTGGCACATAGTAGATATGTTATAAATGCTGGTTGACTGACTGACTGGTTCCTGACTCTATCATCCAATATATTAGCTATCCATTATCTAGTTATGTGATACAAATTTGTCATTCTAAGCCTTCATCCAACTAATCGAGAAAAATATTGACCAATGATAGGGGAGAAAAAAATCTTTGTGTCAATAATCTTTGGTAAGGGAAAGATATCCAAGATAGTAGACAATTCATAGAACTCCCAGCCTGACTGACTAATTGACTAAACTTTCACTGTATTTCACTTCAATGACCAAAGGATGTGAAACACTTTCTCAAAAAATTTGAAAATGATTAACAACTATATAAAAGAATGTCTTAAATCACTAATAAGTGAACTTAATGTTAAAATAACTCTGAGGCTTTATATCACCTCCATTAAATTTGCAAAGATGACTGAAGATGAGAACAGTCAATGATGGAGGGGTTGTGGAAAGATAGGCACACTCACACATTGTTAGTGGAGCCGTGAATTGATACAACCATTATAGAAATCAATTTGGAATTGCTCCAAGAAGACTGACCAATATCATAATAACCTTTGACTGAGCAATTCTATTGCTAGGCATATACCCAAGGAAGTCAGTAACAAAAAGAAAGCCTCATATACACTAAAATATTTATAGCAGCTCTTTTTTGTGATAGCAAAAACCTGAAAACAAAGTAGATGCCCATCATTTTGGGAATGGCTAAACAAATTGTTAGTATATAAATGTGACAGAACGTAATTGTGCTAGAAAGGCAAAGGACAGTTCCTGCTCTCAAGGAGTTTACAGTCTAATGAGATGACAAGCAAACAAATATATACAAACAAGATATACACAGGGTAAATTGGAGAAAATCTCCAAGGGAAGGTACTAGAATTAAGAGGGGTTGGGGAAGGCTTCCTGTAGAAGGTGGGATTCTAGTTGGGACTTGAAGGATGCCAGGAAAGCCTGGAAGGGGGATGAAGAGGGAGAGTGTTTCCGGTAAGAGAGCCAGAGAAAATGCCTAGAGTGAGAAGATGGATTGTTTTATTCATGGAACAGCCAGGAGGCCAGAATCACTGGGCCAAAGAGGATGTAGCAGGGAGTAAGGCATAAGAAGACTGGAAAGGTAGGAGAGGGCTAGGTTATGAAGGGCTTTGAATGACAAACAGACTCTTTTGTTTTTGGTCCTAGAGGCAGTAAGGAATGTATTGTGTAGGTGGGGTTGTTGGTGACATGCTTTAGAAAAATCACTTTAGTGGCTGAATGGAGAATGGGTTGGAGTAAGGAAAGACAAAGCAGGTAGACCTACTCTCAGGCTATTGCAGTGATCCAGCTGTGAGGTGACCAGGGTCTGCACCAGGGTGAGGGCAGTGTCAAAGGAGAGAAGAGGGCACATTCAAGAGATGCTGTAGAGGTGAAATCAACACAACAGCTTGGATATGGGGGGTAGAGATAATGAGGGGTCTAGATGAATCTTAGGTTGCAAGCCTGAAGGATGGGAGAACGGTGCTGCCACTATAGTAATTGTTGTTCATCTTTCATTTCAAAGGGACCAATGATATGGGGTGGGGGTGGGGGGATGACTTGATTTTCATGTGAATTGAATTTAAGTGATGCATAGTTGCACAAAGTCTTCAGCTTTTCTCTCTCTTCTGGAGTTACCAAAGTCCAGTGGTGAGACAAAAATCAAGACAACTCTCAGTGACCCTGGATGCAGTGGATGACTTTGGCCTCTTCGATGTCTGACAAAGTTCTAAGCACTCCGAAGTGCCTGCTTCAGCTACCTTCATGGCTGTTGGAACAAATTGCTCTCATCCTCCCCTTCTGCTTGGAGGGACATTTTCACATGCTTGGAGTAGACATACCCCTAACTCACTGATAGGTTTGAGGCCTGTTGGTTAGCCTCTACCTGGTTTAATCCAATTGCCGAGAGGGTTTTACCAAGATGTGGCCACTGTGCACGTTATACCTTCTCAGAACCACAGTTGAGAGTTGGGCGAAGAGAAAAAATAACAATAGGGGTGGCTAGGTGGTGCAGTGAGTAGAGCACTGGCCCTGGAGTCAGGAGGAGCCGAGTTCAAATTCAGCCTCAGACACTTAACACTTACTAGCTACGTGACCTTGGACAAGTCACTTAACCCCAATTGCCCTGTCTTCCCCCCTCCAAAAAGTAAAAAGAAAGAGAGAGAGAGAAAGAGAGAGAGAGAGAGAGAGAGAGAGAGAGACAGAGAGACAGAGAGTTGGGTGAAGGTGGATACCAAGAGTGAATAATTAGCCCTCACAGCAGAGGTGCTAGTTCTCCCTGAACAGCTCATACAACCCAGGAAGACAGGAGGGGAGGAAGGTTTGGGGGAAAAGATAATGAATTCAGTTGGGGACATGTTGAGTTTATGATGTCTACTGGATATTCAGCTGGAGATGCAAGATTGGAGATTAGGAGAGAGATTGGGGCAGGGAAGGTAGATCTAAGAATCATTAGCATAGAGATGCTCTTTAAATCCATGGGAGCTGATGAGATCAGCAGGTGAAGTAGAATAGAGGGAGAAAAGAGGAGGGCCCAGGGCAGCATCCTGAGGGCCACCTGCTTAGAGGGTGTGATCTGGAGAAGCCAGCAAAGGAGACAGAGAAGTAATGGTCAGATAGGTAGGAGGAGACCCAGAGAGAAAGAGGGAGGTCCCAAAAACATAGAGGGGAGTATCAAGGAGGAGAGAGTGATCAACAGCGTCCAAGGCTGAAGAGAGGTCAAGGAGAAGACTGAGAAAAGACCATTGCGTGGAATTGGATTGGATTCACTTACATAAACTGATGCTGAATGAAGTAACAGAACTAGGAAAATGACACATACAATGACCACAACAGTGTAAAGGGAAGGAAAACCACAAGGAAATATTAACACAGAATGGGAGCAACTCTTCCAGTTCCCCCAGACTATGACAAGTTGGGGGCCTGGGGTTCAGCATCCTAAGGGCAGCTCTGAAAGATTGGGGAGGCTTCCATCCATCAATCCAAGAAGCATTTGTTAAGCACCTACTTCCAGGTACTGGGCCAGGCACAAGACATACAAATGCACAGAATGAAAGGCATCTCTACTCACAAGGAGCTGACCTTCTAATGGACAGCTTGTTCTATATAGCTGAGGGTTCCCCATGGATATGTTTCTTCAGTAATGGTCAGCTGATATCAGTTAGTCCAATGGACTTCATTACCTTTTAGATAGGGGTATCTTAGTGGGCATAAAGCACTACCTTAGCTTCTTATCACATACTTTCAATGACCCACCTACTCCATGACCTCCATCCGTATATGAGGGATGGCTCTTTCAGAGAGGGTAGGGGGAGAGACATGGGTAGGCTCCATAAAAATAAAAGATATTAATGAAATGTATTTTTAAGAAGAAAAATATTGGCCAGCATGAGGTGAAGAAGACATCCTTGAGGGCTCCCCCAGAGACCTCCCTCCAAGATAACATCTCATTTCATTCTTGCTCTGAAATATGGGAAAGTCAGGAGCCATTTGTTCCCACTAGAGAAAGAAAGCCAAGGCAGGTGAAGCACCATGAAGATATTTCCTCATTTATCTGTAAATAAATGTCCCTGCTTAAAATACAGAATGGTTGGGTGTGGTAAAGGATAGAGAGGGTGGATGTTCAGAGTCATAATGTCTGCAACGCCAAGAGTGTTTTGAGGGACAGGAGATCAGATCTCTGAGGATTAAGGGTAGACTGGGACCAGGTCACATCTTTGGACCAGGGTGTGACTTTAAACCAGAAGCTTGTGGGGGAGGAGGGTTGAAAGGGGGGAGTGGATTTAACTATATAATAGTCACCCCTTTGGGGAAGGCGGGGATCCCAAAGGGCCCTGGATCTTGCTTACAACCTGAATAGGAGAGCCTATCTCAGGAGGCATCATGGTGCAAGTACTGGATTTGGTCTCAATTGGGCTGAGCCTTAATGGAAATTCTGGATTCCAAGAAATGAAATCAGGGCATGGGAAGGGCCTCCCCAAGGCCACCTGGTTCAACCCCAACTGGAACAAGACTCCTCTCCAAAAGAGCTGACAAGGGGTTATCTGGCCGTTCTTTCTCCTTTCTCGGGATTTTAATTGTCTTGTTATTATGAATTTGATGAATGACAACAAACATGGTCATTTCTGTACCCCAAAAGAAATAGAAATAGAGGATTGTACATGTAACCATGAGTCTTTGTTATGTGAAACTTTTTAAAAAGTATCTAATAAATTCAATACCTGAGTGCTAAAGCTTTCTAGCGCTTTGGGGTCACCCTCAGAGCTCCCTTCTGTGCAATGGAACAATTGTTTCATGGTCATCAGGTTTTGCTTGAAGACTTCCAGTGCGAGATCTCACTTCCTCCCCAGGCAGCCCACATCCCCTCCGGGCAGCTCAGCTGCTAGGATTGACCTTTTATGGAGCTGACAAGAGCAGGCTTATGTGGTAGATGGACAGTGATGTGATGGGAAGACGGGGTCCACGTGTCGGTCAGACGGCAGCCACTCTGTGTTCTAGACGTCTCTCTAAGATTGTAAGTTGCAAAGAAGGTGCCCACCTGCATTGGCAGAGGGAATTTTTTCTTCTGGGACTTCCCTATCCCAGTGAAGTCACAGGGCCAGCCCCCAGCTCTACTGAACCTAAATGTTCTCTGTCATTTACACCTACAGATTCTAGTTCTGTCTTCCCTTGGACGAGAGAGCCGAGTGTGGGTTCTAACTCTGATTTTGGCTTTTGCCTGACCTGGGGCAAATCAGCTCCTCTCTTTGAGTCTCAGTTTCCTCATCCATAAGATGGGGATAACAACCCTTAGTAAACCTCGTGGCATTCTTGGGCTTCTCCTGTATACCCTTTGATGGCTCCATTTACTCATCCACCTGTGGGTTCTGCCTCTTCCAGGTCACAAGCCATCACTCATCCTGTGCCTTTCCCTAGAGCCTTCAATGCACTAGAGATTGCTTTTAGGAAATACTCTGATACTTTTAAGTGGAATGGTGGATTTAGTGATGGATTTGCAATCATGAGGACCTGAGTTCAAATTCTGACTCAGGCACTTAGAAGCTACATGACCCTGGACAAATTAACCTCTCACAGCCTTAATTTTCCCACCTGTAAAAAGGGGATAATAATAGCGCCTGGGGCAGAGGTTGTTGTGAGGATTCGTTACAATTGTGTATATTAAAGCATTCTATAAATGAGAATGTTTATTATGTTGACAGGCAATGATGCTGAATGTGTCAGAAAATGTCAAGGCAATGCATCATTTTATTCAAGCCTCATAATAACCCTCTGAGTAGATGCTACAGGTTTGGTTTTTGTTTTTTTTGTTTTGTTTTGTTTTGTTTTGGTCCTCATTTTATTGACCAGGCAACAGAGACTTTGTGAGGTCCAGAATCAATCACACAACTAGCATTTTAAATTAGAAGGGACTTCAGAGGTTAGCAAATCCTGCTCATACCCTGAAAAAGAATCCTCACTGCAAAATACAACAAGTGGCCAGCTAGCTTCTGCTTAAAGACTTCCTAAGATGGAGAAGTCAGCACCTGCTGTTTAGTCCCCATCCCTCTTCGGGACCAGTTTCATTGGTAGGAAGTCTTCTGTGACTTTCTTCATAAGTTCCTTGTTGCTCCTTGACCTGCCATTTGAGGCCAAACAGAATGAATCTGCCCACAGAACAGTGCTTCAAATGCTTGAAGTTATCCATCAGGTCTCCCATTGCAGGAGAGTGCCCATTGCAGGTTTGGTGTGAAGTGACTATTAAGCAATGATTTTGATTCAGTTCAGTTCAATTAGCATTTATTAAGTATCTATTCTGTTAGGCATTTAGTAACTGCTCTGATAGACTATAAGCATCTGGAGGACAGGAACTATTTTATTTTTGAAAAAAAAATAAACAGTTCTGCCTTCAAGGTTCTTAGAGTCTATCCGAGTTGTTACTAGGGTGGGGCAACTGGAGCTTTGCCCCAGGGTGCTGAATTTTAAAGTTCTGATAGCCCTTCTTTAGTAGATTAGTTAGCTAGAACTATTGGTTAAATTAGAAAGCTACCAGATAGAGGGCTGGGATGAGCACTTCTGATTCACCCTGCTCCCCCCTCTCCAGAAGTAGTCAGGGTCCTGAGGTATCTGTTCCTAGCTCCTTTCTCAGATGAGACTGTGTTGCTTGGGTAATTATGGTTCTTTGTCCTATGTGGGTGGGATGGGACAAAGGCTAAAGAGTTACAAGGATGGAAGTTGATTTAAAGAAAAGTGGAATCCTGGGAGGATTTGAGAGATCTTGTATTGGATATAGGAGGAAGTTAAGGATTCTAAGGGCTAAAAGAAGGGAGAGAAACATTCGAGGCATAACATACAGTTAATGCAAAGATGGGAGCATCTGGGAAACCAAAAGCAAGCCATTTTGGTCTGGAATATAGATTTCTTGAAGGAGAACAATATGAAAGAGGTCTAGAAAAACAGACTTGGAGACTGAGTAACTAAAGAAAGAAGATGTTTCTCCTCCCCATGCCTCTTGAAAGTACTTCTAGTGGGATGGCGTACACACACACACACACACACACACACAGACACACATACACACAAACATACATGCACACACAAATGCACACACAGACACACACACAAACACACATGCATGCCCATGTACACACAGACACACATTCACAGACACATACAGACACACACAAACACACATGCACGCTCACGCATACACATACTTACACACAGACACACAAACACACATACATACAAACACACACTCATGCACACATATACTCACACACACACATACACACAAATCTACTCCCAGTTTTCTCTCCATTGGACAAGTTGGACAGAGCCACCCACATCTGGGACATTTTAGACCCAACTCACAGAACCTTAGAGGGACTTGAGGCTGCTTCCAAAGGACCAATTTTGAGACCTGTCTCCTAAGGCTCTAATGCTGGGGGATCCTTCAGAGGTACTCTGAAACAGGAAATTCCCCTCTGGGCTTTTGGACCTGGAGAGTTCCCTTCTTCTTGAAGACTGAAAGGTTCTCAGGGCTTTTTCTAACCCTCCCTTCTGGGTTCTTCTGACACGAGCTCTGGGGATGCTGGCCTTAAAATTTAGAGCCAGAAGGGCTCTCAGAGCCCTTGTTCAAAATCATCTAGGTAGTTCATAGCAAAAAGAATACTTGAACCTACTGTCTCTGGTAGGAGACCAGTGGAGAGACTCTATGGAAAGAACACTGAATTCGAAGTGGAAGGAATTGGTTTCAAATCCTGACCTAAAGCACATTGCCTTTCTGGGCCTCAGTTTCCCTATCTGTAAAATAAGGGGGTAAGATCAGATCTCCAGTCTCTTTTGATTCTAAATCTATGGTCCTCCAAGCCTCTTCTCCACTGCTTCTCAGAGGCCACTTAATCTAACGTCCTTATATTATAGAAAAGGAAACAGCCCAGAGAGAGTGCTTGACCAAACCACAGTCCTTTGAGATCTTTGGCGTTTTTGGCAAGCCTCATAACTGGATTGACAATATTTCCCCCAAGCCTCCACCCTTTGCCAGGTGAGCTAATTCCTCCTCCATCCTTAGATGGTGTTGCTTCCCAGGGGAAGACAATCAGATCAGTGTTTCCTAGAGAAGAGATAAACAGCTGGTGCCACAGAGACTGACCTGGGGTAAGAGGCTGCATCTGAGGAATGGGAGAGAAGCAGCTGCCAACCGGTCCCAACCAGTCCTTCCCTTCTTTGGTTTCCCCACTCCCTCTTTCAGAAGGGGGGGAGGGGAAAATGTGATGACTGATTTCAGATCCTTGAAGGGCTGTGAAGGGCAGGTGGGATCAACCTTGTTCTACCAGACCCCAGAGGTCAAGACTAGGAGAAATTGAGGGGGAGGTGGTGGTTTCAGAGGCAGATTTAGGCTCTATGTAAGGGAAAACTTCCCAGCTGTGAGAGCTGCCCCAAAGTGACATACATTGCCTTGGGTGGTAGTAAGTTCCCCATCCCTGAAGATCTTCAAGCTGATTGTGGGGGACCATTTACTGAGTGTCTTAGAAAGAAGATGTTTTTTAGGGACTATAGGATAATGTGGTCGCTAAGGTCCCAAGATTCTGAGATAATACCTTACTGGATAAGTCAGAAATATTTCTTTTGTGTAGGGAATTCCTGGGAAGGACCTTCTTCCTACCAATTGAAATGGGTACCTGTTCTGCATTTTAGTCTTAGGATTGTTGAGGGAGCTAAGGAGTTAAGTGACTTGCCCAGGGTCACAAGGCCAGCATGTGTTAGTAGAAAGACATGGACTTAGGTCTTCCTGGATCTAAGGAAGGCTCTCTATCCACTAGGGAACATTGTCTCTTGTTTTTGTTTTTTCATTCATACACCTGTCAAATTCAAAGCTGTTACTTAAATGCCTACTATGTGTCTAGCTAGGTGGCACAGTGGATAGAGCACTGGGCTTGGAGTCAGGAAGACCTGAGTTTAAATCTGGTTCAGACACTTATTAGCTGTGTGACCCTGGCAAGTAACTTAATCAGGTTAGTCCCAGTTTTCCCATCCGTAAAATGAGCTAAAGAGGAAAAGGCAAACCACTCTAGTATCTTTACCAAGGAAATCCCAAATGGGGCCATGACAAGTCAGACATGCCTGATGTGGCTAAATAAGAACAATATGCCTGCCACTGTGCTGAGTCCTGAGGAAGCACAGAGTTTGGATGAGAGGGAGAGGAAATAAGGATGTGTTCACCTTCATGGAACTCCTAGTCCAGTAAGTCAGTCCAGCCTCTACCCTCCAGAGGCAGCACTGGGGCAGTGGAGAGACCTCTGAGGTGGAAATGAGAAGGGCTGTGTTCAGACCTCAGCTTTGCTACTCTATGTGACCTTACAGAAGCGACTTAACATCTCTTGCTTTATAAAATTAAGGGGTTGGATTAGAGAACTTTTGGGGTTCTTTCTAAGTTGAATTCTGTGATTCTTCCAATTCAGTGATTTTCATGATAGTTGTGTGCCCATGGAATAATCATTATTAAATCCTCTGTGAGCCTCAGTTTCCCCATCTGCCACTATTCTCAAAGCAAGTAGTTTATGATGGCAATACTAGCTCTATGACCTCTTGATGGGATGATTGTGGAAAGGGATTCCTGGTTAGTCCAGGTCTGTGGCCTTGGTTAAGTCACTTCTGATTCTGCCCCTGTACAATGAATGGGTTGGGCTGGGTGACCTCCAAAGTCATCTCTATCTGGAATATTCTATGACTCTGTGTGACTCCTTTGCTCAAGGGCCTGACCTGGATCCCCATTCCTGCCAAGATCAAGTTCAGATGACTCTACCCTGGTATTCAAGCTCACTATGACCTGGCCAGTGTGTCCTAAACAGGGATTCCTGAGGGCCACTTTGGAGAGAACTGATCTTGGAATCAGACTTGGGTCCAAGTTCTGGTTCTGGCGGTTTGATCTCAGTCAAATCGCTTACCTCCTTTAATAGCAGTCCTTTCAATCCCCATTCCTCCTCCCTAGGGTGACTGAATTGTGACTTGAGATAATGTTTGTAAAGGATTTTCCCAAACATAAAGACCTGTGTTGTTCATCTTTCATTTTGAAGAGGACCAGTCATGTCAGCAGGTGATGTCTTGACTTGCACATGCATTGGATTTGAGTGAGGCAGACTTGCACAAAGTCTTCAGCTTCACTATGTCTTCCAGAGTCATCCAAAGGCAAGATGACTGGTGATAGCCCAGCATGCAGTGACCTCAGGCAGCTCTCAATCTGGGTGGGAAAACAAGAACAACACAGAGCAGAGAAGGGCACATACGGCCAACAGGTGCTGATGACCATGAAGAATGAAAGATCCCTGGGAAATGGAATGGATAGGGGAGGCTTCCTGGAGAGGGCAGGGACTGAGCTGGTGACTGTTGAAGTAAGGAGAAGGTAAGTGGAGGAAAAAGAAGAGAATAGGCAAAGGATTGGGGCAGCAGGCCTTGCTTGCAGTGTCTGGGGGAAGGGAGGGGTTCCCTGAGTCTGTGAGTGGGGGATTGGATTGAGATAAGATTGGATAGTGGATCTGAGGGAGATTTGGGAAGGCCCTTTCTTCATCTGTAACTCAAGGGGGTCGGATGCTGTGACTTTTGAGCCTCTTCTCAATTTTAGATCTCTGATCCCACGTGCAGAAATATATACATAAATAAGTAGATTGGTAGATAAATGGCATGTGAGTATATCTACATATACATATATGTGTGTATATATACATATATAAACACACGTGTATGTATACACAGACATACACATATGTACATACATGTACACACACATGTACTTCATAATGCTTATTGGCTGATTGGTGACTCCCTAACCATCCTCCCAGAAGCCAGTCTGGAGATCTCAGAATCACCTTGAACATATACATATATACACACATGCACATACATACCTGTACATGTATATGCACATACATATAGGCACACAATACATGTATGTGCATAGAATACACATTTGTATATACACATATACACTTGCACACATGTTCATGTACACACAGATATCCATTATATATATGTCTACGTACATATGTGTAGGTATACTACAGAAGGAAATAGCCAACCTCCTCCGGTATCTTTGCCAAGAAAACCCCAAATGGGCTCACAAACAGTTGGACATGACCAAAACAATTGAGCAACAACAGCTATACAGACAAATATATGTGGGGAAAAGATGATGTGTTCTGAACTTGGGGTTATGACAGGGCACCCAGGTGGAGATGACCTATAAGAGGTTGGCAAAAATTCTGATGCTGGAGCTTAGCTGAGCAGGGCTTTGGGGTTAATTAGATACCATGCCTAATTAATCATCAATTAGTTGATAGTTCTCCAGGGAGAGTGCCGCCTCTGTGAATTTCCCACGTTCCAGTCCCTGGCCACCAAACTCTGCAACCCCATCTGGGAATCCTGGCCTCTCATGCCTGTGGTCAGCCCCACCCTTTGGCTATCAAGGCTGGAAAGATGAACTCATCATCTGTTCGACACAGGATTTGGCCCCCTCCCCCAGGCTGACTCTATTGTGGAAATCCACCAGGAGTTTCAAGGGCCTTGGAATACCCATACAACCTGATTACCCACTCCTCTCCATCTTGAACCATTCATTTCAAGGAGGCCAATCGCACTCACCATCCCCGACTTGGTCCTGACTCAGCTGTTGTTCATGTTATTCCCACCGTGTAGAATGTCCTCTGATAACCTTCTCTCCTCTCCAGATCATTCCTATTCTTCAGAATCCAGCTCAAACCATAACTTATCCATAAAGCATGAGCAGCATTACCATTACAAATAGAGGGGACCTCAGGAAGCCCAGAGGAAGGCCACCAAGAGGGTGAGCAGACTCTAGGACAACACAAGTTTGGGTCGAGAGAGGAGAGAGAGAGAATTGGAGAATAAAAAGTCATCAGGACAGATGAGAAGTAGATGATGATGGCTGTCTTCTAGTATTTAGACAACTGTCATGGGGGAGAAGAGTAGCCTCATTCTTCACTAGGGGCAATGAATGAGTGGAGGTTACAGAGGAGCAGATTTAGGCTCTCTGTAAGACTTCTCAAGGATTAGAGACTTCCCACAGTGGAACAGGTTACCTTGGGAACTAATGTGTCCCCCCTCTTTGGAGGTCACCAACAATAGCCAGATAACTTCTTATGAGGGTCATTGAAGATGGGGTCCCTGAATCAGGTACAAATGGAACTTGGTGGCCATTGCAATCTCTCCCAATTTTTGATTCTTGGATTCAGGATCATCTGGTCCAACCCTCACATTTTACAGATACAGACTGAGGACCAGAGAAGAGAAGTGACTAGTCCAGGGTCATATGGCTAGCGTCAGAATTGGAATGTGAATAAACCACATCATCTTGACTCCAAGTACAATGTTTTCCCCATCTCTCCAAGCTACTTCATAGGCACATGTAATTTAGCTTCTGACTATATCACTCAACTGCAATTGCTTTGTCTAAAGTTACCAGTGATCCCTTAATTGCTAACTTTTCATCCTTCTTGACCTCCAAAGCATTCAGTGCTATTGACTAATCTCTCTTCTTGGAGGATTTGGTGACACTCCTCTCAGGTTCCTCCAGTCTGCTTTGCTGGACTTCCATACGTATCAGACCCTTAATTGTGGGTGTTCTCCAAAGTTCTGTCCTTGGTCCTCTCCTTTCCTCTCTCTCTACTCATCATTTGGTCATCCAATGGGCTTAATAAGATCCTTGAAGACTTGTGAACTCTGATCATTACAATGACCACCCATGACTTCAGAGGAATGATGATCAAGCAGGCTGATCACATCTTGGCAGGAAGGTGATGCCCTCAGGATACAGAATAAGGCATTTTCAGATGTGGTCAATGTGAGATCTTGTTTTACTTGACTTAGTCTATTTGTTATAAGGGTTGATTTTTCTTTTTCAGTTATGGGGGAAAGGGGAAGAAGATGGATGCTTAGGTTAGACAGAGTATCCAACAAAGAGAAAGAAAAGGCCTCATTGAAACATTTTCTTTCACTGCATAGATGATGACAGAAGTAACCACAAACAAATGGGATAGCTTTGAAAGTTACATTTTGAATTTATCACATAATAGAGACTCATGGTTGTATGTACAGCCTTCTTTTTTGTTCTATGATGAATATATGTATATGGAAGTACCCATTTCAAAAATTAGCTCCTTGAGAATGGGGATTACTTCACTGATGTCTTTTCTAAGCATGTAGCACAGTGCTTGACTGGGTATAAATTATTGCTTCCCAGTTGATTATCAGAATGACTCCTGTGCCTGACACTCTTTATTTCTGGAGATGAGAATCCCTAGTCATCAAGACAGCTCAAATGCCACCTTCTGCATGGCATCTTGTCCAGACTCCACTGCTGCTAGTGCCTTGCACTTCCTCCCCACGACCTTATATTAATTTTGTGCACATCACTCTAAGTATATGCTGTCTTTGCAGCTGGATTGTTAAGTCCAGTGGAAGGCAAGCCCCTTGAGAGCAAGGACTGTTACAATTCTTTTTTTGTATTCCCAGTCCTAGCACAGTGCTTGCCATATACAGTAAGCACTTAATAAATGCTTATTGGTTAATTGCTGAATACACAATGCTGAGTATCCCAACACTTGGAAAGATCTGTGTCCTCAGTGATGCAGATTTCAATTCATCTTAGCCTACCTATCTGGTGTGATTATTGTACATGTATCCGCATAATTTCATCACAGGAAGTTCATTCACCATTCTGGGGACCTCCTTTGAATTCTCTGACATTATATAGACACCCAGGGACTATCCCCCAGTTTTGTTATATGACCTGCCCCCTTTTTTCTGAGCATGCATTTCTCCAGTGACATCTTGTATACTATCTCTCCATTGGTGACATACTGCAGTTTTCTGTCTGCCTCAATTTCTTCAACGGTAAAATGGGGATCATACTAGCACTTTCCTGCCAGGGTTGTTGTGAGGATCGAATGAGATATTTACTTGTAAGCGCTTAGCACAGTGTCAGGCATGTAGTAAGTGCTTAAGAAATGTTTGCTCCATTCCTCTCCCCTTCTGTTGTCCTTTCGGTGATCCTGAACTTCTTCAGAGGCTGAGATGTTTTGGGCAATATTGGAATTTAAAAATAGGTCTTTGTTTTATGGTGAAACTTTGGGTCCTTAAAAACAAGGCAATTTTTCTTAAAGGCTATCCAATCTTCTTTCCTGCTCCTCCTCAATTGTAGGCTCAGATCATTGTCTATTGCAGTATCTGCCTGCTGAATGGATTATCCATCCAATTGCATATCATAGTCTGGTCTATAGACATTTTTCATCCACTTGGATTTCCTTGTGTGGATAGTAGAGGTCAGGATAAGGATAGGGACTAGACTTGTGATGTCATTGGTACAGGAAACTCCCAAGTGAGGAAGCTCCTTGTACCAATGCAAGTGGGCACCTTTTCTGCAATTTAATGTCTTAGAGAGTTTCTTGGGGCACTTTGGGGTTCAGTGATGTCCCCAGGGTCACAAAGCAGTATGTGTCATAAGATCTCTCTGACTCTGAGGCCAGATGTCACCCTTTCTTGTTGAATAATCAACAATACTTGGTGGATGGCCTTGAATCAAATACAGCTTGTGCCTCCAGCATCATGAACTGGGTAGTAGTCTCTCTGAGGATTGACTTCCCTCCACTTAAATCTTTCTCAGGTACTTCACTGCCATGTACAGATGACCCTCTAAAGCAGAACCCAACCTCTGGCAGGTGCTTTGAAAGCTTCAAATTCAGCCTCAGCAATAGACCAACTGTCACCTAAAGTCTAGTTTAGTTAAGAAGGTGGATCATCAGCTGGTAGGGTTTTTGGCCAGAGTGACCCATGGGAAGCCAGGTAGCAGAGTGGAGATAGAGCGCTGATCCAGGAATCAGGAAGACTTGAATTCAAATCCAGCCTGAAACACTTAGTAGCTATGCGCAAATCATTTAACCTCTGCCTCAATTTCCAAAACTGTAATAACAGCACCTACCTTCCAGGATTGTTATGAGAGTAAAATGAGAAAATATTTCTAAAATATTTTATAAATTTTAAGTGCTAATTATTCTTATTCTTGTTAGAGAGTAACAAAGCTGAATCTGACTCCGAGGTCTTGACCCTGGATGACTGTAAGGACAGTAGTATCTTTAACAGAAATAGGAGAATTGGAAGGTATGTGGGGAGGGGCACAGGTTCAAAGGAGAAGATAATGAGTTTTATTTTGGCTATAATGAATTTCATATTCCCATGGGAGATCCAGTTTGAGATGTCTAACTCTTGTTATACAACTATAGTTGTATAAAACTAGAACTCAGGAGAGACATGATGGTTGGATATATGTATACGTATGTATATATACACATATGTATATCTAGATATAAGAGTCATTTACAGAGACATGATAATTGCACTCATGGGAATTGACGAGTTCACCAAGAGAATATCTATAGAAAGAAGAGAAGAGGTCCCAGGATAGAGCTTTGAGGACACCCATGGGTAGGGGGAAGGGCAAAGGAATCTGGGAAGGAGTGACAATGAAGTTGGAAGGAGATCTAGAGAAGGAGCCCAACTCTGATAGGCTGGCCACATTCTTTGAATGCAAAACACATGCTTGCCAAAAAGACTTTTTTATGGAGAACTCACACAGAGCAAGCTCACATAGTGGTCAGAAGAAGTGATACAAGGATACTCTCAAGGTCTCTCTTAAGAACTTTGGAATTGAGTGTGTGACATGGGAGACAGTGGCACAGGATTGCTCAGCATGGAGTGCCCACATCAGAGAAGGTGCTGTGCTTTATGAGTGAAACAGAACTGAAATAGCTCAAAAGAAATGCAAGATGCACAAGTTTAGAGTATCCACCCCAAGTGTTCACATGGACTATTTGTGCCTGACCTGTGGTAGAGCATTCTGGGCTTGTATTGGTTTGACCAGTCATAGTTGGACACATTGAAACTTGACTCTAGCATAGTGATGTCATTTTAGTCTCCTTCAAGAACAAAGGACAACAACCAACCAACCAGCCAATCAAGAAGAGAAAGGTACCATCAAAACAGCTGACAGGAGACTATTAAGAAGAAGGGAGTGGACAGCAGTGGTGAATACTATAGAGCTACTGAGAAGTAAGGAGGTGGAGAAAAGCCCATTGGACTGAACAATGAAAAGCTAGATGGTAGCTTTGGAGAGACTGGTTTCAGTTGAGTGGTAAGGTCAGAAACCAGGGCATAAAGGTTTGAGAAGGGGCTGGGAGGAGAGGAAGTGGAAGCAATGAGTATTTTTTTTTTGAAGTTTAGTTGTGAAAAGAAGAGGTGCAGGGTAATAGCTTGAGGGGATGGTAAGGCCAGGTGAATTTTTTTTTTTTTTTTTAAGGATGGGGGAGAACTTAAATGTTTGTAGGAATCGAAGATTTTGAACGGGGGAGGATATTGATCAAGTCCTCAGAAGAGATAAGAAGGGATAGTATCAAAGGTACTGGCCTTGCCAAGGAGAACACCTCTTCATCTGAGATTGGAACATGTGGAATAATATTGAGGGAATCAGAGGAGTAGAATCGGGACTCACATCCAACAGTCAATATTTTTTCAGTGAAATCTGAGACAAAGTCCTCCCCTGAGAGGAAAGAGGGAGAAAGTATGTTGTAGGAGGTTTGAGAAGAGATAAATAAGTTTGGAACAGCTGCTGTGGGGAGGATGAGAGAGCCAATTAGGGGAGAATAGAAGGATTACACTGTAGCAATGAGGGCTCAGTTAAGATTAGATAACATAAATTTATAGTAGACCCATTAGCCACAATTGCCTTGAGTGACTTCCTCCAGCTGTATTCAGCAATGTGAGAGTAGGAGTAGAGAAGGTAGATGGTAGGGGTAAGCCAGGATTCAGGTTAGGCAAGGCATTATTGATGATAGAGAGGAAAAGGGAGAAAGGTATTTTAATGTAGGGGATAGAGTATAGTTGAAGCAGTTAAAAGTTGCTAAAGTAAAGCCAAGATTGCAAAAGCAAGACAGTGAAGCCCAATAGGAGTGATGGATTGGGAGAAGATTAAAAGGTAGAGTGGAAGGGAGGTTGTGGTGAGGACAAAGAATAGATATAGGTTAAGAGATGACAAGACAGATTCCTAGAATCTTGGAAAGACTTCTCTCAACTGATGCAAAGAGAAGTGAGCAGAACCAGGTGAATAATTCCCATAATGACTATAACAATGCAAAGAACAGCAGTTTTGAAAGACTTTATGACTCTGACCAATGCAATGACCAGACATGACTTCAGAAGACTGATGAAGTATGCTTATCATGTTAGCCCAGAAATGAAAGACGAGAGCAGTGATATCTAAAGTAGGAGCCAAGATTTGATTTCCAGGGGGTTGCTTGACTCCAAAGAGTATATGATCAACCAATCAGAAGGTTGGAAAATGGAGGACATTCCACAGTCCACTGATAACCATTCATGGAGGCTTGTCTCCAACACAACCACCCCTTCTTTTCACCCGTGATAGCCTAACACTCCACCCAATTTGTCCTGTCTAGTGCCAGACTTTGGCCTATAGGTTATAACCTACCTCTAATCTTGGGCAGTTACAGTGGCAATTGGGCAGATGCCATGGGTAGCATTTTACACCTGCTTCTCCAATATATCCACCAGGAAAAGGAAAATATTGATGAGGCCATGATCAGAAAAGCTTTAAGATCACTAGACTAAAAGTGTGGAATGGGAGGTATCTGCAGACCTGACCAATGGGTTGGTTAATTTTTCTTGACAATGTTTATCAGCTACCCTGGAGGACTTTTGGCTAGTGGGAGAGAAGGGCAATGATAATGATGCAAAAAAGTGAAGAAAAGGGGAAAAAGAGCATCAATGAAACATTTAAAAATTCACAGAAGAGCACCAAAGGAAGTTCAAAAAGGAACACAGACAAAAGAGTTTGGTTACTATTGTATTAAATTTAGTATAGGGGATGAGAAGGTAGAAAGGAAAGAAACATTTAGTAAGCACCAATCTATTATGCAAAGCACTGCCCTAAGCATTTTACAAATATGGTCTCAGTTGATCCCCAAAACAACACTGGAAGGTAGGTGCTATTATCACCCCCATTCTATAGGGGGATGGAAGTCATGACTTGACGAGAGTCTCAGGATCTAAGACTCAGGTCTTCCTCACTCACTTCCTCACTCCCAGCACTCTATTCACTGTGTCATATAGCTGCCTCTAGTGGGGATTGAACATGGGATTTCATTGATATAGGGAACTCCCCCACCAAGATAAGGACACTATCTCTATCAATTTTAAGGTTGACCCTGTCTCTGCTACCTAAAGTCTTAGAGGGTTGTCTGAGGGGCACTGTGGGATTGACTAACTTCCCCAGTGTTATTCGGTGTTTAGAGGCAAGAATCTATATCTTCCTGCCTCTGAAGGTGGCTCTAAAAATTACCCCAAATTGCATCTAACAGAAGACCCAGTTTCATATACATTCCTCTTCCATGTTTTCTGTATATTGATCTCTGTGCTTGTGTTTGTAAGCTGAACATCAAAAAGAAATTCTCAAAAGCAGGTTTGGGGTGAGTGAGAGAGAGAGAAGGAGAGTCTAGGAGGTTGGGGTCAGACAGGGAAATCTAAGAATGGTGCGTCCTAGTGGGCAGAACAGTGAGGGGTAACAGGGAGGTTTGAGCATCCTTATGTATTCTTAAGGAGAACTGAGATCAGGTGAAGGCAATGGGCAGGAGTTTTGAGGAGCGTGATAAGCTAGTAGGCTCAACATACACTAATGAAGTTCTAGGCATGAGGATGAGCATAGAGATTAGCACAGGGGTATTTGGGAAGGGGAATTGGGAAGTCTAGGGCTGGAGAGGTCATCCACGGATGTAATGTCTCCTCAGGGGATCTGGGTTTCTATGAATATATGTAAATGGAAGTCATGGGAGAAGTATAAGATAAAGGAAAATATATTGCAGAGACAACAGGGCTGTCTATTTGGATAAAAATGCAGTTCTTCAACAATGGATCCTTTAAAGGTTTTTGTCTCCTTCACTGGCCCAGGGGAAAACGAACACACCAGGCACTGTGCTAAGCACTGTACAATATTATCTAAGTTGATCCTCATAGCAACCCTTGGGGGTAGGTACTATTATGATTATCATTTTACATTTTACATGTACATACTGCCTACTGAGGCAGTCAGAGGTTAAGTGATTTGACCAGAGTCACGCATCTATTAAGTGTTTGAGACAGGATTCGAACTCACGTCTTACTAACTCTAGGTTCATCTCTAGCCACTGAACCACTTAGCTGCCTTATAACATAACTAAAGCTTCTGGATAAATGCAAGGGGAAGGATAGGATGGAGACGAGAAATGGAGTGTCTAATTTTGGGACTTAGGTAGCTGGCTAGTAAGGAACAAGACTAAGACTGGCAAATGGTCAAATAGACATGGTGGAAGTGAGTTGGAAAATCTTGATCCAATGAGTGGGAGGTCAAATCACAGAGGTGGGCAGAGGGAGGCTGGGAGCAGGTACCATCAGTGAAGCAAAGATCCAGTTTCTAAGGAGCCTAGTAGCCAGGATCAAGATGGCAGATCGGGTGGGGAGACTTATATGAACTGATGCAAAGTGAAGTGAGCAGAACCAGGAGAACATTATACACAGTAATAGCAATATTGTAACAAAGATCAACTCTGAAAGACTTAGCTAATCTGATCAAAACAGTGATTCATGACAATTCCAAAGGACCCCAGATGAAAAATGCTATCCACTTGCAGAGAGAGAACTGATGGCATTTGAGTGTAGACTGAAGGAAAATTTTTTCACTTTCTTTATTTTTCTCACAGCATAGGTAACATAGAAGTATGTTTTGCATGATTTCACATATATAATTTATATCACATTTCTTGCCTTCTCAATGGGTGGGGAAGGGGTGGAAAGGAGGGAGAGAATTCAAAGCTCAAAATTAAAAAAAAAGAATGCTAAAATAGATGGAAAGATATTAAGAAAAGAATGCAGGCTAGGGAAGAAAGGGTCTGAGATTTAGGTAGGTTGGTCTGACCACAAGGGTGTCAAAACTCAGAACAGATAAGGGGAACCAAGAAGAGTGGATATTGATGTCTTCTACTCTTCTGGTTCAAGGTCAGGACTTTGTCAGATACAGACAGATTCGGTTCTGGAGGGTGCTGTCCATTTGGCACTTCTGGCTGAAACAGGGGGAAGTAATAGGAAGGCAGTCATGACAAAAAGAGGAAAAGAGGTAGAAGGGAGGGAGAGAGAGAGAGAAAGAGAAAGAGAGACAGAGACACAGAGACAGAAACAGACACACACACACAGATAGAGACAAAAGAGAAAAGAAGAAGAGACAGGGGAGAGAGAATAATGAGAAAAGGGGAAGATTGGAGAAAGGGGGAATAGAAAGAGTGGGAGAGAGAGAGAAGAGAGGAAGGACATGCCCTGGGGTTCTATAACTCTTAGTTCTTGGCCCCTCTGGAAGGGTGAATGATCCAGGAATGCCTGCCGCCTGCCGAGCTTTCCAAAGAAAAGGACAGGGAAAAAAAGTATTTTTCAAGTTTTAAAAATTCTTCTTTTTTATGAACTTGGCTCTTCCCAGGCTGAGTTTTGCCTTGGTGAGTCACCAAGCCCAATGACAGACAGGATGGCAGAGACAACAGGAATAGCCTGTGAAGTCATCTGGTTCGGAGCCTCTTGCTGGACCCCCCGGAGGTGTCAGGACCCTGTGGCTGGGCCCAGGGCCCTAGGTCTGTGACTCAAACACTGGGGGTTTCCAAAAGATCCCCAGGGCAGTGGCAAGCAGAGGGCATGTCACAATCTCAAAGCTATTAGGAAACTTTCCCCTAGAAAACTCTGGCTGCCTGTTGGGGTCCTCCAAAGGTCAGGCTGTCATAGACCTAGAATGTCAGGGCTGGAAGAGGCTTTAGAATACAGAATATCAGTGCTGGGAGGGTCTTAGAATATAGAATATCTGTGCTGAGAGGGTCTTAGAATAGGGAATATCAGATCTGGAGGGTCTTAAAACAAGGAATGTCAGATCTGGGAGAGTCTTAGAGCAAGGAAATGTAAGCACTAGAAGGGACCAGAACAGAGTCTGATATATAGAAGGAGTTCAGTAGAGCTGGGGTGGTCAGTAGCATACATCTAGAACATCCCATGGGATGCTAATGCCCAGACATCAGAAGAGCTCTTCTACTTCCCAGCTGTATAACCACGAGCAAGCCACTTATTTCTAAGCCTCATTTTCCTTATCTGTGAAATAAATGTCGTTGGACTTGATGACCCCCAGTTCCCTCTCGGGCAGAGCTTGTGACATCAATTTTCTTCCAAGGGTTGTACACAAGTCAAAAATTTATTTTCATTGTTTCTGAAAGGAGAGAGAAATCTTACTCAGAAAAAAAAATCCAACCCACAACATAAAAAAAAAACCCAACAAGCAACCCCAAGCCCCAAATCATGCATACAGAACAACAGTCTATAAAACATGACCCTTCAGAAAGAGAAGGTGAGGGAGTCACACTGTGGGAATCTGTGGATTGTGTGAGGAGGGGGAATTGGACTCGGCAGAGGTGGGTGGCTGAAGTGGGGGAGCTGGGAAGGCATCTCTTGAGAAAATGAGCTTTCTCAATGAGAACCAGATGGGCCATGTTTCTAAACAGGCTCATGGAATGTTGGAACTGGGAGGGAGCTTAGGGATGACCAAGTCATTTGGCAGATGGAGAAACTGAGGGCTGGAGAGGGAGTAAAGTGCCTGAGGTCGAATGGCGGGTCAGCAGCCAGGCCCAGACCAGAGCGCTGATCCCCAAGCTCCTGTTCAGGCTCTTTCCAGGATTGGCCCCTACCTCAGCCCATTGCCACTCTCCTTCCTCCTTCCCCAGTGGTACCATGACATTGGGACTCATTGTGATGGCTCCACTATCTCGATGGTGCCCGTGTGCCTTCTGCTGGCAGAGACTGTAACCCCTGCATACCTTTACCTGTGGTGAGATTCTTGATTGTGTTCTCCAATACATTTTCCACAAAGCAAGGTTTTTATTTTCGCAACTTTTAGAAATAATGGCATCCTGGAGAATCCTTCCTCCAAAAGAGTTTTTTAAAATACATCAAACAAAATGCATGGGATTAAAAGGAAACCAATTAGATTGAAATAAAGATGTAATTTTTTCCGTATTCAAGTTCAAAGACTCCTAGAAGTCTATCCGTGAGCCCAAGTTAAGCCACAGCAAGGCCACCAGGTGGTTTTCTTTGCTTCTTTCAACACCAAGTGGGCACTATTGCTGTTCCCTACCCCTGATGTGTGATTGGCCCATCTGTTCTGCCATTGTACTTTGGGTCATTGACAGTGGGGAGTCTTCCAGATTGTGGGAGTCCATAATTCACAGACACATTAGCGTTAGTGGAGGGAGTGTTGATGTATGATTTTCTGTTTGCAGATGATTGTGCACTCAGTGCAGCCTCTGAAGCTGAGATGCAACAAAGTATGGATCAACTCTCTGCTGCTTGTGCTCATAGCAGCCCAACAACACCAAGAAAACACAGGTGCTCCATCAGCCACCACCCCACCATCCGTACGTGGAACCATCAGTTACAGCAAATGAAGAAGTTTTGAAGGCTGTGGATACGTTCACTTACCTTGGTAGTGTGCTTCCCAGAGATGTACACATTGATAATGAGGTTGACTCGTGTATTGCCAGAGCTAGCTCAGTGATTGGGAGGCTCTGAAGGAAGGTGTGAGGGAGAAGAAGTATCAGACGAATTACCAAACTGAAAAGTCTACAGAGCTGTGGTGCTGACCTCGGTGTTGGATGCCTGTGAAATCTGGACAGCCTACCAGGAAACTGAATCTCTTCCACCTGAATGGTTCTAGGAAGATTCTGAAGATCACCTGTTGATAAGGTATGAGACACTGAGGTCCTTACCTGAACTAAACTGCCAAGCATTCAAACTCTGTTTCAGAGAGTGTAACTGATGGGCTGGCCACATTGTTTGAATGCAAAACATAGGCTTGCCAAAAAGACTGTTTTATGGAGAACTTACAGGGCAAGTGCTCACATGATGGTCACAAGAAGCAATAAAAGGACACTCTCAAGGTCTCTCTCAAGAACTTTGGAATTGATTGTGTGACATGGGAGACACTGGCACAGGAACACTCAGCATGGAGTGCCCACCTTGGAGAAGGTGCTGT
This sequence comes from Pseudochirops cupreus, assembly GCA_028627135.1. Classification (NCBI taxonomy): domain Eukaryota; kingdom Metazoa; phylum Chordata; class Mammalia; order Diprotodontia; family Pseudocheiridae; genus Pseudochirops; species Pseudochirops cupreus. The sequence continues at coordinate 19,157,279 of CM053581.1, forward strand.
GCTCTATGAGCAAAGCAGGATTGAGACAGCTCAGAGGAAACGCAGGATGCACAAATTTGGGGAATCCACCCTCAATATTCACATGGACTACTTGTGCCAGACCTGTGGTAGAGCCTTCTGAGCTTATATTGGTCTGAGCAGCCACAGTCAGACACAATGAACTTTGACTCTAGCATAGTGATGTCATTTTGGTCCTCAAAGAAGGACAACAGTCAAACACCCAGCATTACCAGGAGAAGACAAGTGTTGGTAGAATGGGCCTTAGTGACCAGAAAAGTAACTTGAAACCATCAAAACCCCTGCTCATTTCTCCAAACTTCCCATAGCAACATCAGTCACACTGGGTTCAAATCCCGCCTTTGATTCTCACTACCTGTGTGGCCTTGGACAAATCATTTAATCTCTTTTCCCTCAGTTTTCTCATTTGTAAAATGAGGGTGGGATTGGACTAGTCAGTCAATCAGTCAACATTTAGCAAGTGCCTACTATAAGCCCTGGACATAAAAAGAGAAGCCAAAGCCAGTCCATGAGCTCACAGTCCAGAGGCCTCAAAGGTCCCGTGGAACATTTGATCTATGATCCTGTAATTCACCCACTCTTTGTCAGTTTGGTTTTCTACTTTGGAGTCAGTGGGGTAGAGAGTGGTCAGTGTCAGTCATCTGCCCTCCTCCTTTCACCTTCAGCCCCTCTCTAACTACTGGCTCCTTCCTTTCCCCCTTCAGACACACCCAAGTCTTCTCATTCCTTGAAGCCTTTCACTGTACCCTCCCCTGAAACAGGATTCCATATCTCTCCTCCCTTTCACAGCCAAATTCCTTGAAAAAAAGCTGTCTGCTCTCCCTCCCTCCCTCCACTTCCTCTCTCACTCTCACTTTGCAATCAGGCTCCTGACTTGGCTGCTTGACTAAAACAGAGGCTTAGAGACTTCCCTAGTGGCCCCCGCTCTCCCCACAGAGGCATGCTTCCTTCCACTCTCACCCCTGCTCTGGCTGTGCTCTTCCTCTCTTCTGTTCACCACCCTGTCTCTGACAACACAGTCCCCAGGCTACTCCCAGACATGTCTCCTTCAGCTCCTTTGCCCCAGATGCCCCCAAAGGGTCAATCTTGTGCCTCTTCTTCCTCAGAGCTAAGGAAGCGCTTCCAAAGGTTTAACCCAGAATCCTGCAGTTACACCTTAAACCTGCTCCTGCTTGTCAGGGCTGACCTTACCTACGAGTAGTGAGAAGGTGGCTGCTTTCCATCAGCTGGGACAGAGAGCATGCCTCGTCCCACAAACTTCTCAGACAGTTCATTTGCAGGCTGGCCTCAGTTTTTGACAGCCTCACAACGTAAGTCAGTCATTTGGACTGAGGCAGCATTGCATAGAGGTGGCCTCTGTTAAATTAGTCAGAGCAGGCACTTGGGGGTGGGGGGTGCTGCTCTTGTACTATTACAGAATGCTGAAATTTTAGTCAAGAGTGATATCAGAGGTCCCCTGCTATATGCCAGGTGGGGCAGCGGATAGAGAGCTGAATCTAGAGTCAGGAAGACTCATCTTTCTGAGTTCAAACACTGCCTGTGTGACCCTGGGCAAGTCACTTAATTCTGTTTTTCTCAGTTTCCTCATCTGTAAAACAAATTGAAGAAGGAATGGCAAACATCTCTAATATCTTTGCCAAAAAAACCTGAAATGGGATCACAAAGAGTTAGACACAATTGAAAAATGACCAAGAAGAAAAAGCTGAGGGAGGGCATTCCCAGAGTGAGGGACATGGCCAGTGCAGAGGTACGGAAAGGAAGGATGGAAAGGGGGCAAGCCATTTTGTCTGGACTCTGGAGAGTAGAGAAAGAGTAATGTATAATGGTGTTTGTTCCAGCAGCGTATACACTAAAACTGGAATGATACAGAGAGGATTAGCAGATTACCTGCCCAAGGATCACGCGCAAATTTCTGAAGCGTTAAATTAAAAACTAAAAAGAATAATGTATAACGAAGCTGGTAACACAGGGAAGAGGTTGCCAGAGGCTTTATCAGTCAATCAGAAAAGTACATCCAGGGTGTCCAAAAGTCTAACTGCACTAAGACTCCGTTTGGTATTTGATTCTAGAGGCAACAGGGAGCCACGGGACTGTAGTGAGGAGGGGAGTGGTGTGGGCAGAGGGTGAGTGACTTGCCCAGGACCACCCAATTGGTGAGGAGCATGAATCTGGGTCTTCCCGATGCCGTATTCAAGTGTGCGACTCATGTCTCCATCCATCTACTGGGGTCCCTGTGCGCTAAGGCTGTGGGGAGAGAAATGGAGAGAAAGAGAAGCTACAGTCCTTGTCCTTAGGGAACTTGCAACCTGGGCAGACAAAGCATAAGAAGGAGACATTTAGAAAACGGTGGAATGTGGAATGGAGAGTGCAGGACTGGAGATGCAGAGGGAGGCCAGAGAGGCTGTGGGCTGGGAAACATTCAGGGGGATGTGGACTTGACTGAGCCTTGAGGGATGGGTGGAGGGGAGAGCGTGGCAGGGAGAGCCTTGTTATAGCTTAAAATCCATCACAAGCTCACTTTTATGGGGAATGGGGGAAGAAAGTGAGGCCCCAGAGGGATGCTGGGGTTTGCCTGAAGTTACTCAGGGTCTCTAGCAGTGTAAGGAGGTCTCCACTTCTCCCTCTACCTGCTTTGTCCATCCCCAAGGTCTCCTCTTGGTCAATAACAACCCCTGGGGGCTGCCCCAAAACAGATGGCTCCCAATGCCCAGTGGGCAGCTCCTTCCAAGGCCCCAGGTCAGACCTCTGTGGCCAGCATTTCAGCCTCTGCTTCTGACTTGTCTCCTTCAACTCTCCACCTTGGGAAGTCATGGTCTAAACCATGCTAGACAGATGAGCCTTCCCTACCCTGCAACAGAGATTCCCTGCAGTGGCCCCTCTGGGGCTTGAAAAAGTCTTCCCCCTTTTCAGAAGCCATTCCTTTCTATATGCTGCTTACATATGGAATATTTAGCTCTTCAGCTTCAGGCTCCCCACTGCCCTTGTGTCTTTAGCAGAGACAGAGACCAGGTGGCGGGGCCCTCCTTCCTGCCCCTTCCTCTTACTCCATCTATCATCATCTACAAAGCCCCATCATAAGAGCCATGATCCTTCCTCAGCTGAACAATTTCCCAGAAAGTTACAGGGAGAATTTTTTTTTGAGGGGGAGGAAGGTCTATAACTTCATCAACCTGGGTAATTCCTGGTATTAAAAATCCCTTCACTGATACATATCACCTGTGACTTATAATCTAAAAGAGTTAGTGACTTAACCCAGGGTCAAATAAGCCAGTGCATGTCACAGACAGGCAGAGGTGTGCTAGTAAATGTTTAACAACCAGCTCTCAAAAGAAATGTACTCATGATACTTTTAAAGTTTAATCAGCATTATTAACATTTCCTTCATCACTTTGTTAAGTCTAGACAATTCACAAAACAACAAACCAAGGCCTGATTTGTAGCATTTGCCAGATTTCCGAGAAGTAAAGACTTATACCGAGAGTTTGATAATCAGATTTTGAAAACTTGTAGGAGCTAGTTCTAGGACTAAATCCAGGCCTTCTTTGCTCTATCTGAGGCTGACCCTGTACATGCTGGCTGTGTGATCTTGGGCAATTCACACAATGCCGCACTGCACTGTATTGTTTCTAAGGAGATTGGACCTAGATGAAGGGGAGGGGAAGAAGGGCTCTTCTGGGCATAGGCAGAAGGTTCTCTTGATCTCCCCATCTATAGCTTCACAGAATCACACAGTATCAAAGTTGGATGGCAACTCGCCTATGTCTAGTCCAACCTGAAGTCAATCATTCCCCACTACAACACATAGACCTGGTGGGCATCTGGCTCTCTTTGCTTGAAGAGCTCCAGTGAAGGGCATTTCACACTTGTCCATTTCGCTTTTGAACGATTCCAATTGTTAAGATTTTCTTGACATCAAGACCAAATTGGCCACTTTTCAACATCCACCAAGTGCTCCTAATTCTACCATCAGAAGGCCCAACATAACAAGGCCCATGACGGCCCTCCAAATACCCCAAGAAATATATTGAACCCCCCTTCTTCAGAGTGAAACCCCAGGTGCTTCAGCAGTGCCTCACAGGGCGTGACTTGAGGCTTCGCTGAGTGGGGACTTTCTGTGGCATCCCCACCAGCGGGAAGGAGATGCACTGAGCTCTTGCCTACTAACCCAGCAGACCAGTGAGGCGATGTCATTGCCATCATCACCATCGTCAGTATCTAATAGCAGTCGTAATAATGTCCAACATTTATAGAGCTCTTTACATATACACGATCTCCTTTGATAACTTATGTTTGAAAGCTCATAACTGAGACAGCTGATGGTCTTTGTTTAAACTCCAGATAGGTCAACTGATTAATTAATCTGATGGAATGAACATGACCCAGGGAAGTCATGTCCTCTGCCCTAAGGCACACACAATCCAAAGAGCCCTTAGTGGTGAAACCTTGTTTTAAAGCCCTCTAGGGGAGAAGGTTTTTCTGTCTTTGACTGGCACTGTAGAATAATAATGTCACATGCTTTTAGAACTTTAGTTTACAACATCAGCCCCAGTCAGTTCAAGTCCAAAGCTCCACTGGGCTGGCACCTTGCGGCTTCTGGACTATGCTGGCTGCCATATGCAGCCTTGGAATCCTGGGCTCCCAGATCTCCATGGCTCCAGGTCCCAGGTCAGGGACTGAATTCCTTTCACTTTGACCTTTGGAGAATGAAACAAGACCAAGACCCATTTCTCAGCCAAAGGTAGTGGCCAAAGACCCTCGGGTCCTCCCTGCTTACCATGTGATGCTGTGAACAAAGAGTTCATGAGATGTCATTGCAGGAAAGAAAGACAAACTGCACTGTCAGGTCATTTTAGAGACACAGACTGTTCCAGCCATGCAGCCGGTGGAAAGAGACTGCTCCTAACCACATGATAGGCTGACATAGAATGTCCAACCAGGTGCCAGTTCTCCTGTCTTCCAGGAGCAGGTCTCCAGGGCCTCCAGTGTGGGTGACTCCCTCATAGGTGATCAGGGCACACACTAAGCTCTTGTTACACTCATCTTACATGATTTTCTTTTCTTTTTTTTTTTCCTTTTTTTTAAATATGAGATTCTTTATTAAATTTTTTGAGTTACATCTTTTCTCCCCGTCTTTCCCCCGCCCACCACCCCAAAACAGCCATCCCAGTATTTCCCCCCTCCCCCAGTCTATTCTCTCCTATGTCACTTTTTG
>CM053581.1:19163008-19192373 GCA_028627135.1 Pseudochirops cupreus
CTTCTTCTTCTTCTTCTTCTTCTTCTTCTTCTTCTTCTTCTTCTTCTTCTTCTTCTTCTAGCTGGTGGTAAAACATTTGCCAGCACATCACTCCCTATGGTCTCACTGGGATGGTCCTTCACGGATCAGTCAGAACAGGGATTGGAGTTAGAACCCATGGTGCTCTGCTCCTGGCTTGGTGGAATCCCTGAGTCCGTGTCTTCTGATGGTTTTATTGTTTGTTACAAAGCAGACTCAGGAGCCTTCCCCAGTGCACCTGGCTAAAGCTCCCCAGGGCTCTCTGCCATTCTGATCTCAGGGAAGTAGCATAGCCTAGTGGTTAGAGCTGTGGACTACAGGTTGGGAGCCCTGTTTTCTTTCATCATCATGCTGTCTCAATGTCATCTATTCAGAATTACGAGGGACCTTAGAAAGACACCCCCCATCCCTACCTCCCCCCACTGGCTTCTGCTCTGGATCTCAGTGAGATTCACTTTGAGATTCTCATCTCAAAATGAGAATAACCCCACCCATAGTACCAACCTCACAGGGTTGAGGTCTCACACATCTGGTGTTATGTAAACTTTAACATACTCTATAAATGTCATTTTTGTCAGACTTGAGCAGAAAAATTTGAAAATTCCTGATTTTCAACATAGTGAAACAGTGTTATCCTGTCTAGCTAAGAAATGGGACTATTAGAAGTCCTTAAAAAAATAAAACCAAATAACAAACCTTCCTAGGTCCTGCCTAGGTGTGTTCAGGATCGTAGATTTATGGCTATAAAAGAAAGCCACATGGCCAATTTAGCCATGGCAGTATTGAAACCTGGGTCCTTGGACTCCAGATCCAAGGCTCTCTCTTTCTCTCTCTCTTCCATCCATCCTTCCTTCCTTCCTCCCTCCCTCCCTCCCTTCCTTTCTTCCTTCCTTCCTCCCTTCCTCCCTTCTTCCCTCCTTCCCTCCCTCCCTCCCTTCCTTCTTTCCTTCTTTCCTTCCCTCTCACGCTCTCTTATTTCTTTTCTTCTTTCCTTCCTTCTTTCCTTCTTTTTTAAAAAAATATTTATTTTATTCTGAATTTAAGCAATAAAACAAGCATTTCCATAACATAGTAGAGTAGAAAAAAAATGATTGTACATGCAACTACAAATTTATTGCATACAACTTGCTGTTCATTTTAAATATGTGATAAAATTATCATGTAACTTTCTTCTTTCCTCCTTTTTTCCTTCCCTCTTCCCTGCCTTCTGCCCTAGTGATGGCTACCATTAGACACAAATGTGTGTGTGTGTGTGTGTGTGTGTGTGTGTGTGTGTGTAAAACCATTCTACACACACTTCTATTTATCAATTCTATCTCTGGATGCAGATGGCACCTTTTCTCATATGTCCTTTGTAGCTCATTTGGCTAGCTGTTTTTAATGTAGGGTGGCATGCTAGGGTTTTCTTGTGACCTTGTGGGATATAGCAGTGGTTCAGTTTCTCCTACCTGTGAATTAGAGACAGCTAACACCAATAATCCCAAAACAATGGAATTTCATTCCTAAATTCAGAGCTAGAAAGTCTCTGAGAGACATCTGAGCCATCCTGGCCACTTTACTGGTGACTCCCATGGCAGTCCATTCCACTCTGGGGCCGTTCTCCTTGTTAGGAGCCTCCATTTTTCTCTCCACACCTTCCCTCCTTTTCTTCTTGCTCTGCCCTCTGGGGCCAAGCAGAACAAACCTTCTTTAGAATGAGTAGTCATTTGGATACTTGTAGACAGATCTCTTGTTCTCCCTGAGACTTCCTTTCTCCAGGTTAGATATTCTGTGTACCTTCGATCAGTCCTCACATAGCACAGATTTAAGACCCTCGACCGTGATGGTTTCTCTCCTTTGTGTGTTTTTTAATTTGTCAATGTCCTTTCTGAAATATTATAAAACTCCAGATCTGATTCAATCAGGGTAGAATACAATAGGCCTCTCACTTTGAGCCCCTCTCCCCTAAGCCAATGGTGTCAAATTGGAATAAAAAGGGGAGGGTCACTAATTCATACAGAAAGATCGTTGCCTGCATATTGGCTTAGTTTTAAAATGTAATGTTCGCTGTATTTTATTATATTTTAAAATTTATTTTGTTAAATATTTCCTGGTTATATTTTAATCTGGTTTAGGCTTCCCTGGGGAGTTTTGTGGGTCTTGCATTATTGGCTGACCAGGTATTTGAGGCCTCTCCCCTAAGCCCCTCCCTGGCTCTGAAGGGTCATAGGGCTACCGTGTAAAGAGAAAGAGACAAATGCAAGTTTTAGGAAGAAGATGTGATTCCCAGAAGGCAGGGGTTAGTGACTGAGATGGATGGATTCTGAACTGTCCACTGGAAACTTTCAATGAAAGATGCAAAGTCAGAGACACTTTTTTGGGTAAATAGTTTGAATGTTATCTTCCCTGTTAGATTGTGAGCTCCTTGAGGACAGGGCCTATTTTCCCCTTTCTTTGTAACCCCAGTGCTTTTCATAGTGCCTGGCCCACAGTACATGATTAATAAATGACTTGTTGACTTGTCTACACCAATGTTGACTGGTACCACCATGTTGTTCCCATTGGGCACTTCCACTGAGTCCGCTCCACCTGCTGCTTCCCTAGTGATGAGCTCGTCATGTCAAATAGAAGTTGGAGGTCCTGGCCAGCAATGGGAGATAATAGAGAAACAAGGAATTCAAATTTGTGCAGGATCTGGAGTCAGCCCATATTGTTGAACCAATTGGATCTAGAGTACTTTATTCTTCATCTAAAGACCCTGCTGGAATTATAAGCTCAATGCCATCCTCTACTCCTTTGACCACTCAAAAGGAAGGAAATAAATGAAGTTGTGTCTTCCTAGAATTTCTGGGTTTGGATGAGCCTTTCTAGGGTTGCCTGGGTTGGTGAGAGGCTGTGGGGTCCGAGCTACATCTGTTTGCTTGTGTCCTTCTGTTTGTCTTTATTAACGCTATGCAGAGAGTAAGCATGCTCTGCTTCTTTGGGTGGGGATGCCACTCCACTATGCCAAAGTGATGTGACAAGGGCCCCAGACGTAGGAATGCACCATCTACAGTGTGTAAAGAGAAGCCAGAGTTCTTAGGCACCAAAGGCTTCATTGGCTTCCATTGTTTTCTTGGTGGGTGAAGGCCACTCCTGGTCTTGCTTTTACAGAAGGATATTATGACCTTCCTCCTAAGTTTCTGTTAGTATTTTTTCTTTAAGACCCTTTTCAGACTTCTGAGAAGAGTTTCTTGGAAAAGGGTGTTTGGGGTCAATAAAAAAGGAAAAGCTTTCATTTGGTGAATGGATTAAATGTGATAAGCAGAAACTTAACACAGAGCACCTCTGGTCTGAATGAGAACACTGCCTTTCCCTGCTGCAGTAGTGGCTGGGATATTGACCCATCTAAGGACAACTTCCTTCCTCTATTTTCCCAATCAGGGATTAGACTAGAGACCATCCCCTGGGAAGGATCCTTTCCCATTCAAGGTCAAACTGCCTCATTCATTTGAATTCCAGATATAGATCTGTGGGAGCAACCCTATGATTCTTCCTAGAGAGTGATCAGGGGAAGAGGGGGATTCTGAAATGCTCCTCTCAAACCATATTTTAACACATTGCAATCTTCTCCTCATTCAAGATTTCTATAAAATTGTGTTGAGGCAGAGAAAGTTTTGTCAGTCAGTCAGATGGTGTCTGTTAAGTATATATGACGTACTGGGCACTTTGCTGAGTGCTGAGGAAACAAAGAAAGGCAAAAAACCATGCTTGCCCTCAAAGGGTTTACAGTCTAATCCTGGGAGCCTTTGTACAAAGTACTGTGCACAAACAAGACACCGCTAGAGACAGGATAAATTGGTGCTAGTCAGAGGACATGGTGGAGGAGTCTGTCATTAATATTCACACCGGTTCGGACTCTCCAAGCTAGGAATGGCTTGAATATCATTTAATGCTAAATTAAATAAAATCATTTCTGATAAACTTGGGTCTAAATTACAGAGTACCTTATTAGCACTAATATTGTTTTATTTGAGTTAGCTTTGGTGTTTTCCTCCAAGGAATAAGGACCTTTGTCCCAGGCCTACCTGGGCCCCCCCCAAGGTGATGTTCCTCAAACACCTGGTCCACCTTTGTTCCTTTACAAGATAATCCACACCTTGCAGAGAACCCCTTCCCTCAGCCACTAACACATAGTGTTTGGTGCAGGATGGTTGTTGACAGCCATTAACACCTGAGTGATCAGTTTATCAGAGCAGAGCAGTATTGTGGAAAGAGTTTGGAGTCAGAAGATTTGGATTCAAATCCTGGCTTTGTTTTTTGCTACTTGTATGACCTCTAAAAGGAGAGGGCTGGGTCAGATGGTCTCTTGCAGCTCTCACTCCCGGAATCCTTTCCAAAGGAGCTTTGAAAGGGTGCCCAGAGAGAAGTTCCCAGCAAGGTTGGGAGGGCTCTGGGGAGCAAGGGGACAAGATACCCTTCTGGGGAGGACCCTTTTTTAGCTAGAAGTCACTGAAGATTGGAAGAAAGCTTCAGGCTCTGAAACAGAAGTCTCAGGGAGTGGACAAGAGGTAAAGCAAACTTTCACAGCTTCATGGTGTGAGGAGGGTCAGCAGGCCCTGGCCCTGGTGATTTCGAATGGCCTTCTGGACAGCTCTGCGGGGAGATCTCAGAAAGGGTGGTGTAGATGGGGCCTGGCCTCAAGCCCAGCCTCATCTCAGGCACATCCTCCCTCGCCATTTGGGGGGAGGCGAGCAGGCAGGGAGGCTTTCAAAGAATGTAAATTTTACCCGGGGGCTACTTACTCTGGGATTTATTTCTCAGTGAACTTGAAACTTCGCCTAATTATGTTTGGGTCTTTTTCAAAGACCATAAATTGTGGGCTGTTCTTCTTTCTCCTTCTTCTTTGGAATAAATTGTCCACGGGGATGGATCGAGGGGGGAGAGAGGAAGACTTTATTAATTCGATTCAGAACTCCCTCCGTCTCCTCTGTCCTCCCCTTGGCCCCCTGTTGAATAATAAAATAATGAAGATTTGACTTGGACCGGGGATGTGTGGACAAATATATCGGTGACATGAATGGGGATAGATTTATTGCATAAACAGGAGACTCCATCAATTTAAACCTGGCCCCCTTTCAATAGGCATAAATTACGTTTTCTTTTTCTTTTCTTACCAGTGGCCTTTTTAGAAAAAAAGAAAAAAAAGAACCTGGATTTATCGAAATTGTGATTTTGCTCATTTATTTCCTGGGGCCTTTGGTTCTCCCGTTCTGCCGGAGTCATTAAAACGGCAAGTTTCCTCCCCGCCCTTCTCCCTGGCTCCCCACAAGGCCATGGACACTCAGGGGCTGCCTGGGGCTGCCTGGGAATGGGCTTCTTTGGGGGAGCCGAGGGGGGAACAGCTGGTTCCCCCCACGGTGAGCTTGGGGAAGGGAAGAGGTTTAACACCTCTGAGCCGGGCAGGAGGCTCAGGATTACTGCTCCGGAACTCTGTCCAGCCAGCCTCAGCGGGGGAGACAGGGCAGACCAGGGGCACGTGGGGGGCTGAAGTGGGGTCTTGGAGCAGAAGGAGCCGAAATGAGGAGGGCTGGCTGATCTGCACAGAGTTCTCTGGCCCTTTTGGATTTCTGATGAGGGAGATCATAGAACAGAGACAGAGGCAGAATTTATGGTGATGACAGGCACAGACCAACTGAGAATCAGAGGCAGGCAGGCAGACAGGCAGACAGACAGACAGACAGACAAACAAACTGAGAATCAGACAGGCAGACAGACAGACAGACAGACAGACAAACTGAGAGTCAGGCAGGCAGGCAGATAGACAGGCAGGCAGACAGACAGACAGACAAACTGAGAGGCAGGCAGGCAGATAGAGAGGCAGACAGACAGACATATAGACAGACAAACTGAGAGTCAGGCAGGCAGGCAGACAGACAGACAAACTGAGTCAGACAGGCAGACAGACAGACAGGTAGGCAGACAGACAGACAGACAGGCACATTGGAGTTGAGGCTACTTTGAAAGAAAACCTTCATGGTGTAGGTTGTTGAGATATCGCAAAGCAGTTCAGGGTTGGGCAAGACACGTACATGGGAAAGCTCGCTGCATCTGGAGTCAGAGGACCTGGGTTTGAATCCATCCCCACTCTGGTCACTTAGTACCTCAGTGACTTTGGGCAAATCGTTCAGGCAGTTTCTTCTTTCCTAAAATGAGAGGGTGGGGATATTTGACCTCAAAGCTCACTTCACTACGACCCAACCATTTTGTGAAGCATCCTCAGGGTGGGCGAAAGGTTACTGCTTCAGCAAGGGGCTATTGTCTTTGACCAGAAAACCCCAAAGTGCGCAGCCAGCTCTAGGAGCTTCTGGTCTGATCTCTGCTCCAAAGAGTGGTCCGGGACCTTGTTTGGGGACCTGCCACGGGCTGTAGGGATCTAGACCTTGGGTCAGAAGGAGTCTTAGAGGTTATTTCATTCAAGCCTCTCCTTTTACTGATGGGGAAACTGAGGTTCGGAGAGAGGAAATCAATGCAGTAGGCAATGGCAAAGGCAGGATTCAAAGTCAGCTCTCTTTCTACCACCCCATGGGGGGCAGCCAGACCCACGTGCAGTAAGCAAGTAGGGCTGGGGGTCAAGGTTCCAAAGACAAGAGGGACCAGAACCAGCCACATCTTCAGTGTTGGGGCCAGGCTGGATAAATGAGGGATTATTCAAGCTGAGGCTGCTAGGCTGTCCTTGGACTCCTTCCTCCCCTCAGGCGTTAGGGGAACAGAGAGAGAACGTCTGCTCCTGCAGCTGATTCAGAAGAATTGGTTGAGTGTGAAGAAGGAGGTAAAGTCCGACTCCTATCCAAGGTAACTGTGCAGATGGGAAGACCAAAGTCATTTTATACTGATTCTGTTTTTTGGGGAAGGGGTCCCCTCACCATAACTCCCTCTCCTGATTCAGACTGAGCCAGGGACACCGGCAGGTGAAGTGACTTTCCCAGGGTCACATAGCCAAGACATGTCAGAGGTTAGACTTGAACCAAAGTCTTCCTAACTCTCAGGCCAGTTCCCTTTGTCCCCACCAGAGTGGCTACTCTTTCTGTTTCTTCTAATATTTAGATGCGTGTGTGACATCATCTATTTGGAAATTCCTTTCAAAAACACAGCTCTCAACCCGTGCCACTTATGTAAGTCAATCAACTGCAATTTATTAAGCACATTGCTGAGGGCTGGGCATACAAAGAAACTTAAAGACCTTTGAGAGGAACTCAGGGAGAAGCTCCGCACATCTAGGAATGAGAAAACTCTATCCAAGGTAAGTGGAGACTCAACAGGGAAGACATTGAATGAAGGGGGATGGGGGATTGTTTAGCAGGAGAGTCAGGAGGCAGAGATGAGGAGAGAGAACATTCCAGACCCAGGACACAGCCAGGAAAATGTCCCCAATTCTAGGATCAGCCAGGGGGCTGGTGTCACTGGATCAGGGTCTAGCGCTGGGGGTGGAGAAGATGTAAGATGTATAAAGACTAGAAATGTGAGCGGGGGTAGGTCAGGAAAGGCTCAGTTTATTTCAGTCATCTCTCACTCTCCTTGACCCCATTTGGGGTTTTCTTGGCAAAGACACTTGAGTGGTTTGCCATTTCCTTCTCCAGCTCATTTTGCAGATGAGGAAACTGAGGCAAAGAAGGTTAAGGGACTTGTCCAGGGTCACACAGCTGGCAAATATCTGAGGTTGGATTTGAACTCAGGTTTTCTTGACTCCAAGGCCTGTCATTCTATCCACTAGTCACCTAGCCACTCCTTATGAAGGGTACTTACTACATACTATGTTGAAAAGCTGCTTTGTGGTGTCACGGAGAGTGGAGTCAGGATGACCTGGGTTTGAATACCATCTCTGAAAGAAAAACATGATTCACACTCACGATTCATGTAGTTTGTCTGAACCACAGGAAACTCTTTAAGCTGGTGAGAGATCGTGTTAGAGGCTTCCAGGGAACCCCAGTGACATTTGGGAGCCTGGACATTGACCCTCACCAGCCCTCAGTATCCTCTTGCGTAAAGTGAGACTAAGTGGTCTGTTAAGTTCACTTCTTTTCCTAAATTTATGATCCCATTCATTCAACTTATTAAGCACCTACTTACAGGCCAGGAACTGGGATACAAAAAGAGGCAAAGGGCAGTCCCTGTCCTCTAGGAGCACAGTCCCAAGGACCCAGGCCACCCCAAAAATGTCTGAGTGATGCATTTTTTCAGTCACTTTTACTTAAAAGGGTGGGCTTTCATTAGAAGAGGCTCCTAGTCAAGACAAAGGAACGGCTCTGTAAGGTGGAATTTTGGGCACCTGGGCCAGTATCCTGCTTCAGGGAGAGGATCATTGGATCCACGTTCAAAGCTTGGCTCTGTGGCTCATTGACCTCAGTCAGGTCATTTCGCCTTCCGGCGCCTCAGTATCCCCATCTGTCAAATGAGGAATTGCAGAGGCACTGCCTGAACTTAGGGTCCCTGAAGCCTAAGCTCCCAAGATATTCGGGGTGGGCAGGGTTCCCAGCAGCCAGGCATCCTCCTCCTCTGCCTATGGGCACTGGGGATTCTGCCAAGGGGGCCTCCTGGTGAGGACCCCCCCCTCCCCATGGCCCCCTGGGCCCTCAGCGTCTGTCAGGGAGGCAGAGCCAGGCTACAGCCCTGCATGCTGTCACTCACCGGCCGGCTGTCTGCCACAAGTGTTTCTAATAAGAGATTCAGCTCAGGCTGGGAGAGTTGGGGAGGATGTTTACAAGAAGGCCTGATGAGAAATTGTCTCCAAATGCCTCTTGTAAGCAAGATGTCCCTGGGAAGCCTGCTGGGGCAGGGGGAGGAGGTGCTGATGGAGGGAGAGGGGGGTCTCCTTTCTCTTTCAGTGGACATTGTTTGGCTCTCCGCTGTAAACAGGGACCGCTGGGCCAGGCAGCCCCCCACCCCAGGGCTAGGAGAACAGGGACACGGTCCAGGTGGTGGAGAGAGTGGTGGGGATTGAGTTTCCATAAACATGGGCAGAGAGGTCAGTCCCTCTGGGCCAGCAGGGAGAGGCTTGGGGACTGCTGTCTTTTTTTTTTTCCTTCCCAATTCTCCTCAGATTCAATGTATCTTTAGTGAGCCTCTAATGTAGAAGACAGCCGGGCCTGGTGCATAGAGCCCTGGCCTTGGAGTCATGAAGCCCTGGATTTCAATCCCACCTATGATGTTCAATTAGCTATGGGGCCCTTGAAAGTCACTCTCCCTCGGCCTCACTTTCCAGACCTGTCAGATGAGGATGAAAATGCCTAGCGTTGAAGGCTATTTGGGAGGTTCAAATGGCAATGCATGATAAGTACTTTGTAAACCTTACAGCAATAAGCATTTATCAGGTGCCTACTGTGCATAAGCAGCTGTGCTGAGTAAGTGGTAGGGCTACAGAAAAAAATCCTTGCCCTCAGAGAGCTGAGATTCTAATGAGGGATGTGAGTTACTTGTATAACTATGATACAAGGTGGATTGGGCAAGGGCGGGGGGAGAGAAAGAGAGGGAAAGAGACAGAGAGACACAGAGAGAGAGAGAGAGGAGAGAGACACAGAGAGAGAGACAGAGAGAGACAGAGACAGAGAGAGACAGAGAGAGAGACAAAGACAGAGAGAGACTGAGACAGAGAGACAGAGAGAAACACACACACAGACAGAGACACAGAGACAGACAGAGAGAGAGAGAGGAGAGAGACAGAGAGAATAAGTGCTACAGAGAGCCTTGCTTGGTGTCCAAGAACCTGAGTTCCAATCCTGATTTTGCTCCCTGTGTTCTCATAAGTAAAATGGGAGATCTGATGCCTAGAGTCCCTTCTTGGCTTAACCTAGGGCCCTCTGAACTCAGAGGAAGCAGAGACAGAAAATTACAGCTGGGTCTCAGAGGGTGGATGGAGGTTCAGCCGGCAGTCAGGGCAGGAAGGCATTCCAAGCAGAGGGAATGTTGTGAGTAAAGGCCTGGAGACCAGAAAGGGCAGGATGAGTTCAAGGAACAGTGAGTCCCATCTCGCTGGGGTGGGGAACACACAGAATCAAGGAATTGTGATTTGGAATGACATGTCTTCGTCTCTAAGGAAAGATGATGCAACTGACTTACGATTCCCATTCGGTCCTTCCAGCGCATGAGATGAGTAGGGCAAGGGTTTTTTCCCATCTTATAGATGGGGAAACTGAGAGGAAGAGAAGGTGAGTGACCAATTTAAGGTCACACATGGAGTCAGTGGTAAAATGGGTTGGTTGGCCCACAGGAAGATCCTTAGGCTGTTGCATGGTTTCTGAAAGAACTCAGGAGTGTTAAGGAAAAGTTGGGGAATCGCCCTGACGCAGAGCTTGTCCAAATGAAGAGGTGAGGGCTCAGAGGGAAGGCTTCTTGGAGGGAGGGGAAGGGATTCAGTATTTATAGAGGGATTTTGTTCTTTATTAGGTTTTCTCTATTTTTACAGATCTTATCTATTTATTAAATCATATGTTTATGAAATTCTATATGCTTATTAATTTATTATTTATATATAGTCATTTCCATTTCCATGCCTATATACTATGTAATTTATATGGTTATTATACATTTATACTTTATTAATATCTGCATATTCACTATGAGCCAGGCACTGTGTTAAGCAAATATTATTTTATTGGATCCTTATGACAACTGGGAGGTAAGTTCTATTATTATCTATATTTTACAGATGAGGAAACTGAGCCAACCAGAGGTTGAGCGACTTGTCCAGGGTCACTCTGCTAGCTAGCAAGTGTCTGAGTGTGGATTTGAATCCAGGTCTTCCTGACACCAGGCCCAGCACTCTGGTTCCAAAAAAATCAGCTTCACAGTAAGAAAATATAAGAGACATGACTAGACAGAAGTTCTTTTGAAAAAGATCTGAGGGTTTTAGTGGTGTGAAAGCTAAAGAACCTAATCAAGTTAATGCAGGCACAGGATCTTTTAACAGAGGTATGGCTTCTCGTAATATGCTCTTTTCTCTGTTTATATCCAGGCCAAATCTGGAGAATCACGTTCGGTTTTAGGTGCCACATTTGAGAATGGGCCGGAGAGGATCCAGAGGAGTGTGGACAGAGTGGTAAAGTTCAAGTTCTATGAGAGTCAGTGGAAAAAATTGGGGCCATTTAACCTGGAGGCTGGAGGGGGATGGGACCCCAACTGTCCTGAAGCATCTGAAGGACTCATCTGTGTAAGAGGGATCCAGGCTCATGCCGCTTTACCCCAAAGGGCAGAGTTCAGAGTCCTGGCTGGAAGTCACCAAGAGGAAAACCTCTGAAGGTGGAGAGCTGGCCCCAGGTGGAGTGGGCTTCCCTGGAGGTGGGGGCCCTGGCTCCCACTGGAGGTTTCTGGCAAAGAAAATGATTCCATGTAGAATATGTTGGAGAGCAGTTCAGATTTGGGGCATGGGTTGGACCATATGGCTGCTGAGGTTCCTTCTAGCCCTAGAATTCTGGGCTCCCAGGACACAATAGCCTGCAAGTCACCATGACCCAGGGCCCTGGAATTCCTTGTATATTTGATAAGTCCTTTACCTGGAGGACACAATGCAGGGGAACACAGACACACAGAGACAGATCAGACCCAGACACGAGGACACATACACACAGTCAGAATGCTATCCCGACAGCAGGATGGCTCGCCAGAGCTGCTGGGCTCTGCCTCTAGGCTCTGATGTGGTTTCTCCTGCCTTCCCTCTTTCTAAAGCTTTCAGGGCCAGGCTCTGCTTTTTAAAGACATTGGAGTGGGCTGGTTGGAAAAGCTCTCTAACTAAAGCAGAATTTATAGGCCAGCGAGCATTTGTCTGGGTCTTAAGAGTCTGTTGGGAAGGACTGCTACCTTAGGGAGGATGGGGCTCAGTGACTGACTGATTAAATGGATGAATGGAAAAAAACATTTATTAAGCACCTATTATTGTCAAGTGCTTCAGATACAAATACAAAAAAACAAAGACAGTTACTGCTTTTCCATAAATTGAAAATAGAATTTTAAAAAAGGAAGCTTATATTCTCATTCTAAATGACAAAATAACACACATAGGTGGCTTAGAGGGTGTTTTTTTTTGGCTTTTTGGAGGGGGAAGGCAGGACAATTGGGGTTAAGTGACTTGCCTAAGGTCACATGGCTAGTAAGTGTTTAATGTCTGAGGCCGAATTTGAACTCAGGTCCTCCTGACTCCAGGGCCGGTGCTCTACTCACTGCCCCACCTAGCTGCCCCCTTGACTGGAGGTTTTTAAAACAATTTTCCATTTTTAAAAAATTTCCTGCCCTGCCCAATCAACCCGATCTCTTCAGGTCTACCAAATTATCCTTGGATGGAATCCTGTTTCTCTACACGTCTGAGTTGGTGCTGGCTGCTGAGAGGTGGAGTCACATCTGTGGGCTGGGTTTATAAACATGAGTTCAGATGCAGAGTCCCTGGTTAAAGCAAGTTGGCTTAATTGACGTTGGATTTGGAAAACCTGGGTTTGAATTCTGTCTCAGGCATTTATTGGTTGTGTGGAGTGGGCAGAGAGTAGGTGTTTCCTTCTGAGGTACTTCTAAATCTATGACGCTCTGATTATATCTTCACTATCCTGAAAGGGCAGTCCAGCTTAGAGCAATCCTGGGCCTTGGGGAAAGGGGGGATACTCATTGCTGTCTTGGGGGCAAGCTCTCACCCTCAAGGCCTGAGAGGGGAGGCCCTGAACCCCAAGTTCCTAGTTCTACTTTTGGAGGAAAAAACCATATGGTTGGAATAGTGACAATTCGTGAACTTCTAGAGCAGAGGAGGGGGCAGTTCCTGGGCAGTGTGATCTCATAATCTAGCCTTCTGGATGGAGAAATTCCTAGGTAGTGATGAGCTCTGGGTTGTTTCACCCCGAATTCAAGAGTTCCAGGATTCAGTCTTTAAGAAAGAAAAAAGGGGAGTTTCAGGGCAGTACTGGGTTCTCAAAGAGAGAGGAGGATTGTACTTATGACCTCTGGAGTGGGAGGAACAGCAGAGGATTCTACTCTAAAATACATGAAATTTGTTCTTGACTATTTGAATTACTTAGAAAATGTAGGTCCCAAGGAGGAGGCTGGCCGTAGAGAAGATCTGTAGGTGTTGTCTCTTTCTGGGACCCTTTATACCCCCAGGGCGATTCCACGAGAGGGCACACATGTGCTTTGTTGTTGTTCATCCTCCATTTTCAAAGAAGGCTAATGACATCACGAGGGTGATCTCTTGACTCATGTATGAACTGGCAGAGTTGACGTGTTAGTCTCTGGGATAAAAGAGGGACCCACTAAAGGGTTGGGAGCTTGTCTACTTAATGACCCCCTTTTGAGGGAAATCTGGACCATGGTATATGCTCTTAGTCTAAGACTTGATGGTGCTAGGGAAAGGTGGGAGAAGATAATTAAGTTGGTTCTGTATGTGCTACCATGAGTCTTTTATGTTTTTTCCTCATATTCTCTGGGGTGGAGTGAAGGTTGCCCTATATCTGATGTATGTTAGTACTTACATGGGAGCTGGAGACCTTTATCCTTAGGTAAATGGAGAGCTGGATATGAGTGATATTTGGATTATGTCCCAAGGATTCCTAGAGGCCACTTCAGGTGTGTGCAGAAATGAACCACAGAGAGTTACAATTTGAGGGTCACCCTAAAGAAGGAACGTGGTCAATATAAACCCAGACCTTGGGATGCTGAATCATAGGTTGCATTTTCCACTAAGAACATAGAGCCTGGGAGTGGAATAGAAAAGCTGGCATTCTTGTTAGGGCTGCAGTGGCTGCTGCCTTCCTGCCCTTCAGATCAAATGCCTTGTCTTCAAGAGTGGGTGATTTCCCACTGTATATGTATGTACGTGTACATATATGCACATATGCCCATATGAGCCAGGTATACACACATCCTTAGACAAAGTGGAAGAGATAAATCACATGATGGTGGTCACTGGAAGCTAAGCTTATAGATCTAACATAAAGGTTAAAGATCACCATTGCTGGACCTCCCAAGGGCTCAGGTTACTCACCCTCCTTGCATTTTTGCCTAACCAGGTTCATTGATAGGGCAGCCAACACTAGAGGGAAACAGGATCCCTGATTTTTACACTCATTGACTGGCTATTCTAGGGGCAATCCTTTTTTGGGCTCTAGTTTAAGGGTTCCTCCAAAGGGGGCAAAGTGGAAGAGATATTTAATGAACAAACATGACTGGTGATTCACAACTATTGGAAAGCCATCACCAACACAAGAGAATCACAGTGTGCACATCACAGAATGACCAAAACAGAATTCAGTGGTTTGCTCATTGCCACTAGTACTGCCAGCGGGGAGACCAATATTCAGGTCTCATTAAGGCATAGAACAGTTTCTGTAAGGCTGCTAATTAACCATTCATATTTGCCTCTGCACTGTGGGTTCTTATAAAACCTTGAAAGGAGAGAAGACACACAAGGAGACAACCCCGTATCAGGCACAGGCATGTCTAGGTAAGACAGATGCTCACAGCCTGTGGCTGAATGGGGGAAGGGGCAACCCCATCTGATCTTCCCTATGCTTCAGAATTGTCCTTACCCTTTGAAGCTAGAATAATGAGTAGCATTTATAAATCCCCATAGGGATTTGTTTTATATATGTCATCTCATTTGGTCCTCACAATAACCCTGTGAAGTAGGTGCTATCACTGGGCCCATTTTACAGACTTATCCAGGGTCACACAAATAGTAAACTTCTGAGGGAGGATTTGAACTCAGATCTTCTTGACTCCAAATTAGTACTCTGTGACTTACACCATCTAGCTGCTAGAGTTCTCATTCAGGAGTGCATCACAGGTATTCCATCCAGACTTCCATGTAGTCCCTAAAAATGGCACCTGAGTGGGGAAGGGTAATGACTTTCAAAGGGCATCCGCTACATAGATGTGACTTTGGACCAACAAGTGATTGTTTAAATGGGAGCAACTCCCTGGAGGAGAAAGCTTTGAGGAAAATAAATCTATCAGTCACTTCCACCAAATGGTCAGAAGGAAAGGATTTGAGGGAGAAAGAAAAAGATTCAGGGTCAAAGAATTCTAGGACTTCAGAGTTTGAAAGGACCATGGTCAGAGTTCAAGCTGGAGAGAAAAGCACCAAAGAACGTCCACAAAGTCACACGTGACCAATGGTCATCCAGTCTTTGCTTGAAGCCCTTCAGTGGGGGCTTACTCACTGCTCCCTGAAGCTACCCATTCCACTTTGGGATAGTTCTAATTCTAGAGGGTTTGGAAGGTCCCTGTTAGGGCACTCAATTTAGCATTGGGAAGACCTGAATTCAAATCCTCCCTCAAACAGTTACTAACTCTGTGACCCTGGGCAAGTCAATTAACCTCTTCTGGCCTCAGTTTCCTCATCTGTAAAATGAGTGATTAGTCTCAATGCCCTGGAGTTTCCTTCTAGCTCTAATGATCCTATTTCTGTCCTCAAGACATGCTGAGTAGTGGTTACTGGTCAGGGTTTGGTGTTAGTTTGTGGTAAATCAACCAATCTGTGCCTTTGGTTGGGAGGGGGCAATGCGGGATTGGAATCAGAGACTAAGCTATGGCTAGGGTTAGAGGTCAGTTTAGGCTGTGACCAGGGTTAGGAGTCAGTCTGTGGCTGAGATTAAGGACTGAACTGGACCTCATGAAGGAGTCAGTCTTTGATCCAGGTGAGGCATCAGTTTGTGACTGGAGTTGGGGAGTCAGAGGCCAGTCAGTGACCAGAGAGCCAGGGCTTAGTCTGTGGTCATGGAAAAGAGTCTTTCTCTGTGAGAAGCCAACTGGCCCTCTCACTGCCCAGGCGTGGGACTTGGCCTAATTCGAGCCCCTGTGTTAACAAGCCGACACTCTCCTGAGCCTCCTCCTCAGAATATCCAGGCTCACAGAAGGAGGCTGGTGAGTTTCTGCTGCACAGACCCCCTGCACCCCATACAACCTGGGAGTTGGCTTCCTGGAGCGAGGGTCAGGGTCAGGGTTCGAGTCTCGGCCAAGTCGTATATGTGTCAGAATGAGCGATGCCTTTAAAGGTCACATATGCTTTGGCCTTCAACACTGCTTTATGTAAGCTGTTAAATTAATAGGTGGGAACTAGATTTATGGGCCCCACTGGGCTGCTCTCTGCTTGTTAGGTTAAACGCACTGATTTCCGGGTACAAAAGTGCTTGTTAAAATAATCTCTCCTGGTATATTCCATGGGGATACATCTGTCTGAAGGGGGAGTGTGGGAGAGGAGGAGGGATGTGAAGACCTTGTCATCTTCTTAGATTTCTCAACTCTGATCTCTCTCCTCCCTAAACCCTCACTCCTTGGCCAACACTAGCACTGTTTGGAACGACAGTAGGTCCGGATCTGGGTCAGGAGTATGGGAAGGTGGGTGGGTGGAAAGGAAAGAATTGGGGTCTGGGGCACATCCTACCCAAACCAGACATCCCCTTGCTTCTGAACCCCAAACCTATGGGAGCTTCTTGGGTTCTGTCACAGAAGTGTCGGGGGATGAAATAAAACGAAGCACTGCATCACCTGCCTCTTGGGCAAAATTAAAATTCAACAAAGATTTATTAGTCATCACCTGTGCACCAGCACATTGGTGGGTGCTGAGGATGCAAAAAAAGAGTCAATCCCTGCCCTCAAGGAGCTTACAGGAAGAGTAAGACAAGATATGCCCACGTAAGTATATTCTGTACAGCACACATAAAGACAAGGTTAATTTCTGGAAGGATTACTAGTAACTGAACCGATCAAGGATGGCCTCATGTAGAAGGTGGTGCTTGAGCTGGGCTTTGAAAGAAACAGGAGGTGGCTCTAAGAGAGATGAAGAGGAAGAACATTCTCTACCAGAAGCTCTAAGATTGAAGGAGAGTCTGTCTGTCCTTGGTTCTTGGGCAGATGGAAGACAGACAAGAACAAGCCTTCAGAGTTTCTTTGCCCCAGTCTCCATCATGGGATTTAAACCTGAAAGGGACCTTAGAGTTCAACTCTCATTTCTGCAGATGGTGAAACCAAGTCCCAGAGAGGTGACATGACTTGTCTGTGGTCCTATACATAGTAATATAGATTAGATGATCCTAAGTAATTTGCAGATGGACACACAACTTGGTAATAGTGGAGCCAAGACTCAAACTAAGGTCTTTTGAATATGAGGCCAGAACTCTTTCTGTGGTATTTGATGTCACTTTCTCTACTCTTTTCCCAGACAAGGGTGTAGGTCATTTTAAAAATAGTCTGGAAGCCAAGAGAGTGGTTTTTGAAAAACCAATGGATATTGACATGAAAAAATATGAAAAATTCCAGGCTGGTCCATTAGAAGGTGTGAACAGAACTGGGAAGTAGCCCTGAAGCTGGGCTGGAGAGAGGGAGAATGAGGAAGTTCTTGGGAGAAGAAAAGAAAGAAGGTGATATGCAATAGGAATGTTGGAATTTAGAAATTAAAGAGAAAATTCCAGAGAACAGTCATGTCAGGGCCTAAAGATGGTGGACATGTCATTCTGGGCTTGGAAGGAAGCTAGAGAGAGACCTATGTCCCAGGATTGAGTGCCAGCTTAGCTCCTTACTGTCTGTGTGTCTTTGGGTTGGATGGCATGGCCCTTAAGGTCCCTTGTGGTTCTAAAGAGATGATTCTATGAAATCAGAGATTAGAGAAGTGGTCATTCACTCAAAAGTACCTGAAGAGGGCTATAGTATCTGATGAAGGTGGCTCTTCTCCCTTTCTGCATTCATCCCTTTCATATGTACCTTTGGTATGAGAGGTTCCAGTTTACTCCAGTGATGGCCTCAGTCATTGCCCTTTCTCTCATCTTCAATTTCTTAGTAATAGGCACATTTCCTGTCATCTACTAACATTACCAGGTCAATCCTGTCATTGAAAACCCCTCATTTACCTGCCTTCTCCTCAAGGTCATCATCCTATAACTCTCCTCCATTTTATGGTCAAACTCCTAGAAAAAGCTGTTTACACTCATTGCATCCACTTACTTTTCTCTCATTCATTTCTTGACCTTTTACGTTCTAGCTATGAACTTCATCAATCAATTAAAAGTGCTCTCTTCAGTCATCAACGATCTGCAAATGGGGGCTGGTGCATGTGCAGAGCATCTCTGATGCTTTTCCATACATGGAAGAGGCTGGAGACCCTGTTTCTGGGAGAGTCACAATGATGTATGATGGAAGTGCCTTGGAGAGACTTAAGAGTATGGATAAATTGTCTGTAACTCATTCTGTGATGGCCCCTTGTGAACAACAACATCTTTGATTGGCTGAAATTGTGGGCACCCCCACAACCCCCAGTTGGCCTTGGTCATCTCCCCTGTTGGATCTCTGCTCTTGGCTTGACTCCCCGGCTGATGGTGAGAATTCTGAAAGGGAGGAGACCTTGAGCCCTCTCCCAGGTCACTAGGAGAGAACATTTGTTCTCTCATTTAAGGCAATGAAGTTGGAACGTTTGACCAAGGATGTGCTGGCTCTAGCTTATACTGGTTCATGAGAGCCAACTGATAAATTTTCAGTGTGAGAATTTATACCCTGGCTAATCTTCAAATGCTACAAATCAGAACATGATTTATTGTTGTATTGACTGCCTAGACTTAAGAAAGTGATGGAGCAAATATTAATAATAAAGATGAAACTTAAAAGTGTGTTATGCATTTTGGAGAGCAAGTTGTTGGATGTTCATCAGAATATCACTGCCTATGGCCTTGCAGGGAAATACTCCCTGTGCAGTTGGGCACATATCTCAGAAAGGGCACGTGCTATTTGCTTTTCTGAGGGAAGATAAGCCCATCAAGACCAGTGCCCATTTCACTTTTCTTCTTGTAACGGACACAAATAAGTGCTAACTCAGTGGTTCTCAACCTTCCTAATGCCGCGACCCTTTAATACTCGTATGTGGGCCTATCTGCATGTGGGCAGACCCTCCTGGAGACGGATAGAGGAGCAATGTCTCGGTTCCTAAGACCATCGGAAATATGTGTTTTCTGATGGTCTTAGGCAACCCCTGTGACCCCTGTGAAAGGGTTGTTTGACCCCCAAAGGGGTCGTGACCCACAGGTTGAGAACCACTGTGCTAACTGATTGAACCAACCATGGCCTGGGCAGCTGAGCTGATGGCTGATTCATCGGCCAACAGGTTGTTAGCTGTGAACGTTCTATACCACCTTCCCCTAACCTTACATGGAGCATTTTAGTAGACTATTAAGGCTCACCAAAGTGATGAACCTGAGAATGATAATGTGGCCCAGTGGGCAGAGCCTTGGCTCTGGAGTCAGAAGACCTAGATTCGAATGCTGCCTCTGTTTGACCTTGACTCTTTTCGCCTCGGTTTCCTTGTCTCTCTGAGGTTCCTCCCAGCTCTGGATCTATGGTCATAGGAGTTTACCAATGAGGACACTCAGGCCCTAGGGAGGGGAGCTACCAGATCAAGATCGCAGACGTAGCAAGCACAGATGGGTTTGACCAGGTCCTCTGACCTAGAACCAGGCTTCTTTCTCCTGTACCCCCTGCTCTCCACATCCCATGATGGCTTGCTAGGACAAGGTGGAAGAGATAATGGGACTTTAATGCCCCCCCTCCCAAGGCAAGGGCTCAGGGCTCTGGTGGCAACAGGTGACAAGGGGGAGAGAAGGGAACCAGATGTGGTTTCAGTCCCAGAAGCAGATTCTGGCCTCCTAGGGAATGGTTCTACAAGAGTGATAAGTGAGGAGGTGGTCAGAGAGCACCTAGATGATGTGCTGGGTCAGATGAAGGATATCCCTTGGTCCTCAAAGATCTAGCAGATGGAATGGCTAAACTGTGCATGGCAGAGGACAGCAGAGGAGCTCATTAGGAATTTGTCTTACTGACAGTTTTCCTATCCCCAGACTGGGCCCCATCTTGGGGAAATGAGTCACTTGTGGTCACTCTCTACTGGGAAGAGGAGCACTGGCTGGGATCTTGAAAGGCCTCCTTCCAATTCCTGACTTCCATTTAGGACCCCTGGTCTGGGTAGTACCAGAGAAAGTGTTTGTCTCCCTTCTCTCTGAATCCTGGAAGAGTCTACAGATGTGTTCCTTCTTAGCCTTTAGACTTCCAGGTATGGTTTCAATCTGGATGCCCAAGGCAAAAATTTCCCAGTCATTGAATGTCAAAGCCAGAAAGGACTTTAGAACAAAGACTGGAAGAAACCTTAGAACAGAGAATGTCAGAGTTGGGAGGGAGTTTAGAACACAGAATGTTAAAGCTAAAAAAATGTTAGGATGCAAAATGAGAAATGCCAGAACCAAAGAGTTCCTGACATATAATAGGTTGTTAATAAATACCTTGTTGACTGACTATTGCACCTTAGAACTCAGAATGTCAGAGCTGGGAGGGTCCTAGTCCATCTACCTCCTTTGACTCTATAAGAGACTTCCTACCTCTTTCTTATTGACTTTCTCTGGACTGTGTCCTGTTTTATTCTAACTTCCAGGAGGTGTAGTGCCCTGACTTACTCACAATACCCCATGACAAGGGAAGGAGAGTCAGGTTCTCCTGCAAGGCCCATGGAAAGAGCCTCCAGCTCTTTCCTCAAGCTTTGGTGAAAGCTCTCCATCATTATTTTGTGGTAGGAGAGAGGAGAGGGCAATGAAAGATGACCATCTTGGGCCCTTCCCCAAGATGGCAGCTCTAAGAGGACTCTGCCCAACCCATCCCAAGATATGAATGAATCCATCAAGCTCTTGGATATCTTTGGATACAGAAAGGGGTCCTGGTGCCTCCTCAAGCATCCAGACCAAGTTGAGTGCCACTTATTTTAAAATCCAGCTACTTAGAGGTAGATTCCAGACCAAACCTCCACATGCCATTGGCTTCCTGAGCCCGGCACTGTGTTCTGATTTGAAGCTGGTCTTGGATAATTGTGGAAGCATATAATGTTTGAGCTGGAGGTCACCTCAGAGGTCTCCTGGTCCTGCTACTCTCATTTTGCAGATAAGGCCACTGAAGCCCAGAGAATGAAGCCCAGTAGCAGGCTCAAATTCACACAGCTAGTGAGTGGCAGAAGGCAGCTAGGTGGCACAGTGGATAGCATGCTGGCCCTGGTCAGGAAGATCAGAGTTCAAATTCAGCCTCAGACACTAACTGTGTGATTCTGGGCAAGTCATTTAACTCTGCTTGCCTTGGTTTCCTCCTCTGTAAAATGAACTAGAGAAGGAAATGGCAAACCACTCCAGTATCTTTGCCAAGAAAACCCCAAATGGGGGTCATGGAGAGTTGGATATGACTGGACAACAACCCTATGTCCTCAAATTCAAGACCAAGTGCTCTTTCCATGATCCCCCAATATTCCCTTTGCCCTCTTCTGATTTCTTTTCTGATTTCTCTTTGAAAGTACCAATGTCCCACCCGTTGGAAGGAGAAGGCATCGAACTTGTGATACTTTATGTCCTGGCAGGCAGGACTTGGAACTGGGCTGGAGAAGGCTTCTTTGCGAAAAAGCATCTCTGAGAGTTCTTAGGGAAAGGGGAGTTTGGGACATCTGAGACCAACACTCAACAGCTATGGGATTGAGTAGGGACCATCTGGCTCAAAGGGGGTGAGGGGTGACTCTGAGGTTCTCAGCAAATGCTCCTAGACCTGGCTGGCGGGCCTTGGCCTCTTACAAAACAGTATGTTGATGAGTCAAAGCTAAGAGAATCAGAACCACATGGCCTGGGTCCCCCTCCAAAGCCAGTGGGCTTTCAACACAGCTTGGGGAGGGAAGACGGAACTCACAGGAGGGAGGTGGAGAGCAGGGAGAAGAGACAAAGGGTGGGCTTGCAGTGGGGTAAGAATGAAAGAAGACTCTGTCTAAAAAGAAGTTGTGGGGGGGGCTTCCTCCAAAGGTCTTGAAAGGCTCAGAGAGAGACTTGGAGGCGATTTCTGTGGGCTGGGCCTGGCAGAAGAACCTGGCCCCCTCTCCTGTCACTGATGGGGAGGTTGCCTCTGGGTGGGAGGAGAAGAGCCCTGAACTTATTCCCCACCCACTGGGCAGAGGCTGTTGACCTGGGAGCCAGATCCCCTCTATTGGCTTTGAGGATAAAGGGGGCTGTGTGGATGTGTGTGTGGAGAAATGTGGAGCAACGATTCAGGGGTCTAGCTCCCAGCGAGAAGGATGTTGGGAGAACTTGGCAGAAAAGCAAAGCTCCCTCCCCTGCCTCCTTCACGAACCCCAGAGTCTCTCCCAGCCCAAGCCCCAAGGCTGTTTTGGCCTGCTTTGGACACCCCTTTGGAGTCTACCAAGTCCAGGCTCCCAGAGACAGGGCTTTCTTCCAAGATCTAGTGAGAAGGAGCTCAGCCTCCTAGCAGAGATGCTCCCTTCTTCCTTCTCAGGGCTTCAGAGGCAATTCATTCAATTCACTTTTTTTCAGTTGTGTACAACACTTCATGGCCCCATCTGGAATTTTCTTGGCAAAGATACTGGAATGGTTTGCCATTTCCTTCTCCAGCTCATTTTCCAGATGGGGAAATTGAGGCAAATAGGGTGAGGTAAGTTGCTGGGTCACCCAGCTAGTGTCTGAGGTCATTTGAACTCAGGTCTTCCTGACTCCAGGTCTGGCGCTCTATCCACTGTGCCACTCAATTCAATTTTAAGAAACTTTTATAAAAAAACAATGCTAGGCACAGGTCATTCTGCCTTGCCCTCAAGAAACTTGGTAATTAATACTATGGGAATAAGTGGTCAGAGAAGAATGATGGAGATTTAACAAGGAGTAACAGAAAAGTGAGGGCATTTTATACCTTGCAGTTCACTGATTTAAAATGGGAGTAGATGCAAAACAACCCTGGCCTCCCACCTTTGCAAAGCAGCTGGGAGAAGGGGTATTTTCCTATTTCTTCCAGGTTTAGCCTCCACATTTTGATTTCTCAGAATCCAGTTTTGATCATTGTCTCTTCCTGCCGTCCCTCACATTTGTGTTGCTGTAATCTTTGTATGGATGGCTTCCTTAGTTATGCTGACTTCAGTTCATAAAAATCTTCCCATTTTTCTCTGGATTCCTTTGGTTCATCATTTCTTATAAGGCTACTAAAATCTCTTTTTTTATCAAAATGAGAATATATTTATTTTTAAAATAAATTTTTATCGCTCTCTTAGTTTTATATTATCTGTATTTTCCAATGTATCTTTTCCATTCTTCTGAAGCCATGCCTCATAACAAAGAACAGAAAAAGAATAAAAAAACCTAACAAATGCATCAAAAAAGTTTACTATATAGAGTGTCTACACTTGTAGTCCTTCATCTCATTCGTGGAGACAATCGTGTAAATGGACAGAACCACCGCAAGACACCCGAAAAAAGTGAATGTAGCAAAGTACAAACAAGCTTGGCCCAAACGGAAAGAAATGTCTTCTCGTTTCTCATATTTGGCGCCAAGCTTGTACATCATAATTTCACAACAGTCAGTTTGTTTCTTTTTAAAAATGGATTTTAAAAAATCTCTTTTATTTTCAGATGGCCTAAATTCCCCAATCTGTCCTGTCCTAAAAAGCTACCCCTTTTAACAAAGACTTTTTTAAAAGACAAAGAAGAGAAAAAATCAGGAAAATTTATCAAGAAATGGGGAAAATCGGACATCACACGCAATGCTCTTTCCTTGTTGTCCGCACCCCCACCCGCCAAAAGAAGCACCCAGGGGTCTCTTATGTCTGTTCTTTGGGGCCAAACTTGCAATATTTTGCAATATTCATTTTTGGGGTGTTTTGTTCATTTCATTTCAAATCTTGTCATTATGTATATTGTGTATTTTCGACTTTGTTTACTTCACTTTGCATCGTCATGCACATTTTGTGCTTTTCTACGTTCATCAAACCTATTGTTTCTTATAGCATTTATAATAAGGTTTCATTATACTTAAGTCACAATTTATTTGGCCATTTCCCAATTAATGGACATGTACTTTGTTTCTCAAATAGGACAGCCATGTATATGGAACCTTTTTTTGTCATTGACCTCTTTGAGGTAGATGTCTAGTGGTGGGACCTCTGGGTCAACGGTGAAGACATTTTAGTCACTGAGATGTTTTAGATGGAAACTAGGGATACTAGGAGGAGGAAATTATGAGAGAGAGAGCATGGCAGGCATAGGAGCTATCTGGGCGAGGTCGTGGCCATCTGGGCGAGGTCATGGCTATCTGGGCGAGGTTGTGGCTGTCTGAGCAAGGTTGTGGATGTGGGACATGGAGTGTCCTGTAGGAGATGCAACAACAAGAGTCAACGTGGCTGGGCCTTAAAGAGGGTGAGGAAAAGTAGCGTGTGATAAAGCCAGAATGGTAGGTTTGCCCTGGTTGTGAAGGACATTCAATGCCAAATGGAGGAGTTTTATTGGATCTGGTCCTCTGGGGTGGTAGTTGAACATCTCTCTCTCCCCGGAGGCAGCACAGTGGATTGTCTGGAGCTCTGGCCTTGGAATCAGGAAAAGCTGGGTTCGAGTCTTGCCTTTGACACTGTGCAGTGGGGTGACCCTGTGCAGGTCACTTAACTTTTCTGAGTCTCAGTTTCCCCAATTGTAAACACTCCAGGATGGTAGAAGACACTGAATCAGAAAGACCTAAATCAGATTCCGCCTCAAACACTTTCTGAGTTTCCTCCTCCGTAAAACATGACAGCCTTTCAACTGCTTGAAGACAATGATGTTTCCCTTCAACAGACCCTTAACTGACATGGATTCGTGGCCCTTCCCCAGCCTGGGGGACCCCTTCTGGTTACTCTGCAGTTTATCAACATCCTTCTTGAACCCTGGAGTCCAAAACGGAACCATCTTGAGGCAGGACCTGAACGCTCTGCTTAATAACACCCTCTCCTAGATGCCAGGCTGCTCTCAATGGCATTTGTTTTCTTGGCTACCATATTGTTCTGGGATGTGACCAGCTCACAGGTGAGTTCCGAGTCCCCTCCAGCTCTCAAACCCAGGGTCCCATGAATCCTTCCCATTCAGGATTGGGCCCCCGATCATCAGCTCCTGACGAAGCTGACCAGGAATAGCTTTCCCCATATGTGTAGTGGGTGGCTGCCTGCAAATTGTGATCTCCAGAGGCTCCCCATTGACTTTCCTATCTCCTCTCAATAATCCCTTCCACTTTGCTAACTGATACCTGACATTGTTTTCTTTCCTGGATAGATGTGGTGCTGAAGATTAACCCCTTGTACCAAAGATTGGAGGGCTGAGATCAGTGGAATGCTGGAAGTGTACTTAGTAGCAAAGAAGGGAAGGGACAGGGGGCTTGGAGCTTAAAGGAAGAAGAGAGGAAGAGAAAAGGGCATGAAATCAAACTCTCCTTAACCATGTAGCCCCCAGACCTTTAGGACAAAGTTGTGATGACAATGTGGGTCATAGCACTCATAGTGCCTTCTACATCTCAGGTACTATGCTAAGTGTTTTAAAGATACCGGGGTGGGGGGGTGGAGGAGAGAGAGACACAGAGAGAGAGAGAGAGACAGAGAGACAGAGAGAGAGACAGAGACAGAGACAGACAGAAAGACAGAGACAGAGAGAGAGGAGAAGAGAGAGAGAGACAGAGATTGTCATTAATCAATCAACAGACATTTATGAAACACCTACTGCTTGGCACCATGTAAAACTACAGGGATACGAGTACAAAGAATCCAATGAGTCAAATGGATAGAAATGGGTTCTTGGCAGGAGAAGCTGAAGGGATGATGATGGAGAAGAAGGGGCGATGAAGCGGTGACTTGGTCCCTGTGTGGTAGAAAGAGTACTGAATCTGAAGAAGGGTCTTGGCTTGAGACTTCCTAGCTGTGTATGACAAGCAGGCTGGGCCTCAGTTTCCCCGTCTTTAAAATGAGGGGGTTAGTCTAGTATTTCAGGGTAGTTCCCTGGGAGGGCAGTTGTGTTTCTGATTAAGGCTGTGGGACTTTTGTTTAGAAATACAGAGGAAATAGCTGAAGAGGCCATGGCAGCCGAGGCCCCTACAGGGGCAGCTCCAGCACTGGAGGGAAAGGGAAGGGAAAGGAGAGAACAGAATGGCCCGAGAGTTTCCACAGCACCAAGGGGCTTTCCCCTCATGGAATAGCCTCTCCTCTGGCCTCCTCTCCAGCTCCCTTTTCCTCCTTTCCTTCCTCTCCTTCCCTCCTTTCCCCTCCCTCTTTCCTTCTTCTTTCCTTCTCTCCATCCCTTTTCCCTCCTTTGTTGTTTTTGTCACCCATTTCCCTCTCCCCCCTCCTCTCCTGCCTCTCCCCCCTCTCCTCTCTCTTTTCCTTCAAGGCATTATTAATTTGAGCCTTGTCCATGCCTATCTATATGCACAAACCTCCTTCATTAAATTATAAACTCCTTGAGAGCAGGGTCTGTTTCCCTTTTGGTTTGCATCCTAAGCCTTGGCATGGGGCCTGGCATATAGTAGGAGCTGAACACATTCTTGTTCATCAATGGATAAACCTTGAATTGGATTCTGTTGGGTGGGATTGGGAGTGAATTAAATTTTGAAGAGTGTAGGATTTCGTGTGATGTTGGCATTGGAAGGGACCTTGTTAGCTATCTAATTCAATCACTGCCTCCATGAGCCCTCTTCATGGTCATGGGCAGACTGCTTGAGGGAGAAAAAAGTGCCCTAATTCCTGAGGCAGCCCATGCCACTTGGAGAACTTAGTTGGAATTTTCATCTTCATACCAGTGAAAGTAGACTTCTTCTTGCCCTACTTCCCCTTGTCCTGCCCTCTGCACCCTGTCCTCAAAGACAGCCCTTCAATTGGGGGCGGCTAGGTGGCACAGTGAATAGAGCACCGAACCTGGAGTCAAGAGGACCTGAGTTCAAATCCAACCTCAGATAATTGACATACTTACTAGCTGTGTGACCTTGGGCAAGTCACTTAATCCCAATTGCCCTGCCTTCCCCCCTCCAAGGGGAAAAAAAAACAGACTGCCCTTCAAGACCTCAACAACCATCCATCCCTTCTAAGGGTTCTGTTCTTCAGCCAATGCCCGAGTGGCACGGATTCAGAACCTTGGACCAATCTCGCTGCCTTTCTCTAGGCACCCTCCATTTTATCTGTGTCTTTCCTAATACTTGGTTCCCAGAATTGAACATGGCACGGTCTGCGCAGAGGACAGCAAGTTATCCTCCTTTTTAAAAAATACAGCTTAAAATTAGATTAACTGATAGGGTTCAACTCCTGACTCTGACACTAACTATGACCTTGGGTGAATTGTTTCTCTTCATCATTAAAATAAGGAGGTTGGGCCGGATTCCTTCCAGCAACTAAGACAGCGGCTGGCAAATAGTAGGTGATTAATAAGTGCTTGTTAATTGATTGGTTGCTCCCAGCTCTGAATCCTGGATCTTACTAGATTCACCTCTCTCCCATAAGCCACCACACCCCCTTCAATTGCCCACTTTCTTGTTTCAGGCCCCAGTTCCTCAGAGGGGCTGCTTTTTTTCTCCCACTCTTCCTGGGGACTGAAGACCCTTCCCAGAAACCCACTCTGGACTGAGGGCCTTCCTTAACAATACCTGTCTGCCACCTCTCCCCTGGGGCGAGAATCATGGGATCCTGAAGTTTAGAGCTGGAAGGAAACAGATCATTTGGTTAAACCTCTGATTTTGTAGGTGACAATGGTTTTCCTGGTCACACGGGTAATAAGAGATAGATCTGGGATTCAATCTCTGACTCCAAAGGTAGGGCACACACTGCTAGACTTTGGCATGGGACCACAGTCTTCCACCTATCACCAGCCGGTCAATAAACATTTATTAAGAGTCCACTCTGTTCCCAGGAACTGTTCTGAGGATACAGAGAAAGGCAAAAGACATTCCCTGCCCTCAGGGAGCTCCCCATCTAATAGGAGAGATGAGCTGTGAACAGCTATGTACAAGCATGTCATAGGATAAATTGGAGAGAACCAGCAGAGGGGAGGTGCCAGCCCTGTGAGGACTCTCTGGCACAGGACTGATGACCCACCTGACTGGACTTCTCCCAGAGCCCTTTGCCAGTCCCCTTCCACCTGATCACTGACCCTGCCGAAGATGCAGCATATAAGTGCTTGACATTGGGGGTGGGGGTGGGTTGGGGAGGAGGACAGGGTCTGTGACTTCATTGGTCATGAGGAAATGCCCTCTACCAGTTCAGCTCAGAAGCTGCCCAGGAGTTCTATGACTTGAGAAGTAACTTGTTCGAGGTCACAAAGTCAGATGTGTCAGGATAGTGTGTCTGAAACCCGGGTCATTCAGGCTCCAAGACCAGCCCTCCACTGCCCCAGGATGCTACATAATTTGGCTGTGGTTGTGGTTCAGTCTTTTCAGTCGTGACCCCATTTAGGGTTTTCTTGGCAGAGATATGGGAGTGGTTTGCCATTTCCTTCTACATATGAGGAAATTTAGGCAAACAGGGTTAAGTGACTTGCCCAGGGCCACACAGCTAGAAAGTGTCTGAGGCTGGATTTGAAAATTCACGAAGATAAACCTTCCTGACTCCAGACCTAGTGCTCTATTCCAAGTTTGGCCTACAATGACTTAAAAACCCTAAACCAAAAATAAGAAGTTACAGCTTTTTTTCCTTTCCTTTCTTTTAGCAATTCAGTAAATGTTTTCTTCATGTTCTTTAAAAACAACAGCCATCATTCTTGTTTCCCAGTGACCGCCCCTACCCAATATTGTCAGAACCTTTCTCACAATAAGCAGATTTAGCCACACAAAAGAAATCTGTGCCTTCACCTCACTGGCCTGATAGCATCTACTGTTTTCTGCACCTGATGTAACCCCCCAGAGCCAGAAGGTGCACTTTGCCCAGCTCCTGGCGGTCTGGATCGGACCCCGGCTGGCCAGTTCTAAAGTCGCTCAGCCTTGTCTTCCTCTCCATCATTCTGGTCATTGCGGAAATAGCCCGCGGATTCTTTTCTGCATTAGTTCATATGTGGCTTCCAAGTCACCCTGAATCCTCTGTTTTCATTATTACTTCTGGCACCAAGGGCAATGTGCACATAATGCATAGTGAAATTAGATAGATAGATGTGTATTATATAATTATATAGAAAACATACATGTTACGTATGTGCAGACAAGCTAGGTGGCTCAGTGGATAGGGCATCAAGCCTGGAGTCAGGAAGACCTGAGTTCGAATGTGGCCATAAACACTAGCTGTGTGACCCTGGGCAAGTCACTTCACCCTGTTTGCCTCAGTTTCCTCATCTGTCAAATGAGAAGGAAATGGCAAACCACTTCCATATCTCTGCCAGGAAAACCCCAAATGGGGTCACAGAGAGTTGGATGTGACTGAACAACAATAATAACTATACACACATATAATATTGCATATAAAATTATATATAATTATGTAATATATACATGTGTAATATATACATATACACTGTTACATATAAAACTATATATAATTATACAATACACACATGTAACATATACATATACACTGTTACATATAAAATTATATATA